>JAMPIV010003254.1:625000-1225000 GCA_024509875.1 Oreohelix idahoensis | reverse complement strand
CGACAGCAACACGTTTCAACTGGCAAAAAGTATGACTCAACAACGGGTACTGTCAAATTTATGTATGTAGATGTCTTGAAAAATCGCTGTATGTTGATTCCTTGAACGATGCAGTTTGTTGAATTCTTGTTGAATGAAGCGGGTAAGGGACCCCGAGTATGCTGGTACCAGAACAAACCAGCTTATGGCCACCAAATGTTGCGTAGCATTAATGTGTGTAGTGTAAATGTTCTGTGGATGAAGTCACATGTGCCACACAACGTTGAGGGTGTTGTATTTCATCTGCTTCTCTCAAGGTATGATAATCCAGGCCTTTGCAGAGTAGTGTGCCACCCTCAGACACCAGGGATGATGAGGCGTAGTAACATGGTGTCTTTAGTCTGGTTTAAGTGTGTAGGATGTAGATGTGTATACAGACAGTGAGCATTACAAACAAGGCAATCCACACAATGACGTCACGCTAACTCACGATGTGAAAAGTCAATGAAGCTTTAAACAGCAGTGATGGGTTTTTGGCAATATATATTGTACGCCACAATGACAAAATGCATGGACATCGTTATGCAGAAAACATCACAGGTATTTTCACAACAGTCATTGTATCATCGAAGTAGTCGACTCAACAGGCACAGCAAACAGCATAATATTAATGTACATGATATGCCTTTTCAAGATATCGTAAACCGCTGTTCATGTAGTCAGGTAGTAAACTTCCCCTTTCCATAAGAGCTAGTAGATATCAACTAGGAGATTAAATATGGTCTCCTCGATTTGACCTCAACAAGACATACATGTCTTTCGAGCGTCACATTATTGTTCTCTATGTTCCTTATACAGCAAAGGTATCAAACCTAGATCCATCAACAAAGTTCAGGAAGCAAGTAGTCCGTAGGACAGGCATCAATCGATGCGTGACAATATAAGTGGATCATAAGGCAGGCTAAGCGAAAGTCAACATCACAAGATGGCGATAAAGTCACTTAGCAAAAAAGGATTCATTTACCTGTTCATCAGGAATTAAATCACATAATCACATATGCCTCCAGGCATTAGGAATAACATGGAGATATATCATCTCAAAAAAGGAACAACAATCATGAGGACTCCTTCCTGAATAATCTAAGCGAAGACTAGCACATAGCTACGTCTCGCCTTACCAGCTTCTCTGCTCAGACTGACCTGGGCGGAAATCGTTTTAAACAACGCCACAAAAAGAGACATGCGCAGAACACGCGAATCGAATACAACTCAGCCAAATTTACGAAACGAAGAATGTTCTACGATGTTCGACTAAAGACCTTTTACCTTAAAAGGAAATGAATCTTGAAACATTGCGATTGCCAACTGTTTTCAAAGAACTGGCGATCTGAGCGCTCCATAAATGGACATGACTCAAAAATCGTTCACACAACTATCGGCAACCCTAGCTATCAAGATAAGACAACTTCTTGACGATAGCTATCAAGATTAGACGACTGTAGAAATAAAAGTGACTACAATTCCATGAGTTCCTTCCCATGCATTAAAAAATTAACTATAGTCATAAATATAAGGTGAAAATACTTATTCATACTAACCGGAAATGCACCGCGCGATGAAATTTGTCCAACAAATAAATAAATAAAACAAAATGGTGGGAATATTTCTAAAACACCCTCCATTAAAAGATGGAAAGAATAGCAGATTGTAAATAGATGTCGCCGACGGATCCTCCGTATAAGGTGGCCAGATGTAATAACAAATATAGAGATAAGGAAAAGATGGCTTAAAAATGGGTTACCCACTCATGTCTGTTATTTTTCTGTTGTCTAGTGTTCTACTTCTTTATTTCCTACGAGTGCCTGATAACAAACCTTTATGTTTGTCTCATATTAATTTACTGTTTACAGGCCTCGGGTTTCCCTTCCTTATGTGTTATAAATGTTATTACCAGTTGTAAAATACTTACTATAATTGAGTACATGTTCAGTTTTGTTTTCCATGACGTCATATCTGAAATAAATAATAGGTGATCATTGACAAAGACGATTTTGTGTGTTTGTGGCGATGGTGATGAGATAAACTGTGTGAATGTTGTTGTTGATGAAGAAGATAATTGTGGCATTGGTGATGGCGATAATGATGATGATGATGGCAAGACATTTAATTATATTGATGTTAATGGCGATTGTGTAAGTGCGTCCATATGGATGGTAATTATGGTTTTTATGACAGCTGTGGTGATGATTTTAATTTATAGTGATGAAGGTGAACTCAAAATTGTAACAATGATTGTGAACGTAACAATAACAATGACGACAGTAATGTACAAATTATAATGATGAAGGTGAATTAATAATTATAATGATGGATGTGAACTAAAAACTAAAAACTATAATGATGAAGATAAGTGTAAAAACTATAATGATGAAGGTAAAAGTAAAAATTATAGTCATCATCATTTCTGTCCGTTCCCCGTGGAACATAGGGCAGAAACAGTTGCTCTCCATCGATTTCTATTCTGCGCTGTCTTTTTCAGCTGTGCCCAAGTCATTCCAATTTCCATAGCCTCCTCTTCCGCAGTTCTTCTCCAAGTTCTCCTTGGCCACCCCACTCTTCTTTTCCATTGTGGGTTCCAGTCAAGAGCTCCTCTGGCTATGCTTGATTTTTCTCTTCTGAGTGTATGTCCTATCCATCCCCACTTTCTTACCTTAATTTCTGTTTGTATTGGCTGTTGTCCGCATCTTTTCCTTATCTCTATATTTGTTATTACATCTGGCCACCTTATACGGAGGATCCGTCGGAGCCATCTATTTACAAATGTCTGTAGCTTGGAGGTGATATTCTTTCAGACATGCCATGTCTCTGAGCCATACAGCAAGACTGACTTTACATTTGATTTAAAGATTCTGATTGTGCACTCTCTGGATATAGCTGAGGAGTTCCACATTGGTCGAACCAATTTTAATTTTTCATTATCGATTACCATTGTAATTTTTACTTTTACCTTCAAAAATTATAATGATGAAGGTAAGAGTACAAATTAAAATAGTAAACGAAAATGAAAAATTTAAATGGTAAAGGAAACGTAAAGACTATAATAATAAAGGAAAAGTAAAAAAAAAAATCGTAAAGGCAAAAGTACAATTATAATAATGATGGTAAAAGTAAGCATTATAATGACAATATAACAGTATAATAAATTCAGTATGGTGAGAGAAAAAAACCAAATTGTAACCGTGAATGTAAAGTTAACATTATAATGATGAAGGTAAAAGTAAAAATTATAATGATGAAAGTAAAGTATGATTTCGTTTTGGTTTGGTTTTAAGAACCATCTTCATTGTACACGGACAACTGCATCAGTGCTCCGATCTCCTCCCTTAGATCACACAAGGAGGATCTCAGCACAGTGCACGAACTCCGAAGCCCCAGTAAGGATCCCAATGTGTGTTTATAGGAATCACACATTCTATAAATATTTTTGTGGCGGGTAGGTTTTCCTAATTTTGTAAATTTTGCCAGAGCAGCGGCTGAATGACCTACTCTTTACGACTTCCAAGGAATGTTTAACGTGCGCAACTTGCACACGGGGCATCCTATTTTTTCGCCCTTATCCGAGAAGGTTAGACATCCGATCTCACTACCCAGGAGATCTCACTACCCAGGAGATCACACTACCCAGGAGATCTCACTACCCAGGAGATCCTACTACCCAGGAGATCTCACTACCCAGGAGATCTCACTACCCAGGAGATCTCACTACCCAGGAGATCTCACTACCCAGGAGATCAGGGGGAGTACGGCATCATTATGACCCATTGGTTCTGAAAAAAAAGTCCATCAAATATATTCCCTGTACTGGGAACCGAACCCAGCACCTTTAGAATTAGAGGCGGATGCCATTCCTCTTAGCCACTCCCAACCCCCAAAGTAAAGTAGCAATTATTGTGAAGAAGGTAAGATTAAAAATTTAAAAAAAAAACAATAATCCTCATGAAGGTTAACATAATGATCACGTGGTGTGATAATTATGGACTTTGTGATGTATCTAACAGACTTATGTAATCCGAAATGTGATCAAATAAATACGGGATTAAGCAGCCAATAAAATTAAGCCTTTCAATGTTTCGTTTTCTTATTGGCTCGCTTCCAAAAACCAGACGAAGGGTTCCCCTCCCCTCGTTTTCTTCAATACAGTGACTGCGACCGTTCATCTCTTTTTCATATTTCTCCTTCCTCTCTTCAGATTTCCACCCTACATCGTTCCAAAGTGGAATAAAGAATAAAGAAGATACTCTGTAACTTATTCATCAGGCAACAGTATGTACAATTCGACTGTACCAGTTAAGTTTAACTGACCTGCGACCTTTCACTTTATCTTAAACGCAAAATTCAATATTTCATTTTATTGTTGCTGTTGTTGTTTGTTGTTGTTGTTTCTGTGTTCATCTCTATACACCGAACAACTCTTATTTTATCCACTTTTTAGTCTAGCCTGTTGGAGACTCTTCCGGTCGTAACTATGGAGTTGATGTGCCCTCGTTTTTTCCTGGTTTTTCTTTCTGCGTGTTTATTGCTCGTCTGCTTGTTGTGAGAGTTTCTTTTCGCCCAAGTAAAGGGAAATGAAAAATACATTTCTTGAGTAATTCTTTTCTCTTTTTTTTTCTGGTTTAGTAATGGGTGCAGTTTAGAGCGTACAGTTAGCACAGCGTTTAGAGAACTGGCTTTTCGTCTGCAAAGTTACCGGGTTACGGAATCGAAACTTCGTAGTGTCACGCTCCACTTTACCCAGATGTAAAATGGTGCCTGACTCTGCTCTTGAGTTAGGGAACTGGTCCCCTCAGCTCATAAAAACGTTGTAGCTATTAAAAGTCTCTAAGACTTCACTACCCCAATGACAGTGCAGTACCTACACTGGGACTATCGTGTTGTTTTGCAGTTTTGGGGACCGTGAATCAGTTGTTTCTTCCTGGAAAATATTGCACAAACCAAGAAGAGTTCTAAGGAAAGCAGTGTAATGAAACAACACGGCCAAAGATGAGGAATATGGCCTAGGTGATAGACCAAAACTACAGCCCTGTGTTCAAAGGGGAACGAAAAATATGATGATGACTGTAACGTTGATGATGGTGATAACGTTGATGATGATGAGTATGATAATGATAACGGTGGTTATGATGATAATAACGACGATGATGATGACGACGACGATGATGATAATAACGATGATGGTGGTAGTAGTGGTGGTGAGGATATTGATGAAACACATAAGGAAGGAATTCAAGGCTGGCACGAAAGAGATAAAAAAGACATTTAAAGATCTTAAATGGATAGTATAGAACTTATGGGTGGCAATATTCCAAAATACAACAAGGTGTATGTTGAATGCTGGTGAAAAGTACACACTATAATATTTAAAAAGAAAGGTTTATCAAGAAATCTTTATAACTACAATGAACAACATATACTTTGCAGTACAGATAAATACTGATATATTAGAGTTAGACGAACAGCGTTATGGAATTCCCCAAGGATCTGTACTATCACCGACAGTACTCGTCATATTGGTAAAAGACCTAGGTAAGGAATTGAGTGACATAAAACTATCCCTTATACTTAGGCATGGCGTTAGATAAATATATGGCTGTCACAATTTTTGGAAAAACTCTATGGAGGCTCATAGCCTGAAGCTGGCCCTGCTTTTTTTGAAAATATTCAAGTAGATGTCTGAGAGTGTGCGGCGACGACGAAGAAGAAGAAGAAGACGAAGAAGAAGAAGACAAACAACACAAAACAGTAAAAATACAGATGCAGTAGCGGAGATTTGCAAAGGACCCTCGTCCTCCCAAAAGAAGGCAATG
The DNA here is from genome assembly GCA_024509875.1 of Oreohelix idahoensis. Lineage (NCBI taxonomy): Eukaryota > Metazoa > Mollusca > Gastropoda > Stylommatophora > Oreohelicidae > Oreohelix > Oreohelix idahoensis. The sequence continues at coordinate 1,219,157 of JAMPIV010003254.1, read as the reverse complement.
AATGGGTAGCAAGCATCAAGGCAGTGCCTGTGTTTTGCATATCATCTATCATGGATAAAAGGGCAATGCAACTTAAGTGAATGGCTCAGAATCTCCCAGCAAAATAATGAACAGGGTGTAGCACCGGTCACCGGGCACCATGCACAATTGCAAGAGAATAGAAATCAACATGACGTAAAGCACTAGAGATAACATTAGCAATAAAACCCCTAAGAACTCATAATAAATTACATGACCAAAGATCCATTAGACAAAACTCACACAACACACACATCATCGATGAAGAATCACCTTAAAGCTGTGGATGTCCTTCTAGACTCTTTTAAACACTCAACGAAAGTGTACGAAGGAATTAGACAAACATCTGAACGTAATAAACTGTTGTAGCAAATACCCAACAGTGGCACCATCGTCTGGGGATCTCACTAGACCGAATGTCGACTATCTTCTTGCAGAGACAATTAATAATTAAAAAAAAAAAAACAACAGAAAAGTCTCCATTAAAAAGCATGTCATGGAATCATTACCAATCATTACCACTCTGGCAACATATGGCGCCCTCTTACAGCGTTACAATGGGATTTAGGTGTTTCTTTTGTTATTTGGTCTTTTCTTTCTTAACTATGCTTTTTATGGAGTCAAGAAAGACAAGAAAAAATAATCAAAGAAATACCTAAATCCCATTTTAATGCTGTAAGAGGACGCCACCTGTTGCCAGAGGGGTAAACAAAAATGATTCTATGACATTTTTTTTTTTTAATTTAATGCAAGGCGACCCATATGTATATTTATAAAGTAAGAATCATACGTATTGCGTATTTTAAAATATACCTAAAACAAGATAGTTCTACACTTATCATTTTATTTATATACTAAGCGCAAAAAAAGAAATGGTAAACGTCTTACTAAATCATATATATTCAACGCGGTTTTTAGTTGTTGTTGGTCTGTTTGTTTCTCTTGACTGGCTTCCTAGCTCAGTGGTCTATGGTTCGATCCCCATATGAGGTGGGATTTTTTAAGGCCGCAAACTGCTCCTGGGTCGACCCAGCCCCAACTGGGTACCAGAGCAACTTCTGGGAAGGTTAAGGCGGCCAGAGTGATGCTGACCCCATCACCCGTAGTGTGCCGATGGTCAAGAAAATATGGGCCTAACACCATATTCCCAATATGCCTCAATGGGCTTGTAACGGGATCCTTTACCTTTTACCTTTGTTTCTCTTGGACAGCTAGGAGAGGGAATTGCATCCGTTGAAAAGAAGTACGCAATAATTATTTTGTTTCTTTAAACTTTACAAATATTTTAAGTAACTTCGTATAGAGCCAAGAAAATGAGTTCCAGGCAAGATCCTTAGTTTTCTAAATGTGCTGCACGTGATGAAAGGTTAAGATGCTGGCTTTAATTATTTCCCCGTCTCTGTTTTGCCGGGTATACTTGCTCTTATTTTAATAAACGGCGAGCGATAATAAATAAAATAAACTTTAAAAACATGAATCTAATGTCAATCAAAGAAAAATGTGATATTAGATTTTTTTTTTTTTTAACCCTGCTTAAGAATGCTCTTTCTCACACAACTCTCATCATCCGGGGGAGAATTTAAAAAAAAAAGAAAAGACAGACAAGCATTAACAAAATTATGCCCATTATTTTAGGAAAATTTTTACATTTTTTTAATATATGCATTTTCTTTATTTCTGCCATTCGTTTGTTTATTGTTTTTTTTTTTTTTCTTCTAAATTTGTATCTCTCATGCGACTTCAGCGTTTTGCAGACAGTTTCTTGTAGTTGTTTCCCCCTTCCCTCCCACTAGATTTTGCAAAACTGCTGAAGCTGCCACGTGCGGGCTGAGCAGCAACCGTAAAGCACGATGTTATTCAGGGCAATATGTTTATTACAACAAAATTGTTACTCTCTTAGCAGTCTGAAGTTGGTCGAGTGGATAAAAGAGGTGTAATCTACCGCTGGCCCCACAGGAAGCCTGCATTAAACGTTCATATAGTCCTGCAGGTGTGATTCTGTAGCAATTTGTTTTACATGCCGAGGTTACATTACTGTTTTGCATAATATTATTACTTCCCCTTGCACCTTGTGCATTATTATCTCCCTCGATCATACGCCATTCTCCAAGTAACACCATTACGAGACAAATCACTCGACCTTAGATAAAAGATCGCAACATGAACATAATTGCATCTAAAGTAAATGGTAAACCGTGTTATTGGGAAGTGCTTTCAGTGTAGAGTAATCAGAGTTTTAAAATAATTTTTCTTTTTTAATGTCGAACAAGAAACGGGACAATTCATCATGACGGCGAAAACTGTTTGACAATATTTGTTACTACTATTCTAACGTTCGATTGGCTAAGCAGTTGTATCTCTTTCCTCTCGAGGTAGTTACCTGGTTCTTGAATCGAAATCTGGGAGCGCCACGCACCAGTCTATCCAGCTGTAAATGGTTACCTGACTTTGCTCTTTAGTTAGGGAAAAAGAAGGCAGCGATTGGGGGGGGGGGGGGGGGGAAACTCGTCATCCCACCTCTCAAAGCCGGGCCTAGCCTGGTGAAGTCTCTAACACTTCACTTCCCTACGACAGTAATTGCTATGGGACCACTTTTACTTTTAGACTGGAGCGGTTCGTTCATTCGTTCGTTCGTTCGTCGACTATATTGCTGTTATACCCTGCTCAACCAAAGAGGTTATAATTGGGGTATATTGTGCGTTAGGTTCTTCGATGCTGGCCGGTTGTTAGTCCTGAAAAGGACTGGTCCTAAAAAGGACCACTAGCTGACTTTCTCTTCGTTTTTTGTCTGTGCGTGTTGCCGTGGCGTGTTCCACGGTGTATTTCCTTTCCTGCCTCACTATCTGGCTTGTGCGGTTTTGCCCTCCTCGTTTCTGTTTCTTGTGTCTTCCTTTTCTCCTGTATCTGAAATTGTGCTTTTTCTATTATTGTTGGGAGTAACTTTTCTAGCGTTTCCTCGATGACTTCTTCGTCTGATTGGTCGTTCGTTTTAGTTTCTCGTGTGTTAGATGTAATTTCTTCAATGGCCATTCTTTCTGCCTCTATTCTTTTGAGTGGTTCTTCGTTACACTCCGTCAGCTCTATCAGCTTCCTGTCATCTTCTTCTACCTTCTACTGAATTTTTTTTCATGTCTTGGTGTATTATTTTCATGTCGTTTATGAATTGTTTTGCGCTTTCCGAGTTATCAGGGATTTCCTCACATCTGGCAGTTGAGGCTCTGTTTTTGTGTGGCTGACGGTTTTCTCTCTCTTTTTGCAGTTGTTGTTTCAGATCTCTCACCTCAGTCGTGAGCTGTCTGACCTGTTCCGTTAGGCTGTCTTGGCGTCTATTGCCTAGATTACTTGCCTTCAGTCTGTTTTTTGCCTCTTGGTACGATATCCCCTTTCCAATGGCCACTGTAATTATTTGCCCTGTTTGTTGGTATTCGGGACACCCACGGTATCGTGCTCCGTGATTTCCGAGGCAGTTGGTACATTTTCTATTTTTGTTTGGCGCTTGGTAGTCGAGGTCTTTTTTTGCCTTAGGGCAGTCTATGTATTCGTGGCTGCCCGGACAGTATCGACAGACCGTCTCTAGCGGGAGACTACCAGATCTTTAAATACTCCACTCCCTACGGCAGTCTCTGATACAGAACTACCTATACCTGTTATGAAACTGTCTTTACCTGTTATGAAACTGTCTTTACCTGTTATGAAACTGTCTTTACCTGTTATGAAACTACCTATACCTGTTATGAAACTACTTTTACCTGTTATGAAACTACTTTTACCTGTTATGAAACTACTTTTACCTGTTATGAAACTACCTATACCTGTTATGAAACTACCTATACCTGTTATGAAACTACCTATACCTGTTATGAAACTACCTTTACCTGTTATGAAACTACCTATACCTGTTATGAAACTACCTTTACTTGTTATGAAACTACTTTTACCTGTTATGAAACTACCTATACCTGTTATGAAACTACCTATACCTGTTATGAAACTACCTTTACCTGTTATGAAACTACCTATACCTGTTATGAAACTACTTTTACCTGTTATGAAACTACCTTTACCTGTTATGAAACTACCTTTACCTGTTATGAAACTACCTTTATGAAACTACTTTTACCTGTTATGAAACTGTCTTTACCTGTTATGAAACTACTTTTACCTGTTATGAAACTACCTTTACCTGTTATGAAACTACCTATACCTGTTATGAAACTACCTTTACCTGTTATGAAACTACCTTTACCTGTTATGAAACTACCTATACCTGTTATGAAACTACTTTTACCTGTTATGAAACTACCTTTACCTGTTATGAAACTACTTTTACCTGTTATGAAACTACCTATACCTGTTATGAAACTACTTTTACCTGTTATGAAACTACCTATACCTGTTATGAAACTACCTTTACCTGTTATGAAACTACCTATACCTGTTATGAAACTACCTATACCTGTTATGAAACTACTTTTACCTGTTATGAAACTACCTTTACCTGTTATGAAACTACCTGTTATGAAACTACCTTTACCTGTTATGAAACTACCTATACCTGTTATGAAACTACCTTTACCTGTTATGAAACTACCTATACCTGTTATGAAACTGTCTTTACCTGTTATGAAACTACTTTTACCTGTTATGAAACTACCTTTACCTGTTATGAAACTACCTTTACCTGTTATGAAACTACTACTTTTGTTACCTGTTATGAAACTACCTTTACCTGTTATGAAACTACCTTTACCTGTTATGAAACTACCTTTACCTGTTATGAAACTACCTTTACCTGTTATGAAACTACCTTTACCTGTTATGAAACTACCTATACCTGTTATGAAACTACCTATACCTGTTATGAAACTACCTATACCTGTTATGAAACTACTTTTACCTGTTATGAAACTACCTTTACCTGTTATGAAACTGTCTTTACCTGTTATGAAACTACTTTTACCTGTTATGAAACTACCTTTACCTGTTATGAAACTACCTATACCTGTTATGAAACTGTCTTTACCTGTTATGAAACTACCTTTACCTGTTATGAAACTACCTATACCTGTTATGAAACTACTTTTACCTGTTATGAAACTACCTTTACCTACCTGTTATGAAACTACCTTTACCTGTTATGAAACTACCTATACCTGTTATGAAACTACCTTTACCTGTTATGAAACTACTTTACCTGTTATGAAACTACTTTACCTGTTATGAAACTACTACCTTTACCTGTTATGAAAACTACTTTTTACCTGTTATGAAACTACTTTACCTGTTATGAAACTACTTTACCTGTTATGAAACTACTACCTACCTGTTATGAAACTACCTTTACCTGTTATGAAACTACCTTTACCTGTTATGAAACTACCTTTACCTGTTATGAAACTACCTATACCTGTTATGAAACTACCTTTACCTGTTATGAAACTACCTTTACCTGTTATGAAACTACTTTTACCTGTTATGAAACTACCTTTACCTGTTATGAAACTACCTATACCTGTTATGAAACTACTTTTACCTGTTATGAAACTACCTTTACCTGTTATGAAACTACCTTTACCTGTTATGAAACTACCTTTACCTGTTATGAAACTACTTTTACCTGTTATGAAACTACCTTTACCTGTTATGAAACTACTTTTACCTGTTATGAAACTACCTTTACCTGTTATGAAACTACCTATACCTGTTATGAAACTACCTTTACCTGTTATGAAACTACCTTTACCTGTTATGAAACTACCTTTACCTGTTATGAAACTACTTTTACCTGTTATGAAACTACCTTTACCTGTTATGAAACTACTGTTATGAAACTACTTTTACCTGTTATGAAACTACTTTTACCTGTTATGAAACTACCTTTACCTGTTATGAAACTACTTTTACCTGTTATGAAACTACCTTTACCTGTTATGAAACTACCTATACCTGTTATGAAACTACTTTTACCTGTTATGAAACTACCTTTACCTGTTATGAAACTACCTATACCTGTTATGAAACTACTTTACCTGTTATGAAACTACCTTTACCTGTTATGAAACTACCTATACCTGTTATGAAACTACTTTTACCTGTTATGAAACTACCTTTACCTGTTATGAAACTACCTATACCTGTTATGAAACTACTTTTACCTGTTATGAAACTACCTTTACCTGTTATGAAACTACCTTTACCTGTTATGAAACTACCTATACCTGTTATGAAACTACCTTTACCTGTTATGAAACTACCTTTACCTGTTATGAAACTACCTATACCTGTTATGAAACTACCTTTACCTGTTATGAAACTACCTTTACCTGTTATGAAACTACCTTTACCTGTTATGAAACTACTTTTACCTGTTATGAAACTACTTTTACCTGTTATGAAACTACCTTTACCTGTTATGAAACTACCTTTACCTGTTATGAAACTACTTTTACCTGTTATGAAACTACCTTTACCTGTTATGAAACTACCTATACCTGTTATGAAACTACTTTTACCTGTTATGAAACTACCTTTACCTGTTATGAAACTACCTATACCTGTTATGAAACTACCTTTACCTGTTATGAAACTACCTATACCTGTTATGAAACTACCTTTACCTGTTATGAAACTACCTTTACCTGTTATGAAACTACCTTTTACCTGTTATGAAACTACCTTTACCTGTTATGAAACTGTCTTTACCTGTTATGAAACTACTTTTACCTGTTATGAAACTACCTTTACCTGTTATGAAACTACCTATACCTGTTATGAAACTACCTTTACCTGTTATGAAACTACCTATACCTGTTATGAAACTGTCTTTACCTGTTATGAAACTACTTTTACCTGTTATGAAACTACTTTTACCTGTTATGAAACTACCTTTACCTGTTATGAAACTACCTTTACCTGTTATGAAACTACTTTTACCTGTTATGAAACTACTTTTACCTGTTATGAAACTACTTTTACCTGTTATGAAACTACTTTTACCTGTTATGAAACTACCTTTACCTGTTATGAAACTACTTTTACCTGTTATGAAACTACCTTTACCTGTTATGAAACTACCTTTACCTGTTATGAAACTACTTTTACCTGTTATGAAACTACTTTTACCTGTTATGAAACTACCTTTACCTGTTATGAAACTGTCTTTACCTGTTATGAAACTACCTTTACCTGTTATGAAACTACCTATACCTGTTATGAAACTACTTTTACCTATACCTGTTATGAAACTACTTTTACCTGTTATGACCTGTTATGAAACTACTTTTTTACCTGTTATGAAACTACCTTTACCTGTTATGAAACTACTTTTACCTGTTATGAAACTACCTTTACCTGTTATGAAACTACCTATACCTGTTATGAAACTACTTTTACCTGTTATGAAACTACCTTTACCTGTTATGAAACTACCTATACCTGTTATGAAACTACCTTTACCTGTTATGAAACTACCTTTACCTGAAACTTTTATGAATGAAACTACCTTTACCTGTTATGAAACTACCTTTACCTGTTATGAAAACTACTTTACCTGTTTATGAAAACTACCTTTACCTGTTATGAAACTACCTATTACCTGTTATGAAACTACCTTTACCTGTTATGAAACTACCTTTACCTGTTATGAAACTACCTTTACCTGTTATGAAACTACCTATACCTGTTATGAAACTACCTATACCTGTTATGAAACTACCTTTACCTGTTATGAAACTACCTTTACCTGTTATGAAACTACCTATACCTGTTATGAAACTACCTATACCTGTTATGAAACTACCTTTACCTGTTATGAAACTACCTATACCTGTTATGAAACTACTTTTACCTGTTATGAAACTACCTTTACCTGTTATGAAACTACCTATACCTGTTATGAAACTACCTTTACCTGTTATGAAACTACCTATACCTGTTATGAAACTACCTTTACCTGTTATGAAACTACCTATACCTGTTATGAAACTACCTTTACCTGTTATGAAACTACCTATACCTGTTATGAAACTACCTATACCTGTTATGAAACTACCTATACCTGTTATGAAACTACTTTTACCTGTTATGAAACTACCTATACCTGTTATGAAACTACCTTTACCTGTTATGAAACTACCTATACCTGTTATGAAACTACTTTTACCTGTTATGAAACTACCTATACCTGTTATGAAACTACTTTTACCTGTTATGAAACTACCTATACCTGTTATGAAACTACTTTTACCTGTTATGAAACTACCTATACCTGTTATGAAACTACCTTTACCTGTTATGAAACTACCTTTACCTGTTATGAAACTACCTATACCTGTTATGAAACTACTTTTACCTGTTATGAAACTACCTATACCTGTTATGAAACTGTCTTTACCTGTTATGAAACTACCTATACCTGTTATGAAACTACTTTTACCTGTTATGAAACTACCTTTACCTGTTATGAAACTACTTTTACCTGTTATGAAACTACTTTTACCTGTTATGAAACTACCTATACCTGTTATGAAACTACCTATACCTGTTATGAAACTACCTATACCTGTTATGAAACTACCTTTACCTGTTATGAAACTACTTTTACCTGTTATGAAACTACCTATACCTGTTATGAAACTACTTTTACCTGTTATGAAACTACCTATACCTGTTATGAAACTACTTTTACCTGTTATGAAACTACCTATACCTGTTATGAAACTACTTTTACCTGTTATGAAACTACCTATACCTGTTATGAAACTACCTTTACCTGTTATGAAACTACCTATACCTGTTATGAAACTACTTTTACCTGTTATGAAACTACCTATACCTGTTATGAAACTACCTATACCTGTTATGAAACTACTTTTACCTGTTATGAAACTACCTATACCTGTTATGAAACTACCTATACCTGTTATGAAACTACCTATACCTGTTATGAAACTACCTTTACCTGTTATACCTGTTATGTGTTATGAAACTACCTATACCTGTTATGAAACTACCTATACCTGTTATGAAACTACTTTTACCTGTTATGAAACTACCTATACCTGTTATGAAACTACTTTTACCTGTTATGAAACTACCTATACCTGTTATGAAACTGTCTTTACCTGTTATGAAACTACTTTTACCTGTTATGAAACTACCTATACCTGTTATGAAACTACTTTTACCTGTTATGAAACTACCTATACCTGTTATGAAACTACCTATACCTGTTATGAAACTACTTTTACCTGTTATGAAACTACCTATACCTGTTATGAAACTACTTTTACCTGTTATGAAACTACCTATACCTGTTATGAAACTACCTATACCTGTTATGAAACTACTTTTACCTGTTATGAAACTACCTATACCTGTTATGAAACTACTTTTACCTGTTATGAAACTACCCTTTTACCTGTTATGAAACTACTTTTACCTGTTATGACCTATACCTGTTATGAAACTACTTTTACCTGTTATGAAACTACCTATACCTGTTATGAAACTACCTATACCTGTTATGAAACTACTTTTACCTGTTATGAAACTACCTATACCTGTTATGAAACTACCTATACCTGTTATGAAACTACTTTTACCTGTTATGAAACTACCTATACCTGTTATGAAACTACTTTTACCTGTTATGAAACTACCTATACCTGTTATGAAACTACCTATACCTGTTATGAAACTACCTATACCTGTTATGAAACTGCCTTTACCTGTTATGAAACTACCTTTACCATTTTTTTCTCTAACCAGCGGCACTCGAGCTTTCCAGCCCTTTTGGCCCAATGACATGTCTTTGCGAGGCTGGGGGGTCAGTGGACTTTCCTTCCAACCCGGTCAGGAGCTTCGCTCCTTCCCATCTACAGGGGGTTTATGTGCAGGAGCCGTTCAGGTTATTCAGTCAAATTCCCGGTCGTAAACATTCCTTCAAACGCTGACGCCCGGGCTTGAACCTTGAAAACCTGGTCGCCAGTACAACGTTGTAGCCATTACACCAGCGCGGCTCCCACCTTTACCATTAGAAACAAGGAGAGAGAGCGGGAGAGGGAGGAAGAGAGAGACATAAAACAAAGAAAGCATTAAGTAATAAAAGTCAATTTATTACTTCTATAAACCTGGCTCTCACAGTTTCTCAAAATGACGAAGGTACAAACTACTCCACCTGACAAGAACAGACATTGATTTCTGGAGCTCGAGACACGTGCCAAGCTAACACAGCACCAAGTGACATTTCTATCAAGATGGCTTAATTCAACCAATCAGAAAAGTTGAATTAATCAGAGTACCAGGTATGCTATTCTCTCATTGCGAAAGAGATACACGCCAGAGTTGAGCTCACAGTGTTGACTGTAAAAGATTCTCTTTAATGTTTATAAGGTTAAGTGACTCTTCCGTCGGACGATGAGAATTGGAAATACATGTTAGCACACACAATGAGAAATAACGTTCATGTCGATTGTCTTATCAAAGACGTACTGCTTATCAGTGGCGTACTAAGCGGGGTGCGAGGGGGGCGGTTCGCCCCGAGTGACAGCCAGGAAGGGGGTGCCATTGGACAGTATTATGATAATACTTACTGTTAAAAATATACTTGCATGTGTTTTTCTTTATGGCAGGAGGGTGCCACAGGTAGGATCCGCCCCGGGTGCCAAATATTTCAGGGACGCCTCTGCTGCTTATATACTTCCGTCATTATCATCATCTTTTTACAGAACCACCACTACTGCGGGTCACCTTGAAGAAAGTCTGCACCAAGCAGGCACATGCTCTTGCAGTAGTGGTTCGTGTGGCAATTCGTTTTACATGATGAAGTTCCCAGCCCCGTGCCCATCATATTAAGTCGCCTTGTACGTTTAGTGTATTGTACATGTGTACAACTGACCTCACAACCATTTTTATTTCACTCATATTCCACCGTCATATTACCTTGACGAGAAGCCTACCATTTTTGGTTCTTCGTGTAATGCAAGAGGACATGCACACCATCATAGCTGGCAGACGCTGGAGCTGGGTTGGCCATGTCCTCAGAAGAGACCCCGATGCCATCACAAGAACAGCTATGCTTTGTACCCCTGAAGGAAAACCAAAGAGAGGCCGACCAAAAACAACTTGGCGGAGGACTGTGGAGGTTGAGATGCAAAGAATGAACCAGAGTTGGGGCACTGTACGAAGGATGGCCACCGACCGAGCAAGGTGGAATAAATTTGTTGTTGCCCTACAAGACGCCACTAGGCGTGATGGCCACTGACTGCTTTGACGGTCGGCGGCTAAGGATCAAAGAAGAAGTGTAATGTATGGGCCCACTGTAGTTCCCGGAGGGACTCTGAAGAGACACAGAATGAATAACCTTACTATACTCTCAGGCATGTCGTACAAGGTGACTAATATGAGCTTGTGCAGGAGGTTGGCAACCTCATCATGTAAAACTAATAACTACAGAAATACCACTGCCAAGTGCATGTGAATGTTTGGGGCAGGCTTCCTGCCAGGGGACCAGCTGCATGGTGTGGCTCCATGCTCCATAAGGAGCAAACATGAAAATGATAACCGTGATATTTGTTTTGCAGTGGCGTACTTAAGGGGGGGGGGGGGGGGGCGGGTGGGGCGGTCCTCCCCTGGCGACAGCCAGTAAGGGGGTGACGTCGTACACAATTAAGATAGTACTTACTGTTAAAAATATACTTGCAAGTGTGTTTCATTATGGGAGAAGGGTGGGGGAGGGGGTGCCAAATAGAGGATCCGCCCCGGGTGCTAAATACTTTGGGTGCTAAATACTTTAGGGACGCCTCTGATGTGATGTACTGAGTTGTCAATATCAGCAGCGAACAGCAGTGTTTCATCACAGTCATCATAGATGTTGTAAAATATTATCTCCCATCACCATATTAATGCCTCATATCCAAGTGGCTCTTATGTTAATCTTTCTTGTTAGTATCTATACTTGACTTCAAGCAATCCAAGTCTGGAAGGAAGAGCTGGAGAAGAGAGGGATGGTCATAAGCAGCTCTAAAACAAAATCCATGGTGATATCACGAGAAGAAAGAAGACATCAGATTAAGCTGGGAGACCAGGTCCTGGAGCAGGTCGACCACTTTAAATATCTCGGAGCTATTATAGACCGAAATGGAGGCATCAAAGAAGAGTTGGCCACTCGAAAAGCAGCAGCTGGGAGACTTTTTCAGGCCATAAATCGAGGATTCCACAGCAAGAGAGAGGTTGGTAAGAAAACGAAGATGGCTGTATACAGCTCCACCGTCCCAGTCTTGACATATGGATGCGAGTTATGGGCAATGACTACAACCCACAAAAGCCAAATCTCAGAAATGAGGTATCTGATGAAGGTGGTTGAAGTAACAAGAAGAGACATGGTCCGCAACCAGACGATACGTCAAGGCCTAAAATCCCACCCCCTGCAGACCCAAGTAGAACAGTCCCAACAAAGATGGTTTGGTCATGTCTGCAGAATGGGAGAAGATCGGCTACCACGACAAGCATGGGAAACAAAGAGCCAGGGATCCAGACCCCAGGACGACCCAGAGTCCGCTGGGAGGACAACATTAGACAATCTTTGAAGGACCGAAGACTAGAATGGAACCAGGCCAGGAGGAAGACAGCCGATAGGATAGTCTGGCGCTCTCTTCCAAACCTCTACACCTCACGGTAGAAGGGGAACGACTAAGTAAGTAAGACTTCAAGCAATCAGCGACGTATGTGTATGTACTTGTTTTCCTGTTAGCTCATTTAATAGCTCATATTGGAGGCTGTGCCTTTTCCTATTGTTTTCTTTAAAATCATTCTCAATTCCTTCTACCATATATTTCGCTGAGTGTTGTTTACTATTTTGAGAATTAACGAAGATCAAAATTAGACTGCTAAATATTTTGCTATTGTTTTGTTTTTAGAACCAAAGTGAGACAGGGATGCCTCTTGTCTCCATTTCTTTTCTTACTAGCAATAGATTGGATAATGAAAACATCGACATCACACACCAGAAATGGAATCCCGTGGAACCTGACTAAACAGCTTGATGATCTGGATTTTGCAGATGACTTGGCTCTTCTGTCTCAACCATAATCAGATGCAAGGCAAAATGAAAATACTCGATGAGAGGTCACAACATGTTGGTCTGAAAATACACATGGAAAAGACAAAGATAATGAGAATAAATGCAAGAAATGATAACAAGGTTGAACTTCAAGAAACACCAATACAAGATGTAGAATCGTACACATATCTTGGCAGTAATATAGACAAAGTTGGAGGGACAGACAATGATATCAAAATAAGAATACAAAAAGCAAGAGGAGCTTTCATTGCATTGGGAAACATATGGAGAACAAGAGAAATCAAGTCCAACACAAAAATAAGAATCTTCAACTCAAATGTCAAGTCAGTCCTATTGTATGGCTCGGAGACATGGAGAACAACAAAAACAACAACCAAAAAGCTACTGACTTTTATAAACGGGTTCTTGCGTAGAATAGAAGGACTGAAATGGTATGATAAAGTCACAAATGTGGAATTGATGACAAGAACCAGACAAGTGCCAGTGGAACAAGAGTTGAGAAGAAGATGCTGGCGATGGATAAGACACACATTGAGGAAACCTGTTGATAGCATTACAAGGTAGTCATTGTTCTGGAATCCCCAGGGAAAGAGAGGCAGAGGTTGACCAAAAAACACATGGAGAAGAGAACTGGAAACAGAGGTGAAAATGATGAGGAAAACATGGAAAGAACTTGAGTGGATGGCACATGACAGGAGGACTTGGCATGTGTTTGGCATTGTTGAAGACCAATGCTCCTTGGGGAGCTAGCTAAAGAGTATTGATTGATTGAAAATATTTTGGCCATGTAAAAAGACATAACACCGTACTGAAGACCATAATGGAAGGCAGAGTTGACGGCAGATGTACAAGAGGAAGACAATGCTATAAGTTGGAAGATAACATCAAGAGATAAACAAGAGTCTATCAGAGTGCACCATCAAGACAACAGACAGAAGAGACTGGTGATCCGACATTCTATATGAAGATGCACCTGATAATGATGATGTTTACTTAATTGTAAATTTTATCTGCTTCAGTTTGCTCTTTCTCATTGCGTCCATCAACTGCAAACTCTTTCGTTTTATTGACTTCATGTTAGCACTCTTCTTATATTGTTATTACTGTACAACTTTTCAAGACATTTCTTTTCCACACAGATTAGAAACCCAGTTCAAACCAATCCCATGGTGGGTACTACGAGTTATAATTAGCATATACTGTATGAGCAATGCATTTCATCCATTTTGTATTCGACATATAAGAAAACAAAAAACTATTATACTGATGGTTTATTCTTAACACTTTAATTGATATACTCAAACATGAACATTTATTTCTTTAAATTAAACATAAAACAATACCAACAAAAATAAACATTCTGAAAAGGCAAATACAAAAATAGATTAATACCAGATCCAAGATAATTGAGTTATCAATGACAAATATTACTGATCTATGATGAACACTGTAAGTGAAACAAAGTATTTGTTGAATAAATATGTCATTTTGTCAAAATTGATCAACTTTCATTTGTTGTGGGGAACATGATTAAAACAGTCAAGGATTTCAGAAAGCAGAATATAAACACTGATATGAGTATTATTTACATATTTTGTTTTTTTAGTTGTCCACTTGTGCTCCTGCTCCTGAGCACAGTCGGAAGATCTACTCCTGTTTTATCTTCAGCAATACAGTAGACATTCAAAAATCCGGCAACCTCCGGACCTGAGGAGTGCCGGATTTTTGAAAATGCCGGATTTTTTATGGTTATATATTCTGTATATATTTAACAGAAAATGACTACCTGTACATTTTATCTGCGATCGACAATGCACGATGTTTACGTTTTACACCACTTCTTTTATTTGCTGAATCCATAATGGGGCTAAACAGCAGCAAATAAATGATAAAATGAGAAGGAATGAGCAGGAATGGCTGTTAACACGTGCAAGCAAGACCCAACAGCTGCATCAAAACATAAACTGCTCCAGAAAACAGTGGCGCGCCAACGCGGTAAATTTAAAAATGCGCTCCGAAATCCATGCCGGAAATCTGAAGGAACCGGATTATCGATGGCCAGATTTTTGAATGTCAACTGTATTGAAATTTACTGCCTGTTTGCATGGTCTGTTGCAGTTTATGAGGGATGTATGCACACGCACCTAATGATCTAAATATTAATGTTTAAATACTTCAATTTCTGAGCCATATTTTTATAACGGTTAACAGGATTTTTTTTCTGTTATTCTCAAGAACTTCCAGATTAACAAAAAACTTTTAATTTTATCTCCTCAAAACGAGCCTTGAGAAACAATTTTCAAACATTTACCAATGAGATCAGAAAACTGCCTGCATGACACTCTCAGCACTTTCAACCAACTTTGCATGTCATTCATTCCTCACCTTTCAACTCCCCAAGGAGTATAGGTCTTCTTTTCCCGCACCATCAGCTCGATGTCTTTCCATATCTTCTCCATCCCCTTCATGTCTGTCTCCAATTCTCTTCTCCATGTGTTCTTTAGTCTACCTCTAACTCTCTTACCCTGGGGATTCCAGAACAAGGACTGCCTTGTCATGCTAACAACAGGTTTCTTCAACGTGTGTCTTATCCATCTCCAGCATTTTCTCATCTCTTGTTCCACTAGCACTTGTTTGGTTCTTGTCATCAGTTCTACATTGGTGACTGTCACATCACTTAAATCCTTCTATTCTACAAAAGCATACATTTATGAAAAGTCTGTAGCTTGTTCACCATGTACATCATTTGTTAGAATGTCAAAGTCTGACTTGCACACTTGTTAACACCTCACATTTAACACAATATCTTCTTTGGTTCTTCATGACAAAAGAGTCATTGCAACTAAGTATTATACATTCCAGTAAACTAGAAAAAAACCTATAACACAAATTTTTAAAGCAAACAGTGTTCAGGATATAAAAAAATAAAAACATGTAATGGAAATTTCAACAATTAAAAACAATCATATTGCGAGGGAATGTACTCTTTGTACTCCATCAGTAAAGTAAACACAGGGTGAGAAAATAAATTTTTTTTCAGCAGTAAAATGGGTAAAACATACCAAACGAGAATTAGACCCCCCAAAAAAAACCCATGGTTTCAGTCTGAAATTATAGCCTGAAAATCTAGAAGCTAAAGAAAGAAATAAAATCATTTTATAAAGCAAAAAATATGCTAGTGACAAAGAAGCAAAAAAGATTTTTAAAAGCCAGCATGCAATAAATCAAATGTAACATTAGACACAAAGAAACACCGGCAAATAATAAAATTACATATTGACATAATTCAGCCTTGCTTTTAAAATAACAGCTGGCATAGTTCACAAATCTCAAATACCAAATGGCATAATTCAAAAGCTTCCCATACCAACTGGCATATAGTTAACAAATCTCAATTAAACAACTCATAAATTTGAAACACCAACTTTTATAAAGGTGCGTAACCCAGAATCCGAAATGCTCAGGGACAGCCATTTTTCGGTTTTTCTATTTTTTAGGTTTTCGCCCAAAAACGCAATTTTTTTTTAACTTTAAAAATACACATTAAATACCCGCACATGTAGCCCACATTCATGCTCTAATCGTCATCATCAGTTTGGAGTCAGACGTCTGTTGATGAACCAGGAATAGGATTTTCAACTGATGAATAGGCATTATGACAGATGGCCTTTCTGTAGACTTCGTCTTCAGCTGTTGTTACAGTTTTCCTAGGAAGGTAGCGCCAGTACAGAGAAGTTTCGTCGGCATTATATACTTGTTTGGGACTAAGATTTTCATGACAAATTATGTTTGCTAATTCGTCAATATAATTTTCAGCTGCTTCGTGGTCAGCAGAACCTTTGTCCCCACAGATTTTTAGATATTTTATGCCATGGCGCTTCTTAAATTTCTGCAGCCACCCTACCGAATATTCACACTCGCCTTCAATGTTCAGTTCTTCATGGTATATTTTAGCTTGTTTCATGACCAACAAACCAGTCAGCGGTACGTGTTCACTTCGCCGTTGTCGAATCCATTCCCTCAATACACGGTCAAGATCTTCATTTTTTTCTCTGTGTGAAGTTTTCCGATCTGACATTAGTTTCTGGTCATCACTGTCCCTGTAAAATTTCAGCAGCTTGTCTTTCTGTTTCTTTATGTCATATACTGTGGTACTTCCTACACCATATTCTTCTGTAAGACGACATACTGAAGAAGCTCAAGCTTCTGCAATGACTACTTTCTGTGCTATCGATAATGACAAATGCTTCCTTTTCATATTCCCACTGTTATCCACAGGAGTATATGCAGCTCTTTTCAACATTTTCACAATGAAATTAAACTCTAAATCACGAAATTAGCGCACAAATATCCACCTCAAAATGACAAAAAAGCTCAGAATTATCCACACATGTGGCTGGCAGCAATGCCAGTAGATACAGACCACGCTGTTTGAACATTCGTATCACACAATAGGTATTACGTCATCATATATTGTCCTAAGCATGTGCGTCATGAGCCAGAAACGTGATAAACTGAACGTATCGCGTGGTCAGTTTCTCGCATACCTGTAAAAATATCAACACATGGCTGGACGCAGTGACGAGAGAAAACTAACAACACTTTTAAAATTTGTATCATGCGGTAGCACTTACGTCAGCCTATAATGCACCTTGCGTGTCACAGCTGGAAACATAATAAACTGAAGATTGCGTTTTTTTTTGGTTCCTTGCATACCAGTTTAAAAAAAATTAAAATTTTTGGAAACCAAAAGTTGCTAAAATTGACCCAAAAATCGACCAAAAATACTTTCGGTTTTCGGATTCTGGGTTACGTACCTGCAGTTTATAACCACCAACTGCATTCCAAAATGCATTCCCAACCATAAGTTTAATCAGAATATGACACTACAGCCTCAGATTTTTAACCCCTTGACCATTTCATAAACAAGCTTTGTCATGACTTTGGTATTTGCCACTGTGGCTTGATTGTGCATGTCACTGGGATATTTATAGTAATAACACGAGCAAGTAACCTGCCAAAAAATTAACGGGAGATAATTATGTTGTACTTCTGTTGCATGTCCTGATGACTTCTGCTGCATGTCCTGATGACTTCTGCTGCATGTCCTGATGACGGTACTAATTCTAATGTGGGAATTTTATTATTTCCATTCCATTTCAACTTCACTGGATCTTAGTAAGGGAGGTAAGTGATCCAGTTACACGCCCATTGTGGCAAATTGGGAATATGGTGTTAGGCCCATATTTTCTTGACCATCGGTACACTATAGGTGATGTGGTCAGCATCACGCTGGCCGCCTTAACCTTCCCAGGGTTACTCTGGTACCCAATTCATGAGGCTGAGAGCCGTCTGCGGTCTAAAAAATCCCACCTCAACTGGGGATCGAACCATGTACCACCGAGCTAGACAGCCAGTGCACTAACCACTGCGCTACCGCGGCTCCTTAGTAGTCAAGCATATAATGACTTATGAACAATGCACCGTGAAAAAAAATGTAAAGGCCTGCATTCTCATTTAATAAGCGTTAAATTTCGCTTTCAAGGTAAAATGCGCTCAATTCCCATATTTTCCCCACAAAATGAAAATGCAAAGATTACAAGGCATGCACATTCTTTTAATTCAAGGTGCAGAATGAAACTTTTCCATATTTTCCTATAAAAGCTGATGGGATTTAGTCACTGTTCGCTATGGAAAGTTTCACTCAAATAGTAATACAAGGATTGAGAGCTGACTAGCAACAACAAAATTAGTAATTCTATATAACCTCTTCAGTGGAAAATAAATAACATCTCAGTGGTATACTGAAACTAACCTGAGGTAAGGTCAAGGCTCATCTATTTGACCTGACCTATGACTGGTGGCAGGGTAACATTGTGCTTTAAGGGTAACTCATTGTTTTTCATATTTTTATTTTTCTTGTCCCATAATCAAAGATTTTGAAACATTGTGTTACTAAATTACTAAATATAGAAAATGACATTTTATTAACATACATTGACTTGTTTTCCGCAAAAACACACTATAATGCTCTCTCAGTAACCTCACCACAGTAAAGACAATCTCTGTACCCCATAAATAGTTTATAATATAAATAAGTAGGCAGTTTTCAAACTGAAATTTGTTTATCATGACTACAAATATTAAAGACTGATATTTCGCATGCAATGCCCGCATATCACTAGCTCAACAGAATAACAAATGATCGCTTCTTGGCAGCCTGTGTCATATATTTTATAACAAGCATCAAAAGCAAGTTTCAAATTAAGATGCAAAAAAATATGGAGGAAATAACAACCCATAACATGTTCTGCTGTAATAAATAATAACATCATATTCATTACTCATTCAAACTGAAGGAAGAAAACAACCCATGACATTAAACAAAGTCAATCTTGTCACTGTTCATATTCTGTATGGAGTCAGGAAAAGGATCAAATTAGATAACAAAAATAACCCAGTGATAAAATAATCAGATCAAATTCATTATTTTTCATTCAAACTTCAGAAAGAAAAACACTCCCAGATATTAAACAAAGTCATCAATTTTGCCAACATTCATTTTCCGTATGGAGTCAGCAAAAAGATCAAATTCGATTTTTAAAAATAACCCAGTGATAATATAATCAGATCAAATTCATTACACTGACAAACAACATTTTTCTTTCTTATATAAGAATAAGTGTTCTTAGGTCAGTTTCTTGCGCTGATTTCAAATCTGAAATCCGTTTATCTCTATCACGTCGGGTTCTTAAGATATTTGTGAATAAATATATTTTTGGGAAACCGTTATTTGCTCCGTTTCATTTTTACTATATAACTTATTAAAAATTAATAAAAAGCAACATAATTCTACTTTTTATACTGCTAAAAGATGCATGACATATGTTACGCGATTTTCCAAATAGTTACTGTATTTTGAAATAATTCTGAGCAAAATATGGCTTCTAGAAGTTGTAGAAATTCGGTTGATCTGTTCTGTTACGTGTGCGGATATTTTACCGATCGTGTTGACCAGAAAAACTTTACACCATTACTAAAGATAGCATATGAACTTTATTTCGATTCGAAAGTTGATGATGCAAATAAATCTTGGAAGCCAAATGCGGTTTGTTTGATACATTGGCAGGTTGGTTACGAAAATCGCCGAAGCATAAGTCGATGCCTTTTGGCGTGCCAGTAATATGGCGTGAACATACAAATCACACTACTGATTGTTACTTCTGCTTGACAAATATCCATGGTTTCACTTTTAAAACTAGAAAGTCTGTGGTTTATCCAAATATTGAATCGGTTTCGAAACCAGTGCCTCGTGATCCAATCACGTGTCCGATCCAAGTACCACCAGAACAATATCCGTTGGACGTAAATGAACCATCAGAAAGTGATAGTTTACCTGCTTTAGAAATTAATTCTGACTCAGATTACATACCGATGAATGATGGTGTTTACTTAATTAACCATTCAGAACTTTCAGATCTAATACGTGATCTCGCTCTTACCAAAGGACAAGCGGAATTACTCGGTTCGCGACTCAAAGAATGGAATCTTTTAGCGCCCAATACTCCGATATCTAAATTTCGTCATAGACACAGAGAACTTGTTCAATACTTTGAGATGGATGATGACATTTGCTATTGCAAAGATGTAAACGGTCATGAGCACATAGTCAACGAATGGCGATTTTTCATCGATTCTTCCAAGACTAGTCTAAAAGCCGTGTTATTGCATAACGGAAATTTTTTTTCATCAATTCCAGTCGCCTACTCTGTTCATATAAAAGAAACTTATGACAATATGGCTATACGTTTGGAAAAAATAAAGTACAATGACTACCAATGGCGGATTTGTAGAGACCTAAAGGTCATTGCAATTCTCACGGGCATGCAGACTGGGTATACTAAATTTTGTTGCTTCCGATGTGAATGGGACAGCCGCAACAGACAGGAACATTATGCAAGAAAGGTGTGGCCTATCCGGGATCGTATGCAGCTCGGGCATAAAAATGTAATACGCGAGCCATTAGTTAACAAAGACACATTCATTTTACCACTGTTACATATAAAGTTGGGGCTCATGAAGAATTTTGTAAAAGCGTTAGATAAAACGAGCAAAGCTTTCACTTATCTTCGAGAAAAGTTTCCGCAAGTTAGCGATGCAAAGATAAAGGAAGGTATCTTTGTAGGACCTCAGATTAGGAAAGTTATTGCAGACAAACAATTCGAGAACTTGTTACATGGTAGGGAACTTCGCGCATGGATGGCATTCAAATCGATCGTCGATAACTTTCTGGAAAATCACAAATCTGTCGACTATGTTGCATATTGTTAAGCAGTGCATAGATGCATACATAATTATGGGCTGTAACATGTCCCTCAAAATCCATTTGCTCGATTCGCATCTTAACTTTTTCCCTGACAACCTTGGCGAAGTCAGCGATGAACATGGAGAATGATTCCATCAAGATATCGCCGTAATGGAGTCACGTTATCAAGGATGGTGGAGTGTGACCATGCTTGCCGATTATTGTTGGATGCTTCATCGCAATGTACCACATGCCATTCACCGACGAAAGTCGACTGCAAAGAAATTCAAGCCTACATAACTGTTATACTTCTTGTACTAATGATGTTTTAATACTGTATGCGTTGTTAAAAAAAAACTTTAATTGCGTATTTCTAGAGATCCCGACCTGATAGAGAAAAACGGTTTGCAGATTTAAAAACAGCGCATTAAAATTGACCAGAAAAACATAGAGATGTTAGAGAAAGAAAAAAAAAGTTTTTTTTTGTTAGTCAGTGTTATTGCTCATTCTAAAGTAAGGAAGAGAAAACCCACCCCTTAATATTAAAAAATTGCCAAAAATCTTGCCAACATCATATTCAGTATATAGTCAGCAAAAAGGTAAAATCAGAACCAAAATAATCCAATAATAAAAAAAATAATCAGATCAAATTTACTACTGTTCTTTCTGAGGTAAGGAAGAAAACCAAACGACATTTTTTTTTTTAAATGTGGCCAACATCATACCCCGTATGGAGTTAGAAAAAACTGATACCAACATAATGTGTCTTTAAATAACAGTCAATTTCAGAAAATAAATTTCATTAGCATATTTTTTTGATTGAAGAGAAATCATGATAAACGAGACATAGATATGGCTGACAACACTTGAAACAAAAATAGCAACAAACAGAACAACACTTGGCAAAATGTCAATGGCCATTTTAACATTGCAAATAGAAACACCCAATATAGTTATATTGAATCTTACATATTACACACATATAAGTAGAATGATCATGATGGAAGGCAAGGGCAAACCACCACCGTATTAGTCAAATTACATTTCACAAAGGTTTAGCATGAAGACAGAAATAATGGTTGTATCAAGTACTATATAGCAAGAAAAGCAGGGAAGAAAGTTAAACAATCTAACCATCTCAAAACCATCATGAGGTCTGGTTTCAGATACTTTATTGATAGCAAAGTATGAAGTGCAAAGGCAAAATCACCTTTTTCACAGCACTAAACAAAAATTGTAACTGGCAGTGAGGATGGGTTTCATAATATTATACTGCATGTTGACTACCTGTTACTACATACATGCCTACCTGTTACTACATACATGCCTACCTGTTACTACATACACAAAAATGCAGCAACCCTCCTACCAAGTATACTGTGTAAGGCCACTAAGGAGGCTGAGCAGGGGGCTGACTTCCCCAGTCAGCAAAAACTTAAAGCCAAAAACAAAAAAACCTCAATATGAACATGTCACCCAAAGCAAGTAATTCAAACCATAACCTAAGCCAAAATAAGAATATTTGATCAAAAGTCATAGCAAATGTGTCTGAAAATACACAGAATCAAGATCAAAATTATGAGAAATGTAGCAAATGATACCCAGTGGCACTTGTTGGAACATACCTACAAGATGTGGAATAGTACAAATATCTTGGCAGCAATATAAACAAAGTTGGAGGAACAGATAATGATATCATAATAAGAATACAAGAGGCTAGAGGAGCTTCTCTGCATTGGGAAATATCTGGAAATCAAAAGTAATCAAGTCCAATGCTGAAAAAAAAAAAAAACCTCAACTCAAATATCAAGGCTGTTCTATTGTTTGGCTCTGAAACAAGGAAAACAACAAAAGATGTCAATCAGAAAGATACAGACTTCATAAATGGGTGCCTTGTGCAGAAGACAAGGATTTAAATGGTGACAAAATTACCAATGCAGACTTTCATAACTGGATGTTTGTGCAGAAGAGAAGGATTTAAATGATGAGACAAGATCACCAATAGATTTCCATAACTGGGTGTTTGTGCAGAAGAGAGGGATTTAAATGGTGAGACAAGATCTCCAAAACTGGGTGTTTATGCAGAAGAGAAGGATTTAATGGTGAGACAAGATCTCCAATACATTTCCATAACTGGGTGTTTGTGCAGAAGAGAAGGATTTAAATGGTGAGACAAGATCACCAATAGATTTCCATAAATGGGAGTTTGTGCAGAAGGGAAGGATTTAAAGGGTGAGCCAAGATCACCAATGTGGAAATGATGGAATGTACTTCACAAAAACCAGTGGAACAAGGGGTGCGGAAAAGAAGCTGGTTTTGGACAGGACACATACTGAGGAAACAAGATAATAGCATGAGAAGTTATTCCCTATTATGCAATCCATAAGAAATAGAAGAAGGCCCAAAAACACATGTAGATGGAAATGAGAGACAGATTTTAAGGGTTAAAGAAGTGTTGGAAAGACTTTGATTAAATGGCCCAGCACAGGAAGATTTGGTGTAATTAGAGTCGAAGATTTATGCTCCACAGGAAATCTGAGGGGTAATGTACGAATAACATATGAGACCTGAACACATTCTCTAACACTACCCAGCCCAATAACCTACAAAGTCAAACCTGGCCACAGGGTTGTGGAGCTGAGGCAGAAGCTAAGGAGCAGGGCATGGATCTGGACAAGACTGTGGACTTTGTCCTGGGGACAGTCCTGCAGATTCAGCATGAATAACAAATTGAACACAGAAGAAGAATGTGAGACTTGGATGACAAGCAAACAGAAAGGAAATAAGTCAGCAGAGACGTAGTTCTTCAGAAAGATGAAATGAATATCCTGGATGAAAAAAAAAAAATCAAATAAGCTAATTCTTTGAGAAAATATTCTGTGAAAGCCATCAATTAATCTAGGCTACATGTTACCAACAGTCGTCATGAGACAAGAAAAATCCCAGAACCTGGTGACACCTGGTAGATTTAGTATTTAAGTCTTAGTGTTAACGGTGCACGGGCCTCACACTAGTGACACCTGGTAAATTCAGCTTAAAAGGAAGAGGAAGACGGAATGAGAAAATACATTAATTAACAGACCATATGACATGGAAGGAAACTGAAAATGCAGCATGGAACATGATCACCAAATGCCGATCAGAATGGAACATAATGATGATATGAAAGACCACATGTTGAAATACGGACATAAAACAACAGGCCTTGGTGTATCAGTAAAATCAAATACTACAAGTGTTACACTAGTTCACGACAAGAACCAGACAGGTACAAGTAAAACCACAGATGAGAAGGCGCTGACAACAGAAAAGACACACACCAACCAAAAAAAAACATGCTGATAGCGTTACAAGACAGTTCTTGCTATGGAACCCACAGGGTAAGAAGAGGTCAAGGAAGACTCACACACAAAAAACACCAAGAAGTGAACGCAGACAGAAATGAAAGGGATAAAGAAGGCATGGAAAGACCTGGCATGAATCTGTTGATGGCCTATGCTCCTTGGGGAACCGATGAGTAACAAATGAATGAGCACTAGCTGATCACGAGCATTTCACCTCTGACCTTTGACATCAAATTTCATGGAATACAAATGGATCAATAAAAAATTAAAACATGTGAACAAAATAAATGCATACACACTAGAAAAGGAAACAAAAGACATTTTGAGAAGAAACATATAATCACTATAATAAATAAGAGATAAATTAGTATAAAGAGAATATGTGAGTTAAAGACAATATGAAAGATAGAAAGTGTAAGAGATTAAGTACATGTGAGATGAAATTTAATTCAACAAGAAAACATGCAAGAACAATATGCATGGTGAAAATGTAAAAAAAAAAAGAAAGCAGGATGCAAGGTCAAAATGTGAAACATAAGAACAAAGATATATATCATCATTTTCCTTTGTGTTCCTTATGGAGCATGGAGTCACTACAGCAGTTGTAAGGAAGTGTTGAGGCTGCTTCATGGTGCGATTTTTATCAGGGCAACTTATTATTAGTGCCAGGGTTTTGTCACACCATGTTGTACCTCAACTGAACGCAAGAAATATATGAAAGCGGTCGCGGTGAGATGAGTATCTAGGTATGATGCAAGGAGATTGAGGTGACGTCATACCGTCAAGATGTGTGTCTAAAATGGCGTGTGTATCAGCCAGTATACTTGTATGTATTCATGAAATATTTCGGGAAAAATGGTAAGCTATGTGCTTTAAATGAGAGGCATGAGAATATGCCAGGAGTATAGTTGAAGTCAGTACGGGACGGTGGTTCCCAATACAAAGAAGTGCGTTGAAAATATAATTGAACAGTGTTATAACGGGAGGACTCATTCCCCGAAGTTTATGGAGTGGAAATTATGACGTATAAATGTTAAACATACCGGGACGCTCATATCCCCCGATGTTGTTGGAAAAAGATATACTGAAGATTTGATATGCCAGGATGCTCAAATACCCCGATGTTGTTGGAAAAAGATATACTGAAGATTTGATATGCCGGGATGCTCTAATACCCCGATGTTGTTGGAAAAAGATATACTGAAGATTTGATATGCCGGGATGCTCTAATACCCCGATGTTAAATAGAATAAAGGGAGGATGTTATAAAAGTATCAACTAGGGAAAAGTTGAGTAACATTGTATAAAAGCGAACCAAGATAATGTTGGACTGAAAGTTAGAGGGAGTATTCATGCCATGTTCGTGATTGTGACATTTTGTGAATTCGTACTTACTGTGTATTAAACTGTTACCAAATCGTCTAAGCCGAGAGGTTCCTTCAATCATTCAAGGTTCAGTTAACCAGTTGATAGCCTTATTTAATAATTGAAGATAGACAGAAGGAGGTATCCAAGAAGATTGATTTCCAGAATATTTGACAATGCAAACCAAATTAAAAATAAAAGAACTTACACAGCTTTATTAAAACGAATGGATCCTAGACAACAAACGAGAGAATTCGGGCAATTTCTCTATCCCTTAACAGGAGAGAAATAAACTGGGGGCTCAGTCCTGTCAAACAACTGGGAACTGTCGTCTTATAGCTGAAATAACTGGTTACGTCCTGTCAAAGAATTGGAAGCCGTCCGATAGCTGGAAAATTGAACTGAGGTCGGTCGCCCGTTTTTCCTTCTTCTTTCAAAAATGAAATCAACTAAGACTGAACTATTACACTGAACTTCTACGCAGGACTTTTAATATTTGAGGAACGATACGATGGTAAATTTGCGGGAAAAAATGTACATTCACTGAATTTCACGATTGAAGATGACATGTAACGGCTGCTCCATGTAGATGCATCAAAGATCGTTGACCTGACCTTGGGGACTGTCAAGATTCAACGCTTCGACATCAAATTGATTCGGTTCGAACTTCACAACTCTTCATTCAAGATTTTAAACACTGGCAAATCACGCAATTTTCGATCTTGAACGTTAAATGACAATCTGGCAATTTTACGTAGTGACGTCATCAAAGCCGGCAGACGTTCAAAATACCTTTTGTTCAACTTGGAATCAGGCAAGATTTTCGTCCATTTATGGGTTTCTGAGATCAAATGGAAGCCCATACACACTGATTCCGTATCTGGAGAGGTTCTGAGATACAAGAAAGATAAGTAGAGCTATAAATGATCTAATGCGTGACATTGTTTGACCATTTCGAAGACTTTTGCCAGTCAACACCTAGTCCGTCATACTTGTTATTTCATCTGCATGTTTATATGTACAAAGTAAATGCTCGCTATTTGTAAATTTTCTTCGGAAATTTTGCAAATGATGAGGTCCTATTAGGCTATTGTCGGTTGTCCGGTCAAAGAAAATAATACTGGAATTTTAGTCTTTGACTGCATAACAGACATCATTATTTGTATAGATTGTTCCGTCAAGTCTACGTTATATATTTTCATGCACTAATTTACATATTAGGTCATTGTATGCACAGCTGTTTTTCTATCACTCTTGTCTCATTGTGAAATTTGACGATTTGCTGTTTTCGTTCGTACTTCTGTCTTGTTTATTTTACAAGTAATTATTCTAATTTGTTGTTGCTTGTCAACAAGTATTTGTTTCTCTTATTCCCGTTAAATTTGTCGAGTAATGTACTGTAATTCGACATGTCTCTTTATTATCATCATCATTGACTTGTACTATTCTTCTTCACTGTGCTCGTCTTTCATTCTTGGCTTGTTCATTCCTTCATAAGGTATAAATTCAGTCAATACCATAATTTATTATACTTAATTAAGTGATATTAAGGGGAGATTTGACACTTGTTGACCCCCATCGAGGCCAGCTCCTTGACGTGGAGATGGGGCTCAAGTACAGCCATCAGCGGCTGAAAAACCAAGACTGGCCAGGCCCTCCTACACTCGAGCAAGACCACAGTCTGCCCTAGCAAGTCAAGGTGCTGAAGACGGAGGCAACCAGCCAAGAGGCGCACCACAGCAATCAGGATGCCACGCACATGCGCTATGGAAGTATGCCTATATCTGCAAAACGTTATGGCACTCGCCCTGTGACGGACACCCATGCAGGCGCAGTGCCGGGCCCTCTGCCTCGGAAGGGCCCAACCCCTACTACTGGGGGTCCTTCTCAATTGCCCCGTGGAGCCAGGAGGCATGAGAATAGAGCTACTGGCCAAGCAAAGAAAAGACCATTTAAAATAATGCACTGGAATGCTGAAGGCGTCAATAGTAAAAAAGACGGCTACAGCAAAAAATTAGAGCTCGAAAATATCTTGAATAACTACAAAAGACAGTGAAGTTTATACAAGAAACAACATTGCAGATATAGACAATATAGTTCAAGCGAACGAAAGAAGAAGACACTTGTTGATTCGAATCAGAACACAAGATGTCGTCACTGTCAGAATTTATTGAGATGGGTTTGCGTTTGGGCAAATCGGGAATTGATTTGGAATCATATGCTGATAAATATTATCATGATTATTTGGAACGTATGGAACGGAAGGAGCAACGAGATTTAAAGAAGCAGGAGCTTGATCAAGTAAAGGAATTGGAAGAGAAAAAATTGATTGAACAAGAAGCATCCAGAGAGCTAGAACGGCAGAAAATGGAACTCCGTAGAATGGAACTTCTTCAGCTGGATCAAGCCCACAGAAATGCTATAGAATTACAGTCATTGAAATTACAGGCTGATAAAGAAAAAGAGATTGAGATTGCAAAGATTAATGCCCAACATACTGGTGCTAATCCACAAGGTTCTCAGGGTAATAATTTTAATTATCCAAAAATTAAATTACCAAATTTTGACGATAAACGGGACTGTATGGACTCGTTCATTATGAGATTTAAAATGAGGGCTATGGATTTGAAGATCCCAAAAGATAGGTGGCCTATTATCTTTTCAGACTACTTAACAGGGGAAGCAATGCGTTGTTTCATGTCAATTGATGAAAAAAGTAGATCTGATTTTGATATTGTTGCCAATACATTGATGGCAAAATTTCAGCTCACTGAGGAGGGTTTTTGATCCAGATTTCACTCTGCAGTTCCGTCCAAGAATGCAGATTTTGGAGAGTTCATCTCTTCTATTAAATTGTACTTGGGTCGATGGATAGATTTATCTGGTATCAATAAATCTTTTGATGAATTATTTGACCTAATGCTCAGGGATAAAGTTTTATCTACCTGTGGCGCAGATTTTGTTAGTTTTTTGCAGGAGAGAAAGCCAAAATCTATCAATGAATGTCAAGAACTTGGAAGAAACTACATGTCTGCACATCCAAACAAGGAAATTCGTAGGGTTTCCTTTGATAATGCATTACCTGTATGTGTTTCGTACCACGACGGAGGAGTAGGTGAACACCGTTCTCGCCCAAGGAGTGCAGAGGGCAGATATAGGAGTAATTATAGATCTTCCTTTCGAGGACGGTACAATTTTCCTCGTCGTCAGTCACCATCTCACTTCGGTGGGTATAGATATTCTAATTACTCTAACCGAGGTCGTGGACAACACTACGGTAATAGCAGTGATGATATACATCACAGATTTGATAGAAGAAATTCAGGTGAACGCTTCAATGGAAATGGTAGGTGTAATTTTGATGGGGTAAACAATAAGCACGGCAAACAATGCAATCACAAACCTGATCACAAAAATGATTGTAAACTGGCAAAAGGGAAAGCAGACCATGCTAACGTCTGTACCCAACTTTGTGATCATGATAGCCATGTTGAACAGGCTAATGCATGCATTGTACGCTCAAGCAAAGATAACAATTGCACTGAGTGTAATACACTTTATGAGCCAGATGCTAAAACTAGACTTTTGTGTGGCCATATTTTACCAGCTATGTCTGTTTGCGATTTTATTGGTCGCCTTACATTACACAAAGGGTTTATAGATCACAAACCAGCCACCATTCTTCGTGACACAGGATGCATGATTGTCGGGATACGGAAATCATTGCTGGATAAATCATCATTTACAGGAAAGTCACTGAAATGTGTTACTTTTGGTGGTAACATTGAATGGTTTCCCATGGCAAAGGCGGAGATCGACACGCCATTTTATTCAGGGACTGTACTCGTGTGTAGCTTGGAGAACCCTGTAAGTGACGTGATACTTGGTAACATTCCAGGTGTAAAAGACTGTTCACCTGAGGAAATTGCCGAGTGGGTCAACAAGCACCCATTGATGGCGAATGCGGTCACTACAAGAGCTCAGCATGAAGCAAGCATTTTGACCGATGCATCTCCATCTGTCATGGAGGAGACGCCACTGAGAAATGCTCAAAACATTTCTCCGATTATCTTTACACAAAAACAAAATGAGGATGTTTTTAACAGACTTCAATTACATAAAAAGGTGTCACATAACTATACAACTCCTGGTGTTCGTGATAAGCAGGTTTTACCTAGAAGTCAAGTGATCAACAATGATCAATATAATAACTTGACAAATTTTAGCTGTACTGCTGTTGGTATGGGTTGTGGGGACACTCATGATTGTCAGGCCTTTACGACATGTCCTAACCATCACGTTCCATCCAATGGTGATGAGTTACGACATACTAAATCTACGCATGTAGGAGGTTTTAATGCTCGATCCGATAATCACAAGTATAACAATAATGGTCACATCAATGCGGCATGCCAAGGACATAAGAATAGTTCCGTGCTCTTGACCCGCACGACACATAATAAGGTCAAGGATTCTCGTGCTCAGTTTCGTCCTGGCCGAGATCATATTCCACCAAATCGCACTGTCGTGGTGCGTAATTTACCTTCTAGTGTTACTTGGTATACACTTAGAAACTATTTTCAATGTGTCGGAGATGTTGAATTTGTTCGTATGTTCGAACTTCAACATTCCTTTCACAAACTAGCGTTTGTTCGCTTTTCTAGGTATTATGACGCTCGAAGGGCTGTAAAATTTAAGAATGGTTCTTGGTTTGCACACCATTATTTAGATGTGCAACTCGCACGCAATACTACACCACGCACTTTATAGTTGCGTTGGCCTATCTATTTTCTTCTTCTGTGGATGTTTTCTTCTTGTATGCATCCATAATGTAGTGTGCTATTTTCTCTGTATACATGATAATTTTATCTCGGTAATATCAACATTACTTTCTTTTCACATATTTTCTCTGATCATAACTGTCATCAATGAGACTTGCAGAATCTTTGCTGACTTCACTGGTCTATACAACTTCACTTTTATTGATTTGTGTAACGATGATTCATTACTTTTGTTCGCATGATGCGCCGTTTAGCTGGCGATAGACCCGATGTCATCACATATATAGATGACATTTGTTTATTCCATAACACATGGGAAGAACATATTGTAGGTTTCAGTTCTTTGCTAGAACAGTTTAGAAAGCATCATTTGACAGTTAGACCTTCGAAAGTACAGATAGGTTTTCAGGAAATATCTTTCCTAGGTCATAAAATCGGTAATCATTGTGACGCTACACTGTAATTCTGACTTTTAACAGGCCCGATTCTGTGGTTCTATTTTGTATTTTCACCAGTTTTATTTTCTTCTGATCACGCGATTTTCCGTTGTTTACGGAAATCGCTATTTTCGGGCACGCTTTTCCACCATTTTATTTCTTCTCATGTGAATATATCGTGTTCGGTACTTTTGGGAAGGTAATTTAAATGGGTTCGTTTTAGGTCGGTAGGTTTATTTTTCACTCGGCCAGTTTTACTTTCTTCTGATTTTTCGCGATTCCCGTAAATTTCGTTGTTTACGAAAATAATCGCCATTTCCGGCACGCGATATGACGAGGCCGGAAGCACGCGTCAGTAGCACGAGGTTATCACGTAATGTGACGCAATTTTGTGGACACGCGGTATTTTGATTTTCCTAGCGCTGCCATTGGTCCGCGATTTGCGTAGGAAGGGAAATCCGCGTGGGCGGTTTCTCTTGTATATATTGAGACAGAAAACGGGGATTCGGTCTCTATGAAAAATTATTGCCTGGCCGTAGGACGTCGTAATTATCGTTCTCCACCGTGGGAAAAACAAACGATAATCGGTATGTAACTATTTTATTCATCGTTTTACTTATTAGTGGGTTTTTCAGAAATTTCGTTTTACTTATTAGTGGGTTTTTCAGAAATTCGCCCTTAGGTAAAGATTAACTTTTCAGTTTTAAAATAAACGATAGCGCCATTAATTACTATTTTTGAAGAACGACGTAATGCAACAGTGTGCTTATTCTTTCTATGATTTTGGCAATAGATAGGAGTGTGTGAAGTTGTGAGAAACACGTGTGCCATATTTGTAGGATGTTATGTAAAACCACCATTTATTCCTGTATATTTTCTAATGTAAATTTATGGGGAAATCCCTGGTGTGTTCGTTAATTTTTCTGAGCCTTAAAAATGTGAGAAATATTGTCAGAGGGTTCAGATTTACATTGTAAATGAATTATACTGCTTAGGGGAGGAAACTATTCCTATAGCGAGATTTAATTTTGGAGCAAGCCGGGAAACCTCATGTGTTAATGGGGGAAAGTAGGCCCGGAATTTAGGACAAAGGAATTCCCTAGTTGAAATGTTTTGAACACGTGGG
Source organism: Oreohelix idahoensis (assembly GCA_024509875.1). NCBI lineage: Eukaryota > Metazoa > Mollusca > Gastropoda > Stylommatophora > Oreohelicidae > Oreohelix > Oreohelix idahoensis. The sequence goes on along the minus strand of JAMPIV010003254.1, from coordinate 1,186,700 downwards.
TATTCATGCGTAACGTGTCAGACGGGGTCTGGGCTATTGTTTGTTTTACCTGGCAGATTTTAGTAGAAGGAGGGGGGATGAAGAGGCCACGTGGGATAGTGGTATTTTATGTATTGTGAGAAGAACGAGAGAAGGAGTGTGATTTTAGTGCCACGTGGGATAGTATTATGTACTGTTGTGAAGAACGAGAGAAAGGGGAGAAGAAGTGAGAACGAAGAGACACGTGTATAGAATTATTTTATGTATCGTATATGTTAGAGATAAGCGATTTTAGAGTGGGTGTACATGAGTCGCTGTTTCTTTTAATTTCAGCGAGTCACGGCGGAAACAGTGGGGAGCATAATTTTGTCAAATAAAATTATCCACGGCAAAAGACATCTCAGGGTCAGAGTACTCGAGTATCGTCAGGAGCAAAAGAAAATTACCCTATGGTCTCTGGCAGTGAAGTCCCTATGCTTCAGCTGGACCGAGGTTTATTTATCATACAGCCGAGAGCATCGCTATTATAGTCTCTAGCAACGGCAGGTGGCCGGGAGACTAGTTTCATTTTGTACAGCCTGAAATCAAGGCTGTGTTTTTTTCCTCTAACTCCGGAGCGGGTTAAAAGAGGGAAGCTATTCAGCAGCAGAGAAGTTTTTGTCTACAGTTAATCAAGTCCCTCATGCTTGATATCCGAACATCGTCATCACCAAAATCAGGAACAGGTGACAGGGTTACCATACCTAGGTCCTGATAGAAATCAAGAGAAGAGCGTAACGGAGATGCCGCATCATCAGCCCTCGAGTGTTAGAGAGACACTGAGATCAAGAGAGGAAGATAGAGAAGGAGGGAGAAAATAGACAGGACCAGTAGGGTCTGTTCAGTATCCATTGGACGGATAGACACTGAGTCTGCGTTCGAAAAACCAAGTCTATTATATTTAGCATTTCGTGTGGTGTAGTTATCGGCGCCTATCGCCTAACTAGTAGAAAGCTGTGTAGCCGTTCATTGAGGAAGAGTCACCAGGACTGAGACAGAAATTTATTAGTGTTAGAGAGTGGAGGCTAAAAGTTGACAGCCCCACCAAAGTAGATTTGGTTTAAATCACTAACCATTTTTATTGTTCCTCAGCAGGGTGACAGGAAGAGTGAATGTGATTTGGGGTTTTTTTTGTTGAGTGTCTCTCAATTTAATTGTTACCTTGGTTTTTCCAGGCCATGCAACAGTGCACGCTATTGACTGACTTGATGACGTATGATGCCATTTTATGTTTTCTTGTATGTAAATAAATATATACATATATTATTTACTGGATCAGCTTCTATTCTTTACTATACTTACTCTATGTTGTCTGTATAGTGGTGTTTGTGGTCGTAATTATACACCTTATCTCCTTGTGTTTCAAGGCAGTCAGAGGTGGGGAGACTATAGCCATTTTTTTTAGTCACGAAGCGGCAGGGGGAGATTCAAATCCTGGGTCTATCTCTTGAGCCAATAGTCTCACCTGTCCACAGGCATGTCATTTTCCATCTAAATTCTATCTTCTCAGACTTTCTCATACTAGGGTCTTGCTTTCATTCAGGCACACTCTATAAACTTAAAACCACTTCGTGACAAGTGGGGGCTCGTCCGGGATCATTCTGTTGAGATCAATTCTGTGATCTACATTCATAGATTGTCTCTAGGAAGTTTCTGAGAATAGAATTTCTTTAAATATCCCCTAGACTTGAGCTACTAGAACTGATCCAGTATAAGTTTTTCCACAGGTTGCAGTCTAGTAGATTTTTGTGGTATTTTTGATTTATATGACTAAGAGGTAATTGATGGCATACCGACATATTTTTCTTTAACAGGAAGGTAATTTAGTTTTTGGTAGCTTCTTAACTAAATTTTTTTCTCAGGTTATTGTTCAGACTTGACGCTAGTCTGAGTTCGGGTTTTGGAACAGCGGTTAAAGAGGGAGTATTATATATTACGTAACAGGTAGTTCCTTCCTTTTGTTCTCCTTTCTGTCATTTTCTGTCAGTTGTGAACTTACAGCAGTTTACAGGTAAGATGGCGGATATGGCCAAGTTACGAGCTGCCTGGCGTGAATCTGCTCAGGATATGGGAATGGATAAGGAGGAGACTAAGGCCTACCTGATAAGGGAAACTGATAGGCATATTCAGCGAGAGAAAGAGGAGGACAGGGCAGCCGCCGCAGAAGCAGCAAAAGAGGAAAGGATAGCCGCCGCAGAAGCAGCAAAAGAGGAAAGGATAGCCGCCGCAAAAGCAGCGGAGAGACAGGCCGAGATGGAACTTCGGAAATTGGAAGCCCAGGAGAAGGCAGCAGAGAGACAAGCAGCAGAGAAGGCAGCGGAGAGACAGCATGAACTTGCTCTGCGTTCTCTGGAACTGCAGTACCGAGCTTCGGGAGGCAGTTCGGCCAATGGAGATTCACCCGGAGCAGGAGCGACAGACACCTCAGGAAACGGAGGACCCCGGATGGCCGCCATGAGCTTCCCATTTGACTCGTTCCCTAACGGGAATGAAAAGATTGACGTGTTCCTGGAGAAATTTCAAAGAATGGCAAAGGCATACGGGTTGGATGAGAGTTTGTGGTGTCTAAAATTATCACAATACCTCAAAGGTCATGCGTATGAAGTCTACAGCAAGATGCTCCTAGATGACCAGAACAACTTTGAGGCACTGCGAAACGCTTTATTGCAAAGATTTCAGTGGACTCCACGTAAATGCCAAACCATGTTCAGGGAGAGCAGGCCGGAGAAGGGAGAGAGTTTCGCACAGTTTGCAGAGCGGGTGAGAAATTACCTAACCCGGTGGAGGGAACTGTCAGGACTGGCGAAGACTTTTGAAGGGTTGGAGGAGTTAGTTCTGTGTGAACAAGTTAAGGCAAACATGTCCCCCGACTTGAGGCGATATCTGGCGGAGCAGGGAGCCCAGCAACTCGATCAGATTATCGTGTTCGCGGAAAGGTACCAGACGGCACAGGCGGAAGTACTGGGACAAAAACGGAAAAACCCAGACCTGCCAGCCCCAGACAAAGGAGCTTCATCATCGCAGCCGGCTACTTCCCCAGCTCATCAGCAACCAGGGCCTTCTCGCAAGGAGCCTCATTCTGGTTATAACTTGCGCCCCCAGCAGCATAACAGAGCACCGACAACAACCTCTCAGGAACCCGCTAGGAACAGGGGAGATAATGAGAGGTATTGTCAGAATTGTAGAACCACTTCCCACTGGACATCCCGGTGCATGAACAAACCCCCAGCTCATCATGCAGCTTGTTTAAGACCGGTGAGATGGACTAAAGGGAATAAATGGGAACCAGTCCAGGCAGAGAAGTTGTTCTCTAACAGTGGACCAGCCGTAGTGAATGGGACAGCCACTACGTGTTTGTTTGACAGCGGGCTTACTTACCCCAGTATCATCGCTCGTCATTTGGTGAAACCAGGGCAGTGGACCGGAGAAATAGTTGAGATTGGTGGCGTTTTGAGAAGAGGTATCTCACAGCGTCTGCCCGTAGCCAATATTGAGGTGAAATGCAAGTTTGTGTCTGGCACCATCAAGGCAGCTGTAATGGCACAGCCAGCACATGATTTCATCCTGGGAAGCCCATACATAGTTTTGGGAAACCCAACCACACCGATTCTTGCTAATGCAAGAGGGCCTCCTGCAGGCCAGCAAAGTGAAAGGGGAAAGCCCCAAATTCACGGAGCCCCACGGGAGCTCAAACATCCTCGTCTTGCAATGAGGAGGAGAGACGCCTCTAAAGACAGTGGAATGTTATTTACAGAGGCGTATTCGCCTGTCAGCCCTGTTCAGCCTAAAGGTCAAACAGTGGTGACGCCTCTTACTTCAGAAGTATCTTCTTTGTCGTCGGGAATTAGGCCCCCGATGGTATTACATCTCTCAAGGGAGGGAAATACTGACAAGAAGGAACATGTGCAAGGTTCTTCAGTCAACCGCAAACAGTTACGCCCTGTTACGGCGATGTCTGGCCAAGCCAGTCAGACTGTTTCAAAACACTGGGAGGTTGCACCAGCTGGTAATCATTATTTACCACGCGCCGCCAGGAAAATTCGTGGGCGAAGGAAACACATGAAAGGGAGGAGGAAGGGCGACCAGTCAGGCTGCAGTCGCCAGGAGGAAATCCCATGGCGTGACCCTCACGATCCAGGGCTTGCCAAGATTCTCAAGGATATGGAGATGGGCCTGTATGATAATGCTAATTATGACAGTGATTAGATCGAGAGGTAGATCTAGATACGGGCCAGTATGAAACCCAGAGATTTCAGTGATTTAGCACGGTTCCCGTACTTGAAAGGGGGGACTTATGTGACGCTACACTGTAATTCTGACTTTTAACAGGCCCGATTCTGTGGTTCTATTTTGTATTTTCACCAGTTTTATTTTCTTCTGATCACGCGATTTTCCGTTGTTTACGGAAATCGCTATTTTCGGGCACGCTTTTCCACCATTTTATTTCTTCTCATGTGAATATATCGTGTTCGGTACTTTTGGGAAGGTAATTTAAATGGGTTCGTTTTAGGTCGGTAGGTTTATTTTTCACTCGGCCAGTTTTACTTTCTTCTGATTTTTCGCGATTCCCGTAAATTTCGTTGTTTACGAAAATAATCGCCATTTCCGGCACGCGATATGACGAGGCCGGAAGCACGCGTCAGTAGCACGAGGTTATCACGTAATGTGACGCAATTTTGCGGACACGCGGTATTTTGATTTTCCTAGCGCTGCCATTGGTCCGCGATTTGCGTAGGAAGGGAAATCCGCGTGGGCGGTTTCTCTTGTATATATTGAGACAGAAAACGGGGATTCGGTCTCTATGAAAAATTATTGCCTGGCCGTAGGACGTCGTAATTATCGTTCTCCACCGTGGGAAAAACAAACGATAATCGGTATGTAACTATTTTATTCATCGTTTTACTTATTAGTGGGTTTTTCAGAAATTTCGTTTTATTTATTAGTGGGTTTTTCAGAAATTCGCCCTTAGGTAAAGATTAACTTTTCAGTTTTAAAATAAACGATAGCGCCATTAATTACTATTTTTGAAGAACGACGTAATGCAACAGTGTGCTTATTCTTTCTATGATTTTGGCAATAGATAGGAGTGTGTGAAGTTGTGAGAAACACGTGTGCCATATTTGTAGGATGTTATGTAAAACCACCATTTATTCCTGTATATTTTCTAATGTAAATTTATGGGGAAATCCCTGGTGTGTTCGTTAATTTTTCTGAGCCTTAAAAATGTGAGAAATATTGTCAGAGGGTTCAGATTTACATTGTAAATGAATTATACTGCTTAGGGGAGGAAACTATTCCTATAGCGAGATTTAATTTTGGAGCAAGCCGGGAAACCTCATGTGTTAATGGGGGAAAGTAGGCCCGGAATTTAGGACAAAGGAATTCCCTAGTTGAAATGTTTTGAACACGTGGGTATTCATGCGTAACGTGTCAGACGGGGTCTGGGCTATTGTTTGTTTTACCTGGCAGATTTTAGTAGAAGGAGGGGGGATGAAGAGGCCACGTGGGATAGTGGTATTTTATGTATTGTGAGAAGAACGAGAGAAGGAGTGTGATTTTAGTGCCACGTGGGATAGTATTATGTATTGTTGTGAAGAACGAGAGAAAGGGGAGAAGAAGTGAGAACGAAGAGACACGTGTATAGAATTATTTTATGTATCGTATATGTTAGAGATAAGCGATTTTAGAGTGGGTGTACATGAGTCGCTGTTTCTTTTAATTTCAGCGAGTCACGGCGGAAACAGTGGGGAGCATAATTTTGTCAAATAAAATTATCCACGGCAAAAGACATCTCAGGGTCAGAGTACTCGAGTATCGTCAGGAGCAAAAGAAAATTACCCTATGGTCTCTGGCAGTGAAGTCCCTATGCTTCAGCTGGACCGAGGTTTATTTATCATACAGCCGAGAGCATCGCTATTATAGTCTCTAGCAACGGCAGGTGGCCGGGAGACTAGTTTCATTTTGTACAGCCTGAAATCAAGGCTGTGTTTTTTTTCCTCTAACTCCGGAGCGGGTTAAAAGAGGGAAGCTATTCAGCAGCAGAGAAGTTTTTGTCTACAGTTAATCAAGTCCCTCATGCTTGATATCCGAACATCGTCATCACCAAAATCAGGAACAGGTGACAGGGTTACCATACCTAGGTCCTGATAGAAATCAAGAGAAGAGCGTAACGGAGATGCCGCATCATCAGCCCTCGAGTGTTAGAGAGACACTGAGATCAAGAGAGGAAGATAGAGAAGGAGGGAGAAAATAGACAGGACCAGTAGGGTCTGTTCAGTATCCATTGGACGGATAGACACTGAGTCTGCGTTCGAAAAACCAAGTCTATTATATTTAGCATTTCGTGTGGTGTAGTTATCGGCGCCTATCGCCTAACTAGTAGAAAGCTGTGTAGCCGTTCATTGAGGAAGAGTCACCAGGACTGAGACAGAAATTTATTAGTGTTAGAGAGTGGAGGCTAAAAGTTGACAGCCCCACCAAAGTAGATTTGGTTTAAATCACTAACCATTTTTATTGTTCCTCAGCAGGGTGACAGGAAGAGTGAATGTGATTTGGGGTTTTTTTGTTGAGTGTCTCTCAATTTAATTGTTACCTTGGTTTTTCCAGGCCGTGCAACAGTGCACGCTATTGACTGACTTGATGACGTATGATGCCATTTTATGTTTTCTTGTATGTAAATAAATATATACATATATTATTTACTGGATCAGCTTCTATTCTTTACTATACTTACTCTATGTTGTCTGTATAGTGGTGTTTGTGGTCGTAATTATACACCTTATCTCCTTGTGTTTCAAGGCAGTCAGAGGTGGGGAGACTATAGCCATTTTTTTTAGTCACGAAGCGGCAGGGGGAGATTCAAATCCTGGGTCTATCTCTTGAGCCAATAGTCTCACCTGTCCACAGGCATGTCATTTTCCATCTAAATTCTATCTTCTCAGACTTTCTCATACTAGGGTCTTGCTTTCATTCAGGCACACTCTATAAACTTAAAACCACTTCGTGACAATCATCGACTTTATCCTTCGGATAGTCTAGTGAATAAAATCCTGAACATTCAGATACCGAAAAATAAGAAAGAGGTCCGTAGTCTGTTAGGGCTCATTAACTATTATCATAAATTTATTCCGGACTTTTCGTCTATCTCTGGTCCTCTTTCGGAGCTGACGCGCAAAGGTGCTCCTCTTAAAGTAATGTGGTCAAAGAACTGTCAGTTAGCATTGGATAAGATTAAAATTCTATTTTCGAATCATCCTATTTTGATTCTGCCAGATATCCATGAACCATTCTATATTCGCACAGACGCTTCTCAGATGGGAATCGGTGGCAGTTTGATGCAACTTGTCAACGACGTACTCCATCCTTGCTTCTTTGTGAGCCGGAAGTTGTCTGCAGCAGAGAAGAAATATTCGGCAGGAGAAAGAGAGCTCCTTGCTCTCGTCTGGACTATATCAAAACTTTCTCGCTACTTGATCGGACGAAAATTTTACGCTGAGGTAGATCATCATCCTTTGACCTCAATGAAACCAAAAGCATTTAAGAACTCAAGAATCTACAGATGGTTTCTACTACTGCAACAGTTTTCTTTCGAAATCAAGCACATACGCGGTGAGGACAATTGGTTGGCTGACTTGTTGTCGCGATTTGCAACTCACCAGGACTAATATATTTCACATGGAACTTTGCATCCAGGTTTATGGTTCCACTTTGTTTGGACATCATAGTGTGTCTTCTGGACTTGCTATTTCTTCCGGATATATTGACTCAAATTTTGCTGCAATTTTGGTTATTTAATAATTGCTCTTCATAGTTTTATGTATATATGTCAAATTCCTGATACTTCTCATTAGACTGCTTGTCTGTAAGGTGTATCCGTACGTAAGATTGCTGGAAGTTATACCCTGCAGGATCTTGCGCGTTTCCTGAAGTAAACGCTCGGGAGCGTGAGGGGTAATGTTGAGGCTGCTTCATGGTGCGATTTTTATCAGGGCAACTTATTATTAGTGCCAGGGTTTTGTCACACCATGTTGTACCTCAACTGAACGCAAGAAATATATGAAAGCGGTCGCGGTGAGATGAGTATCTAGGTATGATGCAAGGAGATTGAGGTGACGTCATACCGTCAAGATGTGTGTCTAAAATGGCGTGTGTATCAGCCAGTATACTTGTATGTATTCATGAAATATTTCGGGAAAAATGGTAAGCTATGTGCTTTAAATGAAAGGCATGAGAATATGCCAGGAGTATAGTTGAAGTCAGTACGGGACGGTGGTTCCCAATACAAAGAAGTGTGTTGAAAATATAATTGAACAGTGTTATAACGGGAGGACTCATTCCCCGAAGTTTATGGAGTGGAAATTATGACGTATAAATGTTAAACATACCGGGACGCTCATATCCCCCGATGTTGTTGGAAAAAGATATACTGAAGATTTGATATGCCGGGATGCTCAAATACCCCGATGTTGTTGGAAAAAGATATACTGAAGATTTGATATGCCGGGATGCTCTAATACCCCGATGTTGTTGGAAAAAGATATACTGAAGATTTGATATGCCGGGATGCTCTAATACCCCGATGTTAAATAGAATAAAGGGAGGATGTTATAAAAGTATCAATTAGGGAAAAGTTGAGTAACATTGTATAAAAGCGAACCAAGATAATGTTGGACTGAAAGTTAGAGGGAGTATTCATGCCATGTTCGTGATTGTGATGACATTTTGTGAATTCGTACTTACTGTGTATTAAACTGTTACCAAATCGTCTAAGCCGAGAGGTTCCTTCAATCATTCAAGGTTCAGTTAACCAGTTGATAGCCTTATTTAATAATTGAAGATAGACAGAAGGAGGTATCCAAGAAGATTGATTTCCAGAATATTTGACAATGCAAACCAAATTAAAAATAAAAGAACTTACACAGCTTTATTAAAACGAATGGATCCTAGACAACAAACGAGAGAATTCGGGCAATTTCTCTATCCCTTAACAGGAAGCCTGCGCCACACATTTCATATGATCATACAGCAGTCATTTCTGTTGTAATATGTTTTACATGAAGCCTCAAGAACAACCTCATATTAGTTGCCTTGTTGAGATACCCCCCCAGGACTACACAGGGTAACATACATATGCATTACGATAAATACATTCAGATATCATAATCTTCACTGATTCAAAATTAATACTTCAGGCTTTAGAATACCTCCAAATTGAAAATAAAGAAATAATACAGCTGGCCAAAACAACCTGCTTACAAAATACGACATCAGAGTCACTTTCCAGTGGATACCAGGGCACACAGACATACCAGGCAACGATAAAGTAGACAGACTAGCAAAATTAGAAGCAAGCATGGTTCAAACAAACACTCCAGCAAACATGCAAACAGCTAAACGAATACTCTAAAACAACTTCAAAGAGGAATGGCTGAACCAATGGGCAAAAGAGTCTACTGGATGTGCCTTGTATAAAGAAATGGCCCAAACCAACAAACATGACAACATTAATAATGTTACATGATGATGATGATGTCAGTGTAATACAGTTATCAAGCGTATATTGTATTGATGATGATGACGTAAGTGCAACACAGTTATCAAGCATATGTTGTAATGATGATGATGATTATTACGCTGATGATTATGATAATGGTTAATGTGTGACCACCACTGGTGTAAGACAAGGTGATATCCTATCACCTTACCTCTTCATACTCCTTATGGACGATGTCATCAAGGCATGTAAGGAGAGAACAAGAAAGTATTCAGTGGGGTACTGGAAGATGAGACAGGTCTATATTTCGGAGCTGGCATTTGCTGATGATGTTGCCCTGATTGCTAAATCAGAGGCACATCTCCAATCCAACCTGCAAGTCTGGAAGGAAGAGCTGGAGAAGAGAGGGATGGTCATAAGCAGCTCTAAAACAAAATCCATGGTGATATCACGAGAAGAAAGAAAACATCAGATTAAGTTGGGAGAACAGATCCTGGAGCAGGTCGACCACTTTAAATATCTCGGAGCTATTATAGACCGAAAGGGAGGCATCAAAGAAGAGTTGGCCACTCAAAAAGCAGCGGCTGGGAGACTTTTTCAGGCCATAAATCGTGGATTCCTCAGCAAGAAAGAGGTTGGTAAGAAAACGAAGATGGCTGTATACCGCTCCACCTATGTCCCAGTCTTGACATATGGATGCGAGTCGTGGGCAATGACTACAACCCACAAAAGCCAGATCCAAACCTCAGAAATGAGGTATCTGAGGAAAGTGGTTGAAGTAACAAGAAGAGACATGGTCCGCAACCAGACGATCCGTCAAGGCCTAAAATCCCATCCGCTGCAGACCCAAATAGAACAGTCCCAACTAAGATGGTTTGGCCATGTCTGCAGAATGGGAGAAGATCGGCTACCACGACAAGCATGGGAAACAAAGAGCCAGGGATCCAGACCTCCAGGACGACCCAGAGTCCGCTGGGAGGACAACATTAGACAATCTTTGAAGGACCGAGGACTAGAATGGAACCAGGCCAGGAAGAAGACAGCTGATAGAATGGTCTGGCGCTCTCTCTTCCAAACCTCTACACCTCACGGTAGAAGGGGAACGACTAAGTAAGTAAGTAAGTTAATGTGTGTGTGTGGTGGCAAATGATAAAGTAAGAGAGGTTGTTTGCATGAAAAATAAATTGTGTAGGCCTGTGTGTATGTTAAGTGCGAATGAAAACCGGTCAGTCTGGTTTTTACTTGAGTTTTCCTCGTGCGGATTGTGTATCAAAACACGGGAGAATTGTTCAAGATGCGAAGGAGTAAAGTTTTGGATGGAAAGGTGAACTGAAAGGTTGCATGTAGAGCTGAGAAGCTGGCTAGATGTTATGGCTGAATCTTGTTGTTTGATTCTGAAGGAAGAATCATGAATTATTACCTTGGATATTTGTATTTCATATAATGTTTGTGTTTCATGACATTTTCGTAATACAGTGTTCAGTTTGGGACTAAATTTCGGTGTTGATTGATTACTCAGGAATGGATGTGTCAATTATGGTGTAAGATGATAGTAAGCATCTTTGAGGATTAATTAATGTGACAGCATGCATCCTCAAGCATGTGGAGCAGAGCACAATCTTCCAACTAAGAACAGAGCACACGGGACTCAACAAGCACTTAAACAAATTAAACCCCACACATGAGCCTAATTGCCGCAACTGTACCCATCCATATGAGACAGTTCAGCATGTGCTGCTCACTTGCCCAGGACTCTCCACAGAGAGACGACAGCTATTGCCGGGCTCCGCAACAATCACAAACACTCTATACAGCACCACTCAACAGCTACAGAACACATGCAGGTCCTTCAGCTTGGCATTGACTGCTAAAGAATGACGAGCTCAGCAGCCCTAGTTAATCAACATCCACAAATACATGCTTGAAGATCCTGTTGTTCCCAGGATATCCCTTGGGGGACAAAGGATAGGACTACCACTTCCTCAGGTATGTCGTAAGAGGCAACTAATAGAGATTGTGCATAAGGCTGGCCACATCATCATGTAAAATAAAACTGACACAGAAACCATCACAAGCGTCCTGCAGTAGTGGTTCCACATAAAAGGGAAATGATGATGATAACATTGACGATGTAACAAAGATGCATATGTTTGCAAAAATACAAACATGTATACAAACTTAAAATTAGTCATTAGTTAGCTGGCAGTGATTGCAACAACTGTCCAAAATAGTTGTATTTGATATGTTAAGAAAAATGGTCTTTTGCTAGCTTAACTGGCATATTGTCTAGATCAAATGTTTTATTGCTTGTCTGCATAAACCGGTAAAATAATTCAAATATTCTGTTGCTCTTGCATTAACTCGTACAATAAAGCCAAGGCACCCCCCCCCCCCCCCCCCCCCCCCAGCATTAACTGGAAGCATCAAATATTTTGTTGCCACAAGTATTAACTTGAGCAGTTCAAATGCTTGAAAAGTGCTTAACACATTAACTACCGCAAGCCGGTGGGACCGGCTTTTGAAATCCTATCATTTGGACCGCGAGCCGCCCAGAGCGTCAATCTAATTTTAGTAATAAAACGAATGAAATATGTACTGAAACACTTTCTGATCTGGTTCGAGATTTTAAGTTGCCACCGGAAAACAAATTCCCAAAGCGTGGTTGTTGTAGAACACTGGAAAATTGATATTATCTTCATATTTTTTAGCGTTTTGGGTTAGTTACCAAATCGTGTAAAACTGTTTACCGTGGCAACTAGTGATAGGACCACAAAAAATGTGTGTACATCTTGTCTAACGGCTGAATAGGCTAGAAACTTGTTTCAACAATTGACTGATAGATCTAGCGACGAGGACAAGAGTGAAAACGGTGTGTACATTGTTTGAAATAGTGATTTTGATAGAGATGGGGCGCAAGCAGTTATAATTGTGAAAATATTGCAAGGCCTCGGCCATCGGACAGCCGTTAAATAGGAACAACCAATATGAGAGTTACAAATGGTGCTTATTGTAATAGCACATTCATTTATCTTTAAAATGACGTGTAATTCATAAAAATATGTAAACAATTACGAAAACTACAGCTTACTTTGTGCAAACACCAACAGGATGAAAATGGGAAAAAAAATTTTATTTGGCCGCAGTGTGTTTTTCAATTCGGTAGTTAATGTGTTAATAAATAAATACAGGTAATAAATAAATACAGGTAATTAACAGACACTCGACGGACAGAGAGGAGAACACCAGACAACAGAAAAAAAATATAAGTGATAGGGTCACCAAAAATCGTTTGAATGGTCCTCGGTTCGATTCCTGGTGAGCCATCACTTATATTTCTTTTCTGTTGTCCTCCTTTCTGTCCAACAAGTGTCTGTTAATTACTTATATTTTTTTTACTTATTTATTTATTACTCACATGACTCAGGTCTCCTTCACTGAAAAGTGCTTGTAAAAACATAGAAGGTGTAGAAAAACTGAAATTATAAACTCAATTTTCGACAAACTTTATCGTGATGACAAATCTTTTTCACAAGCATTTTGTCATCTTATTTTCAGCCCTTTTTAACAGAAAAAAAAAGAACAATAAAACAGAACAGAAATGACAAATAAATCTACTCTGTTAAAATATATTACACCTACCCAAGGCATTTGAATAACTCAGTAGAAAAGATGTACCATTTCTATCAAAACAACGAATGCAAATGTAAGAGCCAAAATAAATTTAGTGGAATGCTTTCAGCAGGGACTCCTCCGATACACTGATTATAAGCATGATGGTAGTTCCCACAGCAATACCACTAGCTTGCAGTAGCAGATGCAAGAACCACGGCTCATCACTTTTTGTATACACCGAACTCATTTCAGGAATCTGCACAAATTTTTAAAAAAGGAGATTAAATTCTGATAAAAATTGTAATCACAAACTATAAAAAAAGAGGTTCTTTTTTTTTCTATTTTTAAAACTCTAACATTTGGAGACTGGTTTTACATAACAATAATAAAAATAAAACCAGATATTAAAACATTAAAGAGACTATGAATCCTTGCAGTTAGTGGTACAGCAAAAAAAAGGTTATGGGCAGCTTTTCTATGGCAACAGTGTTACTTATGTTACAGCCAGCAAATATTTGTCAGAGATGGAATGCTTGGGAACAGCACAAAATGTTTAACCAAACATCCAGTGTGGCTCCTCAGGTGTCTCCGAGGATATGATAAAAATGGGACCTCTGCTACCACCAGATTGTCCACGAGGCTAGCAACTTCATCATGTAAAATAAATTACTTTAAAAGGAACCACCACAGAAACGCTAAACACCATAGCAAAGAGAAAGGAAATGAAAAGAACGAAAACAGAAGATAAGTCTCCCAGGTTAAAGGCAATATATGGTGAACAGTACAGTCAGCTGGACAAGGAAGTAAAACGTCAAACCCGTGCTAACAAAAGGACATTTCTGGATGACCTTGCAAGACAGGCAGAAGAGGCAGCACTGAGAAATGAACAAAGTACAGTTTATTAAATAACTAAAACTATCAGTGGAAAACGAGGTGCAAACAACATAACGTTAGTAAGAGACAAGCAAGGAAATCTCATCACTACAGCACAGGGGCAGAAAACAAGATGGGCAGAGCACTTCATTGAAACACTGAATAAGGAACCACCAGAGACTCAGCTGAATGTTCCTGAGGCTGAAAGTGACTTAGACGTAAATACAGACATCCCACGAAAAGAAGACATCATCACAGCTATCAAAGGGTTAAAAAACGGAAAAGCGCCTGGTCATGACAATCTAAATGCTGAGTTATTCAAGGCAGACCCTGAACTAGCAGCAGAACTATTAGAGAGTGGAGTAAAGGAATAATTGTCAAATTGCCCAAGAAGTGCGACCTTGCAGACTGCAACAACTGGAGAGGAATTACTCTCCTCTCAGTTCCCAGCAAAATACTAGGCAGGATAATCATCCAGAGAATTTCAAAAGCAGTTGACCATAAACTGAGGAAAGAACAAGCAGGCTTTAGAAAGAACAGAAGATGTGCAGATCATACATTCACCCTCAGGAACATTACAGAGCAGTGCTCAGAATGGCAGAGACAGTTGTACATTAACTTTGTTGATTTTGAAAAGGCTTTCAACAGCATACACAGGGACAGCCTATGGAAAATACTGAGGGCTTATGGAATTCCCAGCCACATTGTTTCCATCATAAAAAGCCTATATTCTAACTTTACGTGCAGTGTTGGATTGAGTAATGTAACTTTCGAAGTGAAAGCAGGAGTACGATAGGGATGCCCCTTATCAACAACATTATTTTTGACAGCCATAGATTGGGTGATGCGACAGACAACAGAGGGCAGTCCAAGAGGAATTAGATGGACAACATTTTCTACACTGGAAGACCTGGAATATGCAGATGACATTGCACTACTCGAGCATTCACATCAACACATTCAAGACAAAACCGATAGACTGAATAAGTATGGCCAGCAGGTTGGCCTGAACATCAATCTGAAGAAGACAGAGGTCATGAAAACTAAATGTGGGCAATCCTGAGCCAATAACAGTAAGGAACCAGAAGTTAGAACAGACAGACACATTTACTTACCTAGGATGCACATTAACACCTGACGGCGGAACAAGCAAGGACATTAACAACAGAATGAATAAAGCGAGAACAGCCTTTGCTATTCTCAACATTTGGAAGTCTTCCCAGTACAGCACAAATACCAAATTAAGACTGTATGAGAGCTGTGTACTTTCTGTGCTTCTCTATGGTGCGGAATGTTGGAGAGTAACAGAGAAGGAAATGTCGAAACTGTCCTCCTTCCACACAATCTGCCTAAGGAAAATTCTCAGAATCTTTTGGCCAAACACCATCAGCAACCAAGAACTACTTATTCGGAGTAACCAGGAGGAAATGCACACCATCATAGTTGGCAGACGCTGAGTTGGGTTGGCCACATCCTCAGAAGGGACCCTGATACCATCACAAGAACAGCTATGCTATGGACCCCCCCCCGAGGGAAAGCGAAAAAGAGGCCGACCAAAAACAACTTGGTGAAGAACTGTGGAAGCCGAGATGCAGAGAATGAACCAGAGTTGGGGCACTGTACGAAGGATGGCCGCCGACCGAGCAAGGTGGAATCAATTTGTTGCTGCCCTACAGGACGCCACCAGGCGTGATGGCCGCTGACTGCTTTGACGGTTGGCGGTTATGGATCAAAGAAGAAGACCACTGCAAGGACATGCATCATCATTGTTGGGGTTCGCTTCATGCTATGAAGTAACTTCGATGGATTGATTTTTAATCAAAGTTTTTGCACCATGCCGCATCCCCAACTGCAGACATAAAATGATATGAGATGCGCAAGAATGATGATGGAGTCTGAGAAAATATAGTAGTCTGTAATTCGCAGTTGGGTGTTAAGGCTGTGCCTTTTCTTATGCGTGGCAGTCACTTGTTAATGTGTGGTATAACCACTTATATACTCCAAGTGTGTTTAACACCATCTGGGTTTCTGGAATATGTTTAATTCAAAGTTTAAGCCTACTTGCCACTTATGGATTTGTGCTTTTTTGCACTTACAGTTAGCATGTTAAAAAAAGGTGAGCAGCCTTTTATCAATGTATTCATAGATGCTCAGGAAGCTTAGATTTTGACACAGTAGCAGACAAGAAACGTGTGCATGATAGCACCAGTTTGTGGCATATATTGCCTTGAATTAATAAAATCTATGATTGCTCAGACAGATGAGATTCGATGGACTGAATGAACGAATGTCGCACGCTAGTAATTGGATTTATAATATATTATGAAGTGGAGTGAATATGTCTTAACTGTTCAAACAAGATGTCACGTATAAAAGTTTTGAAGTCGTCAGATCCAGGCTTTGTCAGGTTTATCCGTGGAATTTTTAATTGTCAAAGTGGAATTTTGTATTAACAGCAAAAGTAAACCCAAGACCGCTTACGCCAGATGGCAAAGTCTATGACCCTAACATTTGATGATGGCCAGGCACTTCTAACACTGAAGACACACCAACTAACATTGGGGCCATTGACACTTTAACATGTGGGGTCCATCCATCCACCCATCATCACATATTCCCCAACAATCACACTCACTGCAACAACAGCTGGTTCCAAGGGAAGCCTGCACAAAGCAGTCACATGCTCTAGCAGCAGTGATTTCTGTGGCTTTCATGAGGTTGCCAGCCTCGTACACAACCTCATATTAGTCACCTTGTCCGACATGCCCGAGGGTGTAGTAGTCTTATTTTGTCTTCTTCTCCTCAGAGACCCCTGGCAACTACACAGGGAGATCTTGTATGCATGCTGGGCCAAATGATTCTTAAGGAACAACAATGGCACAATCAATTGAGCTAAATTAATCAAATATATTTTGAAACATGTTTTACTCATTTAGATTATACAGTCACTTCGACCTGTGCTTTTTTTGTGTGTCCTGCATCTTCTTCTTTCACTTTCAGACGTCAACTTGAATATGTTCAAAGAAAGCAGATGTCAGCTTGAGGCTGTTGGTATCTCCCATACAGTTTTTCCAGGAATGGCACTAGGGATGGCCATATGCGCTTTCTCTGTTGTTCAAATGTTTGAAATAAATGCTCATGTCCTGTATCTGATAAATATGGTCAGAATACATGCTGTGGTTACCCTGTTGCTCATATGTTTGAAATAAATGCTCATGTCCTGTATCTGATAAACTTACTTACTTAGTCGTTCCCCTTCTACCATGAGGTGTAGAGGTTTGGAAGAGAGAGCGCCAGACTATCCCATCGGCTGTCTTCCTCCTGGCCTGGCTCCACCCCAGTCCCCGGTCCCCCAAAGACTTTCTAGTTTTGCTTTCCTCATCTCTTCCACCAGCTCCTCTTCCTTCCCATTTATACTTCTTGTTTTCCAAGTTCCATAAGTCGTAGTTCGTTCCAGTTCGTCGCCTTTAGAATCAGTCCAGCTCTCTCTCTTGTATTGCTCGTAATCGTGATTTAAAGCAAACAGGTGATTGGCCTGTTGTGCCTTTGCATGATGGAGGGGCTGCCTCCTTACGGCCTCCATGCAGGCCACCCTCCTCCTTTTTCATCCGGGTTTAGGACCGGCATAGGCGGAGTTGTATCTGATAAATATGGTCAGAATACATGCTGTGGTTGCCCTGTTGTTCATATGAAAGCTGTACATTACCTATTTTAAAAAAAGGTAAGGGATCCCGTTACACGTCTACTGAGGCATATTGGGAATACGGTGTTAGGCCCATATTTTCTTGACCATCGACACACTAGGGGTGATGTGGTCAGCATCACGCCGGCCGCCTCAACCTTCCCAGA
Source organism: Oreohelix idahoensis (assembly GCA_024509875.1). Classification (NCBI taxonomy): domain Eukaryota; kingdom Metazoa; phylum Mollusca; class Gastropoda; order Stylommatophora; family Oreohelicidae; genus Oreohelix; species Oreohelix idahoensis. The sequence continues at coordinate 1,168,855 of JAMPIV010003254.1, read as the reverse complement.
GTTGCTCTGGTACCCAATTCATGAGGCTGGGTCGACCCCGGAGCCGTTTGCGGTCTAAAAAAATCCCACCTCAATGGGGATCAAACCATGGACCACCGAGCTAGGAAGCCAGTGCACTAACCATTGTGCCCCATCTAATTCCTGAGAACCCTGACGAGACAAATAATAGAACCACTGCTCTCTCAGGCATGCCATGTGACAAACTGTTACAGACGAGGTACTTTAAAATGTATATGAACAAGATGCAAACCTATCTTCATAAATACAACATAAAATCTCCATAAGGAAAATATAAATCCATCTTCATAAAACTTAGATAAAATCACTATAAACAACAAACAGAATCTGTCTTCACCAAACTTACAAGATCCACCAAAGTGATGTAGAGAAACATGCCACCAACACCAGCAAATATCCATGAAGATGTGGACGTCACATTGCCAACCGCCAGCCCAATAATAGCACCAATAAAACAGGGAATTGAAGAAATCAGATTGAAGTAGACAGCTCTCTTCATTGTCAGACCTGATCGCACCAGCACAGCAAAATCACCTGCAAAAAGTAGTTTGAAAAAAGTCCGATTTAAGTAGGTCACTTCGAAGATTGATACAAGAGAACAAGTTAAATAAATGAAATATGCAGTCTTCATATATTCTATATGTTGGATGCAGAGAAATCAACAAAGCTTTCATCTGCTCTACATTGTCATTATCAGCATCATTACTCCTAAGCTCCCAAAGAAGCACAGACCCTGAACAAACTCATGCCAAGTCCTGCCATCTCATGCTTTCCGCAGAAGGTCCTCTCCCGTCTTCCCCATCTGTGGCACCTGTCTCCAGTTCAACTCTCCACTGCCCTCTTGGTCTAACTCCACCATTACCACCAGAACAAGGACCCCCACCTGCTATACTATCAACAGGTTTCTTATGGCTGACTCGTCCACATTTGCTGGAGTTTTTTTTTAAAGACTAAAGTCTGTTTGGGATGGGGTAGCTAGCCCCATGCACAACCATCCATAGCCACCTACAAGACATGCTTGGCAGGTTACATTGTTACTACACTTTGCTCCCTTTTTAGGTCCTGCTAACACACAGGTGATATGTTCTATATTTACAAGCATTTAAATACTAAAACAAAACCCTGAATATTAAATGATTATAGTCGAGCTTCACGTAGGGAAACCATGGAAACCAAAATAACTGCTATCCTTATATGACAACAAACAAGCTTTCTTCTGTGCTCCTTACTGAGCAGGCAGCCACCACTGCAGTTGTTTTCCTTGCAGGAAGCCTGCACCAAGCTGTCACATGCTCCTGCAGCTGTGGTTTCATAAGACATGCTTGAGGGTGCATAGTCTTATTCTTTCTTGTCTCTTCAGAGATTCCATGGAACTACACGGGGTATAAACAAGTTGTAAGATGTGTAATGTTTCAAAAAAGGATATGTGACTGATGAAAATCTGACACTGAAGCCACGAACATACCAATTTCATGGGGAAGTTCATGGCAGAAGACAGCCACAGAAGTACTCAACCCTCCTGGTATGCTCCAAGCATAGGCAGCACCAATGGCCAGGCCATCACAAAAATTGTGGATCATATCCCCCACAATGATCATCATGGCTACTGAGCTGAGGGGACCAACAAAATCTGACGTCAAATGGCTGTGGGAATGGCTGTGTGTAGTCTGGGCAGGTTCAGTGTCTTTGGTGATCCTGTGGACAATAACAGCAGACTTCTTGTGGACAAGAGCAGAAGACATATTAAAAACCTCAAAGTAATGCTGAACTGGACGACCTAAGAGTAACACTTCACAGACTATGTCAGCAATACAAAAGAGTCGTGATACAGTGGATCCCTTCTCACTGCAACATTCCTGGAAATGAGGAGGCTGACAGATTGGCAAAGAAAGGGGGAAAGCTTCCTCAACTTGACACAAATATAACTTATGAGGAGACCAAGAGTTTCATCAAGCGCAGATACAGGCACAAGTGGGAAGCAGAGCATCCAGGCCACACAAAAAATGATACACATTACCAGCTCAGCAGAAGTGAACAAGTGGTAATCTTCAGACTTCGCACAGGTCATAACAGATTGAGATACCATCTATTCAACAAATTAAAGATAGGAACTACTGATGAGTGTGACTGTGGCACCGATAAAATGACTGCCGAACATCTGCTTCAAAGGTGCCCAACATATGAGGAACAGAGAAAATGCATATGGCCATCACCAGTACCATTCCTGGAGAAAATCTACGGAGATATCAACAGCCTCAGGCTGACCACTGCTTTCTTTGAACTTATTCAAGTTGACATCTGAGGGTGAACGAAGAAGAAGACATTAAAAACCAATGTAAGGTCCTGTGGACAAAAGCTGAAGACATTACAAATCCCTACTGTAGTTTCTGGGTGGGTGTGTGTGTGTGGGGGGAGAGAAGAAGAAACCGATGTGGGGGAAAAAGTGAGGGAATATAAGGAGATAAAAGAAAAATGAAGGACAAAGGAACTGGAGAAGACTGCCAAAGACTGGATGGAACTGAGAGGTCTTGCTGAAGCCTTTGCTCTACAAGGAGTTGAATGGTGAAGAAGAAGAGACTAAGGCAGTTATGTTCTACATTTAAACATTTCAGACTAAATCTGAAACTATTAAAGACAAAACCTTCAGTCAGAAGTAAATCTCTCAGTTATTTCCTAAACCAAAAATATGGACACATGAAACTCTCTTTGTGGTCACATCTAGACATGAGGATCACACTTCACAGCCAAATCTAGGCATAAGAAAAACACTTTGTGGCCAAATTTAGACATGAGGATCACACTCTGTGGCCAAATCTAGACATAAGGATCACACTGTGGCCAAATTTAAACATAAGGATCATACTTTGAGGCCAAATCTAGAGATACGGATCACACTTTATGGGCAGAAGAACGGAAAGATGCTGACAACTGTGGCACACTCATTCATTTTGAAACCAGACCTGAACAAAAGGCAAACCCAGCTCATGTAACAGTAAGAAAATACTAGTTCCAATATTTTCTAAGATAACAAGTTAGCTAAACTGTATGAATCATCATCACCACTTTTTGGTTCCATTTTCTAACTGTATGTAATCTGCTGCCCCATGTAGTTTCCCCTGGGGGTCTCTCAGGAGATAAAGAAACAACAGGATTATAGCCCCCTCAGGCTTGTCATACACGTTGACTAACTGTGATACTGTACTGTAATATGTTTTTTCAACAGGCCCATGTTTCTTCTCCTTGTAGTATAAACGTTCTTTTTCAGGAGGGGATTACGGTGGAGTTCTATCTTATTCGCCCCATGTTTCTTCTCTATGAATAGTAGGGGAGTTTAGTCTCTTTTTGTAGGGAATTAATAGCGTTTTTTTTTTCATAGGGATTACTGTACTTTAGTACAGATTTGCACCAGTGCTTTTCTCTGTAGTAATTTCGTTCTAGTAGTCGTATTTTGCTTTGTTAAAATAATTGCGGTCAATCTTTGTTTAAACGGGGGACGGGGGTAGTGACCTCTACCCATGTACGTTCAAACCGGGCGCTTCAGCGAATCAACAGTTATTCTGCTCACGCCAACAGGTAAGTTATTTAATATGACGTAAAGGAAGATGCGCTCGATCTGAATGACCATGACTCACGAGTTGCGTACAGTCTAATTATAGAGCATGAGCACGGGATATTTTTAGATTTTGTCGAATTATTATTGGTTTAAGAGTAAAGCGTGGCGTGGGGTTTTGGCGGTTATTCAAATGATAAATATCAGAGAATTCTTTAGCGGGCCTCTCTTGGTCTCCAGATTCCAGCCGTGTAACTAGGCAAATTCGCTTGCTCTTAAAAGTGGGAAATTCGAATATTGGTATGTTCATAGTTAATTTAGCGTAGGACTTAGACTTAGTTTCTTAAAATAGAATATTAGCCATTTAGTTAAGTAACTTTTAAAAAAAACGACAGCGCCATCAATTGCTATCTTAGAATAATACTCATAGTGCGCCTATATAGTTTCTGTGAATAGTAGCTGTATCTCTGATTTTGGGTACAGGCTTTTTGAGCTATTAATTGTGTGGCAAGGCTTTTGAGATGTTCATGGTGTAAGGTTTAGCGCTAAGATAAACGGGCGCTCAGTAATATGTAGAATGTAGTTGTGACAAACGCAACTGAATTCTGATAAGTTACAAAAATATACATACGGGAGCGCATGTATGTATTTCATTTCATTGAGTATTTAATTCTGAGAATTTACAAGTGTAGATACTCGAGCTTAGTTGTGTATTTTGCTAGCAGGCTATTTTGTTAATGTAGTGGGATGAGAAAGGATAGTGAGGGGTGTATTTTATTTTCTGAGACGGGATTTCATTTTTCCTATATATATATATATATATATATATATATATATATATATATATATATATATCTTCTTCTTCTTCTTCTTGCGATCGCATCTTTGATGATTACACCGTCAGACGAGTTCTCATGATGAATTCGACTGTTGTTTGAAGTTCCTCTTTAACTCCATATAGCTTTGAGTTTAGTGTTGAGTCATTCGGCCAGTATATCTTTCTTAACTGGTCATACAGAGGACAGTCCTGTAGAACATGCTCAGCAGTTTGTTCGTTTAATCCACATGTGCACAGTGGTGAAGCAGACAATCGTAGCTTGTGCATGTGTTTATTCAGTTTGTTATGCCCTGTCCTGAGTCGAAAAAAATAGTTATCTGTCCCTGCCGGTCGAGAGTGTGATAGTCGTCTTTGGGTTGGTTCTGTTCTCTTCTGATAGTCTGGATAGCTCTCTTTTTCTCAAAGTATGTGACTTCATTTATCTTCTTGTTTCACATTCTCCTCCCTTTTTTGCAAGTTTATCTGCCTTTTCATTTCCGGGTACACCACAATGAGATGGTACCCACTGAAGTATGGTTCTCTTTTTGGCAGCTACCTTGTTTAGTTCATTTCTCAGATGCGGGAGTTTACCACCCTTGAGAGCTTGCAGGACAGACAGTGCATCTGTGAGGATGACTACCTGGTGGCAAGTCAGAGTTGGTGTTATAAATCATATTTGCAGCTTGCTCTAGAGCTTGAACCTCAGCTGTATAGTTGGAACAGAATTTACCAGTGGGAATGTGCCTAGTCTCATAGTGGTTGTCAGGATATGAGATAAAGATACCGGCACCTCCATTCCTAACAGCATTAGTTGCTGATCCATCTGTATAGGCATGTATCCATGATTGATCGGGATAGCTTTCTTGGATCATACTCAATGTAGCAGTTCGTTTTTTGCAGATCATTATACTCACATCCACTTGTGAGACCACTGACTGATGTGTTAATTTGGAGGGCACTGCTGGCCTGCTCCCATGGTACAGGGTATAGGGTGGGCTTCAGTGGTGTTGTCTTCATGGATAGGTCTTCTTGATGCTGTCTTATAAGTCTTTTCCCCCGATGCACAAAGCTGCTACGCTTTAGACGTCCCAATGCCAGATCATCTAGTCTTGCCTTCATTGGGTGCATTGGCATACTGTTGTACTTTTCCATCTGGATCATGGTTTTTGTGTCTCTTCTATGGGACAGTGTCTGTAATCCAGCAACCTTCTGCATCTCTGTTATTGGTGTAGTTTTCATGGCTCCTGTAATGACCTGAGAGCTTGATTTTGCACCTTGTCCAAAGACTGCAGATGTGAGTTAGCAGCTGATGTCCATGCTGCTGAGCTAAACTCTAAGTGTGGTCTTATTACTCCATTATAAATCTTCTTTAGATTTCGTTCATTTGCTCCCCAGTTGGTACCTGCTAATTTTCTGAGTATGCCTAGTCGTCTTCGGGCCTTTCCTTCTGCGTTTTCAATATGCTTATTCCATGTAAGCCTTTGGTCAAATGTCACCCCAAGATAGGTGGGGTAGCTTTCTTCCTTGATCACGATTGTCCCTAGGTGTATGTTAGCTGATTTGTCCTTGGGGGCGAGGGAGAACAGTGTTGTGGAGGTTTTGTCTGTGTTTATTGTGATAAGCCATTTCTCTGCCCATGACACTAGCATGTCTGCTGCCCGCTGCATTCTATAATTTGCTGTGGTGACATTTTCATCAGCGCACCAGAGTACTAGGTCATCTGCAAATAAGGCAGCTTTCACTCCTGCAGGGAGATCTTTCACCAGGTCATTGATGTAAACAAGGAAGAGTGTTGGGGAAATTACTCCTCCTTGAGGTACCCCCTGATGGAGCAACACTTTTCTGCTCTGCAGACCGTCAAAAGTGACTCTAGTTCTCCTGTTATGCAAGTATGACTGGATCCATTTCATCATGTTGCCTTGGATTCCACTTCTCCTAAGTTTTGCAATGAGGCCATCTTTCCACACCTTGTCAAAGGCCTGCTTGAAGTCGACCCAGATCGTTAGGACCTTTTTCTTCTCCTGGAAGGCATCTTCTATTGCTTGAGACAAGTAAGTAACTTGGTCTTCTATACTGTAGCATTCTCTAAATCCAGCTTGTTCCGGCACCAGGATCTGCTCAGACTCTAAATACCATTTCAATCTGTGGTTGACTATTCGCTCCATAGTCTTCCCAACACAGCTTGTGTGAGACTGATTGGCCGGTAAACTTGCAGCCTCGGTCTTACATTTCCCTTTCTTTAGTATGGGTATTGTGATGGCTTCTCTCCATACTTGGGGTACCGTTCCTTTCAACCAGCTGTGGTTGAATATCTCAAGCAGTTTTGTCTTTGCTGCTGAGCTCAGATTTACTAGCATTTCGTTGCTGATTTTGTCTGGGCCGGGTGACTTTTGAAACTTAAGCTTGGAAATAGCCTTCTGTAGTTCTCCTAGTGTGATGGGTTCCCTCATTGGGGCAGGAGTATCTGTCTGTCCCATGGTTGCCAGTATTTCTTTTCTTATCTCTCTCTGATGATCTATGTTAATGGGTAAGTTGCTTTCTGAACTGTATCTTCTAGCAAACAAGTCTGCAGCTTGTTTTCCTCTGAAAAGTTTGCCACCTTCATCCAATGTGATAGTCTGCCTAGGTGAGGAACGCTCTTCATTTAGAGACTTGACTAATCTCCAAAGTTTCCTGCCGTCTTTCTCAAGGTTCAGCGATGCCGTTTTAGTTCTCCAGCTTTTCCGTTTTTCTTCTAGCTTTGTTCTCTGAAACTCTGCTACAGCCTTTTTCCATTTGTTGTGAGTTTCAAGTGAAGGCTGAGACTCTGCGTCCTTTCTAGCCCTGTCCATGGCTTCCTGACGTTCTTGGAGTGTGCTGGACCAGTATGGTATGTAGTTACGCCGGCATCCTTTGGAATGGTTTCTTTTGCAGCTTGTAGTATGCATCTGTTGAAGTCTTTTACCACTTCATTAATGTCTCTGTTCTGTACCTTGAGGGTAGACAGCAGCGTGTTCACCTGATGCCTGAATAAACCCCAGTTGGCTTTTTTGTAGTTCCATCTTGTAATGGCTGGGCCTGTACTGAGAGTTGCACTCTGGACAGTAAGAAAGATTGGGCGATGGTCGCTTCCCCCTAGTTGGTCTCCTACTTCTCTACTAATAGATCCAGCTATATCTGGTGTGGAGAAGGCAAGATCTGGTGTTGAAGTTGTGTGCCATCCTCTGGAGTAGAAGGTAGGAGTATCTGTGGCATTATTGACTAGGATTAGGGAGTGATCATCTTGCCAAGTTTCAACCTCTTCACCTCTGTGATCCAGATGGTTATAGCCCCAGCTCTGGGAGTGGCTATTAAAGTCTCCAACTGCTATAAAGTTGGTGGCTGGTACCTGTATAGAGCTGAGACTCAGGGGTTTGTTGTTCGGACAGTAATAGTTCAGGAGTTCTATTTCCATCTTGTCTACCTTTATCTGCAACAGCTGATATTCTGCTCCATCCATGAAGGTTTTCCTTTCGTGTGCAGGAAAGTTATTCCTTACAAGAGTAAGTACTCCTCCTTTTCGTCTATCTTTTCTGTCAGATCTGAAGCATTGATATCCCCTTATTTTAAAGGTTTGATCTGCTTTCAAGTGAGTCTCTTGGATACAGCAAACACTGACTTGCTCTCATACAAGATGTTTTCCAGCTCTGTCTTTTTGCTGTATCCAGCCTGCTTGCTGTTCACTCCCTCTGCATTCCAGTGCATCATGACAAGTGGCACTCTGGGTTTCTCTTTTTCTGTTTTGTTTTGGTCAGTAGTTCTCCTCCGCCGTCTGCTGACTCCACAAGACGGTCTAGAGGGTCCTCCAGTAGCTGAGGGTGGGCTCTGTCGAGGCTCAGAGCCCGGCACTGCACCTGCCTGGTGGAGCTCCACAGGGCGAGCACCAGTACGAGATTTATTTGACGGTGTACTCTCCATAGAAAAAAAAAAAGCGAGTTGCGTGATACTGTGGTTTCCGGTGCGCCTTCTGGCCCAGTATCTATGACTTTAGCACCTGTTCAACGGGAGAGTGGGCTCATCCCTAATCTGTTTATGTTCCCAGTAGTAGACTATTCGCAAGCAGCCTGGGGGTGTCACTGCTCTGCGCGGACCTTGTTTACCGAGGCGGCGTCCGAGCTCGTATGGTGAAAATATGGTTGCATTATCTTCAAAATAGCCCTGTCTTTCCTGCCATCCTGCAACTTTGAGTTAGGGAGTTCTGAGCTCCAGTCTCTTTCCCAGGCATTTTATCCTGGCCTGGCACGCATACAGAGGACCCCACTTCTGGTTCTAAGTTAGCAGTTGGGGACAGGTGGGGTAGCACATTGTGCATTCCCCGTCATCCAGGGGGCTCTCCAACTATGCAGAGCTTGCACAATGCTGTGCTCTGGTTCTGGGCTCACCCAGGAATCCTCACGTCCTGCACAGAGCCACTTCCAGATACCCACCACCTGCCAACCCCCCATTGTAGAAATCTCCTGCATGCGGCCATCCAGTCAAGAGCCAGTATTAAGTCTGGTGCCCAAGTGATTTCCCCCAAGCTCAGTGTGCAATTCTGGGTTCTCATCATGCTGCAACACAGGGGGGATTGTGATGCTCAGCCATCTCTCTCAACTCTGCACCGATAAATGACATCGGGGACTTAACTGTGTCTCAGTACTGGGAGGCCCCGTTTCTGGGTACACCACACACAGCCAGTTGAGGCAACGGTCGCCGTGGGTGTTATATATATATGAATAGTGGGGTAATTAATTTTTCCGAGGTGGCGGAGAAGAGAGGAGTATATATATACATATAGATAACCTCGCTTGATTATAATATTTGCAGTGTAAACTACGATAGGGTATTGTGTGTACGATTATTTTATTGGGTATTTACTCATGTGTACGTTATTTTATTAATGCCTTGAAGTGTTGTGTAATCAGGAGGCATGTAATTAATTTTTCGGAACTGGAATTTAGTGATTCCTAGAGTAGTTCTAATTTTATTTTGTGTTAATCAACGAATCATCAAGGGTCAGTGTAGAAGTAGCCCAAAGTATTACGGACAGGAGGGTCCCCGAAAGTTGAATTGTTGTGACTCGGGGCTAGCCTAGGTGTAACAAAAGATTTAGGTCAGCCGGTATGGGAGTTGATTACCAGATCGATGGTTACGTTGGAATGGGATAGAGGGGGAATTGCGGGGTAGTTGACCCGGGGTTAGGTAATATTTACGTATCGCTTGTGCGACAATAGAGTGGGAGCTGTACAGATTTACGGGATAGACAGGGATGTATTCATGGGAGTTAGGTGTTAAAGATATGTAATTTTTGATGTGTGTTACATATGTTGTATTATTTTGTCTACAGCAGTTCACGGCTCAAAGGGAGGGTTGAACCAGGCCCTTACAAGTTACCAATGGCAAAATCAGTCATCTCAGGAGCAGAGTGCTCGAGATATCGCCAGAGGTGAAAGAACCGAAAAGTTCCATTGCAGTGAAGAGAAACATCTTCAGCTGGAACTGGTTCTCAACAATCAGGAGCTCTAAGCTCACTAAAAGCACATCATTATTGGCGCGTCGCCAAGTGCCTGAAAAGGCCATAATAAAGCCTTGAAATCTAATTTCCGCTTGTGGCTATCACATATGGTGGTAGCGAACCAGACCCGTTATCAGTACAACGGAAAAGAGATTGGGAAAACCTACTTTTCCTAACCAGCCACTAATCAGATCCTCAGATGATGACAGTCGCGTCAGAGAGTCACTGAGTCTAAAGCCCAAGTCATCAACAGCGAAAATTAGTGGAGGGAAATAGGGTTACAATTCCTTCAGAAGGCTTTAGAGTGGAGAGACAGAAGTGTTAAAGAGTTATAAAATCATAGCAGAGGACAGCTTCTGAAGTTTTATTGAGGAAGTTAGTTCTGGAGCAGTGTTCGGGAGTTGCAGTATAGGCTGTTTAGAAAAGAAGTCCTGCAGAGATTGTGTAGACATTTCATAGGGTCTACAGCTGAACAGTGGTGTTCAAATTATAATTTAGAATAGATAGTTTGGAGTGGAGGCTCGAAATTCGAGACCCCACCAAGTTCAGTGTGGGTTTGTTTAATCGTTAATTCTTTTTCCCATACAGGTTGAAACTCGTGGGTGAAGGGTTGGGATTTATTACAAATCAAATTTAATTGTTCTTGTTCTTTTTTTTCCAGGTGTGCGAACTCGCACTTTATTTATTTATGTATGTTATTTGAAGTTGTGGTGTAAATAAAACTATTTAAACTTTAGTCTGGATCAGTCACTTACTTTACTATTCATGTACGTATATATATATATATATATATATATATATATATATATATATATATATATATATATATATATATATATATATATATATATATATATATTTTTTTTTGGAATTTGTAGTGTGTCTGTGGTGTTTAGTTAAACCTTATCTCCTTAGGGTAGTAAGAGGTGGTGGGGCTATAACTATCTAATAAGTCACAAGTGGCAAGGGAGAGTCAATCTAGGTTCTCGCCCTTGATGCCAATAGTCATCTTTCCACAGTCACTTTCATCTAAAATCTATCTTCTAAGACTTTCTCCCCACTAGTGTCTACTTACTTACTTACTTAGTCGTTCCCCTTCTACCGTGAGGTGTAGAGGTTTGGAAGAGAGAGCGCCAGACCATTCTATCAGCTGTCTTCTTCCTGGCCTGGTTCCATTCTAGTCCTCGGTCCTTCAAAGATTGTCTAATGTTGTCCTCCCAGCGGACTCTGGTCGTCCTGGAGGTCTGGATCCCTGGCTCTTTGTTTCCCATGCTTGTCGTGGTAGCCGATCTTCTCCCATTCTGCAGACATGGCCAAACCATCTTAGTTGGGACTGTTCTATTTGGGTCTGCAGCGGATGGGATTTTAGGCCTTGACGGATCGTCTGGTTGCGGACCATGTCTCTTCTTGTTACTTCAACCACTTTCCTCAGATACCTCATTTCTGAGGTTTGGATCTGGCTTTTGTGGGTTGTAGTCATTGCCCACGACTCGCATCCATATGTCAAGACTGGGACATAGGTGGAGCGGTATACAGCCATCTTCGTTTTCTTACCAACCTCTTTCTTGCTGAGGAATCCACGATTTATGGCCTGAAAAAGTCTCCCAGCCGCTGCTTTCCGAGTGGCCAACTCTTCTTTGATGCCTCCCTTTCGGTCTATAATAGCTCTGAGATATTTAAAGTGGTCGACCTGCTCCAGGACCTGTTCTCCCAACTTAATCTGATGTTTTCTTTCTTCTCGTGATATCACCATGGATTTTGTTTTAGAGCTGCTTATGACCATCCCTCTCTTCTCCAGCTCTTCCTTCCAGACTTGCAGGTTGGATTGGAGATGTGCCTCTGATTTCCCACTAGTGTCTTGTCTCTATATTTAGGCAACCTCTAGTCTTAAATCCACCTCGTGACATTAACATGCAGTTGTGCAAATGGTTGGCAAACTCATCTGCTGCAAAAACTACCACGGCAAGAGCAAGTGATTGCTTGGTGCAGGCTTCCTGTGAAAGGACCAGCTATGGTGGTAGCCCCATGCTCTATGTGGGGGCAAAAAGAAAATGATGATGTAGCCTGCAACATAATCTCCAGTACTTTCTATGAAATAGGGGGGGGGGGGGGGGGGGGGGGGGGAGGAAGAGAAAGAGAAGAGAAGAGAGGAAACTCAGAGATGGTGACAACAGCACAAGACTTACCCAAAAATTTCAGCATCAGATGTGACGGTTGGGATTTCATCAGTATTCCATGCTGCCACTCCTACATTGGTAACTCCTTCCAGGGTTATGGAATCTTCTCTAACGGTGTGCTGATCTCCACAGGTTAGTGCTGTTGTAACAGCATGACTCGGTGGTGAGTTGACCAATGACTCATCACAGTGATGAAGGTAAGCTTCATGGCTGACATCAGCATATGCCCTGAGAGCTGTGAATATGTAATTAATATAAGCGTCTTCTGTAGACTACAATGTACTCTACTGATATTTCATAATTTAGTGTAACTACTATGGACAAGCACATAAACAACACAAATATCATTATATGAAACAATGTCATAAATTATATGAATTATAACTAACGTGGTTTAAAAGAATAAACAATATGCATTAATCAAAATATCACAGTTTGATTTTTTACATTTTCAGAAATTGTCATGCTCAAAGTTTCTATAAACTGTCATTAGAAAGTCATGATTTGTTGTTAAAATGTCTGAGCAACATCAGGCATTTAAAACTGTTATGTTATAAATATAATTATATAAAGGAACAATGAGAACATGGTAAGTCATACATACATAAACTGCATGAAAATATAATACAAATATGCCCAAAAAAAGTGGAAGAAAACATTGAATATTAATCAGACTGTCGCGGTTTGTGCTCGCCTTTTTTCTCAGAAGGCACTGGTTCATCGGGGGTCATAACTTTCCCATCAGGCCACATCTTTTCCTTTATTTCATTTTATATTCTCTGTTGCATTATTGTAGTTAAGTATCTTTGCCTTGATATTTCTTTTGTGTTCAGTAATTTTATTTGCTCGTGTACATGCAATTATAAAAATACAGGATATTGAGCATTATGCAAACAACCGTATACAGAAAAGATGATGACAATATACCGCAAATATGGTTACAGCGCAGTGGTGCACCACTTCACATACCTAGGGTCTATCATCAATGGCAAACTATCTCTGGAAACAGATATTGACAGTCGCATTGGCAAAGCTGCAGCCACCTTTGCCCACCTCACAATACATTTGGGGAAACTCCAAACTCACAATGAAGACCAAAGCTGCGGTATATAACGCCTGCATCACCAGCACACTTCTATACCCTTTAGCACGCTATGGTCGCAAATTGGCACCGTAGATTTTCTATATTCTGCCAGCTGGAGGCGCATTTTTGCTACTTTCGGATATCGTCGGTTTCCTGCCTTATAATATGTGTACACGTGATATCACCACCGGATATTTAGATTTAATCTTATGTGCAAGAGAGTTCACTTCTGATTCCGATCTTTATTTAATGACGGGTATATTCGCGTTTATTTTTTGTGAATTTTTTAAAATCGAAATCAATCAGCATCGAACAAACTGATATTTTCGCTAAAATTGTCATGGATTCTGACTTCCGATGACGAGGAATTTGTTGGCATTACTAGCGCTGATATCGGTTCTCAGAATATGGGTGATTGCGGAGATGGGAAAAAATGGAGCATGTCTAGCGTTGTTGACGATAATTTTGATGGTCAGGTTAGTGAACAGAAAGGGCAAGATGCGGGTGCCTCATCCCATTTTTCCATCTTTCCATTTCTCTCTTCCTATCACATCTAACATATACACCAACAAAACTTATATCATCAGATTCGTCATTCATTTATTTATATACATTCCAAAAATTATAGCAATTGAACAAGAAACAAAGAAACTATTGACGTTACAAGTCACCCACTATAAAAACGGGGGCGTTGTGAAAAAGAATGCAGCTGCAGGGCACATTTCTGAAATTTTTCACATAGCGTGCTAAAGGTTAAGGCAGCGGGACGTGGAAAACCTATGCTAAGCAAGAAAGAAGACTCAATACCTTCCATGCACGGTGTCTACACCACATTCTCAGTATTTTGTGGAAGGACTAAGTGACAAACGTTGAGGTGTTGTCACGTGTTGGCCTTCAAAGCATGTATACATACACTGCTTAGACAGCGCAGACTACGTTGGCTTGGCCATGTCCGCGCATGGAAGATGGTCGCATCCCAAAAGATAGCTTCTATGGACAACTGGCATATGTTAAAAAAACAGTTGGGCGACCGCAGCTGAGATTCAAAGATGTGTGGAAGAGAGACATGATGGCACTGGACAAAAATCCAGCAACCTGGGAGGATGAAGCTGCCGATCGAACCAAGTGGCGATGGTCTCTACGGCGCCACTTCAGAATGGGCAAAAAGTTCTCACAGCAAGCAGAAGAGAGGAGAAAATATTGAAAGGACCACCAGGGGAAAAAGCAGCTGAGGGCTGTCACCTCAAGGGCATGTTCCCATAGTCAGTTATGACTGCAGGGGCTATTATTATTAATTTTATTATGGTTACAGTAAAATCTAGATCATCTGGTTCGTGTTGAAGGGCATCCAGATTTAAGTAACTGGATTATTTATTGAGGGTCGCGGTAACAAATACAAGAGCAGCATGAAAAATCACAACTAGAACAAATCGCTGTTGAACAGTTAATGAAGTCATTCACTTGCATTTAGGAGCCTAGCTGTACGGTAAAGTATAGACTTGTATGGTAAAGTATAGACTTGTACGGTAAAGTATAGACTTGTACGGTAAAGTATAGACTTGTACGGTAAAGTATAGACTTGTACGGTAAAGTATAGACTACAATGTATAAAAATAACAATCAGCTGTGCATATTGTAAAGTATTCAATCACTCATTACCCATCAGCTCCCCAAGGAATATAAGATATCAATAAACATGTCCTCTTGTCGTGTTCCATCAGCTCCCAAGGAGTGTAGGATATCAATAAACAAGTCCTCTTGTTGTGTTCCATCAGCTCAAGATATTTCCAAGTCATCCTTCTCCCTTACATTTCTGTATCCAATTCTCTTTTTCGTGAGTTTTTTTTGTCAACTACTACATCTCTTACCCTGGGGGTTCCAGAACAAGGACTGCCTGGTAATGCTATCAAAAGGTTTCCTCAATGGCACAAAAACAACTAAGAAGTGTCATAAGTTCTTACCTTTGTTTGGGTGAACGACCATCACCATTTCCTCACAGGAAGGAGCATTTCCCCCATCATTTTCCAGTTTAGAATTCACCATATGGAACTGTTTGTTCTTTTGTTCATGCTGTTCAGGGTGGTATAATAAACATGTTACTGTTGTACTGCAGATATCAGGGTAAGATTATGACTAAATGACAGCAGATATCAGGGTAAGATTATGACTAAGTGACAGCAGATATCAGGGTAAGATTATGACTAAGTGACAGCAGATATCAGGGTAAGATTATGACTAAATGACAGCAGATATCAGGGTAAGATTATGACTAAGTGACAGCAGATATCAGGGTAAGATTATGACTAAGTGACAGCAGATATCAGGGTAAGATTATGACTAAGTGACACCAGATATCAGGGTAAGATTATGACTAAGTGACAGCCGATATCAGGTTAAGATTATGATTAAGTGACAGCAGATATTAGAGTAACATTATGACTAAGTGACAGCAGATATCAGGGTAATATTATGACCAAGTGACAGCAGATATCCATGACTACATGGCAATGGAGATTCAAGACTACATGGCAGTTGATGTGATCACTGATATATATATATATATGTGTGTGTGTGTGTATCAGTGACTCCCTAGCAGTGGATGTATATAAATGCCTACATGGTAGTGGGTGTACCTCAATGACTACATCAAGGATATTTATGGTTACACAGCAATGGATATTCAAGAAGGCATGGCAGTGGATGTGTATCACTGACTCCTGGCAGTGGATCTATATATATGTATCAATGACCATTTAGTAGCGGATGTTTATAAATGCCTACATCATGGACATGTATAACTACATGGTAATGGATATTCAAGAAGACATTGCAGAAGACATCCACCAATGACAACATGACAGTGTATGTACAGGGTGTCGGAGAATTATTCACCGGATTATAAAGTTCAATAACCTACAGCAGATAAGAGTGTTACAGATAAATGATACTGAACTTGCAGTATTAATCCAAGGAATCTTATTGGTCACATTCATTGAGATTCACAATCACAATGAAAAGCTCAGGCTATAGTTTTTCCAGTATGTCTGCATGTGGGCATCCTTTGTAACATGTCCAATGTGCAGCCAATGCTAAATTTCCAACCACATGTTTTACAGCCTCACTTTTGCATAAGCAGCTTAAAGTAATAATAATGCAGACGATTTATAGCTGATATAACCAGTAAATCCAATTTATAGTGAGGATAACCAACCTATCAACTTACAAAAAACTATAAATCTACACAAGAAGAAAAAAAAGGTAAAAGATTCTGTTCAGCAACAACTTACTCCTCGGCATCGCCTCCTTCGCTTCTGCTTCCTCTCACTCCTACCACTGCGGTTTCTTGTGAACAGGGTAAACAGCCGCTCCAGAAAGAAGAAACTGTAGATGCCCATCAATGCCACCAGACCTTTATAAAGTCCCATCATGTGCTTGGACACCTCCTTGCCATCCTCCCCATGGTGGCTGTGGTTGTGATGGTTGTCAGTCACATTACTGTCGACAACAAGATGTTGATGGTGGTGGGTGTCATGTGAATCTGACAACATTGCCTGTATGTGATGTATACACAAGATAACAAACTTCAGGATATTATTAATAATAGGTGTAATTATGATCTAGCATCAGTATTCCACCTTACTATGCCAGTTAGCCCAGCATGTGGATTGATCCACAACCAGCTTATAGAGTAAGACCCTTGATTCTGTTTCTTGTAAACGAACAGTTTTAATCTTGGTATAGTTTTTGAAAGAGATACCTGCATGTCATGTTCAGCCTCCAGTATTTTTTTTTCTTTGGATTTGTCTAAGAAAAGGACTCACCATTCTCTCTCAATTCACAACTTGTCTGATCAACACAAGTACTTGTGGAATATTTCAACATGATAATATAATATTTACCAAATGTTCTGCATATCCCCCATGACAAGTTTCTAGCATCCCTTTAAGGTACGAATTCTCCAGGTTTGGAAGCCCTGATAAATGATTCTAAAGCTGATGACCATATTTTCAACGCTTATTTAGTTATAATGCAGTAACACACAATAAAAAAACATGAAAGAATCACAAGCCAGGACTTTTATCACCACCACATACAGACACTTTGTTCTTCATGCCAGCTAGGCAAATATTAAAATTCTTACCAATTTTACGAGTTCTCTGATATTTTCTTTTACATTTAATGTGAAAATGAGCACTAGGAACTTTCACAAATGAACATCAAATCTTTAAACAAACAATTTATCTAGTTCTTCAAGGAACTGGGAGGGAAAACCTAGTGTTATCCCAAAAAATCACATTCAAATAATTGCATACAAAACAACAGAACAATACAAGCATTAATAAATGGATTACATGTGGGAACAAGTGCAGCATCGCATCTCCAGACATGGCGCCGACAGCCAGAGCAACAAGAAACTGCAAGATGTGATTGTAGAAGACGCGCTTCATATTAGGTATCACCACAATGCCTGCCACACTACATAGACTGATAACTGCCACGGACAGTAGAGCGTAAAACCAAACTGGGGACAAGAGTAAAACTATTATGGTACACTGCTTGAATGTACACCAATCTGCTATATTCGTTAATATTCTTTACTGTACTGTTCTCATTATTATTATTTTTTAATGTATTGCAGACCCTCTGCACAGTATACTAAATCTAACAGCTTTATAAGATTTCAGTGGGTTCTTGCTGGAAATGAATGCAATATCTCAGTTCTGTAAGTATTCTAATAAATCAATGGAATAATGAAGCTCTAAGTACTCAAATATATCAATGCAATATCTAAGCTCTAGGTACTCAAATATATCAAAGCAATATCTAAGCTCTTTAAATATTTAAATATATCAAAGCACTATCTAAGCTCTTTGAGTATTCAAATACATAAATGCAATATATCTTCAAGGGGCCGTTCACAAATTACGTAACGCAATTTTTAACATTTTAGCCACCCTCTCTTCCCCTTGTAACATGTGCGTTAACCCCCCCCCCCCCCCCAACCACATTACATAGCACCTCAGCTGACCCCCTTTCTGTGGTGGCAAAGCTTTACAACAGCTTATCTGCACTTGTGTAGTAATTAGGCCAAACTGTCTATCTTACCAATTAGTTCATCATAACCACCTGTCATACAACAGCGTTTTAATACCTTACTAATAGGCCCATGACAAGTAAACCTAGAAAGGGTTATGATTTAAAATATAAAGTAGAAACCAGGGTCAAAGTTGTTTGTATTAATAGACACTGGGGGCTTCTATTCAAAGTTTTACAGTAAATAGTTAATTAGTTTGTTATGTTCAGCTCGAGATGTCAGTCGCTAAATTAATACGCAGACAAAATCAGATTGTTGGGCCTTGTCTACAAATACTATGTAGGCATCATTAAAACTCCACGTAAACAGATTTACAAATTACCAATTCTCAACAGCTAAATTGTTATAGTTTATCCGCAATTTAATCAAATGCACACATAAAATACGACTGACAAAAATACTGACGTAATCACCACAGATATATCACTATAAATCAGACTGAGAGACTAACTTCCATAGATATAGAAATTCTATGCTTTCATAAACTAAGTAAATAAGCAACCTTTGTACACTGAATGTTCCCTCTTTGTCACTGACTAACACAGTCTTACGGATGGAAAGCAAAGACTGTTTCTTATGAACTAGCAATGGATTTTTCCTGCATTATATAACAACATTTCAGAACCCCTCACCACCTTGTAACAAAACATAACATCTCAGCAACCACCCCCACCCCTCTTTGCGTTACATAATTTGTGAACAGCCCCCAAGGACTCAAATTAATGTCATACATGTGCTCTTTAAGAATATATGAATATAATATCTACATTCTTTAAGTACTCTAATAAATGAACGCCATATTAATGTTGTTTAAGTACTCAAATATATCAATGCAAAATCTAAGCTCTTTAAGTACTCAAATATATCAATGCAATACCTAATCTCTTTAACACTTTGCTGACCAGCGATCCGAAGCATTAATGTCTCCCATTACCAAGGGTGTTTGCAGATTTCTTTAAAAATAACTGTTTTTTTTTTTTTAATTCATAAAAAATTGAAAAACAGACATAGGGTTTTGAAATTTTCAGAGCGCCACTATGAATGGTTGCTACATCTGAAAAAATATATTTTATGCAAATTGGTCACATGATCATGGCGGCCATCTTGAATTTGTGTGGCTATTTATAGAAATTTCAGGAGATGTTTTAAAACCATGATATTTTTCCAGTGTTTAGTGAACTTGTTCTATGTCAGTGCAATAAAATGTTAGGGACGTTGATGGCAATGAACAAAATAAGCTTGATTGACGTACTGATTTAACGATTAACCAGCAATCCAGAACATTAATGTCTTCCATTATCAAGGGTGTTTGCCGATTTCTTTAAAAATAACTGGGTTTTTTTTTAAATTCATAAAAAATTGAAAAACAGACATAAGGTTTTGAAATTTTCAGAGCACCATTATGAATGGTTGCTACATCTGAATAAGTATATTTTATGCAAATTGGTCACATGATCATGGCGGCCATCTTGAATTTGTGTGGTTATTTATAGAAATTTCAGGAGATGTTTTAAAACCATGATATTTTTCCAGTGTTTAGTGAATTTGTTTGATGTCAGTGCAATAAAATGTTAGGGACATTGATGGCAATGAAGAAAATAATCTTGATTGATGTACTGATTTAACGATAACCATATATTTCAACATAAAAGGCTAACAAAAATTGTGAATAAAATGCAAAGAAAATTTAATTTTTGTATTTGTCTTTTTTGAGTGTATTCTGTGTCTGCGGCATCTGACAATGAGTGTTTGTGAATGTTTTGAATAGTTACGTACCTCTAGTTGGAGTCTGAGCTGCTTCCTTCATTAACTGGGATTGAAGTTGTAGCTGTAGGCCTCTGCAAGAGTCTTTGTCTGGATCGTTGATAATCCTCGACTGTGTGGTATAATTTGAAGCACGGTATCGTGCATAGAGGTACATTGCAATCTGGGCAGTACATGACAGTCTGGCTTCTTTTCCCTGCAGCCTTACACACTTTACAGTCTGGTTTGTACCTTGCCCTTTCATATTTATCAATGAAGTGGCGCTCAGTAAGTCGTGTTGTTGTGACTTGTGGTTTTGAAGGTGTCACATTGCGTTAAAGAATAGCAGGTTCAATAAGAGCGAGACTGACATCCTGCCTGAACTTCTTTGCTGTGATCTTTTTTGTAGAGTAGGCAGTGTTGTAGGTTATGTGCCCATTAACGAGGGCAGTTTCAACTAAGAAATGGTATAATGGCAGGTACCATTTATATGATCTGTGTGGGTAGGGATAGCTTGCACCCAGTTGGCCGAAGTGGTCGACACCTCCCATACTTTTGTTGTATTTTTCTGCTAGCACTGGCTTCTGAATTGTTCTGCCCTCAGGTATTCCTCGTTTTCTAACTGTCTTGTCCATAACATCATTGGAGTGAACAGTAGATAAAAGGTTAACTCTTTTCGTGTCATGCCAGGTAACTGCCAACATGCCTTTATCTTCTGTGGCACAAAACACAGGATGATCTGCCTTTTTCAATTTGAGTTGCTTTTTCTTCAGTGCTTCAGGAAAATGCTTCCTATTCTCAGCTACTGTTCCACATGCACCAATCTGAATTTCTTTCAGCTCTTGAAATAAAGCTGGGGCTGAATAAAAGCTGTCGCAGTAGAGAATATGTCCTTTGTTGCCATATCCATCAAGAAGATCTTTCACAACCCTGGAAGTTGCCCCAACAGAACCTTCATCATTTGCCTTACCAGTATAAATTTTCAATTTCAGGCAGTATTGTGTTTTAGCATCAGTGAGTACAAATACTTTGAATCCCCACTTTGTGGGTTTTGCTGGCAGGTATTGCTTGAAATATATTCTACCCTTGAACCTCACCATCGATTCATCTATTGACAACTCCCGCCCAGGTGTGTAGTGTTGCTTATATGTAGGCAAAATAATATCCAGTATGGGTCTGAGCTTGAAGAGGGGGTCATACCCAGGCTGCCCCCTCTCAATTCTGTTATCATTATTATTAAAATGGAGATTTCTGTGGAGCTGTTGGTACCTGTTCCGACTCATGACCCTCGAATATGGTGTATCATTCAACCAAAAGTTCTTACACCAGTAGTCTGAGACTGCTGGTTTGCAACACATTCCCATACCAATCTGAAGGCCTATGAATGCAGAAATTTCAACTGCATCAGTTTTATCCCAAGTACGTTTCTTGTACTTAGCATTTCCTGTGTACTGAGAGAGGTGATTTTCTCCGTACCTATTCACTTCGTCAGTGATCAGATCTATGGCAGTGTCGGGGAAAAAAAGTTTGAAAAAATCAATTGACATATAGTCAGTTGTGTCTGCCGTGACACCTTGTTGTTCTTCATATGGAGGAAGCATGTCAAGCTCAACAAGTTCGTTTTGAGCAAGCTTTCTCCATCTCCACAGATTATTTTGATGTGCAGTCTTGCTGTGGTCTCTTGTGCCACGCCCATCTCCTGCTTCAGATGTACCTACATCACCTTCATCTAATCCAAATTCGTTGTCGCTGCTATCAGTTGCGTTACGATTGAGTGATACATCTCTACTTAGCCATGAGATATCACTTTCGGCCCCAGATTCGCTGCCAGAGTCAGAATCATCTCTGTTATAAGTCTGGTTTTCATCATCACACATGATGAAAACAAAGAACGGGCTCTTGTACTAAAAATAATGAAATTTTAATCAAAACTCCGCTAGAAACAGCGCTTCACGATATCATTCATGGGCGCAGCCATTTTGGAATGTTAAAAATACCCGGATGAGGCTTGTTTTGTAAAACTATCGATACGGCTGTTTGTTGCGTTGGTAGAGTTACTAATTCGACTTTCGTCGAATCTGGTCAGCAAGGGTTTCAACCGGAAATTCGACTATCGTCGAATTTGGTCAGCAAAGTGTTAAGTACTAAAACATATCAATATAATATCTAAGCTCTTCTATGTACTACAGAAAGAATACGGTACCTATGTTCTAGATTTGGCCTTTCTTAAATCAGATAAGGAAATGAGTGAGAGATAATAACATTACAATACGTAATTGATACAACCTTCTTTTTCCTTGATTGCTCCTTCTTAAGCATGGAGCTACCACTGCAGCTGGACCCTTGGAAGCAATACTGCAACAAAGCATTTATGGGCTCTCGCAGTTGTTGTTCTGTAACAATTTGTTGTACATGATGAGGTTGCCAGCCACCTGCACAACCTCATATTAGTCACCTTGCATTACAAGCCTGAGGCAGAAGTAGCCCTAGTCTTTCTATGTCTCCTCAAATACTCCCCGTAACTACACGGGGGCTACGTGATTCAATGCCAAAGAAATAAACAGAGGATAAGATTAAAAACCGGAACAGCTTAAGGAGTCAATACACATCAACAATTATCACACCAGCAAAGAAGATAAGAATTGGATGACAGATGAAATTTTATCATTTATGAATACAACAAGCAAGACAAAGTAGAATGTGAAGCACTAAATACAGAAATAATAAATAAATGCAAGACAGCAAAAGAAACCTGGATACACCACAGGTGCAGAGAGCTCAAATCGCAGCACAGGTGAGATAAACATCTTTGTACATGCAAGTAAATAAGTTAACATGCAGAAGAACACAAACTTTTTGAAATCAAAAGAAGGAACAATTTTAACTGGCCAAGATAACATAATCGCCCGTGTATTAACGGTACCGGAAAGAACAGTAACACTCAGACCTACAAGGTATGTCATCGAAGGTGACTAACAAGGCCAGCTACCCTGTCCTGTAAAAGCTTAAAACCAAAAAACTTCAACCAATAAGAACAGTAAAGTAATTCAGATAATTGAGCTCAACCATCCAACAGCTTTTTTCTTCTAGGAAAATCTCCAGATTTGGCATCTTGAATGTTTGAATATAATGAACAAGAGAAAAATGCACAGGCTGCAGCAGAAATTAGAAACCATAAAACTGACGTCCTGAGACTCTGAAACAAGGTGGGAAGTGATAAGACAGGAAGAAACTGAACATGGGAGAAATGGTGCTGTCCTTAGGACATGAGGGGAAAAGCACACATCATAGTAAGGATGTAGCTATAAAGCTGACAAAGCAGCATTTCATATGAACTCAAGAAATTAATGCTAGACCTGAGTTCTGTAAGTAACCTACAAATAAATGCTATAATCAAAGCTCCTGTGTACAAGCTTTAGAACAGGCCCGCATCTATTTACCTGAAATTGCCAGGGACAGCTGTGTTCTGAAAACCTGATATTTTTCGGTTTCAAATGTCGCCAAAATCATGTAGAAAAGTCGCCTAAAATTTGTTCAAAAACCACTTAAAGCCGTCCAAAGAAACTTTCAATTTTTGGAATATTTTGGTTTTCGGATAAAAGGGATACAGGCCTGTAACAAGGATGAGAGCACAGCACTACCATAAGCAAACCTGACCAGATTTCAATGCTGCATTATCCTGGTACTGTCCTATTTTTGTAAACCAACCAAAATACCTGCAGGCCTCATGTAGTTCCCTGTAAGGGGGTGGGGGGGGGGGGGGAGGGGGGGGTGGTATCTCGGATGAGACAAAGAAAGAATAAGACCACTGCTCCATCAGACATGTCATAAAAGACGACTAATATGAGGCTGTGACTGAGGCTGGCAGCCTCAACGTGTAAAACACTGCTAAAGAAACCATCACTTCAAGAGTTTGTGCTTTGGCATAGGCTTCCTCAAGGGGACCATCTGCTGCGGTGTCTCCATGCTCCATAAGAAATGAAAAAGGAAATGATGATGATGATGACAACAACGATGTGGTAATGAATATACCTGCAGGGGTTACAGATTCCACAACTTGATCTTCCTTAGTGTCGCTTTTACTTTCACCAGTATGATCATGCTCATGGTGGTGGTGGTGATGCTCGTCATCCTTTTCATCATGGTGGTGATCATGTTCGTGACTACCACTGGAATCTTTCGCACCCTGTTTCACATATTGGTCAGCTGCCGTGGACAAATCTCGCTTGCAATACCCAGCATCCAGCTGGTCAATCAAGGCTGGACACAACTGCCAAAAATTGTCTGCACTTAGTCTGTTTAATTGTTCATACCCGAACAAAACCAGAAATTCCTCTGTTGACAAGCACTGAAATAAGCAAATTATGGATTCAATGAAAACTAAGATAGGTTAGAGATCATCACGTCCAGGGTTATAGATGGCTTTGAAATTTGCTGCACAGCTAGTTCTATATGGCTTTGAAACACTTAGTACAACCAGTACTATGTCATCACAATTTTCCTTTCAATTCCATACAGAGCATGGAGCCACCACTACAGCTGGTCCCCTTGCAGGAATCTGCACCAATTATTCACATGCTCTTCCAGTGGTGTTTTCTGTGGTGATTTGTTTTACATGATGAGGTTTCCAGCCTCATACACAACCTCATATTAGTCACCTTGTCAGACATGTATGAGGGTGTGGTAGTCCTCATCTTTCTTTGTTTCTTCAGAGACCTCCAGGAACTACACTGAGCAGTTCTTTATGTGCTTTAGACAAAAAGCATCTTTTGAAAAAATGAAAGCCTGACTTCAGTGTTCTGAGAATGGAATACATGAAAAAATGAAAGCCTGACTTCAGTGTTCTGAGAATCGAATACGTGAAAAAATGAAAGCCTGACTTCAGTGTTCTGAGAATGGAATACATGAATAAATATATGGTCTCATCTAAGAAAGCAAGTGCCAGTAATACAAGAGATGAGAAGAAGATGCTGGAGATGGAAAGGACACACAGTGAGGAAATCTGATGATAACATTAGAAGGCAGTACTTGTTCTGAAGTCCACAGAGTAAGAGAGGTGCAGGGAGCCCAGTTAAGAAGAGAGGTGGAGCCCAGTTAAGAAGAGAGGTGGAGGGAGAAATGAAAGTGGAGGAAGAAGACATGGAGAAAAACCTTGGGCTGATGGCATGGAACAGGACCCATGCTCCTTGGAGAGCTGAAGGATGGTGATGATCATGATGGTAAGATAGCATCTCTGGTGAGTGGAGAGTGGAGGTAGAGAACAACTAGAAAAATGTGGATGGTGATGATCATGATGGTAAGATAGCATCTCTGGTGAGTGGAGAGTGGAGGTAGAGAACAACTAGAGAAATGTGGATGGTGATGATCATGATGGTAAGATAGCATCTCTGGTGAGTGGAGAGTGGAGGTAGAGAACAACTAGAAAAATGTGGATGGTGATGATCATGATGGTAAGATAGCATCTCTGGTGAGTGGAGAGTGGAGGTAGAGAACTAGAAAAATGTGGATGGTGATGATCATGATGGTAAGATAGCATCTCTGGTGAGTGGAGAGTGGAGGTAGAGAACAACTAGAAAAATGTGGATGGTGATGATCATGATGGTAAGATAGCATCTCTGGTGAGTGGAGAGTGGAGGTAGAGAACTAGAAAAATGTGGATGGTGATGATCATGATGGTAAGATAGCATCTCTGGTGAGTGGAGAATGGAGGTAGAGAACAACTAGAAAAATGCACTTTAAATATAAAAATGCAACTCAAGAGATCATTGCAAACTATTTAACCCTCAACTACCCACTCTTCTGTTCAGTCAGTATAAATGTGATAAACCCATTCAATCAATTATCACTGACAGTATTAATTTAACTAACCAGCCTCCAGTTGCTGCAGTGTTCAACTAACTGTTATTTCCCTTATAAAATTAATTCATACTTATCTTGGGGGGGGGGGGGGGGGGGGGGGGGGGGGGGGTAGGAAATCCCCTTGTCTCCCATTTTACATGGATCTGACCTGGGCATAAATTTTCCAGTTGTCTGGTTCACTCATGCTAGCAACCAGAAATTTGAAACAGTTGACCAAAAGTTTAATTAGATTATAATACTTTTGTTTCTATTTATTCAATTTAGTCCTATTGTATACTTTGTTGCCATGTCAGAAACTAAATTTTGTTGTTGATTTCCCCACCAGCATTTGCTACCAGCAAAGTAAAGGTATGTTACTAGTGCTAAGAAGCATTCTGATAACCTCAGTAGGATTCATGCCAGGCTGTGCACACTCCAAGCTACCATGTTTGCAAGTTGCAGCTTACCATACTGCCAGCTGTCTGTGCCAAAGTTTTTTAAGCAAAATAAATTGACTATTTAATTATTAAAGTTGAGATTGTAAACCCAGGCTGTTGAGAATCGGAGGAGGTTGTGTCATAAAAATTTTTTTTTTTTTCCCATCAATGATTAAAATCAGTGGAGGACCCTGTCTGCTGATGCTTCCACCATGGCACCCCTACGACCCATGACGGGTTACGGGCTGAGATGATGAGATGATGATTAAAATCCAGACTCCTTTATGATCTGTTTGATAAACTGAGTTTAGTGGAGATGACATGTGACATGACTTTGATTTTTCCTATCCCCTAGGTTATGAGTTTTCGCTCTTTTTTCCTTGTGCCAGGTAGTGAAAGGTACATGTCTTTTTTAATTGCATTGTATCTCCACACAAGGTGTTGGTGGGGTTTGGTGATAGAATTGCTTGCGCAGGTCTGCTAGTGCCAGGCATTCCAGGAGGTGGTGTTCTAAACAAGGGACATAAGACCTTTCTTGTGTTTCTCGCTGTTCACTTCTACCAAGGCCAGGCATTAAATCATCATCATTTTCCTTTGTGCTCCTTATGGAGCATGGATCCTCTAATACAGCTAGTCCTCTTGCAGGAAGCCTGCACCAAGCCATCACATACTCTTTCAGCAGTGACTTCTGTGTCAATTTGTTTGACATGATGAGGTTGGAAACACCATGCACAACCTATTAGTCAGCTAGCACAACATGCCTGAAGGTGCAGTAGTTTATTCTTTATTTGTCTCTTTAGAGAAGCTGCGGGGACATTAAACTATGGCACTTTTACCATGGTAATCTTTGTCTGCATTCAGGTCATGAACTAGATAAGGCAATCCCTGATATTTGAGGGGTTTCCCTGATGGCATGGATGAATCTCCCAAAATACAACATGATATATGAGTGTTAGTATAAATAACATGATGTAATGCGACTCATCAGGAATGGAAGTATTTTGCGGTGTTGTACGTAAAGTACCCGATGGCGGGTATCCATTGTTTGTTGCTTCTGTTGATGCCGATATGGCAAAGTAGGCAAATAATAGACACATTATGTGTCTACATTTAATGGATTGTTTTGTTATTAAACATCTTGCTTCAATGCCTTTCCCACTGCTGCTCAAATTATAACAGGCAGATTTCAAATACTGGTGGGAATACTCGCTCTCAAGGCCAGCTCCTTTTGAACAAGATTTTCTATTATCACTGCCGTTGCATTTTTGGTTACGACGGTTGACGTGGCCTGAACGATGTTCTTTGTTGATGTTGTGACGATTTTGCGTACACATTATTTCTAACACGAAAACAATTAGAAGTTCAAAATTAATATATCGTTGATAGAGAAATTATAACGTTCGTTATGTTTACAAAATATCCGGCCTTGCACGTGGACGTTCTAAGATTAGATACACGATCAGTGTCGTGTGCAATCAGCCAACCAACTACCCAAATCAAAATGGCGATGTCCCTTTCGATCCACTTCAGCAAACTTCCGTTCAACTCTGCCCAAGCCGGGTCCTATAATTAGCACCTTTAGCGTACTGAACGTGCGTTGGAGGCTTGTTAGCAGAGTTCCGGTGGCGTCGCTGAAGTTGTCCTTTTCATGGCTTAGTAGGCCCTATTTATCAGTGTGCACTAGAGTTCATAATTTGTTTCCCTGGCAATTGCGCTTTGATATAACTGACAGATTTTGGTATATGTTGAAAGAAGCGGTTGTCACAAGAAAGCAATCCCTTCAAACGAACCTTGTTCTTAACTTTCTAAAAAAAAAAGTATCCGTTGGATGAAATGAATAACAATGGGGGCGGGGTGTTCGCTTCCCAGGACAGGGAATGTAATTTATGGAATTTTTTTTTTTTTTAGAACCAGTGGTTTCTAATGATGTCATACCTCCCCCCCCCCCCGGGCGTTGCGCACGTTGAAAACCTCTCGGCAGTTGTAAAGAGTACGCCATACGGCCGTTTCCCTGGCAATTTTTCTTTTTAAATTAAATGATGTATGTTACGTCGGTCGGTCACACTCAAAATAGTAACTCGCGCCAGAAAAAAAAGTGCGCAACGCACAGTGTGCAACGTGCGCGGCGGGGGTGTTATATAAAACAAATACTTTGGTTTCATTTTTATTTTTTTTATATTCTTTCACGAAATTGGTAGCGCTCGACAAAGAAAAAGTACGTAAAAATTGGTGTGCATGAGACCTTACCCGATGTTCAAATCATGAAAACGTGAACGTTTTTGTTAAAAAAGATAAAAAAAAAAGGTAAAGGATCCCGTTACACGCCCATTGAGGCATATTGGGAATATAGTGTTAGGCCCATATTTTCTTGACCATCGGCACACTAGGGGTGATGTGGTCAGCATCACGCCGGCCGCCTTAACCTTCCTAGAAGTTGCTCTGGTACCCATTTGGGGCTGGGTCGACCCAGGAGCCGTTTGTGGGCTAAAAAAATCCCACCTCATCTGGGGATCGAACCATAGACCACTGCGCTAGGAAGCCAGTACACTAACCACTATGCTACCGCGGCTCCGTTTTTGTTAAAACCAGTTATTATCAGGGAACACTCTGTGAAAACAATCCACGCACTTTCACGCGAAATGTTGTCATCAAAGAACTTTTAAATTGAATCTAAAATAACATAATTCTCGCCGTGTGTTCGTTGGTCACAGCTGAAGAATGCAACCGTGTTGAAAAATTGTATTGTTTCCATTATGTATACTCTCCCGAAAATAGTTACAATCAACAAAGAAAAGCGTTCAAATGATGGTGTTCATGAACAGTTTGATTTACACTGTATAATGGAAAGAAACCATAAACACTTTAAGAATGTACTTCTATCTGCTCATCTGGGAACGGAAACAGCACACTATAATTAAAAACCCGTCAAGTTTGACGGGTTATTGCTAGTATTTAGATAATTTGTGATTCCTGTATACGCGCGTTGAGATCCTCACCGATGCTACGGAGCTCGTGCACTGTTCTGAGGTCCTCCTTGTGTGAGAAGAAGATCGGACCTATGATGGAGTTGTCTGTGTGTAGTGAAGATGTTCTTTAAACCAAACAGTGGGCCGTGTATTCGATACGGCCTCCAAAAAAAAAAGAATTCAGAGCCGCAATAGTAAGGGTTATGGTTAGGTTTGGACATCGAAAGGGCCACGAAAATTAAGTACTTTTCCCTTTATATAAATCTAAGTGACCTATCAATTGAACCCTGGGGAAGGAACTTGTCCTCGTACCAGGCGTGTCAACCGGGGGGTGGATGGTTGAATGGCTTGCAGATATAGAGGTTAGCTGTGAATACTGAATAATCAGCCGTGAACCAAAACAGGTGGTTGTCACTGAGGGTGAGGTGGGATAGTTGGGAGGGACAGCTGTTAGTATCAAATAACATCTGAAGCTTTATGATGTGACAACCAGCGAGATGGAGGCGCTTTAAGCTCTTCCTTCCTCACTGCCTTGTGTGTTTGACTTTTTAGTCACAGGCTAGCGGAGACAACCCGTACACAAACCGACGGAAAGCAACGGGAAACTACCGTCGTATTATCCCTTGTACAATCATGAATCGAAACAACTTCCTTGTAAAAGACAACTACGTTAAGGGGGATTCCAGTGGAATCACCTCGTTCGGTAGGGAACATCATGTGATAAGGTGATACCTGATCGTCATCAAGTTACTGTCAGCAAAATTAGAATTAAAGATAACTTAATCATAGGAACTTGGAATGTCAGGACACTAATGCAGAATGGAAAATTAGATAACATCAAGATGGAAATGGAAAGAATGAATGTAAATGTATTAGGGCTATGTGAAATGCGATATACCTGAACAGGTGAAATATATTCTGACAACTACAAATTTATTTATTCCGGAGGAAATAAACAAGAAAGAGAAGTAGGCGTAATATTAGATGCAGAAAGAGCAAGAACATAAACGGGATTTTGGACAATATCAGATCGAGTCCTGTTAGTTAAACTGAGTGACAGACCAATTGATATCAATTTTATACAAATATATGCGTCAACAGCATATAGTACAAAAGAAGAAATTGACACATTTTACAATGAACGACATGGCAATGGTTCAGTGTAGATCTCATGAGGCAACTGCTATGCTTGGAGACTTCAATGCTAAAGTTGGAAATGAAATAATTGGTGATGCGACTGGTGGTTATGGCCTGGGAGAAAGAAATGATAGAGGTGACAGACTGGTAGAGTGGGCAAGAACGCGTGGTATGATAGTAGGATACACCTGGTTTTAAACAGCATCCTAGACTAGACGCATTTGGACATGGAAAAGTCCAGGGGGAAAGTTCATAATCAGTCTGACTACATACTAATATGCAGGAGATTTATAAACAGTTTAAAATCTGTGAAAACTAGGCCAGGAGCAGACTGCAACAGCGACCATGTACCAGTAATAGGAAAACTTAGAATAAAATTGAAGAAAGTAAAACGAGCTTCAAACAACATCAAGTTAAACTTAGGAAATGAGTGAAAGATACAACATTACGATACAGAATAGGTACAATGCAATAGAAAAAATACAGAGTATAGATGAACAGTGGGAAATGCTAAAGGAATCAATACATCAAACATCAAAAGAAATCGTACCAGAAGTAAAGAGGACTGCAAAGAAGAAGTGGATGACAGATGAAATTTTAAAACTGATGGATGCGAGAAGGAAGAAGAAGCAAGACAACGAAGACTATGACAGACCAAATAAGGAAATATTAAACAAATGTAAAACAGCAAAATAAGTATGGCTAAACCAGAAGTGCAGAGAGCTTGAAGTGCAGAACAGAAAAGACACAAAATCTATGTACATGCAAATAAATGAGTTAACAGGCAGAAGGACACAAACAGCCACTGGCTAATTGAAATCAAAAGAAGGAGCATTGTTAATGGGTCATGAGAACATGATAGAAAGGTGGACAGAATACATTAAGGAGCTGTATGGTGATGAAAGACCAGATTTGAACAACCAGGACAACTGTGAAGGACCTCCACTACTTGTTGCAGAGGTAGAGGATTGTGATGAAATCTGAATCCTATCTCGGCCCTCATTCAAAACATTACATCGTACAGAAATTCAGAGAAGTCAAACAACCAATCAAAACCGCAGCTCGGTACAAGCAATGCTAATATTTTGTAAGGCCATTTAGTAGGAAGACGAGCAAGTGTAGATGTTGACAATGTTTCGAAAGGCAATGTGCATATATGAACGGAATATATCAATGATGAAAGACTTAATTCGATAATAGGGATCATTAGCTATTGGCAGATATCAATAACTTCACAGGAAGTGGTGTAGGACGGGAGAAAATGTGTATTTAAGGCATCGAAGCATGAACCATGTTGTGCTTTGCCGCGTTTAGGCTGCTCCAGTGAAAAGTCGGATTAATCTAGACATAAGAGAGATACTGCAATAGATATAGCTTAGCCCTAAGAATAATATAAGCTCTGGATGAAGGAAATCCGTTCAGAGATAAAGAAACTAGAACGATTTCAGGTTTTTCATACTAGCACAGAACGATTAAGATTTTCACTTTTTCTAGTCTACAAAATACTTTGGCCTTGATGCTTTCTCGTACGGGAAACCTTGACCTATAAAAAGCTGAAGGTACCAATAGTAAAACTCTTGCCACACAATTCAAACTTCAGACACGAGCGAAATCGTCTACTATCAGACTCCATTGCCATCTGCAGTGTAACACAGTCTGTCATCATCATCATCAGTTGCCATCTCCACAACGAAGGTTGGCTGTAATGGATCTCCAACGTCTTCTGTCTCTTGTCTTGGTGGTGCACTCTGATAGACTCTTTCCTGTCCATCTCTTGGTGTTATCTTCCCACTTATAGCGTTGTCTTCCCCTTGCACGTTTGCCTTCAACTCTCCCTTCTGTTATGGTCTTCTGCAAGGTGTTATGCCTTTTTATGTGGCCAAAGTATTTTAACTGCCGAACTTTGACCTCCCTCATTAGTTCTTTTTTCATACCTAGATTTTCTAGGACCTCCTTATTTGTTTTCATCTCTTTCCATGAGATACGCCCCATTCTTCTATATATCCACATTTCAAGAGCCTCAATTCTTTCTTCCAAATGCTTATTCATCGTCCATGTTTCTGCACCATACAGAAATGCAGAATATATATAACACTTTATGATTCTCAGTTTTAATTTGTGAGATAACTGTTTAGATGTCAGTATATGTTTCATGTTGTTGAATGTAGCTTTGGCCATTCCTATTCTCTTCTTGATTTCTGTTTCACATCTGCCATCTTCTGTTATTATATGACCAAGATATACGTAGCTCTTGACTTGTTCCAGGATTTTCCCATTTACGCTTATCTTTAATGTGGGTTTATCGTTTGTTTTGATAATTATCATAGTTTTTGTTTTCTCAATATTAATGTCGAGTCCATATTCATGACTTATGCTGTTCACTTGCTTCACTAGTTCTTGTAACTCCTGTTCGCTTTCAGCTAACAACACGGTATCATCTGCATATCTAAGGTTGTTTATTGATCTTCCACTGATGTTCAGTCCTGGTATTTCCTGTATCTGTTTGAAAATTTTTTCGGTGTATAAATTAAATAAGCAAGGGGACAGCACACAACATTGTCTGACACCTCTTTTTATGTCTATGTATGGTGAATAATTCCTTCCAGATCTTACTGTGGCAGTTTGCTCCCAATAAAGGTTACTGAGTATTCTTATATCTTTTCCATCAGTACCTATGTCTTTGAGGCATTCAATTATTTTCTCATGATGGACTCTGTCAAAAGCCTTCTTATAGTCAATGAAGCACATATACATACTTTTTTGGACCTCTGTATATTTTTCTGCTAATATTGTTAGGCAAAATATTGCCTCTCTTGTTCCACTGTTCCGTCTAAAACCAAACTGTTCTTCTTGGATTTCGCTGTCTACTTTACTTTTTATTCTTTCCTGTATGATTTTGAGCAGTATCTTAATTGCATGACTCATCAGGCTGATTGTTCTGAAGTCTGAACATTCTGTTGCATTTGGTTTTTTGGGCAATGTTATAAAAACTGATGTCTTCATGTCGTGTGGTATATAGCCTGTATTGTATATATCGTTGCATATTTCTGTGATTGTATCTATACCAAAGCTCTCCAGAGCTTCTATCATTTCAATTTTTATGTTATCCATGCCTGCTGATTTTCCTTTTTGTATCATATGAATGGCATTCTCTACTTCTGATCTGAGAATGTTTGGGCCTTCGTTAGAATCTGGTGATGGTTTTTTACCTCTGTTGTCCTCGAATAGTTCTTTTACGTATTCTGCCCATCTGTTTGATATGTCTTTCTCATCAAGTAATATTACACCATTTTTGTTCTTGATACAGCTTCCTCCTTGTGCAAACCGCGACCGATTTGATAATTTCTTTATTTCTTCATGCATATCTCTTGTCATGTGCTTTGCTTCCAAGTCTTCTATTTCCTTGCATTTTGTTTCTACCCACCGTTCTTTTGCTTCTCTACACATAGTACGTATGTCATTGTCTATTGTTTTATATTCTGGAGTGTTTTTTGCTTTCTTTCTTTCTGCCATTTTATTCAAGATGTCATCTGTCATCCAAATTTGATTTTTCTTAGACTCCTTTTTAGGTAAATTTGCATTTGCTGATTGTATGCTTGTTTTTAAGCATTCCCATTTTGCGGTTTCTTTTTCTTCTGGGTTTTCTCTTCTATACTGCTCCATGCTTTCTGTCAATAACTGTTGATATTTATTTTTGACGTCGATTAAATACTTCTGTTTTATATCTGGTTGTTTCAGCGCTGATATTTCTATCTGGGGTTCCTCCTGTCTTCTGTTTCCTGCTCTTTTCAGCTTTATATTTACTTTGATGACGACTGGATTGTGATCTGAATTTATGTCGGCGCCAGGATGTGTCTTTGCACTTGTGACACTGTTCTTAAATCTATGTTTTATCATGATATAGTCGATTTGATTTCGTGTTACATCTCCTGGGCTTTTCCATGTGTATAATTTCCTTGGGTGGTGTTCAAAAAAGGTGTTACATATGACCAGCTGGTTTTCTTCACAGAACTGGATAAGTCTGTTTCCTCTATCATTTCTTGTCCCTAATCCATACTGTCCTACTATTTTCTTGTATTTTCCTTTTCCTACTTTTGCATTCATATCACCCATTACTATCAACACATCTGTAGATTTGACTGGTTTAAGTGTGTGTTGTAGCTCTTCATAGTATTCTTCTATTTCTTCCTCGCTATGATCTTTAGTTGGTGCATAAGTTTGTAAGATTGATATGTCGAATGGCTTTGCTCTCATCTTTAGTAACATCATTCTGTCATTGTGTGTCCAGTATCCACATACGTATTTTTCTAACTCCTTCTTTATCAACATTCCTACCACTCTTTCATGTTTTTCTCCTCCTGAGTGTATAAGCGTGTACTGGTCTCTTTTTATGTAGCCTGTATCCAAAAGTCTTGCCTCTGCAACTCCCAGTATATCGAGTTTCATGTCTGTTGCCTCTAATATAAGATTGTCAAGCTTTCCTTCTCCGTTTAGAGTTCTAACATTCCATGTTCCTATTTTTAGGCTTCTCCTACTAGTTTTTAGGTGGTCTTTCTCAGAATGCTCCCTTTCAACAGAATTTAAGGAACACTCGTCATTATGTACTTCCTTACTCATTAGAGGAGTTGCCTCTTCCCTGTTAATTTGTACAGTAGATTCTTCCCCAGGGGACAGAGAGTTCTCTACATATCGGTTCTTATCTTGTTGTTGTGATCCCATTACGTTCTGTAGGAAGTACGTGGTAAGGCCCCAATCTCTTCCACGGTGGCTAGCCATTGTCTTTTTCTATGTCCGACACGCCTCTAGTGCGCCACACACTTTGCTGTTTCGCTTTGCGAGCCGTTGATCTTCTCAGATTCCTCCGCCTCACTCAATGTGGCGCTGGCTATTGCACGCCACACGCCAGAAACTAAATAGGATTTTGGTGCTGATGAGCGCTGCACGATAGTGATTTGTCGATATGTGTATTACGCACATGACGTGAGCAGTGTGGAGGAAAAATGGACAGAGCGTGTTTTGACCCTGAATGGGCGACTTGTGTGTGTTCTACCCAATGGTAGAAATATGGGAAATGTTAAAATAGAAGTGTCTTGAAACATATTAATGTTTATTAAATACAACTAAAGGTAGGAATAGGAATGAGGTAATGTTTATATGGACCTACGGATTATAGGAGTTGCTGAATTTACCTAATTATGCATGCTGTGTAATGATGTATTGTCTACGTGAATAATAAATGGAATGTTACTAAAATATCCAGCTGTTATATTGATCGTTGTGTGGAATCTTCGAGATATAGAAAGTATCGTTACTGAACTATTGTGGCTGTCCTGAATCTTGTGGACCTATGATATATAAACCTAGACACAGTGTGAAAACGAGCACAAACAATCAACTGAAGAACATAAACTTATAACGCCACAGATATGGGGGGCTCGTTCCGTTGGAGAGGAATTAATTGTTTGGAATTTGTACAATGCTGTACTGTGGAAAGTACGCAAGATATTAAGCACACGTATTTGTGGAATCAATAGAAATTGCAATTTTTCGTACGAGGTCACGCCAAGACCTTGGACTGTTGGGAAGACGTTATTACCAAACAACATATATTCTATTAAAGTCGCTGAACAGATATTTGACTGCCTACGAACAGATATAAAATTTCGACACAATATATTGCGGTCACAAGTTACTATGACGAATATTGTCACCTCGAGGCCATTTCGCGTTGAATCGTTGTAGAGAACCATTACATCAAGATCACCTGAACGGACTTGTAAATCCTAAAGTAAAGTTACCAGTGAACATTTATTATATCAATAATATGAATCGTGAGAATCATGACGGTATCCAGAACCAGTCTTTTGGGTCTTTCAAGTCTGACAAGTCTTTCAACCCTGATGTCCGAGAAATCATTTCGGTTGTCTGCAATGGTCAAGAAGG
The DNA here is from genome assembly GCA_024509875.1 of Oreohelix idahoensis. Taxonomy (NCBI): domain Eukaryota; kingdom Metazoa; phylum Mollusca; class Gastropoda; order Stylommatophora; family Oreohelicidae; genus Oreohelix; species Oreohelix idahoensis. The sequence continues at coordinate 1,132,538 of JAMPIV010003254.1, read as the reverse complement.
ATGATTTAATCTGTTACGTACGTCATCGAACAGATTTGCTGACCACTTGGATTTCGTAATCAGGAACATGGAACGTTTTGAACAGGACACTTATACGCGTTGTGCAACCCAGACTTTACATTCTTTTCTTGACCCGTGTTTATTGCATGGATTCAAGGCTACTTTGCGAGGTTGATGCGTCTCGTCTACAACGAGGATTGGCGGTCGTGGATTTTAATCATATAAGTGAATATATGTTGGTAGGGTCATGGTTGTAATATAATATGATACATTAATAATACGAACCACACATTGTAATAATATGCGAATCTTCACATGTACGATATCCTGTAAATAAAACATGGCTACAAGCTGAACATGCTTTTACTGAGTGCTTTCTGAAACATGTGTGTGCTTGTGTAGATGACGAGGTAATGCTTATATACATACATCATAACATTACAATGGTCTCCGGTCCTAAAAATGTCAGGCACATCTTGTTTTTGTGTATCTTTTATGTTTAATGTTTTCTTGTGGACGACACTCAGTTATATCCTCGGATGAATTTAGTTGTCGTCGTTCTATAGATTTTGATTGTATTGATCTCTTTCAGGGATTCAGCATTTAGTGCTGTCGTATTTCCGCTCTGACTGAGATTAATATTTTCTTATTTGTTTAGCTGTGCTGTTAAGTAACATACTGTCGTGTATTTCTTATTTAGTTTATAGGATTATGTTCGTACCTGTAGGTCTTCTCTGACTTGCTTTTTAATATGTACAGAAGTTCTATGTGATTGTATCTCGTCCTGTACTGTTCATTGACGGTGGAAACAACTGTTTTATTATATGGTAAGATTTAATGACTTTTTACATTGTTGTCTTTTTCCTGATTTGTTTCCAGTGTTGTCAGTTAATTTTTTGTCTAACGTGATAGTATGGCATGCTTTTAAATAGGTAGTAAAGGCGATATTTAGTACTGGATTATAGTATATTGTTAATTGCTGATATGTTAATATATACGATGATTACGGATACACTGTGAGATTAGTTGATAAGTATCATATACTTCTGAGACAAGTATATCACACATAACGAAGAAGTACTGTATATACAGTTGGTTTTGAAAAGGTTTGAATTACCTTACGACTAAGTACAGTCATTTAACTACAATTGGGATAGATATTCATTTTGCATCTATATCCCATTACTCTTTAAGTATATTATGGCTGACTTTGTAAAAGTTAAGGCGGGATTTATACAGAATGGGAAGGACTTGAATTTCTCGGGTGATGATCTTATAGCCTATGTAAATAAAGAAATAGCGGAATACAAAGAAGAGAAAGAAAGAGAAGAAGAAAGACAAGAGAAAGAAAGAGAGAGAGAGAAGAAAAAAAAGAAGGAAGAGAGAAAGAAGAGAGGGAACATGAGAGAAGGGAAAGAATTCGTTTAGCAGAAATTGCTGCAGAACAAGCGAAATTTGAAAGCGAAAAAACTTTTGAGTTAGAAAAATTGCGTTTACAATCTTCTTCTTCTAGAGAATCGTCTGGTACAGGATCGTCTAAGATCATTAATTTAAAATTACCAAATTTTTTCTTCATTACATGACGATATAGGATTCTTTCTTTTGAGATTTGAATCAAGAGTTACGGCTTTAAATTTACCTAAGGCCTCATGGCCTGAACATTTTGTCGGGTTACTTACTGGTGAAAGTTTACAAACTTTTTTTAACATTGCCGATGATAAAAGGAACGACTATGAATCCATAAAATCAGTATTTCTTCGCAAATATTGTTTAGATGAGGAAGGATATCGTTTAAAATTTAAATCGATGGGTCCTGTGGAAGGTAAGGATGTCAAAGACTTTGTGTCTTCAGTGAAGATGAGTCTAAACAGATGGATTGAACTGTCTAATATTACTAAATCTTTCGAAGGTCTTTATGATCTCTTCTTAAGAGACAAAATTTTATCTTCGGTAAATACTGAAATTTTCTCATTCCTTCAAGAAAGGAAGCCCACAAATATAGGAGAAATGGAAAAATTAGCTCAACAATTTTCGGTCGCACACCCAAACTTGCCTTTAGGTAAGATGAAGGTCCTAGAAACTTTGCCAGCTTGTGCGGTCACTCATGATAGATCACGCACTCGCAGCATAGACCGACGGTATAGGGAAGACTATCAAAATTCCTATAGAGGTAGATATAATTTCCCTCATAATCATTCGCCCTCACGGGGTATAGAGAGACGCAACTTTAACCATAATAATAAAAAGTCATGGCAAAGAAATAATCAATACTCCAATAATAATTACACTCACAAACATCATTTTTCGGGACCCTCACGTAATGATTACAATAACAGTAATTACAATAACAAACATCATGTCTCACCACCATCTCGTGATGATTCTTCTCGCACGGACAAAAAGAGTTACTATCGGTCTGACTGTCCAGTGGATCGGAGAGGAACACATTTTTCTAGGAGTCAAAGTAGAGGAAGATCACAAGCTCACGCTTGTCAGCTTGACGTTGGTAATGATAATATTTCCAATAATGAGAATAATACTCATGCCAATGCATGTATGGTACCTATACCTTGTAGCGGTATGGCAGCTTGTGTACCCTGACAATCCCCAGAGCTATGCCAGTGCAAGTTTTACTCCTGGTAGGTTCAACCATGCTGGACTGGTCTGCGTGGGTAGGGGTCAGACAAAAGCTGGTACCCTGGTCCTCCAGGTTGGGGGTTTTAGCACAGGGCCGACACCCCTGTCTGTGTAAAAAAACCAAACACGTTACGGAAACAGCAATAAATGAAAATACTTTGATGCGGGACGGACATCCGGAGTCTCAGGCTCGTATGACTGACAGTGGTGAAAGCCGAAAGGAAGCCACTGGCATGAAAACGGATGCCCAGACCGCAAAACACGAAACCAGAATTGGTTTTTGGAATGTCAGAACTATGAATGAGGCAGGAAAGCTGAGACAGATCACAGCAGAGATGAGGAATTACAAACTACATATCCTGGGAATAAGCGAGAGCAGATGGACAGGGATGGGGAGAATAAAAACAGCTACAGGGGAAACAGTACTTTATTCTGGTAGAGAGGACGGTCAGCGCAACGAAGGTGTAGCCATTATCCTTAAGAAAGGAATGGAAAGGTCTCTACTGGAATGGAAACCCATTAACAACAGACTAATAAGAGCAAGACTGAGAGGGAGATTCACCAACACCACAATTATACAATGCTATGCACCAAAAAAACAACAGCGATGAAGAGATCAAAGACGAGTTCTATCAACAGGTACAAAAGGAAATGGAAACTGTACCCAGGTACGATCTTATTATAGTAATGGGAGACCTAAATGCGAAAGTTGGAACACACAATAATTATAATGAAAGAGTAATGGGGAAATGCGGCAGTGGAACAGTAAATGAGAATGGGGACAAATTAATAAGCTTCTGCAGTATTAACAACCTGGTCATTGGAGGAACACTTTTTCAACACAAAGAAGTGCACAAGTTAACATGGGAATCACCAAACGGACGAGACAAAAACCAGATAGATCACATAATGATCAATGGCAGATGGAGACATGCACTACAAGACGTGAAAGTAAGAAGAGGCGCAGATGTGGGAAGTGATCATCACCTAGTAGTAGCAAGACTGAAGGTGAAACTCAGAGCTGCTGGACCAGTTGCAGTCAAACAGAAAAGATAAACATCACGAAACTTAAGGACCCCCTCACCAGAAAAGCGTTCGTGGTTGACGTAAAGAGACGATATCTGATTACCAAAAGCCAGGAAAGAGCAGAGACCGACGATGTGGACCAGAAATTCAACACCATCTCAACAATATACAAAGAAAGCAGCAAGTCATGCTTGGGATTCCAGGAAAGAAAGAGCCAAGACTGGATAACACCAGAAACGCTAAACACCATAGCGAAGAGAAAGGAAATGAAAAGAAAGAAAACAGAAGCTAAGTCTCCCAGGTTAAAGGCAACATATAGTGAACAGTACAGTCAGCTGGACAAGGAAGTAAAACGTCAAACCCGTGCTAACAAAAGGACATTTCTGGATGACCTTGCAAGACAGGCAGAAGAGGCAGCACTGAGAAATGAACAAAGCACAGTTTATAAAATAACTAAAGCTATCAGTGGAAAACGAGGTGCAAACAACATAACGTTAGTAAGAGACAAGCAAGGAAATCTCATCACCACAGCACAGGGGCAGGAAACAAGATGGGCAGAGCACTTCAGAGAAACACTGAATAAGGAACCACCAGAAACTCAGCTGAATGTTCCTGAGGCTGAAAGTGACTTAGACGTAAATACAGACATTCCACGAAAAGAAGAAATTATCACAGCTATCAAAGGGCTAAAAAATGGAAAAGCCCCTGGTCACGACAATCTGAATGCTGAGCTATTCAAGACAGACCCTGAACTAGCAGCAGAACTATTAGAACCACTATTTGCACAAGTCTGGGAAACTGAGACAACACCAACAGAGTGGAGTAAAGGAATAATTGTCAAATTGCCCAAGAAGGGCGACCTTGCAGACTGCAACAACTGGAGAGGAATTACCCTCCTCTCAGTTCCCAGCAAAATACTAGGCAGGATAATCATCCAGAGAATTTCAAAAGCAGTTGACCATAAACTGAGGAAAGAACAAGCGGGCTTCAGAAAGAACAGAAGATGTGCAGATCATATATTTGCCCTCAGGAACATTATAGAGCAGTGCTCAGAATGGCAGAGACAGCTGTACATAAACTTTGTTGATTTTGAAAAGGCTTTCGACAGCATACACAGGGACAGCCTATGGAAAATTCTGAGGGCTTATGGAATTCCCAGCCGCATTGTTTCCATTATAAAAAGCCTCTATTCTAACTTTACGTGCAGTGTTGGATCGAGTAATGTAACTTTCGAAGTGAAAACAGGAGTACGACAGGGATGCCCCTTATCAACAACATTATTTTTGACAGTCATAGATTGGGTGATGCGCCAGACAACAGAGGGCAGTCCAAGAGGAATTAGATGGTCAACGTTTTCTACACTGGAAGATTTGGAATATGCAGATGACATTGCACTGCTCGCGCATTCACACCAGCACATTCAAGACAAAACCGATAGACTGAATAAGTATGGCCAGCAGGTTGGCCTGAACATCAATTTGAAGAAGACAGAGGTCATGACACTAAATGTGAGCAATCCTGAGCCAATAACAGTAAGGAACCAGAAGTTATAACAGACAGACACATTTACTTACCTAGGAAGCATAGTAACACCTGACGGCGGAACAAGCAAGGACATTAACAACAGAATGAATAAAGCGAGAACAGCCTTTGCTGTTCTCAACAACATTTGGAAGTCTTCCCAGTACAGCACAAACACCAAATTAAGACTGTATGAGAGCTGTGTACTTTCTGTGCTTCTCTATGGTGCGGAATGTTGGAGAGAGTAACAGAGAAGGAAATGTCGAAACTGTCCTCCTTCCACACAATCTGCCTAAGGAAAATTCTCCGAATCTTTTGGCCAAACACCATCAGCAACCAAGAGCTACTTATTCGGAGTAACCAGGAGGACATGCACACCATCATAGCTGGCAGACGCTGGAGTTGGGTTGGCCATGTCCTCAGAAGGGACCCTGATACCATCGCAAGAACAGCTATGCTATGGACCCCCGAGGGAAAGCGAAAGAGAGGCCGACCAAAAACAACTTGGCGGAGAACTGTGGAAGCTGAGATGCAAAGAATGAACCACAGTTGGGGCACTGTACGAAGGATGGCCGCCGACCGAGCAAAGTGGAATCAATTTGTTGCTGCCCTACAAGACGCCACCAGGCGTGACGGCCGCTGACTGCTTTGACGGTTGGCGGTTATGGATCAAAGAAGAAGAAGAAGAAGAATGCATGTAGTTTTGATCTGGAAAATAGTGGTAATTGCAAAGAATGTATGACTCTATTTCAACCTGGATCTACTCCACGTCTGAGATGTGGACATGCTCTGCCAGTTTTGTCTTTAAATGATGGGGTTGGCTCACTCGTGATCCATAGAGGTTTTGTTTTTGACACACCTGTTTCTATTTTACGTGACAGCGGTTGCACCACCATTGGCCTAAGGAAGGCACTAATTCCTTCTTCTTGCTTTACGGGAACCTCTATAAAGTGCGTAACTTTCGGTGGAACTGTTGAATCTTATCCGCTAGCAGATGTGGTAATAGATACTCCGTTCTTTTCGGGAAAAGCAAGAGTGTGTGCTCTCGATCGACCTTGTTGTGATTTGATTATTGGTAACATAAATGGTGTTAAAGAATGTTCTAAACATGATATCCTTAAGTGGGAGAGAGATCACCCATCTTTGGCTAACGCTAGAACACAACAAGCTGCAGAAACAAGTAAACTAACTTCTTCTATGCACACACAATTCAGTGCAACTTGTCAGTACATTGACAAAAATATATCTAATTCTCACCAACAAGATTTTTCTGTGGGACATTTATTTCCATTAGCGAATGCTAGAAAGTATGTCAATAAATATATACAAGATAACAAAAGGAAAGTCTCTTTTCGAGGGAGATATAATTTCCATCCATCCAGTGCTTCATATCGTAAGGATGGTTTTTCTGATGGTTCATGGAGACGACATGCCAGTGACATTGATTTGTCAGATCATTATATATCTATTGAAAAGAAAGAGTTATTTGATCAACCTGATCATTATAACGTATGCCATAAAAAGATAGAGAGATGTGATGAGGATGACACACATTGGACTAACAATAATAAGGTTAATTCTTCTTTTAATGAGGTAATGCACGCTAAACCTAGTGTTACATTGGGTACAACATGCCCAAAGACTGCATGCTCTGATAATATTCATGATTTTGAAGATCAGCATGCACGTCAGTCCAACACAACACATAATGAATTGACTGAGGACAATTCTATTCAGTCCAGTATAACCAGGAACAACCTTTGTTTCCCACTTCGCTCTTGCCGAAGTTGGTCTTGTGGTGAAAGAATACACAAACCCGCACCATACAGATGCGACATTTACCACATCGCACAATCTGATGCGTACGTGCATATTTCCTGCACACGGCTGATGTTCTGTATACGCATCATTTTCCTGTGCATAATTCTAGGCGCATTTGTTTTCTTTTGTCTTAATATCGATGCGTACGAAGCTATGGGTCTTCCAAATGGATCTTCGTGTTTGTATTACTGCCTAGATGTCAGATTGGTGCACGATTTAGCACCACGCGTCTGGTTTCATTCTTCCGGAAGGTGACTTCACTTATTCATCTATATATTCTGATGAGTCTTTTTTTTTTTCGGTAAGTTGGTACTTTCTTATCCATTCTTTTCATTTCGACCTTCGGATTGGTGTGGTCTGTGGAACTTTTATTATTCCTTTTACACTCTGTAGTTTTTGGCAGAGGTGTATATGTCTATTACTATTGCAGTAGTAAGTACTGATAGGCAAGTATGAAGCTTGCTGTGGCTTGTACCTTCTATCCTAGGTGTATAGTTTCTTCTTTGACTTGTATCCTATACGCTCTAAGGTATGTCTGACAAAACAGAATAGAACGAATAGAGTGATCATGCTTTAGATAACATAATATCCCAATCTTCATGTTACGATTACAAGTCCAATGGGCGACAACCAGACTTACGACGACCTTTTCTCGTTGTAACAGGTGGCATCAATAAATGATGTGGTGGACACTTGAACTTTGATGGCGAGTACCATCCTATTTGTTACCGAACAGAGCATTATCTGATGCTGAGTCCAGGTAGTCTTTGGTTGAGAAGAGAGTTGTCTAACTGTGATTTGGACTTTAAATAGTTGACAGAAATTCCGGGTATGTACTTATTACACTTTACATACAGACCAACAATTACTCACATATTTACAGACTTTTACGACCAATGCACGTCTTATGCAATGGTTTTTACAAATTCAAGGAGACGTTCTCCCGATAGCGGGAAGGACAATGCCAATGCTTTATCTAGGATAATGTATGGACTCACATTGGTTTATATTTAAAGTGGACCAATTGAGATAGTGCATAGTGTTTCGTCACAAGAGGTACTGTAGGAAGTGTAGTTCACATAACCACGGTGGTTAATATGGACAGTTGGATCACTATGCAAACACAGACCAGATTGTTTAACTGTGATGATCACATTTATGAGACAATAATTACTCATTTATTCATATTGTTATTACTGACATTATTTTTTTTCCTTTAAAATCTAGATAGATATCATTTAATAAATGATAGGTAATCATAAGGCATTGGGGATAAGATGAATGATTTAATCTCGCTTCACATTATAATTGCCTGACTGAAAACTAAGTTTTCAGTTGTTCGAGGGGGGGGGGGGGGTAATGTGGCGCTGGCTATTGCACGCCACACGCCAGAAACTAAATAGGATTTTGGTGCTGATGAGCGCTGCACGATAGTGATTTGTCGATATGTGTATTACGCACATGACGTGAGCAGTGTGGAGGAAAAATGGACAGAGCGTGTTTTGACCCTGAATGGGCGACTTGTGTGTGTTCTACCCAATGGTAGAAATATGGGAAATGTTAAAATAGAAGTGTCTTGAAACATATTAATGTTTATTAAATACAACTAAAGGTAGGAATAGGAATGAGGTAATGTTTATATGGACCTACGGATTATAGGAGTTGCTGAATCTACCTAATTATGCATGCTGTGTAATGATGTATTGTCTACGTGAATAATAAATGGAATGTTACTAAAATATCCAGCTGTTATATTGATCGTTGTGTGGAATCTTCGAGATATAGAAAGTATCGTTACTGAACTATTGTGGCTGTCCTGAATCTTGTGGACCTATGATATATAAACCTAGACACAGTGTGAAAACGAGCACAAACAATCAACTGAAGAACATAAACTTATAACGCCACACTCACCGTCTCAGTTTTGTGTACTAGGGATGGACATTCCCTTGAGTAAGATTGCTCCTACTCCACCCATGTAGTTTAGCCAGTCAGCCAAGACTGTTGCCCGGGATGTGGCCACCGCCGTACACAAGCGGTATTCGAGGAGCCATACATGAGCTAGATAAAGAGAGGAGAACCAAATAGGATCCTGACTATCCTAAAAAGGACATGGCTGTCTCTCACCTTGAGGTACTATCCCTCTCTCTTTATCCTACATCCCAACACAGTCTGTAGAGCCATTAAAAGCCGGTCTTTTAACACAGTCTGTAGAGCCATTAAAAGCCGGTCTGCGTGTTTTTGGTAAGAAAGAATGTAATTACATTTGTATATATAATTATATTATTAATATGTGCCTTATAGAAGTGGATAAGTGTGTGTGAAATCACTGTGTAATTCTTGGAGGGAATTCAAACATGTGTTAGCTCAATTTAATTGTGAAATGAAAGCAGATGTGATGTTAGTTTTAGGAAAGTATTTTGAAGATGTTTAGCTTGCTGGAATGGACCACCTTATTGGAAAGATGGAAAGAATGAAAGCAATTATTTTACTGTACAAATAGAGTTATAACATAACTCTTTCCACAAGGCCATCTGATTGTAAGGAAGCAAATCATGGACAAACTGTAACCAGAGAGTTACTGGAATAGTGTGCTATTAATTAAATGAATTATGTTATTTTTGACTTGCTATGATTCTCATGAGTAACCACATCTTGTCTGATCTGTCTCATCTTACCTCCTGGCTGGATAGAGTCGGTGAGCGATACTACGTGGGTTATATATATTATATATCAGGTTATTTCCTGCCTTGAAGAGTTTACTCAATTCTACGTGCCTAAGTCAGCTGGAGGAAGCTTTTGTTGTTCTGAGCCCTTGTGAAATGTCAGAGGGTCTTCAACAGTGCCACCTTTAAGATTGGAAGAACCGCAGTTGTGGGATTCTTTCCAGTTCCATTGCTGGGAAAAAAGTAAGACAAAGGATACACTGGTTCTCTACCACTTACGAGAAATTACACAAAATATTATTATTCTATTTAACTGGGATACCTCCTCCTATAATATTAGTTATCTAACTATCGCTGCTATTAATTGGCAATTAAGCTCCTAATGCAGACGACTACGCCAAATAAATGGTAGTTAAGATTAATCACTAACAAAAATAAGTTGCTACAGTGGAAACAAAACAATTATTGCAAAACTTTTTGGAGAAAAAAAAATTCCCTTAATTTTAAATCCACTACAAGTTCACCCCTGAAGTCAGATCGGGTAAGGGAGGCAATTAACTGGACGAAAAATTAGTCCGAACGCACTCCTTAACTTAGTTCAAAACACCTTCTGCTTACACAATCCCAAACACTACCAGCGGTTAAGTTTTACAAAATCAATACATAACATACTCTGACAAAAATCAACCTGTAAATCCAATTCTAATACTAAATAATGCTGTGGAAAAACAATACTATTGTAGTGTGGTCAGCAAGCCAATAAACATATCGTTAGTCTAGGGGATAGTTATTTTTAAAGATACTAAAACTCACGAGACATCACACCCTTACTCTATTTCAGAATAAAGAATATTAATCCTACAGACAATCTGATATTTGTCGTCTCGTCTTCCTATTCTAAGTTCAAAATCCCGTTAGACGAGAAATTTTCTGTCGTATTCGCTCAGGATTTGAGTTCAATTCCCGGAAAGCGAGCCCACATTTGTCGTAGATTAGTGATAGGGGAATTAAGACGTAGATTGGTCCCTTCTGAATAGAAATAAAACAGGTGATACCTCAGTGGGTGATAATATAAGAAATAGATTTCCACGAGTGAGATGGTGGAAACTAGGTAATTCTGTCCCTGAGACCCGAGAAATTCTCTCGCTCAGCCTATCTCTACAACAGAAAGTATTTGTCAGACAGATTACTCAGTTATAAAGATGTACTATATATCAACCACTCACCGACACACACACATAAGTGACGACAATTAGACGTACACACGTGAAAACTATAACAATGGAATATAGATATTTTTGGACGAGCTGACCGACACACTTGAATAAGTTTATATAAATTTTATTTATCATAAAGAATTTCACAACACAGTAAATAAATTTAGACTATCAAATCAATACACAAATAAACATAGGTTAAGGAATCAATAACCGAGTTGATCCATAGGTGTAATCCTTTCCCCCTCTGTTGAACCAAGATCCCGTCATAAGAGAAGTTATTCGCCCCAAAGAGTCACAGATTTATACACCATGGTCTAGGATTTCTCTCTACCGTAAATAACAGAGGTTTCTCCTGCAATCTACTCTGAAATAGATAGCATACGTAATCTTTACGAAGAAAAAACAATCAATGGATATATGGATTATAGAATCAAAGAATTATATCATCCCTGCATTTTCTCGCTCTGACACACTTGTGATCACAAAGACATGCGTTCTTACCTAATAGGCACTCTCACCACATCTGGAACAATTGTTTAAGGAACATATAGCCCATCTAAGGGTGTGTGTTGGCGAAACAAGCCCCAGCTTCTCCAAGGCTACTAAATTCAAATCTTGGGAAACGTTCGCTTCACTATGGTACGTGTCGCATAGAGATTATGATCAATAAATTTTCTATATTTCCTTTCTTTTTCTATCCGTGTCCTCCACTTTATTATCGCTCTTTTATCCTTTTCCTGTATTTTTCGCATTCGTTCGTTTGCGAAAAATATTTTCTTTCCCATTCTCACTTTACCGTTTTTCTTTCTCATACTGATACGCATTCTATTACATAGATGTCAGTCAGACGAGATGTGTGATTATGTCTCATACTCAGACATAGGAGCAGACTTTTTGTCTAGCATTTTCACCTGGTACGAACGTTTCTCCGGCGTGAGGTGTGATAATCGACACCTGCACGTCGCAGAATGAGACTTTTGTCTTGTATTTTTCTTCTGTCACGGCACTCTCAGACAGTTTCGTAGCGTGAGGTGTCTAAGACGCGTTTGGCATGTTATGTCCAGCGTATAAGGTACGTAGGTGTTAGGAAAGGGGAGAGATCGGGTTTTTGGAAATAGTGGGATCTTTTGTCTGGTTTAAGATATTAACCAGAGTTTGAAACTAGATTTTCATTCGTACTCCTAAATCTGCAGTAGACAGATCGCCAGGCTAGAAGAATATCTTGTGTATTGAAAAGTCTTTAGTTTCTGGGCACCATTTGTCGAGTTCTAGACTACTATTATATTGAATGATTCTAGTTCGTGTTATTAATCTGTAGTTCTGTGCGGAGGTAAATATTATATATTAGATATCTAGTATTTTGTGAAGTGTTCAAAGTGTTAAATCGCTTATTTCATATTTCACTAGTTCTTTTGTGCAGAGAGAATTAAAATATAGTCTGTATTATTTTCTAGTGACGTGTTCGTCTAAGTCTCAGTCACCTATTTACTATGGCAGAGAGGGCGAAGCTTAGGCAGATAGTCAGGGACGAGGCAAGAGAAGAAGGTTTGGAAGGCGAGGAAGCGAAAGCTTTTGTCAGGGACGAACTTGACAGATATGACGCGGAGAGGAAAGCAGCTGAAGCTAAGGAGGAAAACGAAGAACTAAGGAGGAAAGAAGAAGCAGCGGAGAGGAAAGAAGCGGAAGACCGTCTATTACAGCAGAAGAAGATGGATGAGGAAATGGAAATTCGCAGGATGCAGCACGAGGAAAGAACGAACGAACGAACGAACTTTATTTTCGAAGGGTAAAGAATTGGGCGCGCAGGCCCGTCTAACATTCTGCCCTTCAAGAGAAGGAGAGACAGCACGAGAAGGAGAGGGAGGAGATACAGCATGAGGAAAGAGAAAATGAGCAACGACGACAGCATGAGCTGGCGCTTAAAGCTCTAGAAGTCCAAAGCCGTGGCGCTGCCTCTACCTCCAGCAATGGAGAGTCTTCTCCTCATTCTTCCTTAACTGATCAATCTAACACTCAATCTACTCATCTCACTGCTATGTCTTTTGCGCTAGAATCTTTCCCTTGTCCTAACGAGAAGATTGAAACGTATCTAGAAAAATTTGAGAAAATTGCAACTCTGTACGGTTTAGAGAGGTCGCGTTGGAATATGAAGCTTTCTCAGGCTTTGAAAAGCAGTGCGTATGATGTTTACGCCAAACTGGAAAGCAGCCAACAAGACAATTACGACGTGTTGAAGAAAGCTTTACTTGAGCGCTTTGAAATGAATGCTCGAAAATGTTTGCAACTGTTTCGCAACAGCAGGAAGGAGAGCTCTGAAACTTTTCAGCAGTTCTCATCTCGTTTAAAGGGATACTTGACAAAGTGCCTTGAGCTTTCACAGCTCCCCTCTACCTATGAAGGTCTTGAGGAATTTGTTTTAACCGAACAAATAAAGAACACTTTGTCTGCTGATACCCGGAGATTTCTAGCTAAGCATGGCGCAGAAAAGCTTGAAGACATCTTAGAAAAGTCTAAGCGCTATCAAAATGCGCTGACCGAACTGCCGGCCACAAAACGGAACCCGACAGAAGAGCATTTTCGAAAGAATAATCTAGACCAATCTTCTCATGCTTCTAACCAGAATAACCACAGAGAAACTGGACCTCAAAACCCCCCTCCTGAAAAATCCAAGTACTACAAAAACAAGTACGGTACCCCAACCACAGTAAACAGTCTGATCAACCCGACCGCCTGTTACGCACATAATTTTTTCCTAAGACTATGTGTAATTAATCGGTATGAATTGTACACTTTAAATTTTTTGTGATCTAAGGCAGATAACCTTTGTTTAAACTATGGGTACATTGTACTATGGGGGTTAACTTCTCTTGTTGGTTGACTCGTTGATTATCTTATCTTGTGTCTTGACTCGCTGATTCATTTACTCGAACGATGTCTCCTTATACGGTAGTATCAGTCAACAATTTCTTGGAATGATTGAAACTAGGGTTGAGTTTTATTCCCATGTCCATATAAGGCGTGATTTCTGAACATAGCTTTGTTGAAATGGTTCCTTCATCGTTTCGTTGTGAGTGTTAGTCAGATGTATGCGTTCTGCGCATGTCTAAACTTTAAGAAAGTTAGAATCGTCTTCCGCCCAGGGATTCGACGAGATGTACTGAGCAGAGAAAGGACGCTTCTGCGTCTGTGATTTTGTTAGGGAATTCTAAAGTCCTCCTGTGAGTTAGTTAGCTAACGAGGCTTTCCCTATATGATTCAAAACCACCTGGAGGCATATGTTTTGTGGTGTTGATTCTGAAGAAAGGTAATACCTCCTTTATTGAACTCTATGATCTACCTAGATGTTAGACATTTTGTCGATCTCTGCTCGCTTGTGTGTTACAGAATGGAGAGGTCCTTTTACTAGGAAATTTCACCACCGGTATCTTTATACCTGAGATATATATATATATATACACGGGTCGCTCTAGGCCAAGGGAACAATTATTATGTTCTAGGATTTTTGCTATGCCAGCGATTGCACCTATGTCGAGGGTTAGACTTAGGGATGCTATAAAGGTCAGCTTGACCTGTATTCCTGAAATGCTATTCTCGTGTGGACAATAATAGACTTATCTTGTACATCTGATCTGCCAGCGTCAGAGGAGTATTGATTATTATTTAATGAACATTGATGATATGCAGCTGACACAGTTGCAGGATTTTGATGCAAATTCATGAAGAAGCTTTAGAATGCTGATTACATTGAACTATTGATGTCTATGATTTATGTAACGTATCTGTGCTTGTGGCGTCCAAATAAATGATGGAAACGTCCGCAGCAGTTTCGCACTTTTATGACTTCCACGTCATACCTCATGTTTTTGTAGATCTGTGAAGTTTCATCCCATCTACACCCACAACAACAACAACAAACCAGACAAGACACCTTGCACTTCAGTCTATTATATACCTGGTGTCGATAGGGGTGGTACCATACATTTGGCTACATTTTAGCAACGATTTGGACATACTACTGCAACGTTCATAGTGGCCAGTAAGCATCACCAAATCCACCCTTATCACCGCCCTTCATGGCAGCGCAGCCAGAAAGGACAAGGTGGCAAAGGGAGAGCCCCTGAGCACGGGACTAATTATCAGGGCGAGCAGACTGAGCTTAAACGCATCGGATGCTTGCTAACAGTCTCGCAAGGCGGAATTATTGACAGTGATTCCCAACCTTTAGAGGGAGAGAGACCCTCTACGCGAGGTACTGTTATTTTGAACGGTTCTCAAACTTCTTGTTTATTTGACACGGGGCTTTCTTATGATTGCATTGTTGCCAGACACCTGGTTAAACCCGGTTAACAGACAGGAGAGACCGTCAAACTTTGTGGAGTTCTTAAGAGTGAGGCACCTACAGCACTTCCCATCGCATTGGTGGAGAAACACCCTGACTTTGTCAGAGGCGTGATCAAAGCGGCTATTATGGATGACCCCATCTACCCAGTCATACTTGGCGGTAGATACGTGTTTATTGGGAAACCGGAGGAGCCGATTGTGGCAGCAGTAACTACAAGAGGGCAAACCAAGAAGGAACGGGAGCCTATGTCTAATTTGTTACCTATGGAACTTAAAGAAGCGCAACAAAAGGACCCTACTTTGGCACCCTGCTTTAGGAAACTGCCCATGGCTAAGGAACCCAGACAGCACGGGGACATTTTTTCTAAGGATGGCGTACTTTATCGCAGAACGGGCAAGCCTGAACAAGGTTACAATGAGCTCCTAGTACCGAAACAGTACAGAAGCCAAATCCTAGAAATGGAGCACTCTCTTCCCTTCAGCGGACATATGGGACAGAACGCCACAAACCAACTCATTATTGGTGGCCAGGAGTAAATACTGATATTATCAGGTATGTCAAATCCTGTTCCCAGTGCCAACGTGTGCCACCCAAGCAACGGACACCCCCAGTCCACATGGGTGAAATGCCAATAGTGGGAACACCATTCGAACGAGTTGTGATCGACATTTTAGGACCCTTAGAAAGGACTAAAAGAAGGAACAGGTTTATCCTGACCTTAGTCGACACATGCACTTTATGGGCAGAAGCTATCCCGCTAACATGCGCAGATGCAAAGCATGTCGCAGAAGCCCTCGTGCAGATTTTCACTCGGTTGGGATTTCCTCAGCAAGTGTTGACGGATAACGGATCTCCATACCGAAACCTGTTGATGGATGAGATCGTTAAGATCTTGAGGGACCAGCACATCTACACTAAGCCTTATACTCCGGCCGGAAATTGGCTCGTGGAACGTGTTAACGGAAACCTCAACATGATGCTAAGTAAACTGGCACAAGTGAAACCTGAAGATTGGGATCTTTGTATTCCTGCAGCTTTATTTAGCTACAGAGAATCTCCTCATACTTCCACAGGATTTCCGCCAGCAACGCTTTTATTCGGCAGACCTATTAAGGGGCCGCTTGAAGCCTTACTTTGGTCGCTGACAGACCAGAAGGCTGATGAGACAGTTGTCTCAGCAAGTAAATATGTATTGGATTTGAAGGGAAGGTTGAAACTAGGATGGGACCTAGCAACGACCAACTTTAAGCGAGCACGCACAAAGCACGCTAACCGATACAGGAAAGTCGCGAAAGAAAGAGAACTGGAAGCAGGAGATAAAGTTTTGGTGTTACTCCCTACCGGAAACAACCAACTGAGGATCGGATGGCAAGGGCCGTTTACCGTCCTGAAAAAGATTTCTAAGGCTAACTACCAGATCTCTATTGAAGGAAATGAGAAGGTCTTCCATTTAAATCTGTTAAAGAAATTCTTGGAAAGACCGGTGCCAACCTCCAACCATCTCCTGACGATCGCCAAAACTGACGAAGATGACGATAGTGGCAGGGAAATTCCACTGCACACAAACGAAATCTTTCAAAAATGTCAAATACGGCGACCCTCTTTCAAGAGCGCATGGGAGACATTCCACAGAAAGGAAACTTTGGGAGTAGACTTGAGTAGGAATTGGATAGAGACGGAGGGGGAGATGAGAGGGAAGAGGACAGACACCATAAAGCTACGGATATAGGAAATTTATTTCCATAACGTAGACATGGAGTGCTTCCATATCTTAAAGGGGGAACGTTCTGTCGCATAGAGATTATGATCGATAAATTTTCTATATTTCCTTTCTTTTTCTACCCGTGTCCTCCCCTTTATTGTCGCTCTTTTATCCTTTTCCTGTATTTTTCGCATTCGTTCGTTTGCGAAAAATATTTTCTTTCCCATTCTCACTTTACCGTTTTTCTTTCTCATACTGATACGCATTCTATTACGTAGATGTCAGTCAGACGAGATGTGTGATTATGTTTCATACTCAGACATAGGAGCAGACTTTTGGTCTAGCATTTTCACCTGACACGAACGTTTTTCCGGCGTGAGGTGTGATAACCGACACCTGCACGGCGCAGAATGAGACATTTGTCTGGTATTTTCCTTCTGTCACGGCACTCTCAGACAGTTTCGTAGCGTGAGGTGTCTAAGACGCGTTTGGCATGTTATGTCCAGCGTCTAAGGTACGTAGGTGTTAGGAAAGAGGAGAGATCGGGTTTTTTGAAATAGTGGGATCTTTTGTCTGGTTTAAGATATTAACCAGAGTTTGAAACTAGATTTTCATTCGTACTCCTAAATCTGCAGTAGACAGATCGCCAGGCTAGAAGAATATCTTGCGTATTGAAAAGTCTTTAGTTTCTGGGCACCATTTGCCGAGTTCTAGACTACTATTATATTGAATGATTCTAGTCCGTGGTATTAATCTGTAGTTCTGTGCGGAGGTAAATATTATATATTAGATATCTAGTATATTGTGAAGTGTTCAAAGTGTTAAATCGCTTATTTCATATTTCACTAGTTCTTTTGTGCAGAGAGAATTAAAATATAGTCTGTATTATTTTCTAGTGACGTGTTCGTCTAAGTCTCAGTCACCTATTTACTATGGCAGAGAGGGCGAAGCTTAGGCAGATCCTCAGGGACGAGGTAAGAGAAGAAGGTTTGGAAGGCGAGGAAGCGAAAACTTTTGTCAGGGACGAACTTGACAGATATGACGCGGAGAGGAAAGCAGCTGAAGCTAAGGAGGAAAAAGAAGAACTAAGGAGGAAAGAAGAAGCAGCGGAGAGGAAAGAAGCGGAAGACCGTCTATTACAGCAGAAGAAGATGGATGAGGAAATGGAAATTCGCAGGATGCAGCATGAGGAAAGAGAGAAGGAGAGACAGCACGAGAAGGAGAGGGAGGAGATACAGCATGAGGAAAGAGAAAATGAGCAACGACGACAGCATGAGCTGGCGCTTAAAGCTCTAGAAGTCCAAAGCCGTGGCGCTGCCTCTACCTCCAGCAATGGAGAGTCTTCTCCTCATTCTTCCTTAACTGATCAATCTAACACTCAATCTACTCATCTCACTGCTATGTCTTTTGCGCTAGAATCTTTCCCTTGTCCTAACAAGAAGATTGACACGTATCTAGAAAAATTTGAGAAAATTGCAACTCTGTACGGTTTAGAGAGGTCGCGTTGGAATATGAAGCTTTCTCAGGCTTTGAAAAGCAGTGCGTATGATGTTTACGCCAAACTGGAAAGCAGCCAACAAGACAATTACGACGTGTTGAAGAAAGCTTTACTTGAGCGCTTTGAAATGAATGCTCGAAAATGTTTGCAACTGTTTCGCAACAGCAGGAAGGAGAGCTCTGAAACTTTTCAGCAGTTCTCATCTCGTTTAAAGGGATACTTGACAAAGTGCCTTGAGCTTTCACAGCTCCCCTCTACCTATGAAGGTCTTGAGGAATTTGTTTTAACCGAACAAATAAAGAACACTTTGTCTGCTGATACCCGGAGATTTCTAGCTGAGCAGGGCGCAGAAAAGCTTGAAGACATCTTAGAAAAGTCTGAGCGCTATCAAAATGCGCTGGCCGAACTGCCGGCCACAAAACGGAACCCGACAGAAGAGCATTTTCGAAAGAATAATCTAGACCAATCTTCTCATGCTTCTAACCAGAATAACCACATAGAAACTGGACCTCAAAACCCCCCTCCTGAAAAATCCAAGTACTACAAAAACAAGTACCCCAACCACAGTAAACAGTCTGATCAACCCGACCGCCCTTCATGGCAGCGCAGCCAGAAAGGACTTTATGACTATTTGTATATGCTTTGATGTAATTTTATATGTTGTAACGTAAGGTTACTATGATAATTAAACTACAACTAAATTTATTCCAGTGTGGCGGTCAGTTCGTTCCCATAATATTTGTATAATCATTGTTATAGTTTTCCCCACGTCTGTACGTCTAACTGTCGTCTTGTATGTGCGTGCACGTGAGTGGATAGAAATATATATGTAATATATATATTTGTTTAGACTGTCTGACTTCTCTAAATCTGTCGTAGAAGATAGGTGAAAGAGAGAAGATTTCTCGATTTCAGAGACAGCCTCTATCACAGTCTACCATCTCACTCGTGGAAATCTATTTCTATTACTATCTCTCACTGTGACTATCACTTATTCTAATCTATTCAGAAGGGACCAACCCAGGTCTTAATTCTCCTATCAAAAATCTACGACAGTACGTAGGATGCTGATAAATGTCACTTCAATTTTTGTCCAGGTAGTAAAATAATTAAGATGTCTAATGTTCACAAGGGTACAGTAGCTTGAAATAATCGATCGTTACCTCGAGTTGCAGGTAAATAACTCTGTTCAGGATTTATCTTCTTCTCAACACAGTGGTTGTTATACAAGTAATGTCACAGGTTTGATTATGTTAATTGTTTGATTAAGTCGCCACCACGGACCGACTGTAAAACTTTGATTATTGGAAAAGAACTCTGGAACTCAATGCCAGTTACAATATAAATTTCAGAAAAATAGTTCTTTTCGTCTAGTTATTCTCTGCTATACATAAACAGAAACCGCTGGTAGGTTTTGGGCTTGACCCAGATACTGTATAAGGAAAGGAAAAGTACAAAATACTTAACAATAACAGTATACACAATCCTACGCGTAAATAGAATATGTTCACTTCGGTCATTTAACTTAAATTATAAACCGCAAACTTAGAGCTTGTCTTATCGTTTAAAACTCCCGTGAAATAAATTCTAGTCATTAAAAGAAATCAATCATCATGAATTAGAAATACGTACATATTTCGTCAACACTCATGATGTATCAGTGCATTTACTTAGTTAGTTAAATATATTCTCTGACTGGTTACTAGCAATTTAATTAAATTTAGTTATAGCTGAATGAGTTTTTAGCTAGAAATTATAATTTATTCTGCTATCCACTGTAACGCAGTAACTTAGAGAATTAGAATGACTGGCCTAACTAGCAAAACACTCTGCACAAAATCTACAGAAGATAATATTCGAACTAACAATTAATCACTCGACAATACTAGTCAATATATATTACCTCGCACAACACTACTTAAGACTATTCTCCAACGCAAACTGAGATTATACTTAATAAAGTAATCTAGAAACGCAGCTAGATATGTCTAGAGAAACTGCGGAGTCTGAATGAATGAAGTCTAAACTGCTGGGGTTAAAATATAGGAAACTGACAAAGAATGCTACGCTATTTCCCGAAACCCAGAATATACCAGACTGATAACACCTACGTCCAGATTTACATATTTCCTTATTCATTCTGCGAATCAAACGAATTCTTGTCGCACCAATGCCGAAGCCAGGTCTATATTAAGATCTAGATGAAATAGAATCTACATATATTATCGCCCCACTCTCGCCATCTGCAGAAGTGGTCATAAATGAATTATGGCGAGAGTCTTTGATATGGCGGTTCGCGTCTTGTAAATTAACTTACAACGAACGAATCCAGGCAAAGGTACTAGACAAATTGTCTCCCCTTTCCATCACTGACTGATATCATTACGGCGATTTTTATGATCGCTGCCGAGATAATTACAGGTGAGCGGGACCAAGTCTGCTCAAAAACCTGCATAAAAGAGAATGCAATTAAATGCTAACAGCCATAAACTGCTTGCTAAATTATAAGAAAGACAGAGGTTTGAATATGGGAGGGTTAAATTCCTACAGGCGTAGGTGACAGAGAAGGTAGAAGAAAAAAATGAAGATAAAGAAAAAGATATATGAAATCACTTAATCATAATCTACCACACGAGTAAAGCCTGGCTCAAGGCCATACCTTGTATATTGTCCATAACGTGCCCCCACTCCTTAAACCTAACATTAAAATCACCGGCAGTTAAACACTTTTTGTTAGGTTCTTCGAGGAATTTCGCCAACAACGCCCATTTATGCTCTTCTGGAAGGTGATCTACTTAAGCATATAAATTGAAGCTTGCCGTTCATGAGCTCTTATATCCAGTGTAATTCCCTGCAATTCCGCATTCTCATTACAGTGGAAACTTGTATCTAAGGATACATGAGGGAGCTCATTTTTCACATACATCGCTTGCCTTCGTCTGCCAGGCCCACAAAGATTTGTATAACATCTGTAACCTGGGCAATTGACAACACTATTCGCTTTAAAATTTTTCTCCTGGATCATGAGGATATCGAAATCTTAAACGATTGTTTGTATAACGGCTACCCATTGATAGGTGCTTCGACAGTTCCAGTGCGTATAGCACATATTTCATTGGGAGTCTGTCCACTTTCTTTCTTGATTTTCTCTTACCAGTTCTTCTTTCTCTCCCTCTCTCCTCTTCTGGTCATGACTTTTGGAATTGCATCTTGAACTAATTAAAATGACTGCGTGCTCTTTTAACTGATGTTCAATTTAGCTTTTACCTAGCGATGCACACCTTTTCCGCATTTTCCCGAACAGATGGCGGGATTTTTATTTCATTGTTTGCAACAGGGCGTTTGTCACGGGTTGCTTCCCCTTTGCTCTGCAGGGATGGTCCAGCAATGGTCAAAACATAGAGTATACAATGTGGGTCTTCAAGGGTATCTGCCTTCGCACAAGATTACTCTTGGCAGAGATGCAAATAGAAAGATGATGATGCTTCTACCTTGAGGTCGTTTTCACAAGATATTCAGAAATCAAGAACAATGCTGAATGGGTTTTAGCGCAGTTAACTTATTATCTGCCAGACAACTTTTGTGAAGAGATATATTATATGATTTAGCTCGTTCAAGCCCCCAACTGATTTAATTCAGTGAAATCTTAATATAGTAGCTCTGTTTTAAGTGCATTTAAGGTGACTGAGAAATACGGGTGCAATTCACTCAAAAGGATCAAATCAACTATAAATTTGTATATATACAAATAACAAATTTAATAATCAATTATATTTAACAGTGTAAAAGGAATCATTATTTTTTAACAAAAGGTTATCATCACAGGGTGATGTTATGGATATTGAGGGAATTGTCTGAAAGTTCACTTGGCAGCTTTTGAGCTTGTACTTAGCTGCCAGTAAGTTTGTTGGTTTCTGCTCCCTCTGATGTTTGGTTCTTTGCAGGTTATGGACTGGTTCACTCTAGTCACTGATCAAGTCTGGAGGTTGTGACACGTTCCAAGAAATATCAGGGAGTAATCACTAAGCTGGTCCAGCGTCTCCAATACTGGTCTGATGATGGTGTCTAGCGTTGACAGCAGGCCATTTATACCACTCACTTTGTTCCAGAGATAGCACCTTCAATTGATACCACCATCCTAAAATCTCTTTAGGAATACTGACTCCTGGCTCAGAGAAATAGTTAAGGCAACTTGTTTAAGATGCTTCTTACACGCGGTCTTGGGTATTACTTTAGATTCCGAGGATTCTGGCTTTCTGTGTTAATGTAGGTAGAGTTTTCCTGGGATATAAATCCACAAGATGCCGCAACAAGGTCTGGTCCGATAAATGAAATTCCGATCCTATTCCTTACTCTGGCTAGATGGCTGTCTTCTTGACGAGGTGAATTTCACAGTCCTCTAAGCTATCTAAAGTGTCAGATTATATTGCAACTTTCGTCCCACACACGTGGTTGTTACTATCTGACCAGGCTCCAATCATAAGTGTTGTTTATAACATCTAGAATTGCCCAGCCAATTGTATTCAGTCATGCGTGTTTTGATAACTTTCCTCGTGGAATTTTTTCTGTGTGTTACTCATTCGTTTGGGAAATTCAAACGGTCACTCTCCATATACGGTATTTGTGACGTTATTTTTAAAAGAGGAGAGAGTGATTGAGTGAAAGTGTGTGGATGAATAAAAGAGTGACAGCAGAAAAAAAACAGGCGCTATTCTATGAAGAATGCCTACTGTCCACTGACCCGTGAAAGAACACTTCTCTCTCTCTTAATCAGGGCAGTTCCTTTTTAAGAACGTGAAAAGGGATATTATAAGAATAGTAAATTGGGAGCCGCGCTGGTGTAATGGTTAAGACTTTGCGCTAGCGACCAGGTTTTCAAGGTTCAAGCCCGGGCGCCGGCATTTGTAGGAGTGTCATCGACCGGGAATTTGACTAAATAACCTGAACGGCTCCTGCAGATAAACTCTCTGTTGATGGGAAGGAGCGAAGCTCCTGACCGGGTTGGAAGGAAAAGTCCACTGGCTGCCCAGCCTCGCAATGACGTGTCTTTGGGCCAAAAGGGCTGGAAAGCTCGAGTGCCGCTGGTTAGAGAAAAAAAAGAAAGAAAAAAAAAAGAATAGTAAAACTTGCCACTTAGTGAATCTGCAGAGAGATTACTGAAAAAATATAGAGTATAGGTAGAGGTTTAGGCATTCTCGTCACACTTTATCCCTTCTCTGACTTATGTAATTATATTGTCATCTACAATTACAGAGTATTTTGGCTCGTTTCCCCAGGTAAAAGACTAAAACATTTTATCTTATTCGAACACCAGTTGTGAAAAAAGAATAAAAGACGTAATCTTATTACCAACAATGTTTACATTCAACATAAATGTGACACAAAGAAACAAAAACAGACTCGATGTTTTTGATTTATACAAATATCAAATAGAATTTCCAAAAGACATATAGAAAAAGAAAACCCAGTCTGTAGTGTTGTTTTTACAAATTCAATACAAGTTTTACTTTGAACATGTTATTGTTGTTCTAGGTTTTCTTCATGTGGACATTTTTTAAAGCTTCTCAATGCTGGTATAGTGTAGTGGTTTTTGATGGTACTGTATGGTTGTTGTGTTACCTAGTGTAATGTATGAGGTCAGCTGTGAAGACTCCTGAGATAAATGTAGATGTGAATTACAGAAGGCCCATCTTACTACCACTTACGACCTCAAACATATCTCTTTTACTATTATGAATGTAGCTACGTTAAAAAGTCTAGGGTACTGAAATGTAATGTGTTGTAGTAGAATATACAAACACACACAGATAATTGATAAGTCTAATAATATTAATAAAATTTATAACACACTGAACTAACTCAGACTGTTTTAGTTTAAATATTAAAATTTTTTCTAAATTTATTTGTTCTGAACCAATGTTTTATTTTGGTCAGAACATATGAAATGTTATGGAATTATAAATGGAATGCATAAATATATGGCATAATAAAATGGAATGTGTGTACATAAATAATTTATAAGACTTGGTTAATATTTATTATATTTTTAATGTCTCTGGGAAACTATTACTGGGTGTGCTGTTGGGGTGGTGTCATCACACCCACTCTGTGACTAGAACAAGCTTTGTCCATTGTCTTATAAACTGTAATAAATGTATCTTTCCCAAAATTCAGTATAATTGTGATGGGGAAATATTTATAAATCTTTAGGAGTATGGTGAATCCTCAGCAGGCCACTAATCACTCATCTTGTCTGTGCAGATCTGATGCTGGATTCCGGTGGCCCACTCCTCTCGGTAGCTAGAATACAATGCTAGACTGCACCGACACACTGTTTGGCTGCACACACATCTGCTTGTGTAATCTTGATTACTTATGTGGCACTACCCTAGTGCCACAACAGAAACTCACAATTCTGAAACAAAATTTGTGCGCTGTGTCAGTACTCTATTTACTGCACCACTCTTACACACAGCACAACACATCAACATTACACAGAATGGGTCAGATCTCTCTGACCACACAGCACATCTTACCCAGTTGTTTTCATATAGTATCAGTTCCCCAAGACTGCATTGCATCTGAGATATGTTCAATAGTTTTCTTTTATTCAATAAGATAGGTGATATGTTCCCACTGATCTCAACAATAGATCCGCCTTCCATAGTCTTAGTTAGGCGTCCATATATTTTGTTTGTCTCTAGACCCTGAACTTGGGCTGGGGACCTAGAGCGAGCACTTACTTGTCGTAATCATTTCATATGATATGGCAGTATCAATCACTCGAAATATTAAAATATACAAAATAAATGCTTTCATTCTTACCAGAATTCAGAATTGAGAACACAGTTAATTGCTAGCAAAACTCAGCTGAGCTGCTGGCTATATGATGGCGTCCCACTAAATGTATGTAATATCTTCTGGGAAAAACACCACAGGCAATCACTGACTGTGTCCCTGGACAGAATTGTATCAAATGGCAAAAATGCGCATATCTGTCCCGCTAATATGATTACATTTGCCCAATCACAGACTTCCCCCCTAACTTTTTCAAATCTACAACCAAAAGTCAAATTTCAGTCAGATCTCAGTCAAGTATGTATTATTGTCTGTTGGTCCGTCTGTCTCTACTTGTTTTTTCATAAAAACCACGCTTGGTTCTTGGACCAACTCCATGCAATACCCTGCACAATTCTGCCTCCGAAGTTATTTTTAGCCACAATTCTCCACCTTTCCCCTCTCTTTCCTTACAGCTTGATTTTTGCATTTGCGTGTCTCAAGGACGAAATTTTGAAACTTTAGTGAACAGTACAGTCGCTACTCTGATATGAACAACACAGTCTTTTGTCAATATCTTCCTTGTTATCTATCCGTCTGTATAATTTAAAGTATATTATTTCTCTGCTTAAGATGGGCTATCAAACTAGCTAGGTTTTATATTCATAACTCTATTATTAAGAAAAAACATATTTTTTTCTCAAGTTTATCTTTTTTGAAATTTGTTCGCGAACCTTCTCTACGGCGTTTGCCGCTGAATTCAAATAAAACGACCAAGCATCGTAAAATATCCAAGAAATGACTGTTTCGAATAAGAGCTAAGGTCTTTTTTTGTCCATTTCCTTACATTGTGTCAACTAGTGACGTGAATTTTTTTTCTTTTACTACCAATTGCGTCGTTTTGCCTTTCTAGATTCAAACACGTGTTCAGTCATATTTTTCCTTTTTTGATCTCCGTTTCCCTCCCGTCTACAAAGGGTAAACCGTTTCGTCTGCACGTCTAACTAGTTAGTTTAAATGGCGGTAGGAAATGCGGGCATGGGCGAGCATGTCTCCTAGTAACTTACGCATTATTTTTATCCCTACATTTTATCCTTATATTCGGAGATATTTTAACGTTGTATCACGGTAAATTCATCACATATAGTATACTCAGTTTTCTAATTTGTGTGTCTGCCTGGCTCTAAGGTTAGCCAAGTGATGCTGGTCTCCTGAACTGTTGTACTCTTCTGCAGGACTCCAGGGTGTAATTCTGGCAGGCTCCTTTTGCAGTTCCACGCTTCATCCCTCAAGATTCCAGCTGTTATGCACCAACAGTAAGGCTGGAGAGCAAGTAAATGTAACAGTGCCTTAGCTCAGTGCTAAGCTGCAACGCATCTTTTCCCGCACCGCTCTGAAGGATTCATTCCATCAGATAATTTATGTCCCCGATTAAAGCGGGTATCATTACAGTGCGGCATTGTAACCACGTGTTCTAGCTTTTCTGCCCCACTCTGACTTTATTAGTTTAGAATGTCTTGCTAGCCTTGCTGAGCAAAAACATAGCAGAGTGTTTACTTTTCTTTGTCTCTGCTTCTACCAAGTGTTCTATAATCATGGGCAATTAAAGAATACTTTTCACACTCATATAAAATGACCATAGTTATTATGTGCATTATATACATGACACAAGTGTTACAATAATAAACACTGCTGTATACATAAAGTAAGAGGAAAAAAATGTGAATAGATTATTATTGACACAGATGATAGAAGTTAGAAATTACTGATCGATATGTACAGTAATTCTGGCTCCTCATGGGGCATAGGATCCAACGTATGCTAGATGGTTACAGAAAGGATTATGAAGATCATAACTGTGGAATTATGTCTTGCATTTAAAGCATGAAGAAGACAAGGACAGTGGGTAATAATGAAATAACGAGAAATAGTATATAAGAAGTTGTGAAGCTTGCATATACCAGGGAATAAGAGTTACGTGTATAATGCAATGAAAATACAGCTTCAGCTTCCATCTTAATAATGAACATGCATTTAAGTATTAGATGTACAAATCATGTATTAAAGTAAGAATAATAAAATTGCTGCATACCCGTCTCAACGTAAACCACAGATTGCTTCTCGAGGTGGCTTGCCTGGTCTTCTCACAGTGGTAGCTCTAGTGGTCCCCTATTCTAGGTCTTGCTTATGATGGTTGTTGCCACTAATCTAAGCTGTCTCTTTTGTAAATGCACTTAATTCTAGTTAATTAAGTGTTTAGCTGTGCTAACGGCTTAAAAAGCCCATCTTTTCACTGACGAAAAGGCAACAGCAGTTTTGCTGTTGTATTTAGCAAATGTCTACTAGAACATCTTTACAAAGAGTTCAGCCCTGTTACCAGGCTTCTTGGGGAATGTTTGTACCCACAGTTTTTTGGATACATGTTTTAAACAAAACGGGAGCAAGCTTTCCGCTTCCTCACGTGACATAGCGTGGGTCAGCTGTCAAGATATACCAATGGGCTCATAAATTAAATCGCCCCTCTTGCCGGTTCAAGCATACTGGCATTGCCAGGGTCCTATTCAAAAAGAATTTCTCTAATCGCCCAGGCATGGAAAAAAAATAATGCTTTCTTTCTCACGAGAAGGGGTAGAGAGAGGAAATGGAAAGACAGAACGAGGGACTTTGAGAGATTTAGACAGCGTTATTGTTTAAGTCTATAGATAGCATTAGAATTGAAGAAAATTCGTCACATTCAGTAAATGAGTTAAATGGTAGAGCGAATTTAAAGACATAAAATGTAGTTAGGCGAATCGTTATGCGACAGTACTGTAATTTTCCGTCTGAGATTATCACATTTACAGCTCACAACTTCCTGAATTTATTACTGATCATATCTTCCCGGAAGCTATTACAATATTCCGTCTTTCATGTGCGTGTCTACAATATGTTACCACGTGGATAATTTACTGCACTGTACCTGTGCAAACAAACATTCATCGTGTGACCATCTGGGTTGTGGCCTCTCCGCGAGAGAAATTAGAAAATCACAAAAGCCAAATCAGCGATAAGCAACTCGCGGGGCGATCTACGTGCTAATCCGGCGCGCCCATGTTTGGTACACGAGAATTTTACCAACATGACTGTCGGTCAATATTGCGTCACCTATCTACTCCCTCAGCCGGGATGATCAGGTAAATAGACATGACGAATTATTACAGGAAAAAGTGTAAACAATAACTCGAAAATACCAAATATTGTCCGAGGTAGG
Source organism: Oreohelix idahoensis (assembly GCA_024509875.1). Taxonomy (NCBI): domain Eukaryota; kingdom Metazoa; phylum Mollusca; class Gastropoda; order Stylommatophora; family Oreohelicidae; genus Oreohelix; species Oreohelix idahoensis. The sequence continues at coordinate 1,104,078 of JAMPIV010003254.1, read as the reverse complement.
AAAATAGAACGTGAAGGGCACAAAATGAATTACGGGATGACACTAGAAATGGAAAGTTTCGAGGTCATTCTGTGACAGTGTTTCACTATGAGCTGGCTCTGTATTAAAATGTAGGAAACCTGAACGTGCGATTAGTCGATTCGGTTTGTTAAAATCCGTCTGGTGCGCAGTATTTCAGGCGCGTAAATATAAAGAGCCGCAATGACCAACTTTTCGTAAAAAAAAATTTTCTCCAGACCTAAGGGTCTTTTATATTTGGACATGCACCCTAATATAACCGACTAGGTTGAACGGAACGCGCCTCGCCAAAACGAGGCAAAAGTTTTACATTTTAGAAAAAAAACTATTCGTAACTTTTTTTTTCCCCCTCTACGCTGCCACGTAGTGCATTCCTTTCGACCATTACCTACACGCATGGACATATTGGTTTATTATGACCTTTTTCTTCTAAAAACAGCGTTATATATTTCCTGATTGTGTATGCTGTAAATATTATTCTTTATTACTCCTTCTGATAGTGCTTTTCCACTTTAGTTAATGTTATTGTTGAAGTTAATGTGCCTTATAATAGCCCCACAGCTGCTTTAACTCCCGGAGTTATTTCTGGCATGGTGTTTTTCTATTAGGCAACACCGTATGAATGTTTATGCCACGTATGTGCTGATCGTTTGTAAATTAACCGACCGAAACGTCTTTTATATTTGAACTTCCACCCTAATATGACAACATGGTGTTAGCTTTTATCTGGCGCTCTGATAAGGGTAAAGATGTATTTCAAGTTGTCGACAGCGCAAGAATGTTTAACTGTGCATTAGTTTTATAAACGAAAGATGTTGAAGAAGAATACTGTTTGATGAATTGATAAAGCAATTTTGTCAAAAAAATTTAATAGGAATACTTAACACCTAATGTACACACACACACACATTCACACACACACACACACACACACACACACATATATATATATATATATATATATATATATATATATATATATATATATATATATATATATATATATATATACATATATATATATATATATATATATATATATATATATATATATATATATATATACATATACTGAAGCACATTAAAAACGCACCACTATTATATATACTGATGCCGAGAAGATGGAAAAAAAAGGTGTGGGAATGGATTTTCCCCGTGTTTGTCATGAGGTAGAGAGCGAGTGGCTGCTGGAATGGAAAGTGCATGATTCAACCCACGGGTTTGTGTACAGACTACATGAAAACAATGAAAGTTACACGTGCAACACGATTCCCAACAGCTATGACCCTGAAAATGTGTACGCGTTGTGGCAGTATACTCGGTATAAAAAGGCCGTTGAGACAAAACACCCAGTACATGTGCTTGAAATGCCACGACTGTCTGAAAACGACCGCCAACGAGCCATTGGTATGTTGGAGACCGGAATGAGCTCGCGGGCCATTGCCAGAAGGATGAATTGCCACCACAGCACTATTGTACGTCTCAATGAACGTTACGGAACCACTGGCAGTGCCCGGGATAGACTTCGGAGTGGCCAACCACGAGTTACTACCCCTGCGCAAGATCGTCATATTGTGCTGAGTCACCTAAGGAATCATTCTCTCCCGGCAAGTCAAACAGCAAAAGCAATAATGGGTAGACGTGGGCAAGTCTCTTAAATGACAGTCATACGATGTCCCAGAGATACAGGCCTTACTGCAAGACGACCTTATGTTGGGCCAATTTGACTCACAGACATCGTCAGCAGCGCCTGCAATGGGCAGAGCAACATGTCAAATGGACTAGACTGCAGTGGAATGCTGTCCTATTCACAGACGAGAGCAGATTCAACATATCCTTTGCTGATGGACGTATGCGGATTTGGCGACGGTGTGGAGAGCGCTTTGCAGATTGCTGTGTTCGTCAGCACAACCGATTTGGAGGTGGCAGTATTCACATTTGGGGAGGCTTCAGTTTTCACCATCGCTTGCCTCTTCACGTCTTCCGTGGAAATGTTAATGCTGTGACATATCGAGATGAGGTTCTGGATGCATTGGTTGCTCCTGCGTTCACAAATTATCCAGACTTGCAGCTTCTCCAGCAGGATAACGTTTGCGCACACCGCATGCATTACGCAGCAATATCTACAGCAGCAGAACATTGTGACGATTGATTGGCCTGCCCTATCACCAGACATGTCCCCTATAGAACATCTGTGGGACGAGCTTGGACGCAGAGTCTACAGGCAAGATTCTCCAGCTAATCTGCAACAGCTCGAAGCTGCTCTTACACGTGAATGGGACTTGATTCCCCGGAATTTCCTTCAGAGACGTGTGCGTTCCATGCGGAGCCGCTGCCAAGCTTGTTTGCAAGCACACGGTGGACATACCAGATACTGAGGATAGTGTGAATGAATTTTTTTATTGGTTGCATTTTTGGTTTTCTCCCTTGCCTGCACAGAATGCAATGAATTTCATAACAATCAAATGTACAAATTAATGACCAGCATGGATTCATAGGAAAATGAATAAAGATTCCAAATATGTAAACTTGTAAACACTTATATTTACATTTCACACTCTGTTCCTGGATTATACAGGTGGTGCGTTTTTAATGTACTATATATATACTTGGCTGAAAGTGTGTCTGTCTATCTTATGTTTGTCCGCTATAGAAATTAAAGGGGAACTATCTAGAAGGCATGTAATGGTCAAACAGGGAAAAATTCTTACGAGGAATTAATGGTGTTGTTGTTTTGTTAAAAAGTATACCATTCAACCCTTGATGGGTTATAATTAGGACATTAATCTTCTTCTTCTTCTTTGATCCTTAGCCGCCGGCCGTCAAAGCAGTCAGTGGCCATCACGCCTAGTGGCGTCTTGTAGAGCAACAACAAATTGATTCCACTTTACTCGGTCGGTGGCCATCCTTCGTACAGTGCCCCAACTCTGGTTCATTCTTTGCATCTCAGCCTCCACAGTCCTCCTCCAGGTTGTTTTTGGTCGGCCTCTCTTTCGTTTTCCTTCAGGGGTCCAAAGCATAGCTGTTCTTGTGATGGCATCAGGGTCTCTTCTGAGGACATGGCCAACCCAACTCCAGCGTCTGCCAGCTATGATGGTGTGCATGTCCTCTTGCTTGTTCCGAGTAAGCAGATCTTGGTTGGTGATGGTATTCGGCCAAAAGATTCGGAGAATTTTTCTTAGGCATGTTGTGTGAAAAGAGGACAATTTCGACATTTCCTTCTCTGTAACTCTCCAGCATTCCGCACCATAGAGAAGCACAGAAAGCACGCAGCTCTGATATAATCTTAATTTTGTGCTTGTGATGTATAGAGAGGACTTCCAGATGTTGTTTAGGCTAAAAAAGGCTGTTCTTGCCTTATTCATTCTGATGTTGATGTCTTTGCCTGCCCCGCCGTCTGGTGTTACTATGCATCCTAGGTATGTGAAGGTGTCTGTCTGTACCAGTTGCTGATTCCTTACTGATATGGGCTCAGGGTTGCTCACATTGAGCGTCATGACCTCTGACTTCTTTAAATTGATGTTCAAGCCCACCTGCTGGCTAAACTTATTAAGTCTATCCGTTTTTTCCTGGATGTGTTGATGTGAATGTGCTAGTAGTGCAATTTCATCTGCATATTCCAGATCTTCCAATGTAGAAAATGTAGTCCATCGTATTCCTCTTGGACTGCCCTCTGTTGTCTGGCGCATCACTCAGTCTATGACTGTTAAAAATAGAGTGGTTGATAAGGGGCATCCGTGTCTTACTCCTGTCTTCACCTCAAAGGTTAGGTTGCTCTGTCCAACACTACACGTAAAGTTGGCATAGAGGCTTTTTATGATTGCCACTATGCAGCTTGGAATTCCATAAGCCCTCAGTATTTTCCATAAACTGTCCCTATGTATGCAGTCAAAAGCCTTTTCAAAATCAACGAAATTTATGTACAGCTGTCTTTGCCATTCTGAGCACTGCTCTATAATGTTCCTGAGAGTCAATATATGATCTACACATCTTCTGTTCTTTCTAAATCCTGCTTGTTCTTTCCTCAGTTTGTGGTCTACTGCTTTTGAAATTCTCTGTATAATTATCCTGCCTAGTATTTTGCTGGGAACTGAGAGAAGAGTTATTCCTCTCCAATTATTGCAGTCTGCAAGATCTCCCTTCTTGGGCAATTTGACAATTATTCCTTTGTTCCACTCTGATGGTGTTGTCCCCGTTTTCCAGACTTGTGCAAATAGTGGTTCTAATAGTTCTGCTCCTAGCTCAGGGTCTGTCTTAAATAGCTCTGCATTTAAGTTATCATTGTCGTAGATTTTTGATAGGGAAATTAAGTCTTGGGTTGGTGTAGTGAATTTCTAAATACAATATCTAAATTAATATATAACAATATAGGGCATAACGGCAAAATAAGAAAGTATAAAAGAATTTTCTGCTAGAACTGTTGGTATCGCCTACGCCTTCATATTATTTGCTAACGAATAGCCGAACAAAACGGTACCCACATTTTTCAAATTCGTCCTTGACATAATCACTTTTCCTAGTTCTAAGAAAATTGTGCCTAAAAATGCATTGTGGAACGAGGAGGGGAAAGGATAGATGAAATGCAAATTCGTTTCGCATTGATTTTAAACTAAAAGCCAATACTAGCACAGGGGCAAGCCTTGCCTTAGGGGTTTCCCCAAAATACGAGGAAAAAGTTAGAACATGCAGACAACTCGTGTCACAAAAACAACCTTAGCTCTTATTTCAAAGGACGTAATTATCACGTAAATAGAGAAGACAGCACATGGAAAAGAATTGAACGTGTAGTAGACTAAAAATAAAAACACTAACATAGAAAAAAAAAACTGTGTACTTCTGAACCAAGCCAACTAGTCCCATATAAATTGTATATTCGTGTACCTTAGGACTTGTTGACAAAGAATATGGTAATAGTTACGCAAATAGCCCATTAATTAACTAATTATAGCCATAATACTATAGTGGACCCGACCAGACTGTCAAGTAAAGATCATGCCTGCTTATAATTTTTTATGGCTTGTTTTGAAAAAACGACTTTGGGTAAATGAGGTTAAAAGGTACGGGATATTTGATTGGGTGGATTTTGAAGGAAGGCGAAGTATGATTGGTTGACCTAAAACTAAAAATATATTTGCCTTGGAAACATATTGAGAGTGGTTATTTGAAACGATAGATTCAAAAATAAATGTAAACATGGTCCCATTGGACAAAGCAGTAGATACTGGTACGAAACGGGGACTGTTCACTGCCATTTCAAGTAAATTTTGTGTAAAGCAAGATCGATGAGAGCAGGCGGAGAAATTTTCTAACATAGGAAAAGCCTGGACATAGGGCAGATCGAAAATGTGCCATATTGCCTAGTCATCGTTTACTTGTGTTATTTCCTTGCATCTGTGGTAAGATTGATTTTCTTAACATTTTATTTAAAATAAAATTTGAATGTGAAATACTAACATACGACTGTAAGAAAGTGAGTCTATGGCAGACTCAAAACAGAGTCTAGAGATTGATCCAGCATATGAAAGACTATCAGAGAGGTGTAGACCAACTAAATTATATAGGATTATCATCAGGAGCATAATACCTATCCTATTGTATGGACAACAGATTATTGCTGGAATTGCAGAGGCGTTGTAACTATTAGGGGAGAGGAATACTGGTATACCTGGTCACATCAAAAGAAACTGGTGAAAGGAATTGTCGTAAAGAGCTGATCTTGCATGTTTGTTTGTAATGTGCCTGTACTGGTTGTTGAGTATTATTGTAGGCTGTTGATTACGAAGGAGGCATATCCTTCTGATTTCAGAGGGTTTTGGTTGCTGTCAATAACTGGTGCCAGACTACAGTGGGCCGATATATTCATGCCACAGTCTTGCCTTTTTCGGAGACAACTGTAAACCACCATCATTCTTGAAGAAGTGGGAGCTGAAGGTTGTCGTTCAGCGAAGTGCAGGAAGATTCCTACATCATATTACAAAGATAGGTGCATGTTTCGGCACCTGATCGCTCAACTAACAGTATATTAAAATAAGAGACTGAGAATAGTGATATAAACATTCCATCAGTGTCCACAAAAACTTACAAACAACATGCAGAGATGATGATAATAAACAATCAGCCAGTGTATACTAGAAGTCACCTCAGTTAGGCAATACAACTACACTCTTATATAATAATATGTGTATTATGGTCAGAAGATCCATTATGTAAATTGATTGATGTAATTAATTTCTATGATTTCACTTTGATTGTCAATCCTGATTCCAAATAAATTAGATTCAGGACAATAAATTGAAAAACATTAACTTTCAACCACTGACTTACTAAAGATAGTCTTTTAAAGTGTAGTTCGTATGTGATTGTCGTGGTACTGTTGTGTTGTATTGGCTAATAAAATAATTTGTGTAATTGTTTATATGTTTAGTGGGTTAATGCAACCTTACACTAACATTTCATAACCCTAGACACCAAACGTAGTCATCTTACATTCTATCTAGAATAAGTCTGAATGAGATCATAGTAGTGGTAGTAGAAAGGTGCCCTGGAAATTTACTCTAATATTTATTATATTCAGGGACCTTCACAGCTGACCTCATTCAGTACACTAAGATTTCTTAACAACAAACTGTATTAACATCAAACCCACCACAGTTGGTCCCTTCTGAATAGGTTAGAATGAGTGATAGCCACAGTGAGATGTGATAATAGAAATAAAGTTCCACGAGTCTTCTTCTTCTTCCTCGTTCGCCCTGAAAAGGACGGTGGTTGCGTTGTGTCTGTTTACGCCGCAGCTGTGATATCTGCACCTTTCGGTCGACACATCCGACTTCAGCACGGCATTTTTTAGGGACCGGGTTTGCCTTCCCATTTCGATCCGTACTCGCTCAGCCAGACTGCACTGCTGCAGACTGTTTCCAGGACCACCACGTGGAGGTGGAGTACGGTCTTGACCAGCTCTGGTTCGCTGGTCCTGATGCAAGCAGTCAAGCTATGGGTCGCTGACTGCATTCACTATTGCTGCATCTTTGGATCCCAGGTTCCACGAGTGAGATGGTAGAAATTTATAGAGGCTGTCCCGGAAATCGAGAATCTCTTTCTCTTTCCGCCTATCTTCTACAACAGATCCAAAGGAGTCAGACAGTCTATAAAAAAATAGGTATATTAATATATATCTATCCACTCACGTGCCCGCACATACAAGTGACGACAGTTAGACACACAGACGTGGGAACAACTATAACAATGATTATATAGATATTATGGGAACGAACTAACCACCACACTGAAATAAATGTAGGTATAGTTTAATTATCATAGTAAACTTACATCACAACATAAAATACATCAAAAGCATATACAAATAGTCATAAGAATCAAGGAATGCTACAATAGTGATAGACCCGTTTGTATGGTCCTCCCCTGGATATATAGCTCACAGTCCCGTTAGAAGAAAGTGATAACCCCAAAGAGTTACAGATACATATGATTGAGTCTATGGTTTCCCCTTTTTTTAAGGTATGGACAGACTTGATACTCTGCTTTATTCTAGGGGTAAATATTGTTAGCAATAACTTGCATAAAGGAAGTTACAACGTGGGTGACTCAAACAAAGAACATCCTTCAGTCTACTTTCACTCGGTTCTTTCATCAGGGCCCTGATATACTTACAATCGTGCTGTGGTTCGCCGTCTGGCGCAAACTTTGGGACACTCACACACTTTTTATCTGTTACTGTCGTTAAATGAAACGGATCCCAGCTCTGCAGATTTGTTTGTTTGTTTCATCAAAATGGATCCGGGGAGCGTCTGCTTCATGCGATAGTTATTTCAGACTAAAGTTAGTGTCACTTGACTCACGAGGTAAGAATTAGGCTTAAACGAGCACACAATGTCAGAACACGAGGTTTCCCTTAATTAGGAAGATGACCGGTGGACAACTTCTCTCAACAAATAATCTTGGTTCACCACACACTTGTCAACAATGTCGGAAAGTTAATGTTTTAGATTTCTGTAATTTTTCTCGCCACAAGGCAGCATGTACATTAGAGTTAGTTTAGAAATATGCACTGGCTCAAAGGCCCGGTATAAGCATTTATTAGGTATGTCTCTGTACAAAACGCCGGCAAAGTTTGGGTTACCCCAGTATTCACTGAATAAAGAAAAAACACATATGAAATATGTTACATATTCGGTACTCAATATAACTTACGTTTTTAAAATGCAAGCGTACAGCTTGACTTATCATTTAAAACTTCCCGTGCAATAAGTTATATATTTAAAAATCATCAATCCTCATGAATTAGGAATACATACGTATTCCGTCAACACTCATGAGGCATCTAACATTATAAGTTAGTTTAGAAAAATTGTTCCCGTCTGATTATTTAGCAGTTAAATTAAATTCATTATAGCTACATTGTTGTTTAAGCTAGAAATTATAATTTATTCTGCTTTCCACTGAAACACGTCACTAGAAAAAAATACAGACTATATAAATTAAGCACTCTGCACCAAATCTAACTAGTGAAATATGAAATAAGCGATTATCACTTTAAACACTTCACAAAATATTAGATAATTATTATAATATATACCTCAACACACAGAACTACAGGTAATCGCACACTTTAGAATTATACGCTGGTATATTTATTTGAAGTCTAAAGTTCGGTAAATTTCCGAACAAACTAGGGCTTTGCTATACAGCTTATTCTATTCACGAACAACCTGTCTACTGCGAATTTTGAGGACTGAATGAAAATAAAGTTTAACATTCTGGTTATATCTATTACCAGACAAAGGGGTCCCAACTTTATTTCGCCAAACGAAATAATCTCCCCTTTCCGTCTAAAACACCTTACATCAACTAGAAGACTACCATGAACTGACACTCGTGCGTTTTCATACCTCACGCTGACCAGGCCAACAGTGAGTGCCTTGTCGGCTGGGATTTCCAGACAAATGTCTCAAACTGCGCCGAGGAGATGTCGGCTATCGCGCCTCACTGAGCGCTCAGCCGATGCAACTCGTTGTGGCAGGTGAAAATGCAGACAACTTTGTCGCCTATAGGTCTGGCGAAAGCGAATATTCACAGTGTGTTTCGTCTGGTGCAGGGAATGCTGTAGACATATGTCTGCTCCTATGTCTGGCCAGACGAATATATTCACAGTTTCGTCCACTGACACCTAATGCAATAGAATGCATTTAACGCTCTCTCTTTCTCTCTCTGACACGTTATGTCATAAATGCGTTTACCAGTATGGGAAAGAAAACGGTAAAGTTGAGAATGGGGAAGAAAATATTTTTCGCAAACGAATGGATGCGAAAAATACAGGAAAAAGGTGAAGAGTGATAATAAAATAGAGGACACGGGTGAGAGAAAAAGAATGAGGATATAGGCAATTTATGATCAATAAACTCTCTGTGACAATCATGGCCAGGAGCTTTTCCGTTCTTTAACCCTTTGATTGCTGTGATGATTTCTTCTTTTCGTGGAATGTCTGTATTTACATCTAGATCGTTTTCAGCCTCAGGAACATTCAATTGTGTCTCTGGTGGTTCCTTGTTCAGAGTTTCTCTGAAGTGCTCTGCCCATCTTGTTTCCTGTCCCTCTGCTGTCGTGATGAGATTTCTTTGCTTATCTCTTACTAATGTAATATTGTTTGCACCTCGTTTTCCGCTGATGAATTTAGTTATTTTGTATACTGTGCTTTGTTCATTTCTCAGTGCTGCCTTTTCTGCCTGTCTTGCAAGATCGTCTAGGAAATTCCTTTTGTTGGCTCGGGTTTGGCGTTTAACTTCCTTGTCCAGCTGACTGTACTGTTCGCTATATAGTTGCTTTAACCTGGGGGACTTCGCTTCTGTTTTCTTTCTTTTCATTTCCTTTCTCAGTGTTATGGTGTTTAATGTTTCTGGTGTTATCCAGTCTTGCTTCTTCCTTTCCTAGAATCCCAAGCATGATTTGTTGCTTTCCTTATATATTGCTGAAATGGTGTTGAATTTCTGGTCTATATCATCAGTCAGTGTCTGTTCATGACTTTTGGCAAATTGATATCGTTTCTTTAAATTAGGACACATAGTGTAATAAATTCAAGACAATAAAATCAGACTTTCGATATCTAAATATAGTATCTTCTTTCCCCCTCCACTCAGTCCAAATAGAGTAAATCACAACCAAAATGTGTGAATGTATTTGTGTGTGACCTCCCCTTTTCAAGAAACAAACAATAAAAATTTAAAAAATGCAAAAAAACAACAACACAAAAACAAACAACAACAACAAAGTAAAGTCTCTCACAACTGCCCTGGTGTTAACAGGGTGAAAAGTGGTAGAAAGCCTGGGGGTATCCAAGATTACATCAAATTCACCATTTATCTGCCATCATCCACACGAGCACGCCATCAGACTACACCATCATTGATCCTTATATATTAAGTTTAGTTCTAGTTATATACTGTTTTACTATATTGTGCAATTCTCTAGGTCTATTTTTTCTCAACACCTGTTCCACAATTTTGGATGAATTGCATGCCAGTAAATAATCTTATATTAGTTTGAATTGCACAACATAAATTCTGCTATAACTTTATGGTAAATGCCCTGAACAGGAACATTCTTTTGGTATTTGAACAGCAAGTACAAATACATGTAGTTATTGAAGTGGGAAATAATTTTTTTTGGTATTTGACGAGGGGATTATTAATTTGTTAGTAAATTCGCATAACGGCATTGAAATCCTTCGAAAGTTTACAAGAAGGAAAGTGAATCAGGCGCGGACCTCTGAGAAAGCAAGGGTTAGATCTGAGATTAGATATATAAGCCAGGTCTCAGACACAGTTTCGAGCAACAGTTACTGTTCACAGCTTGAGTAAGATGCCGAAAGCAAACGGCAGGGGAGGAGCTAGTGGTGGCAGCAAGGATGGCAAAAGTAAAGGAGCTGAAGGAAAAACTTTGAAAGGAGGAACTGCTGTAAAGGTGCGTCATATCCTATGTGAGAAACAGTCAAAAATATTGGAAGCCTTGAAAAGCTGAAGAGCGGGATGAAGTTCAATGAGGTGGCAGCACAGTACAGTGAAGATAAAGCTAGGCAAGGGGGTGATCTTGGATGGATGACACGTGGTAGCATGGTAGTACCATTCCAAGATGCAGCATTTGCTCTTCCAAACAGTACGGTTGATAGACCACATTACACTGATCCCTCACATGAAGACAAAATTTGGTTATCATATCATTATGGTGGAAGGAATAAAGTAGTGTAGGCTTTAAATGTTGTTTTGTAAATGATATTTAGATGGTCAAGTGTACACGGTTTGTGACAGTGCTGTGAAGGGTATTTCCCTGAGTATAAATAGGACGAGTTTGTTTCGTGACATTGACGTGCAGGCAAGGAGGGGGGGGGGGGTGTTTCCTAACTGTTGAATATTTACGTCTGTTTTATCACTGGGTAAATGTTAACATGACATGAAGAGGTTTGTTTACTTTACTGAGCAAGTTGTTTTCTCACATTGATTTGAAGGCAGTGTCCTTACTTTATTGTGTGTGCATCGATGAATGAATGTTTTTTCCCCCCTAAGGCTTGTTAAAGTTGGTTAAGAGGTGAATACAAGTAAAAGCAGAATTTCATAAAATAAAAAGTATTTTATGCAACTAATCTCAGTAACATGGAAGTGAGCAAGAAAATCTCTTGAGGCCGCAGAGATGTGTTTTATGGAAGAAAGTTAAGAATACCATGGACAGCTAGAGAAAAAAAGAAAACTTGCCAAGGATGTACTGAAAGATGCCAGTGTGTACAAGAAAATATATTAACCATGTTAGAAGGAAGCAATCCACTATCTGTAGGCGCGTTAAGACGAAAGCTGGAATATACTGTGACAGCAGGACAGATTGAAGGAAAAAAGAGAGAAGATATTGGATAATTCAATGTAGCTTGACTGCTTACGTCAGGGTCAGCGAGCCAGAGCTGACCAAGACCCTACTGCACCTCCAAGTGATGGTCCTGGAAACAGGCTGCATGCATCACTGCAATCTGGCTGAGTGAGTAAGGATCGAAGAGGGAAGGCTAACCCGGTCCCAAAAATGCCGTGTTGAAGTCGGATGTGTCGGCCGAAAGACGCACATATCGCAGCTTTGCTGTAAACGGACACAACGCAACCAACGTCCTTTTGAGGATGAACAAAGAAGAAGAAGAAGAAGACACAGTTTCTTACTTCACGAAATCACTTCAAGATTTGAGAAGATATCCAGAGGGCTGACTCTTTTGGTTAGAAGTCTTAACCCACAACACAATAAGGTAAAAGAGAAGAAGCCACAACTCACCGCTATTGTGAGCGATGTGTAGATCGAAACTTCAAACAGCCGCAGATATATATATATATATATATATATATATATATATATATATATATATATATATATATATATATATATATATATATATATATATATATATATATATATATATATATATATATATATATATATATATATATATATATATATATATATATATATACTACTGTTAATAGTAATTATTAAATAAGCAGTATACGTCTATGTGACGTATAATGGAAATATAGCCTACAGTATCCGACAGCCTTTCGTGACCTCGCGGCGTTCTATGATTCGTTAGCAAAGTCAAGCATTTGACAGCCTGCATTACTCGCCTTTAATCCACGCCTCTTTTCCTTGAGATGTAAACAAACAGACAAATTACCAACTTCCGTGACTTGCCAGTCCTAACGGGGAGCGTATCTGGTTCGTTTACCTGAGTTTCTCACGCGAGCTGATCTGTCAATCATCAGACACCAGACAGATGCACGTGGAAACATCGGACCTCTTTTGAAGTAGCCGCACGGGCTAAAGCAAATTCCTCGAGAATCATGTGATGTTCGTACATACAGGGAGAGATAACGCTTTGATCTCGAGAAGCAGAGAAAATCTCGGAAGGAAGCCCGCTACACGGTTTAAGCCTCTGTTGTCTATTAGCAACGGCCGACAGAGCGACCGTAAACCTTTTATGTGGGGGAAACGTAGTTTTCAGATTTCTCTGCTAGGAAACAGAGTGTGAAAATTAACACCATCTAGAGATCATAATAACATGATGTTTATAAACTGTGGATCCTCAAATCGGTTATCAGTTGTCGCTCAGAATTTTTCGGAGAGTCTAAACACGTTATCTAGAACCATTGTGAATAGATGTGTTAATAATTTCGTGGGGATTTCATTCTGAAATTCTGGTAATATAAATTTGTGTTTAAGCGTATTAAAGTGTTAAAAGTTTTATCATCTTAAATTCACTGTTATTTTCTAGGTGTTAGAACCAGTGGAAAATAACGCGTAGCTATTTGTGTGCCAGTTGTTCAGTAATGATAATTTTACCACCCGCTTTCTTACACAAGGAGATACGGTTTAGCTTACTGAATTAAAATGATAGGTGACTGATAGTGGACCATAGAATTCACGTTATATTTCATTGTGTGTGATTTTAGTAAATGACTGTTGTTTAAATACCATACGACTTGGCAAACCGTCGCCGACCCTCTAATAGCTACTTAGCGACAGGCGATATTTGTTAAAGTAAGAAAAAAAAAGGTAAAGGATCCCGTTACACGCCCATTGAGGCATATTGAGAATATGGTGTTAGGCCCATATTTTCTTGACCATCGACACACTAGGGGTGATGTGGTCAGCATCACGCAGGCCGCATTAACCTTGAAAGTGCGCATGGATAATTAAATAATAACTGACCATATAGGAATAGGTTAGAGATACCGTGTGCTTATATGTAGATATTTCTTCTTTCTTCTTTGATCCTTAACCGCCGACCGTCAAAGCAGTCAGTGGCCATCACGCCTAGTGGCGTCCTGTAGTGCAACAACAAATTGATTCCACTTTGCTCGGTCGGCTGCCATCCTTCGTACAGTGCCCCAACTCTGGCTCCTTCTTTGCATCTCAGCCTCCACAGTCCTCCGCCAGATTTTTTTTGGTCGGCCTCTCTTTCGTTTTCCTTCACGAGTCCAAAGCATAGCTGTTCTTGTGATGGCATCGGGGTCTCTTCTGAGGACATGACCAACCCAGCTCCAGCGTCTGCCAGCTATGATGGTGTGCATGTAATCTTGCTTGCTCCGAGTAAGCAGATATTTATTAACAGTCATTTTGTCATAATGTTTCTCTATCCTTAGGCATGTCCTGATCAAACGGCGACCAGCGGTCTTTATTTTGGTCTTTATTTTTGGTCTTCTTCTTCTTCTTCGTACACTCTCAGACGTCCACTTGAATGTTGCCAAAGAAAGCAGCAGTCAGTTTGAGGCTATTTGAATCCCCGTAAAGCTTTTCCACGAAAGGTACTGACTGTCACGAGAGGGGTTAATATTGTTTGAAATATAAGATATCCTGGACACAAAGTTGTATCAGGTGATACCAGGATAGTCCAATTTTCAAAAAGGGTGACAATCGACAATGTGGAAACCATAGAGGCATATCCCTTCTCAGTGTCCCTGGTAAAATCTACTCTAGAATCCTAGAGCAGAGACTCCGACGCCTAGCTGAGCCACAATTGGATGAGGTCCAGTGCGGATTCCGAGCAAACCGAAGTACTCAAGACCTAATCTTCACACTCAGACAGCTGAGTGAAAAGGCCCTTGAGTATAAGAGTGAGATCCATCTTTGTTTCATAGATCTGGAAAAGGCGTTTGACAGAGTCCCCTGGAGCAAACTTTGGGACTGTTTGGCAAGGAAGAATATTCCAGCACCTCTGATTCATGCTATACAGAGCTTCTACAAGTCTTGCAGAAATTATGTGAGGACAGCAAACCATAAGTCAGAAGAGTTCAGGACCACCACTGGTGTAAGACAAGGTGATATCCTGTCACCGTATCTTTTCATACTCCTCATGGACGATGTCATCAAGGCATGTAAGGAGAGAACAAGAAAGTATTCAGTGGGGTACTGGAAGATGAGACAGGTCTATATTTCGGAGCTGGCATTTGCTGATGATGTTGCCCTGATTGCTAAATCAGAGGCACATCTCCAATCCAACCTGCAAGTCTGGAAGGAAGAGCTGGAGAAGAGAGGGATGGTCATAAGCAGCTCTAAAACAAAATCCATGGTGATATCACGAGAAGAAAGAAAACATCAGATTAAGTTGGGAGAACAGGTCCTGGAGCAGGTCGACCACTTTAAATATCTCGGAGCTATTATAGACCGAAAGGGAGGCATCAAAGAAGAGTTGGCCACTCGAAAAGCAGCGGCTGGGAGACTTTTTCAGGCCATAAATCGTGGATTCCTCAGCAAGAAAGAGGTTGGTAAGAAAACGAAGATGGCTGTATACCGCTCCACCTATGTCCCAGTTTTGACATATGGATGCGAGTCGTGGGCAATGACTACAACCCACAAAAGCCAGATCCAAACCTCAGAAATGAGGTATCTGAGGAAAGTGGTTGAAGTAACAAGAAGAGACATGGTCCGCAACCAGACGATACGTCAAGGCCTGAAATCCCATCCGCTGCAGACCCAAATAGAACAGTCCCAACTAAGATGGTTTGGCCATGTCTGCAGAATGGGAGCAGATCGGCTACCACGACAAGCATGGGAAACAAAGAGCCAGGGATCCAGACCTCCAGGACGACCCAGAGTTCGCTGGGAGGACAACATTAGACAATCTTTGAAGGACCGAGGACTAGAATGGAACCAGGCCAGGAAGAAGACAGCTGATAGAATGGTCTGGCGCTCTCTCTTCCAAACCTCTACACTTCACGGTAGAAGGGGAACGACTAAGTAAGTAAGATACCAGGATAGTGCCAGATAAGAGACTGGTCTTATAAGCAATACCTTTTTCTCTGAAAAGAGTAAGGGTGTATAGACATCAAAGGTAAGATCAAGCTGTATAAGTTCCTAGGTATGATGATAGTGTATTATCCTAGGTTCCTAAAGGCTCCCCTCATGATCCTCCTCTGTTTATAATGTTAAGCTCTGCTAGGGGTATTAAACTAAACTATTAACCAACAAGAACTGTAACTTAACTTAAATGATACAAGTAAGTCTGTTGGTACAATTTACAATTTATTTTGTACAAGTTTTCTTTTCTTTGTGAAAATATTTCACTGAATTCAAAAGTTGATTTCAACATAAAATTAATACAAATTATTCATAAAATGTACACAACTAACTACAGTCTTTAAGTTTATGATGATAGTTCTTCTTTCCTGGGTGAATTCAATCTGGTTGTAGACTGTCTTTATTTTATGAACAATAATAGCTCATCACAGTTTGCTGAATTACAGGCAATCACTGGCTATGAATTTGCCTATCTAGCTGCACTAAATTGTCATCATTATGTTTTTATTTCTTTATTTGTGGTAATGATGTTGTACACTGGACAGTAGCCTTGGGTGGCCCCTTGTGTTTGACGCCCATCACACTTCTGTTCTGGAAAGAAACGGTCAACTGTGTTTCCTCCAGGCAGTAGGTACTGGGTGGCTGTCCCTCTAGAATTAAAGGGCGCTCGCAACACTAGCTCCTATGGTTGTGGCTGGCTGCTTAAAGGTGTACTTTTATTACAGGATGTAACCTGAAACATAATTTGTCAACCACTGTATTGTCTATCTCTATCTCTTTATCCCAGATGTAAGTGAGAAGAGACAGTTTCAGACAGAGTGCAGGTAGATGCACAGGGCATAATAGACCAGTAATAACACAATTTATTTCATCGTGAATACCATCCTTCTCCATTTCCTTGGTTACAGCTATCTGTCTATGATTCGCCTCCATACAGTTATTAAGTTTTGTGGAAAATACTAATTGATATCTTAAACAATACAGTAATGCAATTCCTTTCATCCTTTCCTTTGTTCCTGGTGTTTGTCCCATTCCTTCAAGAAATAATTCTTTAAATGCTTTTCTAAAATTTTGAACACACTGTCCACTGCCATTCTCAATTTATTTAAATATACACAGGCTTGGTTTTGCCTCCAGAAATTACACAGTGGTTTATAACACATTTTTACACACTTTCTAACTCACAGTTTGATTAATTAATTTAAAAAAATATATATATTTATATTTATAAATTCTTTCTTACCCTCAAGTACATACAGTCGAGCTGTTAATGGTCATTCAGTCTGCTATCAGATGCAGAAGGCAACGGCAGTCTCTCTCTGACCGAATGGCGCTCTCGCTGTAGTTTGAAAATTTCGGTGCCTCCTTTCCATTGAGGGCAATTGCTTATATAGGTCATGGCCGAACGACACGGGAAGCAGTAAAACTGAAATGTGTTGCATACTCAAATACCTGCCTACTTTCGTCTAGATGTGCGTGTATGGAAAACTAGGAATTTAAATATCTTCCTTATTCCTGGACCGATTTCCTTCATCTTAGGCTTAAAATACGCCCTGGATTATTCTTTATCTTTCTAGATAATTGTCTTTTATCTTTCTACACCCATCTTTTCATAAGCGTAGCCTAAACAACAAAATTTTCGACTTGCCTGATGTCTCGATGCATTCCACTCGAGATTTCTCCATTAATATATCACTTCTCGTGGAAATCTTTGCACAGAGTTATAGATGAACCTTCCCATTTGTGAATTATGGACCTCTTCCATGCTGTACTTCGCTCATAATTCTGTAGTTTACCTTCAATTATAACAAGGTTACACAGATTTGAGCTCGGCCATTGTTAGGCTAATACGTTTGTAAACACTATGCATGAAGATGCCGTTTCATTGGTCCGTCAAGCATACACTATTATAAAGTATGGCATACCGTTGTGGTATGAATGACGTGTTGTGAATCAGAATTCACAACACTGGCGTCGGCCATATGCACTTTCTCTGTACCACATATAAGGGGCAACTTTGAAGCAGATGTTCAGCAGTCATTTTATCAGTGCCACAGTTGCACTGATCGGTAGTTCCATCTATTCAACAAGCTAAATGTACATTTAAAATTGATGAATATTTAAAATTAATGTTATGCTTAACATAAATCCTCATGTCTATATCTGGTCTTGTGCCCGAAGGAAGATGGCTTCCACCACTATATAATCTCAACATTGGACAGAATTGACTCAGCTAGAAGTCCTTTGTTAGGATTAACCAGCGCTAGCAATAAAAGCTTACAGTCCTTTTTAGAGCTTTGCTTTTGGGAACTGTGTTCAAAGAGTTCGTCATTTCTTGTCTTTTATTTCGGCACATTTAGTCGATGTATTTATTATAAGAGAAACAATTTTGCCAACTTTGGCATAGCGCTAATCCAAAGGAGAATTAATCATGACTGGGTTTGGAAAATGTCTTTTATTGGTGTTAACATTTTTAAATTTATTATATGGTTGTACGATGCACCCCCTTTTGACTGACTTAACTACAGCCTCAAGACAATGTTATCGAAATGAGGAGTCTGATCAACAGTGGACAGTCAGCATCACAGGGGCGTATTGGTTATAAACCACAGATGCCATAACCTGGCCACATTTTGTAGGAACAATTAGAAATGAAAAACGTGATACAATTTTGGACTGGTTAACAGTGGACCAGCACTATTCCTGCATAAGCATGGTGTCTTCAGTATCCAGATGTTTTAACGACCGAGAGCGAGCTGCACTCACATATTTATATAACACCCCTGGAGCATTAGATAGGTCTAGCGAGAAGGTGACTTACCTATCAGTTCTTTTCTACCAGAGGACTGTCTTAACTGCATTTATAGGAACTACTTTCTAAATTTTATATGCAACATCCATCTCGCCACACTTCCCTCAAAATGTATACTGTTCAAAAAAAGAAACGCATAGCTATCCGAGGGCGCGTTTTTATGAGTTTGTAAGTAAAATTTGGTGCTAGGGTATATAAAAACCAGCCTCAAATGTTCTTTACAGTGTCAAATGCACGTGTTGACCTGAATTGCGTTAGTTTTTGTAATCGTTACAACGCAGTGGTCAATAGTGTTTATGACGCAATTTTTTACCACAGCTCATGTTGCGCGCACGTGAAAGCAACAAAATTTGGGGTGAACACTATTCACTGACTACGCAACTGAAACCCTATAAAAGGATAACGCTACACAAAATAAAAATTTAGTTCATTTTCAAGCAGACATTTATGGCATCTCTATCGATAAATTTAAGGAACATCAGAGTACCATCAGTCGACTTTGGCACCGGTTCCAAGCCACTGGCTCAGTTGAAGACCGGCATCGCAGTGGACGACCCAGAGTGACAATAGCAGCGGAGGATCGCTTTATTCGGCTTCGTCACCTCAGAGACAGGTTTACAACAGCTTCCTCAACTGCCCAGTCATTGCCTGCAGGACGTCATGTGTCTGATCAAACTGTCCGGAATAGACTGCATGACGCTGGACTTTGGGCACAACGACCTCACCGAGGACCTGTCCTTACGCGCCGCCATCGCCAAAATCGACTTCTTTGGGCCAACCAGCATCGTCTCTGGGCAGCTGACAATCAATGGAGACGTGTCTGGTTTAGTGACGAATCGTTCTTTTTGTTGCAGCGTCATGATAGACGGCGTAGGGTCTATCGTAGGCGAAATGATTGTTTTGCCCAAAATCGCGTTGATGAAGCTCCGCCGCACGGTGGTGGAGGTGCAATGGTGTGGGGAATGATCAGTTACAACGGAAGGAGTCAATTGGTGCACATTGAAGGAGGCTTGAATGCGCAACGGTACGTCAATGAAATTCTTCGACCCCTTGTCCTTCCACTTTTGGCTGCCCAAAGGTCTGTGTTTCAACGCCAGACCCTATTGTGCACGGTTGACCACGCAGTTCCTGACTGCCAACAACATTCTCACCCTTCCCTGGCCATCTCTGTCTCCAGACATGAGTCCGATTGAGCACCTGTGGGATGAGCTGCATAGACGTGTTTGTCGCCGAGACGTTGCTCCAGCCAATCGTCGTGATCTGTTCCAGGCACTCCAGGAAGAGTGGGCAGCCATCCCACAGGCCTACATCAGACGTCTGATCGCATCCATGCCCAGGAGATGCCAGTCGCTGATCGATGCAAGAGGAGGCCACACACCATACTAACGGGAAAGCCCGTACGCCAAAAAACTCTCGTGACCCAGATGCAAAACAACTGTCAATTGATTGGTTGAACCCTAAGGTATTCTTGTGTGCAATTTGAACAATTAACTCATTAAATTAAAAAAGTTATTGAATGTCAAAATTATGGCTATGTGTGTGCCTTCAGTAGCTATGCGTTTCTTTTTTTTGAACAGTATATATCAATGCACTTCTTCAGTTATCTGATCATTATTAATCTTAATCAGATCTGTTTGTCTGTTATTTGTTCTCGATTATTTTTGTCTGTTTTATTTACGTTTTTACGTAGTCCTGGTTTTTGGCACTTCTGTGAGAATTAAGGTGGGATGTAAGGTCACTTTACTCATCCAATGGTACACGCGCCTGCTGACACGTGTAAACTAATACCGAACAACTCTTATCTGTAACCTCCTTTCTTTATTACTTCATAAACAACATAAATGAAAGCCACTTAACGCCATGCGAAGTGTTCTACCGGTAAAGAATTGTAAATTAATAATGAAGGAAACCTGAGTCATGTGAATAGTAAATAAATAAATTAAGGTCATTAAAGATAAAATAAAAACCGAAGACCTTCCAAACGGTGTCATCATCTTGCTGTGAAAGTAAATATTGAAAGGTCACGCAGCCAATTATGTACCCCGAAAAAAAAGTGCATCGTCGTAGTTGTGTGTGTGTCGTGAGAGTGGTCACAAAAATTGTTTCAACTCTCAAAAATCAAACATTTTTTATGTCCGCACTCTAGACTTATATTCTATTATGCACATATTCAAAGTCACCTTTCTTATTGCTCAAATATCTGGAGTCGCTGTGGCTTGTCGTTTTTGAAACGCCTAGAATTCCTACATAAAAGGGCGCTACGACTTGTTTGCCTGAATGATAACATTCCCAGTGCTCAGCTATTTTCACAGCTGAATGTTCTTCCTCTTAAAAAATTCTTCTTCCAAGATCTTCCTATTTGTGCATCAAATTTTACACGGCAGAACGCCTTCATACTTGCAAATGTTCTTTCGCTATAACTACTGCTCATATTTTATACGTGGCGACCTACTTTTGGACCTTGCCAAACCTCGAACTGACCTCTTCCGAAGTTGTTTTAGTAATGCAGGTGCTTTAGCATGGAATTCCCTACCCAAGTCTGTCAAAACTTATAATTACACCACATTCAAAAGACATCTGCATTCACATGTCATGAAATCTTGTACACACATTTAACGACAATTCCGTTTCAGTTCTTTCAACGTTTCCACGAGCATTTAACTGTCATTGTAATATTTTCATTTTAAATTGAATTTTTTATATTAAGTAGCTTTATTGCTTGACCTCTCTCTCTCTCCTCTCTCTCTCCCCCTCTCTCTCTCTCTATCCCTCTCTCTATGTGCGTGAACAGGGCCGGCTCTACCGACGGCGCAACACGTGCATTTGCACGGGGCGGCAAGCTTTGGGGGGCGGCAAAAAATCTTTTTACTTATTTTTACAATCCCGCCAAAATATTCCGCCTGGGAGCCTCGCTGGTGTAATGGTTACCACACTGCGCTAGCGATCAGGTGTTCAAGCCCGGGCGCAGGCATTTGTAAGAGTGTCATCGACCTGGATTTTGACTGAATAACCTGAACGGCCCCTGAAATAAACCCTCTGTGGATGGTGTCGCGGAGTGTTCGATAGATTATTTTAAAATTCCTTACTTTTCTATTCCTTCACATTTTGTCTGTTTTCTCTACGAAATATTTGCACCTGCGATCTGTTCTTTAGCTGTTTTTCAAGTTTTCACTAATAGTTCTGCCATACGATCGTAATGCTATCTTCTCCTCCTACAAAGGCAGTAAAAGGTATTTCTTTAGAGACGTCAGTACAATTTATTCGCTTGGTCGAAACCACAGCTCATTGCAAGTACTTCTAACTCGGACCCCAGTAACGTAGATATTACTAACAATGTCGAAAATGAGACTGATTTGACTGTTTCCAATTCCAGAGATTTAAGTGATGAACTTAAGAGGTACACTGATCCGGCAAGATGGAGTCCTTCTTTAAGCAATACCGAAAGACTGGAAATCGTTAAAAAAAAGGCCTGCCAGAGAGACAAAAAATTAGATCGTTTTTCCGAGCAGCTCTAATGGTCGGAAATTTTCACTAAATTTTTACACTAGGGAGCTAAGCAATGGAGAACATATTAATCGATAATGGTTAGTGTATTCAAAAGAAAAAGATTCTGTATTTTGTTTCTGCTGTAAGTTGTTTTCCTGTAATAAAATGTCACTCACTACTGATGGCTATAATGATTGGGGTCATTTGTATGTGTATCTTAATGAACACGAAAAATCTAAAAACCACTTGGAGTCCCATACAAAGTGGATTGAATTATCGTCCAGGCTTAAATCAGTACAGACAATTGATTCAATGCAACAAAAGTTATTAAATTCAGAAGTTCGACACTGGAGGAGCATAATAGAACGCCTAATTGCTATTGTCCAGTTCTTGAGCCAACAATGCTTGCCATTTCGTGGAACATCTGATAAATTATATGACCCTAACAATGGAAATTTTTTAAAGCTTCTTGAACTGATTGCCAGATTTGATAGTGTTATGTGTGAACATTTAATGAGAGTAGCTCGTGGATTGACCCAACATTACCTTGGGAAAAACATTCAAAATGAATTAATTGCTCTTCTCTCTGGAACCATAAAAAAAAAAAAAAATAATTTCTATGGTGGAGAAAGCTAAATATTATAGCATAGTTGCAGACTGTACTCCCGATGTAAGTCACATTGAACAATTAACACTAATTGTAAGATTTGTTAATACGAATCCAGATGATATCAACATTCATGAGCATTTTCTTGGTTTCATTGCTGTAGAAGCCACTACAGGCTCAGCGTTAGAATGCATTCTAAGAAAATTGTCAGACATGGATATTCCAATCGCAAACATGCGTGGCCAGGGGTATGACAATGGATCAAATATGAAAGGAAAACATTCAGGAGTTCAACAACGTATTAGGGACTTGAACCCGAGAGCGTTTTATATCCCTTGCTGTTCTCATTCTCTCAACTTGGTGGTCAATGATGCCGCGATGTCATCTACAGAGGGGTTTTATTTTTTTGAAACGGTTCAGAAATTGTATGTGTTTTTCTCAGCGTCAACACTGCGTTGGGGAATCCTTAAGAAACATATTACAACTCTAACGCCCAAGCCACTAAGTACAACTCGCTGGGAATCTAGAATCGAGGCCATTCGCCCTTTAAGATATTATATTGAGGAATTTTATGATGCATTGATAGAAATTGCTGATGACGAGTCAGTAGACAAAATGGCGAGACATGAAGCTGAAATCCTTGCCCTAAAACTCAGAGATTTTAAATTTTTATGTTGTCTGGTTATATGGCACTATGTTTTAAACGAAATTAATGTTGCTAGTAAACTGTTGCAAAGCATAAAAATGGAACTGACTAGTGCCATAACTACTTTGAGAAATGTTCTCCAAAGCCTTAAGAATCTCAGAAATGATGAATCATTTCAAAATTTTCTTGTTGATGCTACAACATTAGCTGAGAAAGTTGAAACTGATCCTGATTTGATACCAACGTTTGAATGTACTAGAGTGCGTCGGCAGAAAAAGCAACACAACTATGTAGCAAGAGATGAACCTATTTTAGATCCCAAAACTAAATTCAAAATTGAATTTTTCTTTTTTATTATTGATGTTGCAACTAATTCTATTGAAGAAAAGTTCGAGCAATTGGAACATCACAGTTCACATATTTCCTTTTTATATAACATCTCTAAATTGAAATCTGAGATGACAAATGAGCTCTTAAACAAATGTAGAAACCTAGAAAGCATTTTAACACATCAAGAAAATAGAGACATTGATGCCATTGAGCTATGTGATGAACTGAAAGTAGTATCCAAATTAGTACCAGAAAATACTCCACCAATTGAAGTTCTTCGTTACATTATTGAAAATAACATTGCTCCTAATGTCGCTATAGCCTTAAGAATATTACTAACTTTGCCGGTAACGGTAGCAAGTGGTGAGCGTAGTTTTTTTAAAACTGAAGCTTATTAAAACTTATTTACGCTCAACAATGGCCGAAACTAGATTGGAAGGACTTGCCATGATTTCAATTGAACATGAAATCGGTCAAAAATTAGACTACGCAGACCTTATTTCTGCTTTTGCAAATATGAAAGCAAGAAAAGTGTCTTTTTAAGCAGTATATACGGTACTTCAAACAATATAAATTCAAATAATGTGAAAATAGTGCTAAAAACTATAAGATGTACATACTATAGTTAAGTGTTTGTGACTCAGCAGTTCATCGTTCCACATGAGAAGAGCATGCCCTATATGTAAGTAATGTAACTACATTTATTTCATATAATTGTCTCTAATAAAGTCAATGGTTTATTTTATGACTATACAGTATTTTCATCAATTTATCAATACATTATTATTAATGGTACTATTTAAAATTAGGCTAATGGTCATGAAATTAATGTTGAAGCTTGTTTAATAACATAATGGTTTCAAAGATTTCAAACGTTAATTTGAGGTTGGGCTGGGGCGGCAAGGTATGGTATTGCACGGGGCGGCAAAATTTCTAGGGCCGGCCCTGTGCGTGAATGACTATGAGTAAATGTACTTGTGTGTGTTAAGTTTCTGATTGTGATGATAATATTAACTGATCCTGTCTGAAGTTGTTAATATTTTAATTTGTAAAACGCTGAAAATTGTATTGCAGGGCAGAAATGTAAAAAGGCAATTATGCCTATTTCTTTACCCTGATGAAATAAAGATTTCGTTCGTTCGTTCGTTCAGCCAGTGATGCACTTTTTTTTTTGGGGGGGGGGGGCGAGGGGGGGTTGGCTGCAAAATCGGCTGTGCGTCCTTTCAGAATTTATTTCCACAGCAAGTCGATGGCGTCCTGTTGGTGGTCCTCGGTTCGATTCCTGGTAAGACTATCACGTATATTTCTTTTCTGTTGTCTGGTGTCCTCCATATGTCCAACGAGTGCCTGTTAATTACCCATATTTATTTATGTATAGAAATTGCAACACTAACTATTCACGCAAGAATCGGACCTAGTTTAACAATACAAAATTACCCATATAAACTGAGTCCCCAATGTGCTGGTCAAGAACATGTCAGACAAAAACAAAAAAACCACCATGACTAAGTGCAGAGGTGGCCCAGGATTTTTTCAAGGTGGTGCGAAGCCTTGTAAAGGGTGTTCCCCCCCCCCCCCACCCGCCCGCAGTACTGCATTGTATGTTCTCTTACGAAACACATTTTCACGCGACTGAGTTGGATTACATTGTTATTTCCGCACGTGTTGTTCACTGTAGTAGTTTACAAAAACATAATATATTCATGTTTTAAAAATCTTTATGTAGGTAACTTTTTCTTTATTCATTCTGCATTACAGATGGCTGCTAAATGCACTGGGTTTTTTTTTAAGCGTAATATAGACATTTAAGGGGAGAATGCAGCAGTAGTATGCTTTTTTCATAAATAATTGCGGGATTTCAATACAAATTGCAGAGGGCAGACGTACAACAATAACAGCTATGCATATCAACGCTTTTAATGGTATAAAGCTATTGGTTGCCATGGACATTTTAAATGTTTTGTTTTCCAGAGATTTTGTAATAATGTGTGTGTGTGTGTTTGCGTGTGAATGTGTGAATTAGCAGTGACGGTATGAGTGTGTGTTGTTACACCAAAAGACTGTACATACTGTACTTTTACTAAGAAATCAGTGTATAGACTACATTTATAAAATGAACAGTGCAATAAATAAGATGTTTTTTAAAAAGAAATGATGAGTTTATGGTTATCGGCAGCAAAAGTGTATGGTGAACAAGGTCCCGCAGGAACCTAAGCTCCTTTTTCTCATAGGATCAATGGTTCCGTACTAGCGGAGTTCCGTTTTCACGGGGTTTTCAAGGAGCCTAACACCCGTGAATAGCGAGGATTGACTGTATGTGTTTATATATACAAAGTATCTGTACATACATTTGATAGATTTTTAGAGGGCTCAGTGCTTCTAACGTAGATTCCAAAAGCTCCAAGGTTGCCGGACCCCTACCCTAAGATTTTTTTTTATTTGTTTAATTATGAGCACCCAAGTTGAAATAGAAGCTCTCCATTGTCTTTTGAAACTTAATTCAGATTAGATTTTTGGATAATTTAAATAGATCCTGAGATACAGAACTTTAAAGTTTGAGTCTAAAAATATTAACCATTTTTATTTCCACATTTACAACATTGTTTGCAATACATCACAATTTTGATATGAAGTAATAAATCTGACTGATAAAAGTTTTATTACCCATTGCAAAGTATCTGTGCCAAATTTCTTATTTATTGGCTAATAAGTGCGCAGCACAGGTTATCAGGAAATTAGTAGCATAAAACAAAGGTCTGAGAAATTCTTGATTTTATTCATAGGAAAAACATCGTTTCTTTTAAAAAAAAAAAAAAGAAAATAAAATTTGCAAAATCAATATACACCTGCTTAGAATGTGTTCTGACTTATGATTTTGACATATTTATATTTTTTTTAAATTATCGTAATATAGGCCTACTTATCCCAATTTTAATGGCAATTTTAATTGTTGTCCTATCTCGATTTAAAATGCGATGTAGCTCTTCTCTTTTAAAGAAAATAAATAATCGAGGATTCCTGAGTCATGTGAACAGTAAATAAATAAACACAGGTAATAAACTGGTACTCATGGTTTGGCCATGTCTGCAGAATGGGAGAAGATTGGCTGCCACGGCAGGTTGGGAGGCTAAGAGCCAGGGAACCAGACCTCCAGGACGACCCATAGTCCGCTGGGAGGACAACATTACACAATCTCTGAAGGACCGAGGACTAGAATGGAACCAGGCCAGGAGTAAGACAGCCGATATTTTTTTTTTTTTTCGTACGCCCGCTAATACTCGAGGCGAAATCTCAGGTTATTATTTATGTCTAACCTGACATTGATTTTACGTGAGTATCCCTTTATTTCTTGGACAGAGACAGGTGTCCCTCGCCATTCAGGCAAATACTCGCCGATTTCGGAGGTACCCATTGCAGCTGGGTCGGCTCAGGAGCCGCCAGTCCCTGGTCGACGACACTTCTTCAAATGTTCTCGCCAGGTCTCGAGTTAATCCAGTCCAAATCCCGGTCGACGAAAAATCCTCAAATGCCGTCGCCCGGGTTTGATCCTGTATCACCCGGTCGCCAGAGCGGTGTTGTAACCACTACGCTAGCGCGGCTCCCTAGACAGCCGATATGATAGTATAGCGCGCTCTCTTCCAAAACGCTACACCTCATGGTAGAAAAGGATCAACTAAGGATGTAAGAAAGTAAATAAACATGTACTCGTTGGACATAAAGAATGATACCAAACAACAGAAAAGAAAATACAGCCGTATAAGTGGTAAGCTTACCGGGAATGGAACCTAGGACAAACGAAACGGCGCCATCGCCTTGCTGTGACAGTACATCGTGAAAGGACGCTCAGTAAATTTTGCCCCCCCCCCCCCCCCCACCCAAAAGTGCATAATTGGCTGAGGTCATCCTCATGACACCCACACAAATATGGTATTTAGGACCCGTAGAAAACCCAGACAATTTAAAGACGCAGTCACTAATATAAACTATCTTATCAGCAAGTATAGACCAAATAAAGGCCGAAATACTTGTGTCCAGTAATGTGTTGTGGAAGGAGAGTAACATAGAAAAGACGGGTAGGTTAAAGTCACGGATGTGTGAACTCTTCAATAAATAATGGAGGAAACCCGAGTCCTGTGAACAGTAAATAAATAAATAAAGGTAATTAATAGGTACTCGTTGGACATAAAGGATGGCACTAGACAACAGAAAAGAAAATATAAGTGATAGGCTTACCGAGAATGGAACCTAGGTCCTAGGACCATAACGACCAGTTTCATATCAGCAAATAATTTGTTACTCTGAAATTTTCGGTTTCATTTTTCATGTTCTTCTAAAATTCTAATTTTTGTTCTTGTTTAAAAAAAAATAAAGAAATGCTGGCACTTCCACAGGGCCGTAGATACGGGGTTGGGGGGGGGGGGGAAATTATAATGTACAGGTACCAAAATAATGCATACATTTTTTTTTTTAATTAACCCGCCTTATTGAGTCCTATCTACGGCCTGCACTTCCGCCAAATCGGTGCCCAGTGCGGCCACACGGCCAAGAGCCGGTGTTGCAGGCAGGACGCACTTAACAATAGGGAACACTGTACAGTTCCTCCTACCTGACAGTACCGGACACTGTACAGTGAGCGGTACCTAAAGTACAGTGAACCTTACCTGCTAGGTAGGAAGCACTGAACTTGGGTAGGAATGACTTAACGTTTCACAGGCACACACAAAAAAATCGGAAACCCGTATAAAACATAATTAATGCTGTATTGTATGTATTGAGAAATGGATGTGCCAGTAAAACCAAGACAATAATACATGATAATTGCGTTTTTTTTCTGCTTGGCAGTGTATAAATAAAGAGTATTAATAAAGTAAAACTGACATTCCTTCGAAACATAGATCTGACCAACGAAAATCAGTA
This sequence comes from Oreohelix idahoensis, assembly GCA_024509875.1. NCBI lineage: Eukaryota > Metazoa > Mollusca > Gastropoda > Stylommatophora > Oreohelicidae > Oreohelix > Oreohelix idahoensis. Next base: position 1,075,428 of record JAMPIV010003254.1, on the reverse strand, counting down.
TACGTCTAATCTGTTAAAAATATGTATATTGCTTATTTAGTAACTACTATTACCAAAAGAGCATTAAAAGCTATTTTTTATCTTAATATAAAAAGTAAAATAATTTATAACGTCGTCTGCTTGCATTATGAAATAAACCTTCTCTTTGGCCAGAACGTATTTAATCGCGGTGCGAGCAACGACATAAGTATATTTTTTTGGTCCGTAATAAGTTTAGTTGTAATCGAGTTCAAGTTGTTGTAGATTAGTGGCTGTTTTGAATTACGATACAAGAGCACATTAAAAAAAAACACACGAATCTTTATGAAAGCTTTTAAAAGAGTCATATTTCGTTTAATGTTGACAATTTTCACATCTGATTTTCAGTGATCTTCAAATTTTTTTTTCACGAAGTTTCACTTATAAAAATTAGTTCAGATTACTTAATGCTAATATACAATACAATACAAAACAATATTAATTTGTAAAATAAAATAAATAATAGCGTTGTTAACGATTCAAAATAGATATATTTCTCAACTTTATTAGACGTCAGTGACGGTTACATGTGCCAGTAAAACCAAGGCAATAATATAGGGTGTTTATAAAGTCGCTGTGCAGTGAATTTGAAAAATACTTTAGAAATTACGTCACGAATGATGCAAATTTACGTCATGATATTCTGTGTTCCAATGCTGTGTTTCACAATCCCGTGTGCAGCATTACACAACAAGCCCCAATTGAAAACCACATTTCTGGTGACGTAGTCTTGCCCGGGCGTAAATTTCACTGCACAGCGACTTTATAAACACCCTGTACATGATACATGCGTTTTTTTCTACTTGGCAAGGCATCTGCTGGGTATAAATAAAGAGTATTAATAAAGTTTTATTGCGAATCTTATCTCAGCTTGCCTGCTGGTGTGAGGCATTTATGAGTGTTAACGGAAGCATTCCCGGTTATGGGCTGTTATAATGCAACAATTCCTAACAAAGAAGTCTACAATCCTTTCTATTATCACGCATAACCTAATTAACATGCAGAATATGGCAAAATCCCACAGAGGGCTGTTACGTGTAACCGCGGCTTGGAAGGGAAGTTCAAAGAAAGAAACGAGCATTGAATGATATGAGAACTATTGAACTCTAATAAAAGAAAGTTGACTGTAAAATTTAAAGTAATTGCCAACACGTTTCAAATTGTGAGAAGAACTCTATTCATGATCAGAAGCAACTGAAACTTTCTTACATTATGTAGTAAACTTACTTTTTTTTTTTTATCGTATGCCCGCTATTGCTCGAGGCGAAATCTCCAGTTAATATGTCTAACATGAGACTGATTTTACGTGAGTATCCCTCTTTTCCCTGTACAATGACAGGTGTCCTCTCACCTTTAAGGCAGATACTCGCCGATTTCGTATTTATGCAGCACTTATTCATGCAACAGCTGGGCGCTCATCTGGTATCAGCTGTCGCATGAATAAGTGCTGTATAAATATTGCAGCTAATAAGTGTAGCTTTTGGGGAGCGTACATGACTGAAGGTAGTTAACGCTACACCATACTGTGATTAGAGTCCTATATAGAAGGCTCGCGCTATAATGTGAGAGGTCACACTCTAAACAATCTTAGAGACACCATATATAAAGAATAACTCTTATAAGGTCTGGCAATCTCAATATATATCTATTCAACAATCTGACAAATATCAGCATACAAATATAACGGGCACAGTGCGAATGCATAAAACCAAAATAACTGGCTAACAATATCTAAACGACATCATCTACATACCCTGCTAAGCTCACAAAATCAATATGGCACACAACTCGCTACTGGCACTGAACTACAATGGAGATCAATGTACTCAGAGACGCTACGTCAAAAGACTCACTGACTGCAAAAGAACTCATACTAAATGGTCTGAAATATCTCCAGCATCACGCTGGGCAAAACTTAGCAGGTATAAGACAGACAAAGAAGATCCTCCATCATCTTCTCCATATACATCTTCCTTCAACTGCAATCTTGCTGGTCTCCCCCGAACACACTGTCTGGTTGAACTATCCCCATGCAATCCCCTTGCGCAGCCCTCAGTCACATGACTGGCTATCTTTAGTTTAACTTCGTGTCATACACATGCTATCATCAACATTGACCATCACTCACCCCCTAATATCCATACATGCTGCCTATAAGGCACAGGTGAGTCACAGTTGTAAAACATCCTGTGACAATGACCTTTAACGTGAAGTGTTCTCTGTAATGGGCAGTTATGATGCAACAAGAAGTCTACAGTTGTTTGTTATCACGTATAACCTAATTAACATGCAGAGTAGGAAAGCAATAGGTGATATCACTCACGTATGGCAAAATCCCACAGAGGGCTGTTACGTTTAACTGTGGCCTTGTTTTATCAGGAAGTTCAAAGAAAGAAACTAACATATTGATAAGTACAACTTGTTTTTTTTTAAATTTTAAAAATATTTTTGCACTCAGTACTGTAAATATTGCATGCACGTTTAAAATCACTGACCAGTTCAACTAAGTGCATTTCATAGTGCCTTTGTTTCTTCACATTTTAATATATAACACTGTATGTTATCATTATAAATAAAAAATTTCATGTAAAACCAGTAACTGTTGTCATGTCTCAAATGCACTCCCTAAAATTAGCTCGTAAAAATGTGGGTTTTAAACACATATAATAAGATTTAACTTTAGCCACTCTTGATATTTCGTCTCAGTATAATACCTGTAAATAATTAAATGAAGCTTATTCCATGTCTTTTCCTTAACGAAAAGTATGTTTGCATACACATTGTGTTATAACAACTAAGATCTTTCTTTCATATATTTTTTTTAGTTAAACAATTATAATTAATAAAAATTATTCAGAAGTACAATTATATGAAATATTATTTATTCATATATTTATTGAGCGTCCGCTGGTCTCTCTCGGCATAGGTGCTGGGTTTGATTCACGGTATCGACTTGGTCCAGTCTACCCAGCTGTAAAATGGATACCTGATTTTGCTCATGAGTTAGGGAAGGAAAAGGCAGTGAGAAAGGGAACTGGTCCCCTCACCTCTCGATGCTGGACCCAGTATAGTGAAGTCTCTTACACTTCACTCCACTATGGCAGTATCTGCAATGGGACCACCTTTACCTTATATTTATTATTCACTGCCCAAATTATGATCCCACTACACGCACCATACCGCACTACATGCACCATACCGATGCTTGTTTGGAATGAATATTGAAATAATAATTTCCCACCATATATTTTAGACGGAATTAGAAAAATTTCATAACATTTGTTTACACACTATAAATGAATAACACATGAAGCAAACATAAAAACATCTTCACTCTTTTTCTTTCCAGTCTTTTGCCCTATAAAGGAAGGACAGGTGGAAATATCTGCTTAATGGATTATAATAACTATAACGCAGTGCGATATACCAATTTATTTTTTCCAGATAAGAATTACTGTATAGTGCTTCCTGCCTGAGTTAAGTGCCTGCTACCTAGGCATGAATCACTTGTCCAGTGTTTCCTACCTGACGGTAGGAAGCACTGTACAGTGTGTGTTGCCGGTTAAGTCCTTGGTGCCTCCTACACCGGTTTTGCTCTCTTAGCCGGCACTCTCTCCCATGATCGTGCTTTAAACGGTGGCCCGGAGAGGCTGTGGTTGAGACAAGTGTATCCACGAAAGCTTTACATGAAGATAGGTGTCTAAGAAAGGTGTGCTTGAGATAAGTGTCTAGGAAAGATATGCTTGACACATGTATCTAAGATTTATCTAAGGTATTTTCAGCTTGCTTGAACCTAGCAGCTTGTAAAAGGGCTCCTGCTACCTTAGTAAAATTATCCTCGAGACACGCAGGCTGTCTCACAACTACACGATTTAGCAAAAACGGGACTGATATATGCATACACTCGTATGCACAGTCAGCGTTGCCGCTCCTAGGTGGATTCACTTAGATCTAGGTTGTTTTTGTTTTGTTTTTTTGTGGTCCCGTCTAGGTGTCATTTTCCGTCATTAGTTGAAGAACGCCAGGTAGATCAACTTTCGATTTTTGGGTTTTCACCAAAATAACCACATAATAATTTAAAAATTAGGAAACCTACCCACCACAAAAATATTTATAGAATGTGTGATTCCTATAGTGTTTTTTAAGGTCCCATCTACGTTTTTTCCTTCAAAAGTGAAGGTAGCAACACTGCACAGTTGATTATTATATTTTATGGCAGGATTCCATACACAGGACAGTGAATAGGGCCCCTAAAAAATTATATGTTACCAGGAAAGGGAGATGAGCCAAAAAAAAGGGCAAGAGCTATTAACACCAGCTTGACCTTTCAGCACCCAAACAGGCATAGGCCTTCAACTAATTCACGAGAAGTCCACCTGGCATGTGCCGTCTGCTCAAGGTCTTTCTATGACTCCTTTATTTCTGTCTCCAGCTCTCTTCTTCATGTGTTTTTGTGTATTTCCACTACTTCTCTAAGTATAGCCAGCAGGTTGGTCTGAGCATCAATCTGAAGAAGACAGAGGTCATGACACTCAATGTGGGCAATCCTGAGCCAATACAATATGGAACCAGAAGTTAGAACAAACAGACACATTTACTTACCTAGGATGCATAGTAAAGAGCTATTTAAGACAGACCCTGAGCTAGCAGCAGAACTATTAGAACCACTATTTGCACAAGTCTGGAAAACAGGGACAACACCAACAGAGTGGAACAAAGGAATAATGGTCAAATTGCCCAAGAAGGGAGATCTTGCAGACTGCAATAATTGGAGAGGAATCACTCTTCTCTCAGTTCCCAGCAAAATACTAGGCAGGATAATTATACAGAGAATTTCAAAAGCAGTAGACCACAAACTGAGGAAAGAACAAGCAGGATTTAGAAAGAACAGAAGATGTGTAGATCATTTATTCACTCTCAGGAACATTATAGAGCAGTGCTCAGAATGGCAAAGACAGCTGTACATTAATTTCGTTGATTTTGAAAAGGCTTTTGACAGCATATATAGGGACAGTTTATGGAAAATACTGAGGGCTTATGGAATTCCAAGCTGCATAGTGTCAATCATAAAAAGCCTCTATGCCAACTTTACGTGTAGTGTTGGGCAGAGCAGCCTAACCTTTGAGGTGAAGACAGGAGTACGACAGGGATGCCCCTTATCAACCACTCTATTTTTAACAGTCATAGATTGGGTGATGCGCCAGACAACAGAGTGCAGTCCAAGAGGAATAAGATGGACTACATTTTCTACATTGGAAGATCTGGAATATGCAGATGACATTGCACTACTAGCACATTCACATCAACCCATCTAGGAAAAAACGGATAGACTTAATAAGTTTAGCCAGCAGGTGGGCTTGAACATCAATTTAAAGAAATCAGAGGTCATGACGCTCAGTGTGAGCAACCCTGAGCCCATATCAGGAAGGAATCAGCAACTGGTACAGACAGACACCTTCACATACCTAGGATGCATAGTAACACCAGACGGTGGGGCAGGCAAAGACACCAACATCAGAATGAATAAGGCAAGAACAGCCTTTTTTAGCCTAAACAACATCTGGAAGTCCTCTCAATACAGCACAAGCACAAAATTAAGATTATATCAGAGCTGTGTGCTTTCTGTGTTTCTCTATGGTGCGGAATGCTGGAGAGTTACAGAGAAGGAAATGTCGAAATTGTCCTCTTTTCACACAACATGCCTAAGAAAAATTCACTGAATCTTTTGGCCGTATACCATCACCAACCAAGATCTACTTACTCTGAGCAAGCAAGAGGATATGCACACCATCATAGCTGGCAGACGCTGGAGTTGGGTTGGCCATGTCCTCAGAAGAGACCCCGATGCCATCACAAGAACAGCTATGCTTTGGACCCCTGAAGGAAAACGAAAGAGAGGCCGACCAAAAACAACCTGGCGGAGGACTGTGGAGGCTGAGATGCAAAGAATGAACCAGAGTTTGGGCACTGTACGAAGGATGGCCGCCGACCGAGCAAAGTGGAATCAATTTGTTGTTGCCCTACAAGACGCCACTAGGCGTGATGGCCACTGACTGCTTTGACGGTCGGCGGCTAAGGATCAAAAAAGAAGAAGATGCATAGTAACACCAGACGGCGGAACAAGCAAGGACATTAACAATAGAATGAATATGGTGTGTACAGCCTTTGCTAGTCTCAACAACATTTGGAAGTCTTCCCAGTACAGCACAAACACCAAAGTAAGACTGTATGAGAGTTGTGTACTTTCTGTGCTTCTCTATGGTGCGGAATGCTGGATCGGAATCTTTTGGCCGAATACCATCAGCAACCAAGAACTACTTATTTGGAGTAACCAGGAGGACATGCACATGATCATAGCTGGCAGACGCTGGAGCTGGGTTGGCCATGTCTTCAGAAGGGACCCTGATACCATTACAAGAACAGCTATGCTATGGACCCCCGAAGGAAAGCGAAAAAAAGGCCGACCAAAAACAACCTGATGGAGAACTGTGGAAGCCGAGATGCAAAGAATGAACCAGAGTTAGGGCACTGTATGAAGGATGGCCGCCAACCGAACAAAGTGGAATCAGTTTTTTGCTGCCCTACAAGATGCCACCAGGCGTGATGGCCACTGACTGCTTTGACGGTCAGCGGCTATGGATCAAAGAAGAATAATACTTCTCTTGTCCTGAGGATTCCAGAACAAGTGTTGCTGTGTAGTGCTATCAACAGGTTTCCTCTGTGTAGCGATTTCAAACATTTATTCTCATTGTCTATTCCCTGTGTATCTTCAAACCCAATTGCTGTGACCTCTCATTAAGCATTTTCATTTTGTCTTGTATGAACAAACTTTGCTGCGGCATGGACATCTGGAGTCTGAAGCTCGCATGACTGCCAGAGGTGAAAGCTGAAAGGAAGCCACTGACACAAAAATGGACGTCCTGGAGAACAATGGAGGCCGAGATGCAAAGCATGAGCCAGAGTTGGGGCACGGCACGAAGGATGGCCACCGACTGAGCAAAATGGGGACAGTTTGTTGCTGCTCTACATGACGCCACTAGGCGTGATGGCCACTGACTGATTTATCAGTCAGGGGCTAAGGACCCAAGAAGAAGGAGATGACAGATATAATCCCACGTAGTTCCTAGGGGTCTATGAAGAGACAAAGAAAGAATGGGACTACTGCTCCCTCAGGCATCCGGTACATAGCGACTAACATGAGGCTGTGCTTGGTGCTTGCAACCTCGTCATGTAAAACAGATATAGCCACAGAAACCACGGCTACAAGAGCCTGTGAATGCTGGGTGCAGGCTTCCTGCAAGGGGACCAGCAGCGGTGGTGGCCCTAGGCCCCGTAAAGAGCCCAAAGGAAAAATTTATGATGATGATAAATGTAGCACAACATTAGACACACTCAAAACACTTTTGTGACAAATTCTACAACATTTTGTTGTTAGAATATCAAGTTTATTATCAATTAATTGACACTTGTGATCAGCATTGGTCAAGTTTGCATTCAAAGAAAAAACAGAAATAAGTTAACATGAATAAAGTAATAAACTGCTGGTAGAACTAAAATAATTTTAATAATTAATGAAACATCACACTCTTGCAAAAGTCACTTTCTAAAAGTACTCCAGGTATTGTGTCAATTCATCTAGCTTTGACAGGAGCAAAATAATTTCTTGTCATACAAAATGACACCCCATTTTCAATAAAACAATGAATGAAAAAAACCTGGCACATAAAAGTATAAGCATTTTCAGAGTTCTTCTTTGCTTTAATGTCAGATCATTCTTTAGTCATCGTGTCTTTGACAACGTTTTTTTCCACTGTTATATCAGAACAGTGTACATTATTTTTACATCACTTCTAAAACATTGCACATCGACTGGCAGTGTTGTCAGGGTACTTTTACTTGTAGACACTAAAAACAATGTTTGTCATGTTTATTAACCCTCAATTTTCAACTGCCCTGAATCGCAATCAAACATATATATCTTCAGATACTCGTAACAGAAGAAAAATCCCGTACACAGGACAAACACCAGTTTTCCTATGAATGGTCCAAAAACCAAATCAAAATATAGTGCAGTTTTGATGTGTCTACATCCATTACAAGTACGGAGGTAAAAATAAAATAAAATCTGGACGGATGAATCAATATTTCAAAAATAATAATAACAATTATATTTATACAGTTGACATTAAAAAATCCGGCAACCTCCGGACCTGAGGAGTGCTGGATTTTTGAAAATGCCGGATTTTTTATGGTTATATATGCTGTATATATTTAACAGAAAATGACTACCTGCACAGTCCTTTAAAGAAAGAAAATTAAAAACTAAATGAAAAGCAAATGAAATTTTAATGTTCATCAACTAAATAAAACAGGAATGTCTGTTAACACGTGCAAGCAAGACCCAACAGCTGCATCAAAACATAAATGGCTCCAGAAAACAGTGGCGCGCCAACGCGGTAAATTTAAAAATGCGCTCCGAAATCCATGCCGGAAATCTGAAGGAACCGGATTATCGATGGCCGGATTTTTGAATGTCAACTGTAATATGTTATTATTTATAGCCAAATATAATGTTCTGGTCATGGAGTTGAGGCATGAGGGGCTCTTAGTATTTGAGGCATGCGGGGGCTCGTAGTATTTGAGGCATGAGGGGCTCGTAGTATAAGTCATAACTGAAGAAGTAGGTGTAAGAGGTCTAGTAGCAGCCTAACTGTACGATCTACTAGAACAACAGGACCTCAAGAGGCAATCAAAAACATGAACTTTTAAAAGGCTAAGGGAAAGTGCAGAAATGGCATTGTGCTGGCTGTGGAACAACCTGAACGAGCTAGGGAATTTGGGGCAATAATTTACATACAACAAAACTTTTACTTTAACAACGGCTTCAGATCAGCAGAATGGATAAAACCAGGAGTGTGTTTTAAAGGTGCAACCAACATGGAGTGGGTTCAATTTCCATAGCAGGCAAAAAAATTCAACATTAGACTGACACTTGGGAGTCATGATCCAAGTACCCGCCCTGCCTGTAGAGTGTAAAGGAGATAATAGGACTGAAAAACTAGTCTAACGGGGTGAACTACTTTCGATGATTAGGGTGTCTCCTGTTGTAACACTCTGTATAAAGTTCCCTATCATAAATAACAAATCGTCAACTTTACATTACAAAGTCTAAACAAAACCATTAAGATACAAGAAATTGACAAGCTAGGACATGCTGACAAGCTAAGTAGATGATCAGTTTTTCAGAAGAAGATCGGTGGAACAAACTGCTGGTTATTTTCATTCATTCATTATTCGACAGCTCCCTCTGAAACATTGGCCTTCAACTATTTCACACCAAGCCTCCTTATCTATTAGCCTGACCAAAAAAACCATGTCAGTTTAGTCTTTGCTAAACAAAACCATGAAGATACAAGTCTAAACAAAACCATGACATTACAAAGTCTTAAAAAACCATGACATTTCAAGTCTTAACAAAACCATGACATTACAAGTCTAAACAAAACCATGACATTACAAATTATAAACAAAACCATGACATTACACATTCTAAACAAAACCATGACATTACAAGTCCAAACAAAACTATGACATCACAAAGCCTAAAACAAAACCATGACATTACAAAGTCTAAACAAAACCATGACATTACCAAGTCTAAACAAAACCATGACATTACAAAGTCTAAACAAAATGATGACATTACCAAGTCTAAATAAAGCCATGACATTACCAAGTCTAAAAAACCATGACATCACAAAGTCAAATAAAAACCATGACATTACCAAGTCTAAACAAAACAATGACATTACAAGTCTTAACAAAACCATGACATTACAAGTCTTAAAACCACAAAGGATGCCATATGAAAAAAGCAGGATACATCTGCTGACTTGCTGAGCTTTGTCTGGCACTCTTACTAAAGTAAGTCCCAATAACATGAGATTTTTCTTTACATGAATGGGGACGAAAGAATGTCTATGCCAGTACAGGTTCTCAACCCCCTATCCAAAACCATTGAGGCCAAATGAGCTAGTCAGTAGATGTAGCCATGTTTTATAAAATCTCCTAAACTTTCTACAAAATTGCTAAATAATGTATGGATATGATGCACGCTGATGAAACTTCTGATCCCTTAAAGTATTTCACAAAATGTATCACAGATAGGGTCAAAACATAATTCAACAGCAGATCAAGATAAGGTTTAAGCTCTTATGAAAAGCAGAAGTGGAAAATGCAGTCCCCAAAAGATATAACTGCGATATTAAACAGTATTTTAAAAAGTGACACTGAATGACTCTGAAATATACAAGGAACAAACTTTTCCTTAAAATAATTTGTTATAGTATTTAGAAATATTAAAAAAAAAAAAAAAAAACATACATTACGCTCTTTGGCAATGCTTGCTTAAAATGGTTACAAACCATAAAGATGAAACATTAGCAGATGTATACATTTTCTACTTCACTCACTCTCTTATAGCCACATCTATATCTCTCATAAAAATGGCTGCCAATCTCAAGCTTCTTTCATCACCATACAGTTTTTCCTTCAAAGGTGTTGGTGAAGGCTATGTTGCCAACCTTCTCCTCTTGTGTTCATCTTAACAACATGGACACACATCTGCAGCAGCCATTTTTGAGTTTGAAAATTATCACTTCATTTCTTCATGGTAAGAGGTAGCAAGCTTCTATTTTAACTTGCTGTACATGTGTTCTCTATGCTGTTTTTCTCTTAAATTATTATTTATTATTGCTTTTATCTCTTCATATATTGTCCTGTCCACAGTTAGGATTTTGCTTCTTCACTCTTTGGCAAGTCTATCAGCTTTCTCATCTTCATATATCAATTTGAATAACAAAAGTCTTTAAGACAACCATTAGGTTCCTGGGATCTCTGAAAGGAGAGAAAACAAAGAAAGAATAGGTTCACTACTCCCTCAAGTATGTGGTATATTGACTAATGTGGTATATTGACTAATGTGGTATATTGACTAATGTGGTATATTGACTAATGTGGTATATTGACTAATGTGGTATATTGACTAATGTGGGGGCTGTAAACGTCAGACTGGAAAACTAAGTGTTAAAGAAACCATCACTGGAAGTGTACACTTGATATTCATTAGTATCTGTCAACATAGGTAGCCAGGAATTCATCTTCTAGGGGGTGCTGTTGCCTCATTTCATCACTCACTGTCAAAACTTCTATTGTTTCATTGTTCAGTGCCAGAACCTGCACACAGACAAACAGACAAATTTTAATAATCATAACCATCAAAATAGGAATACAAAAGACAAAATTAACATAATCATCAAAATAAGAACACAAAAGGAAAGATTATGATAGGAAACTCTACACAGAGTGATACAACAGGAGACAATCTGATTATCAGAAGGGGTTTTATTGCATTGGAAAATACATGAAAATCAAAAGAAATCAAGTCCAACACAACAATAAGAATCTTGAACTCAAATGTTAAGTCATTCCTATTGTATGGCTCTGAAACATGGAGAACAACAAAAACAACAGAGAAGAAGTTACAAACTTTCATAAATGGGTGCTTGTGTAGAATAGGCCGATTGTTCCCTCAGGATTATCATACAAGGCAACTTATATGTGGGTGGGTATGAGACTGGCAACCTCATCGTATAAAATGAATTGTTACAGAAATCACCACAACAAGATCATACCAATACTTGGTGTAAGCTTCCCTGCAAGGGGACCAGCTGCAATGGTGGCTCCATCTCCTTACTTACTTACTTACTTAGTCGTTCCCCTTCTACCGTGAGGTGTAGAGGTTTGGAAGAGAGAGCGCCAGACTATCCTATCGGCTGTCTTCCTCCTGGCCTGGTTCCATTCTAGTCCTCGATCCTTCAAAGATTGTCTAATGTTGTCCTCCCAGCGGACTCTGGGTCGTCCTCGGGGTCTGGATCCTTGGCTCTTTGTTTCCCATGCTTGTCGTGGTATCCGATCTTCTCCCATTCTGCAGACATGGCCAAACCATCTTAGTTGGGACTGTTCTACTTGGGTCTGCAGGGGGTGGGATTTAAGGCCTTGACGTATCGTCTGGTTGCGTACCATGTCTCTTCTTGTTACTTCAACCACCTTCCTCAGATACCTCATTTCTGAGGTTTGGATCTGGCTTTTGTGGGTTGTAGTCATTGCCCACGACTCGCATCCATATGTCAAGACTGGGACATAGGTGGAGCGGTATACAGCCATCTTCGTTTTCTTACCAACCTCTCTCTTGCTGAGGAATCCTCGATTTATGGCCTGAAAAAGTCTCCCAGCTGCTGCTTTTCGAGGCTCCATGCTCCACAAGCAGCAAAAGAGGAAAATGATGATGACAAAAAAATGAAATGAGTTTATAGTTTCCATGGATCTCTGAGGGGGCAAAAAGAGAATACAGCCTATACTCCTTCAGGTATGTTATAAAGAGGTAAAGGATCCCGTTACACGCCCATTGAGGCATGTTGGGAATATGGTGTTAGGCCCATATTTTCTTGACCATTGGCACACTAGGGGTGATGTGGTCAGCATCCCGCCGGCCGCCTTAACCTTCCCAGAGTTGCTCTGGTACCCAATTCGTGAGGCTGGGTCGACCCTGGAGCCGTTTGTGGTCTAAAAAAATCCCACCTCAACTAGGGATTGAACCATGGACCACCGAGCTAGGAAACCAGTGCACTAACCACAGTACTACAGCGGCTCCCATGTTATAAGAGATGACTAATATGAGGTTGTGCATGGAGCTGGCAACCTCCTGATTTGAAACAACCTGCTGTAGAAACAACCTGCTGTAGAAACAACCTGCTGTAGAAACAACCTGCTGTAGAAACGACCTGCTGTAGAAACGACCTGCTGTAGAAACAACCTGCTGTAGAAACGACCTGCTGTAGAAACAACCTGCTGTAGAAACGACCACTGCAAGAGCACAGACTAGCTTTTTGTGCAGGTTCTCTGCAAGGGGGACAAATATAGCCAGAACATCCTGTTCAGAGAAAATAAAGAAGAGCAAAAGAAAAAGAGAACTCACTTACCATATATGCCGGCCTAGAAGTTCCAGGAGTGAGCAAATTAGGGTCTCCTCCCACCTCCATGGATGTGGCACTATTAAAAAGAATTATTTTTCTTGAATCACAGGCTTCGCAGTTTAGAAATTTAATGACTGTATAAAGTAAATTTCACAGGACATTTCAAAACATGTCAACTTGGAAGATGTGCATGTTTTATTTAAACATTTTCAGTAATGTGGAAATTCTTATTTTAAATCTTATAGTTGACTTAGAATTTGTTTTTCAGAGTTTAACCTTTTTTGGAGTTTATGCCTCAGATTTTATTTATCAATTTATAACTCAGAGTGGGAGCAGCACTGGTGTAATGGTTATCACAATGAGCTGGCGATCGGGTGATCCAGGTTTGACCCCTGGTGAGCACATCTGAAGGAGTGTCGTCGACCGGGACTTGGACTGGAATAATTCGAGCCCTGGTGAATACATTTGAAGGAGTGTCATCGACCAGGGACTGGAATAACCTGAATGGCTCCTGAGCCAACCCAGCTCTAATGGGCAACCCCGAAATCGGCGAGTATCTGCCTGAATGTCGAGAGGACAGCTGTCATTGTACCGGGAAAAAAGGGATACTTACGTAAAATCAGTCTCAGGTTAGACACATTAACCGGAGATTTCGCCTCGAGCAATAGCGGGCGTACGATTAAAAAAACAAAACTCATAGTTTACTTAGAATTTGCTTCTCAATCATGGGGCTGGCAAACTCATCATGTAATAACAAACTGCTACAGAAACAAACTGCTACAGAAACAAACCACCCCTGCAAGAACATGTGAATGGTGCATGTTTCTTGCTAGTGGACCAGCTACAGTGGTGCCTCCATGCTCTGTAAGGAACACAAAGAAAAATGATGATAATGACGATAAAAAAGAAGATAATGACCCACCTGGCAGCAGTTATCTTGTCAATTTTTACTGGTCCAGTTGCATTCTCAACCAGATCAAAAGTGAAAACTGTTGAATTGTTATCCAAAACAAAAAACACAGCAGGCCGGCTGTGAGACCAGCGGACACACAGTATTTTCTCTCCTGACACAAACCCTTGCCAAGAGGCAATTGGATTTTCTGTGGACAGGTATTTAAAATAAAATAAGTCATAAAGTAAGTAATTCTTTCCAGAAGCTGTTCCAAAAAAAGTGCTGATTCTAATTAAAAGACCATTTTTGGGTAAAAATAATTTTTTTTTAAATATTATTTTTCTATTGTAATAGATGTTAAACATTTTATTATTACTGATACTACCTTTGTTATGTCAATGGCCAACTGGCATATAGTCTCTGATCTGTTTACCTCTGTGCATTGATAAGATTTTAAATGCATACAACATCAGCCTACATAACAAAAAGACAGAACTAACGGTCATCTCAAAGATAATGACTTAAGAATGCGCTATAAAAGTAACTGAAACAGTTTAGAAACAAGTCGACAGATTCACATACCTAGGCATGTTAATAACATCAAATGGAACATTATTTCAGAAGTGAAGAGTAGAATAACCCTGGCAAAAGCAGCAATCCATAAAATAAAAAAGTGCTTAATGCAACAACTCTTTGTCAATAGAAGTAAGAAACAGAGTTCTTTAGTATTATATACAGCCACTCCTAACATACAGAAGTGAATCATGGACAAATCATAAGCAAGCAGAAAAAGCCCCAGGAGGCCACAGAGATGTGGTTTTATAGAAGAATGCCAAGAATACAATGGACAGCTGACTAGAACAATGAGGATGTCCTGACAGACGCCAGTGTGCAAAAGAAGCTTATTACATTAGAAGGAAGCAGCCCTTAGGGGGTCTGAGTGGCTAAGAGGTATGGTATCTGCCTCAAATTCAATAGACACCTGGTTCAATTCCCAGGAGAGGGAATTTAATTTATGGAAATTTTTTTTCAGAACCAGTGGTCTTAACGATGTCATATTCCCCCCTGGTCACATGGGTAGTGAGATCGGATGCCTAGCCTTCTCGGATAAGGGTGAAAAAATAGGAGGTCCCGTGTGCAAGATGCTGCGCACGTTAAAAATCCCACAGCAGTTGGAAATCATAAAGTGGCCATAAAGCTGCTGCCCTGGCAAATTTTAAAAATTAGAAACCTAGCCGTCACAAAAATATTTAGAGAATATGTGATTCCTGTATACACACATTGGGATCCTCGCCGTGCTATGGAGTTTTTTCACTGTGCTGAGATCCTCTTTGTGTGATCAAAGGGAAGAGATCGTAGCAATGCTGGAGTTGTCCATGTGCAATGAAGTTAGTCTTTAAAAGCAAAACCAAACCAATCCACTTTATTGTTTGGGCACATTACGAGAAGAAGAAAGCTGAAATATCCCATGACCGACAGGAAAAGATTGAAGGAAAAAAGAGATAGAGGATTGCAAAAAGAAAAGATACTGGACAGTCTGACATCATGGCAAAGTTAGAACTCAACAACAGGAATGATAAACAGTACTGGAGACAGGAAGCTGTGGAGAGACATGATGATCTCCTATGCTACTAAGAGTGGTACTTGAAGAAGACGACGACGACATCAGAATCTGCCCATAATGAAAGCATGTCCCATTTTTGTCCTTAAGGAGCAGGGGACCAAGACTACAACTGCGATCTCTCCCCCCCCCCCTCTTTAAGGATAAATCCTGCACTAAAGCATATCATAAGCTCTTTGTGGTTTCTGTAGCACTTAGTTTTACATGATGAAGATGCGAGGAACACGAACATTCCTCACCTTATTCAGCTCGTAACAAGCTTGATTGGAGGGAGCACTGGTCCTGTTCGTAATTACTCTTCTCATCGAACGCCAAGTAGCACATGTGACATCATCCCAAATATCATCATTATCATTGACCTTTGCACTTCTCATGGAACATGGAACCACCACTGAAGCTGGTCTCCTTGCAGGAATTATGCACCAAGCAGTCACATGATCTCCCAGCGGTGGTCTCTGTGTGAACTTGTTCTACATGATGAGGTTGCCAGTCTCATGCACAACCTCAGAGTAGCCTCCCTGTATGATATGCCAGATGGTACACTAGATGTATTCTTTCTTTGTCTCTTCAAAGCGCCCCCACTCCCCTGGAAACCATACGAGCAAACAAAATTCAACATGAAATAAATAAAACAAAGAAATCTGTAATGTACTCACCCAATCTGGTATTAAATAAGTGTAGGGTTCCATCTTCATAACCTGCCTGTAGATTGAAAAAGAAGAGAAATAATTAGAAAGAAATATAACAACTATATCTTTCATTTATTCCTTCACATATTAATTACCCTTAAGCTCCCCAAGGAACATATGCCTTCACAAAATTCATGCTAAGTTCTCTCCTGTTTGAATAAATAAATAAATAAATACCAAGCACTACTTTTGTGGTGCCTAGTTGGCAGGGTGGAGAGTAACGATTTACTCCCATAGAGGGGCGGTGTTGTCATTTGGTTGGTCCAGGGTTTGAGTCTCCAGTAAGCCAATCACGTCCATTGTTTTTCTGTTGTCTAGTTTTCTATTTCTTTATGTCTCATGAGTGCCTGGAACATACCTTTACATGTTGTTGTGTTGTATTATTTAATTACAGTTTACAGGCCTCGGGTTTTCCTTTTTATTTATTTAAATGTTTATACAATACAAACCTGCCCTCTATCCTGTTCTGTTCTCAATCTTCTATCATTTACTAGACACAGTATTATGGTCTTTGTCTTGTGTAATCTGACCTATACCGTTAAATAGGAAATAGCTACAGTTGAGATTGTGTCTATAATTAGTCTGGATGGTTCTTAGGTCCATATCCGGAGTTATGTGGAGAGATCATGCAAATGACCCCTGTCCATGAAGCATTATTTTTGTGCTGCCTAGTTGCCAGGGTGGATAGTATTGATTCACTCCCGTAGCAAGGCAGTGTAGTTGTTCGGAGGGTCTTGGGTTTGAATCTCTGGTGAATCCAATCACTTCTGTTGTTTTTCTGTTGTCTGGTTTTCTACTTCTTTATTTCTCACGACTGCCTGAAACACACCTTTATGTGCTGTATTTATTTATTTACCTACTTTCCTGTGCTATCCACTCAAG
Source organism: Oreohelix idahoensis (assembly GCA_024509875.1). Classification (NCBI taxonomy): domain Eukaryota; kingdom Metazoa; phylum Mollusca; class Gastropoda; order Stylommatophora; family Oreohelicidae; genus Oreohelix; species Oreohelix idahoensis. The sequence continues at coordinate 1,058,292 of JAMPIV010003254.1, read as the reverse complement.
ATCTTTCCATGTCTTGTTTCATTCATGTCTCCAGTTATTTCCCTTGTGTGTTTTTTATTCACCCTCTACCTCTCTTACCCTGGTGTTTCCAGAAAAAGGGCTGCCTTGTAATGCTATTAATGGGTTACCTCAGTGTGTTGTCCTATCCATCACCAGTGTCTTCTTTTCATTTCGTGTTCATTGGCAGCTGTCTGGTTCTTGTCATCAATTCCATATTGGTAATCTAGTTCTGTTTTTTTTATTAAAACTGTCACTTTCTGTTCCACCTTTTGGTTGAGGTGGGCCCTTTTGGTTATAACCGAAATAATATGCAACCTTTCATAAAAGGTCATATTCAAGCAGTTAATGTAAATGCAAAAGTAATAATAAGCAAAGATATGTGATAATTATAACTTTAATTTTAAAGTATTTTATGAACAACTATGCCAAAAACTCACCAGAAAGTAGGCCTGCCCAAACGGAGAAAAATCTATAGAGACAACTGGAACAGGTGAGTCTGAAAAAAAAAAAGAATTGGTAAAAACTAATAAAACACTGGCCATTCAGTTAAAACTGGTCACAATATGACCATTCAAACTATACCAACCAAACAATCAACAGCCAATCAGCAGATATCAACTTAAAAATGGTCACTGAATTCAAACTGACCAGAAAACGATCACTCAACTGGCCACTGAATAAAAACTTATCAGAAAGTGATCACTCAATAACATCAACCAATTACAGAACACTCAATAAAAATTATTAAAAAATGGTCGCTCAATACACATCAACAGATCACTGGCTACTTAAAACAAACGTATCAGAAAGTTACTAGTCAATATGCACCAACCAACCATTTAGCACTGAATAGAAACTTATTAGAAAGTGCCTACTAAACAGAAGATGGCAGATGTGAAACAGAAATCAAGAAGAGAATAGGAATGGCCAAAGCTTCATTCAACAACATGAAACATATACTGACATCCAAACAGTTATCTCACAAATTAAAACTGAGAATCATAAAGTGTTATATATATTCTGCATTTCTGTATGGTGCAGAAACATGGACGATGAATAAGCAGTTGGAAGAAAGAATTGAGGCTCTTGAAATGTAGATATATAGAAGAATGGGGCGTATCTCATGGAAAGAGATGAAAACAAATAAGGAGGTCCTAGAAAATCTAGGTATGAAAAGAGAACTAATGAGGGAGGTCAAAGTTCGACAGCTAAAATACTTTGGCCACATAAAAAGGCATAACACCTTGCAGAAGACCATAACAGAAGGGAGAGTTGAAGGCAAACGTGCAAGGGGAAGACAGCGCTATAAGTGGGAAGACAACATCAAGAGATGGACAGGAAAGAGTCTATCAGAGTGCACCATCAAGACAAGAGACAGAAGACGTTGGAGATCCATTACAGCCAACCTTCGTTGTGGAGATGGCAACTGATGATGATGATGACTAAACTTCAACTAATGACTGGCTACTGAGTACAAATTTATTAGAAAGTTACTATTCAATACACACAACCAATCATTTGGCACTCAATATGAACTGACTAGAAACTGTCTGCTCAGTAAACGTTACCAAATCACAGGCCAGTCGCTACAAACTGATTTGACAGGACCACTCAACCACCTACTAAAACAATGTCCACTCAATAAAAAGTTATCACAAAGTTACGACTCTATACAAACTAATCAACCACTAGCCACTCAGTAAAAATGGATCAGAAAGTGGCCACTCAATACACATCAAAAAGCTTTAAGCCACTCAGTACAAACTGATTAAAAAGCAACCACTCAATCAATATGCACCAACCAACTGTTTGCAAACCAATATAAATTCCGATGACCAATCAATATACATCAACCAAACACTGACCACTCAAAACAAACAATCCTCATTACTTATCCTGAACAGAATAAATAACCACCCTGCCTGATACTGTGAGGGGGGTTCCTGACAACATGCAGTTGGCCTCCACAAAATAAACCTGCACCAAAGCAGACACACTTTCAGTTGTGATTACTATAACATTTTATTTTACATGATGAGGATCCTAGTCCCAAGCACAACGACATTAATCCATCTTGCAAACTGTCTAGTGGAATCAGTGAATCTATTCATTCTTTATCTCCTCACAGACCACATAATCCACATGTTGTATTCCACAAATTAACACGTCTAACATTTTTCATAAACATATTCATCTTATTGTTCATTTTTGCGCAACCACAGATTCTCTCCATTTCTCAGAGCACTTGTGCTTGTAAACACACACAGATATCACTACATGGAAGTGGGTCAAAGGTTGAGAGCCCAAACTCCACTGGATAAATAACAACAATTACAGAGCACTTAATGGTGTTTTTTTTGTTTTAGCAGTTTTTCCTGAGGCATGTATGTATGGTCTTTTGTTACCAGTCCATTTTGATCATGGCTGTACTTCTGACCTGCAACCTTCCATCTCATCACCATCATCATCATCATGACCATCATCATGACCATCACCATCATCATGACCATCATCATGACCATCATCATCACCTTGTGGCTCCCTATGGAGCATATGTCCTCAACAAAAATATGCCAAGTCCTCATGTCCTGTGCCATCCATTCAAAGATCTTTCAAAGCATTTTTTATCAATTTCATGCCTGTCTCCAGTTCTTCGACATGTGTTTTTTGGTTTCCCTTTTTTCTTATCCTGGGTATTCTAGAACAGGGACTGTCTTGTAGTGCTATCAAGTATTTTTTAAACTGACTTGTCTATACTACTGTTGAGGGTTTTGTGGCTTAAAGCTTTTACATAATGGGCTAGCCGGTTCTAAGCCCACACCCCCTTCAAAGCCTTTTACGACATGCGTGGCAGGTTACAGTGTTACTATTCTTTGCTTCCTTTCGGCCCCGGTAAAACACGGACGAACTTTCCACCTGTTTCCTATTCATACTTTGTTACTAATAATTTTTCATTCCTTCCACATACCCAAGTCTAAATTATTGCTAAAATTCAAACCATTGCGTTAAGTAAAAACGTCTGTTATCTGAGAATATAAAAATACACAGAGATGATTTGTACTTTCACTTGCCCTCACATACACATAAAACTGAGTAAACACACTATACCTGCAAGAGAGCAATGTCTATGTGGATATGCCCTCTTTCCAAACCGAACACCATGGATCACATATCCCTGAGAAAGTATGCAAAAGAAAACATAGTTTTAGTTTTTGTTATACTTTTTTTTCAGCCTCATGGGGAGATGCTGTTTCTATTCTTAGATTATGAACTTAGATAATTATCATCATTTCCATCCTTGCTCCTTACAGAGCAGGGAGCTACCACCACAGCTGGTCTCACTGGAAGAAGCCTACACCAAAGCTTCCTGTGCTCTTGAAGCAGTGGTTTCTGCATCAATTTGTTCTGTATGATGAAGTTGCCAGCCCTAATGCACAACCTCACACTAGGTGCCTCTTATGACATGCCTGATGGAGCATTAGTCCTGTTCTTTGCCTTCTCAGAGATCCCTGGGACCTACATGAAGGAGCCATAGATAATCTTAATATTTAATTCATTAAGTTTTCTTTAATACTATATGTCCATTGTCTTCTAGATCTGTGCTTCGCACTGCAGAATACACCATATAATGGTGCACAAAATTATGTGTTATGGTAAATATTATGGGAGAGTCTCACACTTACAGTTTTACGATAACATTTTTTTTAAAAAGAGTATCTGCATTTGACATAATTTTGCCAAACCCATTTTTTTAACTTAACGGACACACACAAACACACACACGCACAAGAACTAGTTTTACACAGCTACAATTTAATACTTTCATATGTGCCATTCGTCTGAGAGATATCATCTGGACATATATGGCCTTTAGCAACAGGTGTCATCGAAACCGTTGCTTGTAAACTCAGCAACGGTATTAGTGTTTGTTCCTGTCCATTTAATTCTGTATCTGCCATAAATTTAGAATAGGGGACAAAAAGCCAGGGTCGTATGTTTTCTTGATGAAACTTTAAACAGCCGACATCTTTGTCTTGGTAAAATAAAAATAAAAATGTATTTGTTGAACTTTGTTGTACAATGAATTAATAAAAATAAACAAATAAATAATATATTTTTTAAAACTTCTAAAAGAAAAGTTACAAACAGTGCTAAAAAAAAATAAGAAATGGTACATACAGTCATGACTTTGAGAGGATGTAAATGAAAAAAAAGAACAAACAAACCTACAAATGCATGCTTGTTACAATTAGTAACACAAAAGCATGCACATAAATAATCATACTAACAACTTGTTCATCTCGCACACACTGTGAACAAATTATGATAATATTGAGATAATACATGTCCAGGTAGGATTGTCTGTAGAGAAAAGAAAAGAAGGCCAAAAAAAAAAAAATGAATAGATAAAAAGAAAAATTCTCACATGCACACGCATTCAGACACGTGTACATTAAAATAATATATTTGTTTGTGTGAGGGACTATATTTGTTTGTGTGAGGGAATATATTTGTTTGTGTGAGGGAATATATTTGTTTGTGTGAGGGAGTACCTTTTAATTTGAGCTATGAACAAGGGGCTTGTTTTGCGAGATGGGTTTTTTTTCGGATGTGTTGGGGGGAGGGGGTATTTTGAGCAACAGTAATAAGTAAGTACGTGGCTTTGATTTATTTGAGGGGTCAAGGATTCTTGGGTATTGGGTTACCAGGCTGCCGCAGGAAACGGAATAATGGGCACAAGATCTGGACGAACTTCACTGTCGTTTTACACGTCATAAAATATTTGTCGCCTTTTGCTGAAGGAGAGGTAGTAACATGTCCAAGCGGAAAATCCTGTGGTTAGACACTACTACATGCCCATATTAATAATCAGTCTTGAGGGAGTAGGATGAGCAGTTTTGTGGGCATAGCTGATGATTCTTGGGAATAGCATTAACCATAATGACTTTGTAAATTTTTGTTTTTGTTTATTGTTTTGTTTTTGCTATGTCTCACTAGTATATACTGTAAGACTTTCTGTGCCAGTATTATTGTATTGCATTTGTAAAGTATGTGCTGGTCTGTTTCCTGAATTTATGTTCGGCAAAGCTGACACAGTGTACTTCCTTTTGATCTCCGTGCTGCTCTTTCTGTACTTTGTGTCGTCTTATATAAATGTACGTACGCGACTTCCCTTGCTTCTGGGGTGATGCTTTTGTTGTGTGGAACTGTGAATATTAAAAATCTCTGTGTAATCTGTTATAAAGTAATTACTTAATTATATGCCCTTTTAATTCTAAGGTGAAATGGTGGTGCTTGTAACTTGGCTAGGTATTTGTAAATCATATTTGTCTTCCGGCCAATTAAAGGTTCGTGTTCGCGGATGGTTTGTATGCATGTCTTGTTAAATAAAAAAACGCGGGTGTTCTGAAATAGTGTAGGACTTCGTCATTAGTGGGTTCAGTCTATCAAGTCTAAGTCCTATGCAGTAATAAGATAATATGTGTTGTTCTGGTTTTTTAATAACATTTCCTACATGTTTAATTCTGAGTGCTTTTTATGTATGCCCTGTTGTTTTCGAATGGAACTCTCCATACCTCTTCCCGTGCACTGGTGTTAGATGTTTGATTCTAAACAAAGTGTGCTCAAAATTAAAATGCCTAATCTCCTCGTTTATGTCTATTACTGTCTGTCGTGGATGGTCAAAGATTGTTGCTATTGAGATTATTTTGTGAGACAAGGTTGTGCCTCTGTATGTGCGGTTTGGGTGGAGTGAGGAATTTAGACAGTACATTTTTTTTCTTCAAATAATGAGTTATCATCCACCAATTCATCATACGCCATTGCCAGTTTGCCCTTGCACCATTTGTTCGCGTACGTGTCCATCGTCGCCCGATCGCTGCTAGCCAGTCGCAGTAATATAGTAATGAACGCGTCACTGTCTCTCTCTCTCTTCCTCTCTCTCACTCTCTCTCGCTCTGTCTATCTGTCTATGGCAGCTGCACCTAGTTTTGTTTGCTGACGCTTGTGTTTAACTGTTGCTAGTGATTATTTCCTTCTAGCTTTCAGTTTTAATCAGTTGTTCAACTCTGTGTAGCAGCAAATATTAGCTGGATATACAGTTTGTTGTTTTATTTAAGTGCTTCTGTCCATTCATTCAATATTATTATATTACAACTGGCTCCTTTTCACTGCAACTTGACGAGTCAACCGACATAAAAATATCACGCCCAACTGATAGCTATTGTGCGATTTGTTGACGAAGGCTGTATCAAAGAACACTATTTATTTTGTAAAGAACTACCTGAACGTACAACTGGTGAAAAAATTTCTGGAGCCACTGATGATTGTATGAAAAAATGCATGGCATCAAATGGAAATACTGCATGAGTGTTTGCACTGATGGTGCCGCGGTATGACGGGGAAAAGTAAAAGGTTTTGTGTCATGCATGAAAAGAGAAAATTCATCTGTTCTAGCCACGCACTGTTTTCTCCACCATGAAGCACTTATGGCTAAAAGTTTACCAGAGCAACTTTCAACAGTTTTAAGTCAGTGTATTAAAATTGTTAACTTGATCAAGTCAAGGGCTATCAATTCCCGTTTATTTGAAGTGCTTTGTAAGGAGATGGGATCTGAGCACCATTCTTTACTTTTTCATACAGAACTATGATGGCTATCCAGAGGCAAGGTTTTATCGAGACTGCATGAACTACGAAATGAGTTGAAGCAATTCCTAATCAATCAGAATTGATCAGAGTTGATCAAACTGCTTGAAGATAGCCAATGGTTAGCCAAGATTTCCTTTATGGCGGATATTTTTGAACAACTCAATGAACTCAGTAGGAAAATGCAAGGTCCCTAGGAAAATATATTGACATGTTATGATAAACTAAATGGGTTTCAGGGTAAACTGGAATTATGGAATGAAGAGCATAAACGGGGTTCATTAGAAATGTTTCAGCAAACAAATGAAGTCAACACAAACGACAGAGCTGAAATATTAGATTTGGCTGAAAAACATTTAACAATGTTGAAAGATAAATTTGCGCAGTATTTTCAGCCCATTGAAATCAGGCAATATGATCCATAATCCATTTGCATCAAGTGCTGATCTTTCGGTCGCAACACTCCCTTTGAAAGTGAAGGAAGAATTATCTGAGCTCAAAAACGATAGAACCTTAAAACTGAAACTCGCTGAAGTTCCCTTGGATGTCTTTTGGCTTCAATTGACAGAAGAGTATCCCACAGTTGCCAATCAAGCTGTTTCTGTTTTATTGCCGTTTCCAACAACCTATCTTTGTGAGCTCAATTTTTCAACCTTAACATTAATTAAAAATAACAAAAGATCATGCTTACTAGGTCTGGATCAATAACTGAGAATAGCTCTCCCCAACATAGAGCCAAATATTAAGCAGCTATGCTCTTTACAACAGGCGCAGGTGTCTCACTAGTTTTTTTTTAGATTTTAGAGCAATGTTTATTATTATTAATATTAAAATTATATCTTTACGTATGAACATGTAATAAACATGGTGTTATGTAGAAACGCTATATTATGTACACGTAAGTGTTCATTTTTGTTTTATTTATGTGTCAATACTTGACGTCAGTATTTATAAATGAGCAGTATCGTTTGATATAATTTTACTCACAAAACTACCTACCACTGATACTTGTTTGTGAATATTGAGCAACAGTAAACATAAATTTAGAAAAGCCTTGAGATTTGGGGGGGGGGAGGTTAACAGTATAGCGCAACTTTAGCACATCTCCACAGACTGACTGTAACTTTTCAAAATTAGGGAGCATTATCTAATGACTTCAGCGAATTTTAAAATTATTTACCATACCTACTTTCTTAACCTTTAGCACGCTGCATTCTTTGGCGGAAATTTGCGCCTGCAGCTGCATTCTTTTTCACAGCTTCCCATTTTTATATTGGGTGACTTGTAATGTCTATAGTTTTTGTGTTTCTTGGTCAATTGCTATCATTTTTGGAATTTATATAAATAAATGAATGGTGAATCTGATGATATAAAATTTGTTTGTGTACATGTTAGATGTGATAGGAAGAGAGGAAAGGAAAGATGAAAAAAAACGAAAAAAAATTTAAAATTTTTTTTTTTAATTTAAAAAAAAATTTAAAAAAAAAATCAACAAACGAAGAGTCCATATCCCTTGCATCTCAATGAAAGTCATTTGACCAATACAAATCAAATGACGATCTTTTTGTTACACCCATCATCAGTAGCAAAGCAACAAACTCCCTCGTCAGCAGTGACATTCGGCCGTAACCCTAAACCTTTCCGATAAACCTAATCCTAACCCCTAAAATTATACATACTAGCAATGACATTCTACTTTCGTTTCCATCTCTGCCATCAAACATATTCTGAGAACCGATATCAGCGCTTATAAAGACAAAAATCTCCTCATCGCATCGACGTCAGAATCCAATAAAATTAGAGCGAAAATGGCCACGTGTTCGATGCCGATTCATTTTGATTTAAAAAATTCACAGAAAATAAACGCGAATACACCCATTACTAAATAAAGATCGGAAATGGAAGCTAACTCTCTCCCAGATAAGTTTAAAACTTAACATCCGGGGGTGATATCACATGTACACACATCCTAATGCTAGAAAACGAAGATATCCGCAGGCGACTTAAGTCGCCTGCAGCTGGGAGAACACGGGTTTCTGCGGGCGACTTAAGTTGCCCGCAGCGTGGTAAAGGAATTTTGAAGAGCGCTTAAGTGTGCCGTGAAGTAAAAAAAAGTTGCGGAGCACTGGTCTAGATGTTCCTTTGTCCTGATGTCTGTGTAAGGTCTGCTTGAGACAGGTGGCTAAGAAAGGTGTGCTAAAGACAAGTGTCTGAAAAAAGGTGTTCTTGAGACATGTTTCTGATAAAGGTGTGCTTGAGATGGATGTGGTTGAAATAGGTGACTAAGAAAGGTATAGTTGAGACAGATGTCTGAGAAAGGTGGCTCAGACAGGTGTGGGTTGAGATAGGTGACTAAGAAAAGTATATTTGAGACAGATGTCTGAGAAAGGTGTGCTTAAGACAAATGACTCAGAAAGGTGTGCCTGAGACTGATGGCTAAGAAAGGTGTGCTCAAAAAAAGAAGATTAAAAAAGGTGTACTTGAAACGGAGGACTAAGGAGGAATGGTTGAGAAAGGTGTCTAAGAATGGTGAGCTCAAGAGAAGATGTGCTTGAGACAGAGGGCTCAGAAAGGTGTGATTGAGACAGAGGGCTCAGAAAGGTGTGATTGAGACAGAGGGCTCAGAAAGGTGTAATTGAGACAGAGGGCTCAGAAAGGTGTGATTGAGACAGAGGGCTCAGAAAGGTGTAATTGAGACAGAGGGCTCAGAAAGGTATCTTGAGACAGCAAGCTCAGAAAGGTGTGGCCGAGACAGTCAAGAAAGGTGGCCTGAGACAGATGGCTAAAAAAAAGTGTGCCTGAAACAGATGTCTAAGAAAGGTGTGCTCACATGAGACTATGAAGTATTTGTGATCTCTCTGTAAATATCTTTCTTATTCTGGACTCCAAATTGAAAGTGTATAGATTTCTACTTGTATATTTCTCTCTCATTCACTCTCTCATTGTCATCTCAGCCTCCCCCCCCCCTTCTTCACCCCCCCCCCCCCCCCCAACTTACTGTGTCAGTTCCAACATAAAAGTGATTCAGGTCACCAGGGTTAAGGTGAAGATTTAAAGCTCTCAACTCCTCAGTCGTTGATGTGTACCTGGCAATAAAATGTGTCAGTCGTGAGATACGTTTATTAAAAAATTTTCAATTTACAGAAACATAAAAATACAAGATTACCATTACGTGCCTGTGTGTGAACTGTTGGCTGTGTACCTGATACTGCTGTTGGTATGTTCACTGTGGCTGAATGTGTGTTTGATATTGGCTGTTTATTCATTACAGCTGCATGTGTGTTTGCTACTCGAACATCTGAATATCGGGATGGAAATTTATAATGACAATTGATAAATGGTAAATTCTTACCACTTCTTTGCTATCAGTGTCAAACATGGTCCTTAACCGGAGCATAGGAGTTGAAAAATCACATCATGTGAGATAAGATCTATTAATGATATCAGGACAGACGGAATGAGAAATGATGAGATCAGAGAAATGGTAGGAACAAACGTTCTGCACCAGATCTACAGCACCAAGCATTCACATGTTTTTACAGACTTTTATAAACGGGTGCTTGCGTAGAATAATAATAATAATAATAATAAATTCTTTAAGCACCAAACACGGCGCATAAGGCAGAAACCATTGCTCTCCAGGTTGTTCGTTGTGACGCCACTCCTCTTAACTCTTGCACATTATTTAGGCCCAACGTTCTTCCTTCTCTTGTTATTGTTCTTCTAAGTGTTTCTTTTGGTCTTCCTTTTTTCCTCTTACCCTCAGGAACCCAAGTGAGCGCCTGTAGTGGTATTCTGTTGTTTTGCATTCGTAGGACATGACCGATATATGACCATCGTCTTTTCCTTATATAGTCGGAGACATATTTCTGCTTAGAGTCTTCTCTTATTTGTCGATTAGTCTTGAATTCTTTCCAACTGATGTTCATGAGTTTTCTAAGACATTTGTTCTCGAATGTATTCAGCTTGTTCTCCAATGATTTTGTGATTTTCCAACTTTCACAGCCGTATGTTAACACTGAGATAACATTCGAATTAAACAGACGAAGCTTGGTATGTATATTCAGTGATCGTAATTTCCAAATGTTAGATAATCTATTGAAGGCGCTAGCTGCCAAAGCAATTCTAGTATGAATTTCTCTTGTTGTGTCACCATCCTGAGTCATTTTACTGCGTAGAATAGAAGGACTGAAATGGTATGACAAAGTCACAAATGTGGAATTGATGACAAGAACCAGACAAGTGCCAGTGGAACAAGAGTTGAGAAGAAGATGCTGGCGATGGATAGGACACACATTGAGAAAACCTGTTGATAGCATTACAAGGCAGTCCTTGTTCTGGAATCCACTGGGAAAGAGAGGCAGAGGTAGACCAAAAAACACATGGAGAAGAGAACTGGACACAGAGGTGAAAATGATGAGGAAAACATGGAAAGAACTTGAGCGGATGGCACGGGACAGGAAGACTTGGCATGTGTTTGTTGAAGGCCTATGCTCCTCGGGGAGCTAAAGAGTATTGATTGATTGATTCACATGCTCTAGCAGTGGTGGTTTCTGTGGTAATTTCTGTGACATGATGAGGTTGCCCCCTCCCTGCCCAACCTCATCTTAGTTGCCTTGTAGGACATGCATGAGGGTGCAGTTGTCCTATTCTTACTTTGTCACTTCCGACCCCCCCCCCCCCCCCCCCCATAACAGGAACTATATAAGGTATGTTATGTATAAGAAAATATCAAATAAATTCAAAATAGAACAATCAGTGCATTCTTTTCAAGTGGGAATTTAGGACTGGACAATTGTCTAACGACAGGCAAGTAAGCTAACAAATTACAATCTACATGTTCTCTCCTTTTCAGTTCCGTGTAGATCAAAGTCCTTTCACCAGATCTCTACAATTCTTTTTTAGTTTTGATAGATTGGTTTTGTTTTGTTTAAGGACTATCTTCATTGCACACAGACAACTCCATCAGTGCTCCGATCTCCTCCCTTAGATCACACAAGGTAGGATAGCACAGTGCACGAACTCCGTAGCACCGGCAAGAATTCCTTTGTGTTTACATAGGAATCACACATTCTATAAATATTTTTGTGGTGGGTGGGTTTCGAATTAGTAAATTTTGCCAGGACAGCGGCCTTATCGCCTACTCTTTAAGATTTCCAACTGCAGTGGGATTTTTAACGTGCGCAACTTGCACACAGGACCTCCTATTTTTACGCCCTTATCCGAGAAGGCTAGGCATCTGATCTCACTCCCAAGAGACCAGGGGGGAGTATGACATCATTAGGGCCACTAGTTCTGACAAAAAATTTCTATAAATTATATTCCCTCTACTGGGAATCAAACCAGGTACCTCTAGAATTTGAGGCAGATGCCATACCTCTTAGCCCCTCTGACGCTATAGTTTACTTCACTTCATGTTCTTCAAGCAACATCAAATTTTTGTCTCTCATTTCTCTTTCCCATCTTTATTGGATATCCGTCTCTTTCTTCTAACCGAGTGGGGGGGGGGGGGGGGAAAGAGGAAGTATATAGAAGGGGTTTTCCCAACAAGGACTGCTTTGTAATGCTAATTTATGCGTTCTTCAAAGTGTCTTACTGTCTTTTCTGCACATCTTGGTTCACTGGTTTTTCTCTAATTCTCTCCCTAGTTCCTCATTGATGATCATATCATCCCACTTTAATCCTGCCTGCACAAGTGGTCAAATACAAATATTTGTAACTTCCTCCTTCATTCATTTTTTCTGTATTTTTAACATACTTTTTAAAATAAAGTTTTGCCTTGTTTTGGCGAGGCGCATCCCATTCAATATAGTCGGTTATATTAGGGCGCATGTCCAAATATAAAAGACCCTTAGGTCTGAGATAATAAGTTCAATGTGTAGTGATTTCTTTTACATCATGTGATTACCATCACCATGAACAACCTTATATTTGGTCATCTTTTACATCATGTGATTACCAGAACAATGAAGAACCACATATTTAGTCACCTTTAACATCATGTGATTACCAGCACCATGAACAACCTCATAGTTGGTCACCTTTTACATCATGTGATTACCAGCACCATGAACAACCTCATATTTAGTCACCTTTTACATAATGTGATTACCAGCACCATGAACAACCTCATATTTGGTCACCTTTTACATCATGTGATTACCAGCACCATGAACAACCTCATATTTGGTCATCTTTTACATAATGTGATTACCAGCACCACAAACAACCTTATATTTGGTCACCTTTTACATCATGTGATTACCAGCACCATGAACAACTTTATATTTGGTCATCTTTTACATCATGTGATTACCAGAACAATGAAGAACCACATATTTAGTCACCTTTAACATCATGTGATTACCAGCACCATGAACAACCTCATAGTTGGTCACCTTTTACATCATGTGATTACCAGCACCATGAACAACCTCATATTTAGTCACCTTTTACATAATGTGATTACCAGCACCATGAACAACCTCATATTTGGTCACCTTTTACATCATGTGATTACCAGCACCATGAACAACCTCATATTTGGTCATCTTTTACATAATGTGATTACCAGCACCACAAACAACCTTATATTTGGTCACCTTTTACATCATGTGATTACCAGCACCATGAACAACTTTATATTTGGTCACCTTTCACATCATGTGATTACCAGCACCATGAATGACCTCATATTTGGTCACCTTTTACATCATGTGATTACCAGCACCATCAACAACCTCATATTTGGTCACTTTTTACATCATGTGATTACCAGCACCATGAACAACCTCATATTTAGTCACCTTTTACATCATGTGATTACCAGCACCATGAACAACTTCATATTTGGTCACCTTTTATATCACGTGATTACCAGCACCATGAACAACCTCATATTTGGTCATCTTTTACATCATGTGATTACCAGCACCATGAAGAACCACATATTTGGTCCCCTTTTACATCATATGATTACCAGCACCATCAACAACCTTATATTTGGTCACCCTTTACATCATGTGATTACCAGCACCATGAACAACCTCATATTTGGTCACCCTTTACAACGTGTGATTACTAGCACCATGAACAACCTTATATTTGGTCACCTTTTACATCATGTGATTACCAGCACCATAAACAACCTTATATTTGGTCACCTTTTACATCATGTGATTACCAGCACCATGAACAACCTCATATTTGGTCACCTTTTACATCATGTGATTACCAGCACCATAAACAACCTTATATTTGGTCACCTTTTACATCATGTGATTACCAGCACCATGAACAACCTCATATTTGGTCACCCTTTACATCATGTAATTACCAGCACCATGAACAACCTTATATTAGGTCACCTTTTACATCATGTGATTACCAGCACCATGAACAACCTTATATTTGGTCACCTTTTACATCATGTGATTACCAGCACCATGAACAACCTCATATTTGGTCACCTTTTACATCATGTGATTACCAGCACCATGAACAACCTCATATTTTGTCACCTTTTACATCATGTGATTACCAGCACCATAAACAACCTTATATTTGGTCACCTTTTACATCATGTGATCACTAGCACCATGAACAACCTCATATTTGGTCACCCTTTACATCATGTAATTACCAGCACCATGAACCTTATATTAGGTCACCTTTTACATCATGTGATTACCAGCACCATCAACAACCTTATATTTGGTCACCTTTTACATCATGTGATTACCAGCACCAAGAACAACCTCATATTTGGTCACCTTTTACATCATGTGATTACCAGCACCATCAACAACCTCATATTTGGTTATCTTTTACATCATGTGATTACCAGCACCATGAGCAACCTTATATTTGGTCACCTTTTATATCATGTGATTACCAGCACCATGAACATCCTCATATTTGGTCACCTTTTACATCACGTGATTACCAGCACCATGAACAACCTTATATTAGGTCACCTTTTACATCATGTGATTACCAGCACCATGAACAAGCTCATATTTGTTCACCTTTTACAACAAACATGCTTGAGGGAACAGTGGTTCTACTCTGTCTCCTTAGAAACCACCAAAGACTACACAGGACATTATTTCTTAGTTATCATTTAAAATTACATTATTTGGAGCATTTATCTCTTTTCCCCTTACTTGTTTGGGTTGGATAGTTCAATACAGGAACTTCTCAGCAGTTTAATTTTGCCGCCAGGTGAAAGACCTAGATCAGACTCTGACCCAGCAGGATCTGACACAGTGACCTCTGCTACAACCTGGCAAGAAAACACAGTGACAGCGTAAATTTCTTTACTATTCCAGAATTTTCTTTTCATAAAAATACAATCTTCAGAACCGTATTACTTTTCCAAACAGGAAATTTTCTAATGCTATAAGACAAAATCCTAAGTGACAGTGCAAATTGGTTTAGGTATATGAAACGAAAGGAAAATAAAATAAAGACAAATGAATAGTCATTAAACAAATCGAACAGCCGGAAGTCGTCAGGTCAAAGGAAAGGCCATGCAGAAGATAGGCAGATAGTGTTTGACAGTTAAATGATTTAGGGAAAAATTGGACAAAGAGACAGTTACATTTGTAGCAAGGAAACTTACTGGCATAGAACAATGACTTATTCTAACCCATGAGCAGCATCATATGCCATGTTACCCTACACATCTACCCAAGGGCTGTATAGTGCGCCCCTTGATATGAGTCAGACTTTAACGAAACATTAGAAAATACCTGGCCATAAGCTGGTTTAAATCATGTGAACACTTCCTGTGGATCACATGATTTAAAATGGCAGAGAAAGAAGTATTTTTCTGCTTATTTTTTGTGTATTTTTATCAATTGCTAAAGTTGCTAGGCAGTTTGTTTACAAACAGTGTATTCAGTTATATACTGCCAACTGATTATTTCTGAATGAATTTTAATGATACTGACTGTGATAACAGCTTATTTTTTATTCAGTGAAGAAAGTTTCACAAATTTCTTGCATGATATTTTTAAGTAATAAATTAATTAAAGTGGCATGGGACAGAACTGGGTAGGTGAGATTCTAGTTCAGCAATATGTGACTTCACATTTTTTTTAAATTCATTAAAATTACAATTTTCATTTGTTTGTGACCACACGTCTTGTATTAATTTTCAAATGGATGAATGTTTTAATTTCTGAGCTTTTACCTCCAAAGGAATTAAGAAGAGCTGACAATTTCATGTGTAAGTACACAATTTTATTTAATATTTTAATTTTGTTATGTGTCGACAATTCACAGACATTTCAAACACTTTTTTACATTACATAAGCACCCTCTGCATTTCAAAACATTCTTCAACTAATTTCCTAAAGTTTGATGCATAATGCACATGTCTCTTGAATTTAATATATTATATATGTCTACTGCCTGTTTTTAAAACATCACTTGTAGAAAAAAATGCTTCCATATTGGGGCCTGGGTCAAACCAAATAACAGCCAGGGATAGAACGAGCTAATCTTCTGCACAGGAAATCAACTTAACAAGATAAGAAAATAAACAATGTATTATCTTCCTGCCCATGAAATTTTGCAGTCCTTGCTATCAAGCACTAGCTAAATTAACTATCTTCCAGGCCTGTTTATTTTTTCTTTCAAAATTTATATCAAAGAATATTCTGATGAAAGCATAAAGGAATGCACAAACACAAATAAATGAGCATACTTACCCACAAGTTGACAATCGCCTTCTCCTCCACAGACGCTAACTGAAATGACAACCCTGAACTTGATTCTGTTTTAAGAAGAAACACAATAAATACTACAAGCAGCGAAACAATTCAAGTTCACACATGAAGGTAGAAAACAAAACAAAAAAAACAAATGTAAGAAAGAAATTCAATCAGCAATTCTTTTTTTTCTTTCTGGAGTTTTGGCAAAGTGTGTCCCACTCAACCTAAAACAAAGTCTTTTGGTTAAATTAGGGTGCATATGCAAATATAAAAGACCTTGTGGTCTGTAGAAAGTCAGCCATAAGAACAATGAAGTAATGACTTAACTTGAGGTAAGGAATTGGAGAACAAACAGCAACAAAATCAAACAAGTCAATGAATTCAAGGCATTTAAAAAGGCTTAATGAAACTGTGGAAAAGGCATCATGCTGGCTGTGGAACAACTGCAACAGACTGGAGTTCAGGACAGTAATTTGTACACACATTCACAGCTGCTTCAAGTTGGCAGAATGGATAAAACCAGGAGTGAATTTGGAAGGCTCATTCAAGGTGTAAATGGGTTCGATTCTCAATGCAGGTGAGAAAAATAAACAGTAGTCATGAATCAGGTGGGCCCCCTTGAGAGTGTAAATGAGATAAAAGAGCCGAAACACTTGTCTGACTGGGGACCACTTCTGATGATCAGACTGCCACCTGTTGTAACACTCTGTAGAGTTTCTTATCAACAAGTTTCTGGGCAGCATCTTCAAGGGGAACAAGGCACAAAGAAAGTTGAAAACTTGATGGGGAAACTGACATAAGACTCATCATTAGGTGTCATCTTCACATCAAAGAGCCACGGTAGCATAGTGGTTAGTGCACTGGCTTCCTAGCGCAGTGGTCTATGGTTCGATCCCCAGATGAGGTGGGATTTTTTTAGGCCACAAACGGCTCCTGGGTCGACCCAGCCCCAAATGGGTACCAGAGCAACTTCTGGGAAGGTTAAGGCGGCCGGCGTGATGCTGACCACATCACCCCTAGTGTGCCGTACCTTTCACATCAAAGGTTGGCTGCAATGGATCTCCAATGTCTTCTGTCTCTTGTCTTGATGGTGCACTATGAAAGACTCTTTCTTGTCCATCTCTTGATGTTATCTTCCCACTGTCTTTCTCCAAAATATTTTTGCTATCTAATTTTGATCTCCTTCATTAATTCTCTTTTCATTCCTACGGTTTCTAGGACCACTTTATTTGTTTTCTTCTCTTTCCACGAGACATGCCCCACTTTTTTATATATCCACATCTCAAGGGCCTCAATTCTTTCTTCTAATTGCTTGTTCTTTGTCCATGTTTCTACACCATACAGTAATGAAGAATGTATATAAAATTTGATGATTCTCAGTTTGAATTTGTGAGTTAGTTGATTACATGTTAGTATCTGTCTCATGTTGTAGCTTTGGCCATTCCCATTCTCTTCCTGATATTAGATTAGAACTGACTAAAACAGAAAGAAAAGATAAAATGGGAGACACAGGCAGAGAGAGATGTTTAAGGCCAGGGAGCATGGATTTTTTTTTGGGGTCTGCGCCACATATGCTCTAGGGCTATCAACTGGTTCTTTCAACAAAGTGTGTCTCATCCAATAAATAAACTATTTAAGATAAACATAACCTATCAAATGCTAATGTCTGCTCCTCATACCTTATTCCCCTGATGTTTGTCTGCTTCTTTCCATTAGTTCCACATTAGTGACCTTCATATTCATTCATAACCCTCCACTCCCAAAGGAGCATAGGCCTTCAACAAACACATGCCAAGTCCTCCTGTCACACGCCATCATCTCAAGTTCTTTCCACGTTCTCCTCATCATTTTCACCTCTGTTTCCAGCTCTCTTCTCCATGTGCTTCTTGGTCTACCTCTGCCTCTCTTGCCGTGAGGGTTCCAGAACAAGGACTGCCTTGTAATGCTATCAACAGGTTTCCTCAGTGTGTGTCCTATCCATCGCCATCGTCGTCTTCTCATCTCTTGTTCCACTGGCACTTGTCTAGTTCTTGTCATCAGTTCCACGTTGGTAACCTTGTCATACCATTTTAATCCCTCTATTCTACGCAAGCACCCATTTATGAAAGTCTGTAGCTTTTTGGTTGTCTTTGTTGTTCTCCATGTCTCAGAGCCATACAATAGGACTGACTTCACATTTGAGTTGAAGATTCTTATTTTCGTGTTGGATCTGATTTCTCTTGATCTCCATATATTTCCCAATGCAATGAAAGCTCCTCTTGCTTTTTGTATTCTTATTTTGATATCACTGTCTGTCCCTCCAACTTTGTCTATATTGCTGCCAAGATATGTGTACGATTCTACATCTTGTATTGGTGTTTCTTCAAGTTCAACCCTGTTATCATTACCTGCATTTATTCTCATTATCTTTGTCTTTTCCCTGTGTATTTTCAGACCCAATTGCTGTGACCTCTCATCGAGTGTTTTCAATTTGTCCAACATCTGATTACGGTTATGGGACAGAAGAGCCGTCATCAGCAAAATCCAGATCATCCAACTGCTTAGTCAGAGTCCACTGAATTCCATTTCTATTGTGTGTTGCCGATGTTCTCATAACCCAGTCTATTGCTAGTAAGAAAAGAAATGGAGACAAGAGGCATCCCTGTCGCACTCCTGTTCTTATCCCAAATGGTTCTGGAAGCTGTCCTTCATGAAGAACTCTGCATGTCATGTCTTCATATGTTTTCTTGATTAAATCAATGATCTTCAGGGGAACTCCATAATGCCTCATCAATTTCCAAAGTGATTCTCTGTCTACACTGTCAAATGCCTTTTCATAGTCCACAAATCCGATGTATAGTGGTGAATTCCATTCCAGACTTTGTTCAACTATTATTCTCAAAGTGGCTATCTGGTCTGTACATGATCTGTTTTGTCGAAAACCTGCTTGTTCATCTCTCAGTTTCTTGTCTATGGACTCTTTTAATCTCTCAAGGATAATCCTGTTTAATACTTTTCCTGGCACTGATATTAGTGATCTTGTCATACCATTATTAGTTCTTCACAAGTCATAATTTTTTAAAATAGAAACGTTTTAGTGATTGTTCATAAGATTTCTTTACAAACTGTCCACATATCAAAATGTCAATAAATACCCTTTAGCTCCCCAAGGTGCACAAGGACTTCAACATTCACAAGCCAAGCTCTCCTCCCCCATGTCATTCACTCAAAGTCTTTTCATTCTTCCTCATTATTTGTCTCCAGTTCTCTACTCCATATACTCTTTGCTCTGCCTCTATTTCTCTTGTGGATTCTAGACTGCCTGGTATCAACATGTAATCCTCATAAGTTATTACAAGTGTTCTTCAGTACAGTTAAAGGTCTGCAACTTCATATGAAAAAATATTTATAGAATGTGTGATTCTTATATACACACACTGGGATTCTCGTCGGTGCTACGGAGTTTGAGCACTGTGCTGAGATCCTCCTTGTGTGATCTAAGGGAGGAGATCAGAGCACTGATGGAGTTGTCCATGTGCAATGGAGATATAGTCCTTAAAACCAAATCAAACTTCTTATGAGAAATTTGAAAAGCTCTGAACTGAAAGATTTTTTGTTGAGCACCACTCATGTGCACAACATGACTGAAGCAGATAAGAGACATCAGTTGCATAGACAAGATACTTATAATCTGTTATAGATGGGCCACTGTAATACAATCACCCAGACAATACTATAATAATCTTCTTCTTCTTTGATCCATAGCCGCCGACCGTCAAAGCAGTCAGTGGCTATCACGCCTGGTGGCGTCTTGTAGGGCAACAACAAATTGATTCCACTTTGCTCGGTCGGTGGCCATCCTTCGTACAGTGCCCCAACTCTGGTTCATTCTTTGCATCTCAGCCTCCACAGTCCTCCGCCAAGTTGGTTTTGGTCGGCCTCTCTTTCGTTTTCCTTCAGGGGTCCATAGCATAGCTGTTTTTGTGATGGCATCGGGGTCTCTTCTGAGGACATGGCCAACTCAGCTCCAGCGTCTGCCAGCTATGATGGTGTGCATATCCTCTTGCTTGCTCCAAGTAAGCAGATCTTGGTTGGTGATGGTATTCGGCCAAAAGATTCAGTGAATTTTTCTTAGGCATGTTGTGTGAAAAGAGGACAATTTCGACATTTCCTTCTCTGTAACTCTCCAGCTCGCCACACCATAGAGAAGCACAGAAAGCACACAGCTCTGATATAATCTTAATTTTGTGCTTGTGCTGTACTGAGAGGACTTCCAGATGTTGTTTAGACTAAAAAAGGCTGTTCTTGCTTTGTTCATTCTGTTGTTGATGTCTTTGCTTGCTCCGCCGTCTGGTGTTACTATGCATCCTAGGTATGTGAAGGTGTCTGTCTGTTCCAGTTGCTGATTCCTTACTGATATGGGCTCAGGGTTGCTCACATTAATAATAATGACAATGATGAATTGGTGAAATTTTCAAATATTTATTAAATACTAATTTTAGAGCATTGCACATTTGTATAAATTGTTCATTCCATCAGCTCCTACCTGCCTTGCCAACAATGGCTTCAGTGAGTGGGCTAGACCAATAATGATCTTCCGTTATGATTTTCACTGTCTCCATGCAATCAAATTCAAACTTCTCCTCTGCCAGCGGTGCCAGCACTTGGACATCATACTGAGAGCAAGCCGAGGTCTTCAGTGAACCGCTCAATCATTAGTAATGGCTGGTGCTGTGTTCTTAGGGCAGGGACTTGGTAAACATGAGCTTATGACTCGTGCTTTCTAGGAAATCCTCACTCATGTAGAAGAATTACATATGGCCCTCATAATTTTATTTCATCTAGACAAGTCACGGATCATTTTCTGACAAGATGTGCCCTCAATAGGAAACAATGGCCTGAATGTTAAACTAGCCAACCTACAGCTCATTGCAACAATGAGGCTTTTATGAGACCTCCGTTAAGCCACACTAAGGTGTTCAAAAATTATAAGGTACATGAACCATATTACCGTTTTGAAATCAGAAAAATTTTTAATTCCAAAACACACGTGACCCCAAGGGTTTCAGATGAAGAGTTGTGGACCTGCAACTAAATTTCCTGTAACACCGTCAGTCAAGTAAATATTTACCGTAAAATTTTTTTTGCACAAATGATTTAATTTTTTTAATTTAGCCTTCCAACCATGGCAGAGGATAACTTTACATTACCTGCAGCTTCCTCATCTTTCTGAGACCTGGAATAAAAAAAAAAAAAAAGACAATTTTAAATATTAATGTATGTTTTTTATTTCTGTTCCTTAAATCTCTAACATAAATTATGCCGTACTTTTATCTCTCTTTGGCATTTCTTTGAATGTTAAATTCAGACACAATGAGTTTAATCTAACAAAGGGGAGACAATGGAATTCATGCTGCTCCTGTGTGAATTCCAGGGTTAGGCAACTAACCAAGACCTTGAAACACCTCTAAGTGATGCATCATGGAAACTATCAACCTCAAGTTCTCAAGTTGCCTGGCCAATGCTTCAGGGATCAATTAGCCACACAAGTCCAGCCTGACACCATGATTCCCACTGTAGTGCAACATGTTGTGAACCCAGCATTGCACACTAAGTTTGGGGGAATCTCTCAAGCTGCAGCTTTTATATGAGTCAAATGAATGTAGGAGGATACCGCAGTAGATAGGTGACAGGTGAGAGGAGTTTGGAAGTAGCTCTGTGCAGGACAAGATGATTCCTTGGAAAAACCCAAAACCAGAGCACAGTATTTGACCTCTGAAAATTTGGAGAGCCCCTTTGGATGGCGGGGAATGCATAATATGCTGCTCTTTCTCCCTGCTAGCTTGAAACCAGAAGTGAGGATTCTTTTAATGCATGCTGAGTCAGGATGGAATACCCTGGAAATAAATTGGAACTCCTGATTCCAACTTAACAAGTTGTGGAATGGCAGAAAAGTTGCAGGAAAACCCTAGATCTAAACTGTAAAAAAAAAAAAGGTAAAGGAACCCGTTACACGCCCACTGAGGCATATTGGGAATATGGTGTTAGGCCCATATTAACCTGACCGTCGGCACACGAGGGGTGATGTGGTCAGCATCACGCTGGCCACCTTAACCTTCCCAGAGTTGCTCTGGTACCCATTTGGGGCTGGGTCGACCCAGGAGCTGTTTGTGGCCTAAATAATTCCCGCCTCATCTGGGGATCGAACCATAGACCACTGCGCTAGGAAGCCAGTGCACTAACCACTATGCTACTGCGGCAGATCTAAACTGTAGGTAATGGCAAAGAAATCAACATGACAAGCTCAGCAGCCCTAGTTAAAAACCTCACCCACAAACTAACAAAGGCACTTGACTTTTTTTTTTTTTTAAATTTCTCAAGCACACATACATGCACATATAAACATACACATGCTTACCCAACAACGCTTGAGTACACCGGAACTATAGATACAACTGGACTATGGTGATTCTCTGGCTCCAGAACTCCAGCTGAAATAGAGCCACACAAATCTCAGCACAAATACAAATCTCAAATTAATCTCTTCCTACAGTTTCCTTGGTATGAAACACATTTGACACGGACATGCTGCACCACCTTTTAGGAAAATACTTTTGCCTGGCATATGATATCATGCAAGGCTAAAAAATGCCATGCTGATTGGCTGATATTTATTGAGAACTAAGTATAGAACAAAAATGAAACGTCAAGCAGCCATCTCATTTTTGTCATTTCAGAGTAATTTTATGATAAATATGGTTTTAAAAAAAAACTCCACAGGTCCACCCCACTATTTAAAAAAATAAATAAATAAGACCCCATCACAGATATCAATAATTACGCAAGCAGACAGAATTTTATGACTCTTTTTCTTACTAGACCTCAGTGTAAATAGTCTTCTTTTTATTTGCACACCCTCAGACGTCAACTTGCATAGTGTATGAAGAAAGCAGAGGTCAGCTAAATGTTGTACATTATTTTGGGTAAGAAGTATACATATATCAATGTCTTTTAACATTTTAGAAACAAATATTTCAGTTACCAATAATACAGTAATATAGTTAAAATAAAAATACACTTTTTAATGGAGTATTTATGGTTGTTAGGTTTGCGATGGTCGCCATCCAAGCAAGTGAGATGTGTTTGATACCCAGCTGAGGACCAACATTATTTTTCTTTTAATTCGGGCATCTGTCTTTATTCACAGGCTGACTACCTCATAACGTAAAACAAATTGCCTCAGAAACCCCAGTTACAAGAACGTTAATGCTTGGTGCAGGTTTCCTGCAAGGGGCCAGCGATAGTAGTGGCTCCATGCTTTGTAAGGAGCACAAAGGAAAATGATAATGATCAGTCCTTAGTTTTAACAGAAATGTTTAAAAAAAATTTGGTCAAATGATTTTGGGTGGCTGTTATATAACACTTGGGTGGCTGTTATATAACACAAGTGAATTATTCAACCAGTTTGAGTTTTCATTATCATTTCATATGTGTGGTTTTCTTATTTTTAAATTATAGTTTCCAAGTATCTCCATACATTGATGGCTTTACTTGCCAGGTGGAAGGTGCAAGGGAATGGAAAGGAAGAAACTGTACACCAGAGAAATGGAGCCCTTCCCATGAATAGAGGCAGGAAGTGCACACCATATTTCTTTCCAATAATTTCCTGATGGATTACTTGCTCGTACAGTAATAAAAATTTCAGTGTAATACAGTAAGATAAATCTAAACTTAATACAGTAAGACAAATCTAAACTTAATACTGTAAGACAAATCTAAACTTAATACAGTGAGACAAATCTAAACTTGATACAGTAAGACAAATCTAAACTTAATACAGTAGGACAAATCTAAACGTAATACAGTAAGACAAATCTAAACTTAATACAGTCAGACAAATCTAAACTTAATACAGTAAGACTAATCTAAACTTAATACAGTAAGACAAACCTAAAATTAATACAGTAAGACAAATCTAAAATTAATACAGTAAGACAAATCTAAACTTAATACAGTGAGACGTATTTAAACTTAATACAGTGAGACAAATCTAAACTTAATTCAGTGAGACAAGTCTAAACTTAATACAGTGAGACATATCTAAATTTAATACATTGAGACATATTTAAACTTAATACAGTGAGACAAATCTAAACTTAATACAGTGAGACATATCTAAACTTAATATAGTGAGACAAATCTAAACTTAATACAGTGAGACAAAACTAAACTTAATACAGTGAGACAAATCTAAACTTAATACAATGAGACAAATCTAAACTTAATACAGTCAGACATATTTAAACTTAATACAGTGAGACTAATCTAAACTTAATACAGTAGGACAAATCTAAACTTAATACAGTGAGACAAATCTAAACTTAATACAGAAAGACAAATCTAAACTTAATACAGTAAGACAAATCTAAACTTAATACAGTAAGACTAATCTAAGCTTAATACAGTGAGACATATCTAAAGTTAATACAGTGAGACATATTTAAACTTAATACAGTGAGACAAATCTAACTTAATATAGTAAAACAAATGTAAACTTAATACAGTAAGACAAATAAGACAAATCTTAACTTAATACGGTGAGACAAATCTAAACTTAATACAGTAAGACAAATCTAAACTTAACACGGTAAGACAAATCTAAACTTAATACAGTAAGACAAATCTAAACTTAATACATTAAGACAAATCTAAACTTAACACAGTAAGACAAATCTAAACTTAGTACAGTAAGACACATATTTGTTAGTTCCAATATATTATTCTGTAACATTATTTTCTTCAGAGAATCAATTAAACTGGTAAACTAGGAATAACCTGAACAAAAGCACACAGCTTGTATTCTGGTAACCTTAAAACTCTATTCACAAACAATATGACTTAAATCAATTTCTAATTGTTTATCCTCTGGAATTATCAAGCATAAAGTTACGTAACATATCTGACATACGTAATTTACCTGTATTGTATGTGGGAAAGCGTATCAGGTGCTCCTTGCCGTCAACTTTTATATTTCGATGATCTGATGATGGTTCCTGAAGATCCCACAATGCAACTGAGCCATCATACTATATTTAGAAGAAAAAAATTATAATTAAAAAAGATTGATTTGCTCTGTTGGTTGTCAAGATAGTGAGACTGACAGTTGTTGTGGTAAATGTACGTTATTGTGCAAACAATATTTTTTTGTTATTTGTTTCACTCCCTATAGAGTATAATCATCATTTTGCTTTTGGCTCCTAATGGAGCATGGAGCCACCCCTGTAGCTGGTCCTCTTACAGGAAGCCTATACCAAACATTCACATGCTCTTGCAGCAGAGGTTTCTATGGCAATCTGTTTTATGTGATGAGGTTGCCAGCCTCATATTAGTCAGAATAGCAAAAGAAGGTTCACATCTACCTCAGCCTGATGCAAGCACAACTTTCGAGGAGGCAAAGAGTTTTATCAGAATCAGATTCAGAAACAAATGGAATGTAGAACATCCAGGTCACACACAGAATCATGCTTACTATCAGCTCAACAGAAGAGAACAAGTGGTAATCTTCAGACTCCGCACTGGCCACAACAGATTGAGATACCATCTATTCAACAAGCTAAAGATAGAAACTACCGATCAGTGTAACTGTGGCACTGATAAAATGACTGCTGAACATCTGCTTCAAAGTTGCCCCTTATATGTGGTACAGAGAAAGCGCATATTGCCGACGCCAGCTCCTTTCGTGGAAAAGCTTTACGTGGATTCAAAAAGCCTCAAACTGACTACTGCTTTCTTTGAGAACATTCAAGTGGACGTCTGAGAGCGGAAGAAGAAGAAGATATTAGTCAGTCACCTTGTATGACATTCCTGTGGGAGCAGTAGTCTTTTCTTTGTCTCATCAGAGACGACCCCCCCCCCCGCAGGGACTACACGGGGTCGTATGGAGAATTAGGCCACCTTTTACAAACCTGAGTCAAAGTACAATAAAAGCTCTTGCCGTGGTAGTTCCTGTAACAATGGGTTGCATTATAATTTTTGGTCATTCTTATTCTCATTTTGACATCTGTTTCACGTATGCTATATGCTGTTATTATGTAAAAGTAAAGGTTAAGCAGCGTCTGATTGACAGAGTGGTTAGAGCGCTGGTCTCTCAGGGCAAAGGTGCCTGGTTCAAATCATGGTGCCATCATGCTGCAGTCTACCCAGCTGTAAATGGGTACCTGACTTTGAGTTAGAGAAGGAAAAGGTAGCAAGGAAGGGAACTGGTCTCCCCACCTCTCGATGCTGGACCTAGTATGGTGAAGTCTCTAACACTTTGCTCTAATACGGCAGTATCTGCTATGGGACAACCTTGACCTTTTTTAAAGGTAAAGCATAGCAGATACTGCTATAGGGGAACAAAGTGTTAGAGACTTCACTATACAAGGTCCAGCTTCAATAGGTGGAGTGACCAGTTCCCTTTCTCACTGCTGTAGCCTTTCCTAACTCAAGAGCAGAGTCAGGCACCCAGTTACAGCCAGGTAGACTTGATCGTGACACCACCATGTTTTGAACCTGGTACCTTTTGCTGCAAGAGGCCGGTTCTATACCCACTCTGCCAATCAGATGTTCTGTTATTATGTGCCCAGATAAACAGAAAACTTGTCACCTGCTGCAGCATCTTTCCAATTATTCTAATTATTTTTGTAATAAGAATGTTGTATCTACCAACCCAGACCCAGGGTCAGTCATTTAAATTAGGGTGTACCCTAAAATATTAGACTGTTCGTATTTTTATGTGCAATAATATTCTTGTGTCTAATGTTGGCAAGTGGATTTTTAATGGGGCTAGCATCTTGTTTGTCAAAGGAAGTAAGAAAGAGAGTTCTTCGGTGTTATACAGAACCTATCCTGACATATGGAAGTGAGTCATGGACAATTAGTAAATAAGAATGACAAGCGCGAGAGGCCACAGAGATGTGGTATTATAGAAGAAAGTTAAAAATACCATGGCCAGTTGAACAAGAGTAATGAGGATGTCCTGAGAGAGGCCAAATCACAAAGTAAGTTCCTCATGTTAGAAGGAAGCTATTCCTTTTCTTTGCGCCTGGCAAGAGAAGAAGTTGGAATATATTGTGACAAAGGGAAAGACTGAAGGAAAAAAGAGACAGAGGAAGACAAAGAGAGAAGATACAGGACTGATTGACATCACGGCACAGAAAGACCTCAACAACAGAACTGATAAATAGTAATGAAGACAGGAAGTTGAAGAGAGACATGATCGCCTATGCTACACCATGGTACTTGAAGAAGAAGAAGGCAACCTCATCACTAAAACAAATTGATACTGAAACAACTACTGCAAAAGCAAATGAATGATTTCGTGCTAGCTTCATCAGTACCAGTCGCAGTCGTGGCTCTATACACCATAGAGAGCAAAAAACTAAATTAGATGAGTGGAATGTTATCATGTTGAAAAATAAAGAAGATATAGGATCACCAGTAGTAACCCCCCCCCCCCCCCCAAGGAATACCCCCCTGAGGTGATAGCCATCAGCTGTTTTTTTTCCTGATGTGAAAGCTTCTTTTTGTCAAATATGCGGTGACGCTGTATGAAGCATCGCCACTTGGTGCAATCGGCAGCTTCATTCTCCCAGGTTGCTAGGTTTATTTCCAGTGCCTTAACGTCTCTCTTACACACATCTTTAAACCTCAGCAGCGCTCCCACAACTGTTCTTTTGCCATCTGCCAGTAGAAGATATCTATGTAGATGCGACCATCTTCCATGCGGCGGACATGGCCAAGCCAACGTAATCTGCGGAGTCTAAGCAGTGTATACATGCTTTGAAGGCCAGCATGTGACAGCGCCTTGACATTTATCACTTTGTCCTTTCACAAAATACCACGACTGTGGTGTAGACACTGTACATGGAAGGTATTGAACTTTCTTTCTTGCTTAGCATAGGTTGTCCATGTCTCGCTGCCATAAAGAAGTGTGCTGGTGATGCAGGCATCATAAACCACAGCTTTGTGAGTTTTGGAGCTAGGACCACAATGATGAACTGTTTAATACAAGCCAAACTGTCAAGTTCTATCTTTTACCTTGGCAACCAAGATACAGAAAAGTTAAAATGCAGGATGTTACATGAGATACTATGTCTCGCTGCCATATAGAAGTGTGCTGGTGATGCAGGCATCATACACCGCAGCATGAGATGCATGAAGACATAATCTGGAGTCATCTTTATATGACCACCCAGAGAAGGCCACTCTCCAAACCTCCGATGTCTTGCGGGCAGTGTTAGGATGTGCAAGAACATGGACAGGAAGACTCCACAACTTCCCTACTGAAGACACGCCCACGGCGACCGTTGCCTCAATTGGCTGTGTGTGGTGTACCCGGAAACGGGGCCTCCCAGTACTGAGGCACAGTTAAGTCCCCGATGTCACTTATCGGTGCAGAGTTGAGAGAGATGGCTGAGCATCACAATCCCCCCTGTGTTGCAGCATGATGAGAACCAAGCATTGCACACTGAGCTTGGGGGGATCACTTGGGCACCAGACTTAATACTGGCTCTTGACTGGATGGCCGCATGCAGGAGATTTCTACAATGGAGGGTTGGCAGGTGGTGGGTATCTGGAAGTGGCTCTGTGCAGGACATGAGGATTCCTTGGGAGAGCCCAGAACCAGAGCACAGCATTGTGCAAGCTCTGCATAGTTGGAGAGCCCCCTGGATGACGGGGAATGCACAGTGTGCTACCCCACCTATCCCCAACTGCTAACTTAGAACCAGAAGTGGGGTCCTCTGTATGCGTGCCAGGCCAGGATAAAATGCCTGGGAAAGAGACTGGAGCTCAGAACTCCCTAACTCAAAGTTGCAGGATGGCAGAAAAGCCACCGGAAAGACAGGGCTATTTTGAAGATAACGCAACCATATTTTTACCATACGAGCTCGGACGCCGCCTCGGTAAACAAGGTCCACGCAGAGCAGTGACACCCCCAGGCTGCTTGCAAATAGTCTACTACTGGGAACTTAAACAGATTAGGGATGAGCCCACTCTCCCGTTGA
The DNA here is from genome assembly GCA_024509875.1 of Oreohelix idahoensis. NCBI lineage: Eukaryota > Metazoa > Mollusca > Gastropoda > Stylommatophora > Oreohelicidae > Oreohelix > Oreohelix idahoensis. The sequence continues at coordinate 1,028,903 of JAMPIV010003254.1, read as the reverse complement.
ACAGGTGCTAAAGTCGTAGATACTGGGCCAGAAGGCGCACCGGAAACCACAGTATCACGCAACTCGCTTTTTTTTCTATGGAGAGTACACCGTCAAATAAATCTCGTACTGGTGCTCGCCCTGTGGAGCTCCACCAGGCAGGTGCAGTGCCGGGCTCTGAGCCTCGACAGAGCCCACCCTCAGCTACTGGAGGACCCTCTAGACCGTCTTGTGGAGTCAGCAGACGGCGGAGGAGAATTACTGACCAAAACAAAACAGAAAAAGAGAAACCCAGAGTGCCACTTGTCATGATGCACTGGAATGCAGAGGGAGTGAACAGCAAGCAGGCTGGATACAGCAAAAAGACAGAGCTGGAAAACATCTTGTATGAGAAGCAAGTCAGTGTTTGCTGTATCCAAGAGACTCACTTGAAAGCAGATCAAACCTTTAAAATAAGGGGATATCAATGCTTCAGATCCGACAGACAAGATAGACGAAAAGGAGGAGTACTTACTCTTGTAAGGAATAACATTCCTGCACACGAAAGGAAAACCTTCATGGATGGAGCAGAATATCAGCTGTTGCAGCTAAAGGTAGACAAGATGGAAATAGAACTCCTGAACTATTACTGTCCGAACAACAAACCCCTGAGTCTCAGCACTATACAGGTACCAGCCACCAACTTTATAGCAGTTGGAGACCTTAATAGCCACTCCCAGAGCTGGGGCTATAACCATCTGGATCACAGAGGTGAAGAGGTTGAAACTTGGCAAGATGATCACTCCCTAATCCTAGTCAATAATGCCACAGATACTCCTACCTTCTACTCCAGAGGATGGCACACAACTTCAACACCAGATCTTGCCTTCTCCACACCAGATATAGCTGGATCTATTAGTAGAGAAGTAGGAGACCAACTAGGGGGAAGCGACCATCGCCCAATCTTTCTTACTGTCCAGAGTGCAACTCTCAGTACAGGCCCAGCCATTACAAGATGGAACTACAAAAAAGCCAACTGGGGTTTATTCAGGCATCAGGTGAACACGCTGCTGTCTACCCTCAAGGTACAGAACAGAGACATTAATGAAGTGGTAAAAGACTTCAACAGATGCATACTACAAGCTGCAAAAGAAACCATTCCCAAAGGATGCCGGCGTAACTACATACCATACTGGTCCAGCACACTCCAAGAACGTCAGGAAGCTATGGACAGGGCTAGAAAGGACGCAGAGTCTCAGCCTTCACTTGAAACTCACAACAAATGGAAAAAGGCTGTAGCAGAGTTTCAGAGAACAAAGCTAGAAGAAAAACGGAAAAGCTGGAGAACTAAAACGGCATCGCTGAACCTTGAGAAAGACGGCAGGAAACTTTGGAGATTAGTCAAGTCTCTAAATGAAGAGCGTTCCTCACCAAGGCAGACTATCACATTGGATGAAGGTGGCAAACTTTTCAGAGGAAAACAAGCTGCAGACTTGTTTGCTAGAAGATACAGTTCAGAAAGCAACTTACCCATTAACATAGACCATCAGAGAGAGATAAGAAAAGAAATACTGGCAACCATGGGACAGACAGATACTCCTGCCCCAATGAGGGAACCCATCACACTAGGAGAACTACAGAAGGCTATTTCCAAGCTTAAGTTTCAAAAGTCACCCGGCCCAGACAAAATCAGCAACGAAATGCTAGTAAATCTGAGCTCAGCAGCAAAGACAAAACTGCTTGAGATATTCAACCACAGCTGGTTGAAAGGAACGGTACCCCAAGTATGGAGAGAAGCCATCACAATACCCATACTAAAGAAAGGGAAATGTAAGACCGAGGCTGCAAGTTACCGGCCAATCAGTCTCACAAGCTGTGTTGGGAAGACTATGGAACGAATAGTCAACCACAGATTGAAATGGTATTTAGAGTCTGAGCAGATCCTGGTGCCGGAACAAGCTGGATTTAGAGAATGCTACAGTATAGAAGACCAAGTTACTTACTTGTCTCAAGCAATAGAAGATGCCTTCCAGGAGAAGAAAAAGGTCCTAACGATCTGGGTCGACTTCAAGCAGGCCTTTGACAAGGTGTGGGAAAGATGGCCTCATTGCAAAACTTAGGAGAAGTGGAATCCAAGGCAACATGATGAAATGGATCCAGTCATACTTGCATAACAGGAGAACTAGAGTCACTCTTGACGGTCTGCAGAGCAGAAAAGTGTTGCTCCATCAGGGGGTACCTCAAGGAGGAGTAATTTCCCCAACACTCTTCCTTGTTTACATCAATGACCTGGTGAAAGATCTCCCTGCAGGAGTGAAAGCTGCCTTATATGCAGATGACCTAGTACTCTGGTGCACTGATGAAAATGTCACCACAGCAAATTATAGAATGCAGCGGGCAGCAGACATGCTAGTGTCATGGGCAGAGAAATGGCTTATCACAATAAACACAGACAAAACCTCCACAACACTGTTCTCCCTCGCCCCCAAGGACAAATCAGCTAACATACACCTAGGGACAACCGTGATCAAGGAAGAAAGCTACCCCACCTATCTTGGGGTGACATTTGACCAAAGGCTTACATGGAATAAGCATATTGAAAATGCAGAAGGAAAGGCCCGAAGACGACTAGGCATACTCAGAAAATTAGCAGGTACCAACTGGGGAGCAAATGAACGAAATCTAAAGAAGATTTATAGTGGAGTAATAAGACCACACTTAGAGTTTAGCTCAGCAGCATGGTCATCAGCTGCTAACTCACATCTGCAGTCTTTGGACAAGGTGCAAAATCAAGCTCTCAGGCTCATTACAGGAGCCATGAAAACTACACCAATAACAGAGATGCAGAAGGTTGCTGGATTACAGACACTGTCCCATAGAAGAGACACAAAAACCATGATCCAGATGGAAAAGTACAACAGTATGCCAACGCACCCAATGAAGGCAAGACTAGATGATCTGGCATTGGGACGTCTAAAGCGTAGCAGCTTTGTGCATCGGGGAAAAAGACTTATAAGACAGCATCAAGAAGACCTATCCATGAAGACAACACCACTGAAGCCCACCCTATACCCTGTACCATGGGAGCAGGCCAGCAGTGCCCTCCAAATTAATACATCAGTCAGTGGTCTCACAAGTGGATGTGAGTATAATGATCTGCAAAAACGAACTGCTACATTGAGTATGATCCAAGAAAGCTATCCCGATCAATCATGGATACATGCCTATACAGATGGATCAGCAACTAATGCTGTTAGGAATGGAGGTGCCGGTATCTTTATCTCATATCCTGACAACCACTATGAGACTAGGCACATTCCCACTGGTAAATTCTGTTCCAAGTATACAGCTGAGGTTCAAGCTCTAGAGCAAGCTGCAAATATGATTTATAACACCAACTCTGACTGCCACCAGGCAGTCATCCTCACAGATGCACTGTCTGTCCTGCAAGCTCTCAAGGGTGGTAAACTCCCGCATCTGAGAAATGAACTAAACAAGGTAGCTGCCAAAAAGAGAACCATACTTCAGTGGGTACCATCTCATTGTGGTGTACCCGGAAATGAAAAGGCAGATAAACTTGCAAAAAAGGGAGGAGAATGTGAACAAGAAGAGAATGAAGTCACATACTTTGAGAAAAAGAGAGCTATCCAGACTATCAGAAGAGAACAGAACCAACCCAAAGACGACTATCACACTCTCGACCGGCAGGGACAGATAACTATTTTTCGACTCAGGACAGGGCATAACAAACTGAATAAACACATGCACAAGCTACGACTGTCTGCTTCACCACTGTGCACATGTGGATTAAACGAACAAACTGCTGAGCATGTTCTACAGGACTGTCCTCTGTATGACCAGTTAAGAAAGATATACTGGCCCAATGACTCAACACTAAACTCAAAGCTATATGGAGTTAAAGAGGAACTTCAAACAACAGTCGAATTCATCATGAGAACTCGTCTGACGGTGTAATCATCAAAGATGCGATCGCAAGAAGAAGAAGATATGACCACCAGCTATGCACAATGCTAAAATATACACATGTGGAAGTGAACCTATGTCTGTGAGGCTAATTACACCCTCATTGACTATTGAAATCATCCACATACTTCCAGGGATTCCCCCTATCGGTGAAACTTGTTGAGAACCCAGCATTGCACACTAAGCTTGGAGAAATCACTTGAGCCCCAGGCGTAATTCTTTGGCTTTGACCTGGTTGACTGCATGCAGGAGGATCTCACTATGGACCCACTGATAGGTAGGGGGAGCTGTAAAGTGGCTCTGTGCAGGATGTGACAATTTCTTGGGAGAGCCCAGAACCAGAGTACAGTATTTAAGCTCTGCATAGTTGGAGAGCCCCCTTGGATGGCGAGAATGCACAGTATGCCACACACTCCTAGCTTGGGACTGGATGTGACGATCCTTTAAATGCAAGCCAAGCTGGAGAAATAGGAGCTCATGACTTCAACTCAGCATGTTGTGGAATGGTGAAAAGCCACAGGAAAAGCCTAGATCTACAGTGTAGATAATACTAAGGAGTCTTCAACTTGGTATTGGCTGCAAAAGAGCGAAAAGCTCAGCAGCCCTAGTTAAACAACAACAACAACAATACCACAACATTGTGAGTTTGGAGTTAGGACCACCATGATGAACTTTTTAAATACAAGCAAAACTGCCAAGTTTTATCTTCCATCATGGCAACCAAGATACTTCTTTCTTCTTTGATCCTTAGCCGCCGACCGTCAAAGCAGTCAGTGGCCATCACGCCTAGTGGCGTCTTGTAGGGCAACAACAAATTGATTCCACTTTGCTCGGTCGGTGGCCATCCTTCGTACAGTGCCCCAACTCTGGTTCATTCTTTGCATCTCAGCCTCCACAGTCCTCCGCCAGGTTGTTTTTTGGTCGGCCTCTCTTTCGTTTTCCTTCAGGGGTCCAAAGAATAGCTGTTCTTGTGATGGCATCGGGGTCTCTTCTGAGGACATGGCCAACCCAGCTCCAGCGTCTGCCAGCTATGATGGTGTGCATGTCCTCTTGCTTGCTACGAGTAAGCAGATCTTGGTTAGAGATGGTATTTGGCCAAAAGATTCGGTGAATTTTTCTTAGGCATGTTGTGTGAAAAGAGGACAATTTCGACATTTCCTTCTCTGTAACTCTCCAGCATTCCGCACCATAGAGAAGCACAGAAAGCACACAGATCTGACATAATCCTAATTTTGTGCTTGTGCTGTATTGGGAGGACTTCCAGATGTTGTTTAGGCTAAAGAAGGCTGTTCTTGCCTTATTCATTCTGATGTTTATGTCTTTGCCTGCCCCGCCGTCTGGTGTTACTATGCTTCCTAGGTATGTGAAGGTATCTGTCTGTACCAATTGCTGACTCCTTACTGATATGGGCTCAGGGTTGCTCACATTGAGCGTCATGACCTCAGACTTCTTTAAATTGATATTCAAGCCCACCTGCTGGCTAAACTTATTAAGTCTATCCGTTTTTTCCTGGATGTGTTGATGTGAATGTGCTAGTAGTGCAATGTCGTCTGCATATCCAGATCTTCCAATGTAGAAAATGTTGTCCATCCTATTCCTCTTGGACCGCCCTCTGCCGCCTGACGCATCACCCAGTCCATGACTGTTAAAAATAGAGTGGTTGATAAGGGGCATCCCTGTCGTACTCCTGTCTTCACCTCAAAGGTTAGGTCAACCAAGATACAGAAAGGTTAAATCACAGGATGTTACATGAGATACTATGTGAGATATGTAAATGTGAAATATCAGGCAGTTACGTGAAGCTTTGAGATAAGTGCAAGTTAAAAAAAAACAGCACATTAAAACAAGAGATACTATGTGAGTTCAGTGAAAGTGAATCAGCCCATTGTTACATGAGATATTATGTGAGATAAACAAAAATTAAGCAGCACATTGTTACATGAGATATTATGTGAGATAAACAAAATTAAACTGCACACTGTTACATGAGATATTATGTGAGATAAATAAAAATTAAACAACACATTGTTACAAAAGATATTGTGTGAGATAAACAAAAGTTAAACAACACATTGTTACAAGAGATACTATGTGAGATAAGTGAAAGTTTAAAATAACAGCACATGTTACAAGAGATACTATCTGAGGCAAGTTTAAGTAAAACAGCACAATGCTATATGAGATACTATGTGATACACATGAAAAATTTATAATAAAACAGCATATTGTTACATGAGATACTATGTGGATAGTGACAGATAATCAGCACACTGTTACATGAGATATTATGTGAGATAAACAAAAATTAAACAACAGACTGTTACAAAAGATACTATGTGAGACGTGCAAAATAGCAAGCTGTTACATGGAATATTACGTGAGATATGTAAGTGAAATAGCAGGCTGTTATATGAGATATTATGTGACACCACAGAATAGTACAACAGACATTATGTGAGGTAGGTACTTATCACTTACCATTCCACCAAAAACAAGAGATGCTTTAGTTGGGCTGAAACATGCGCACGTAATCCTCATCTGACTGCCACATATCCTGACATGCAAGACAGGACATAGTCTATAATACAGTTCATACTTCTTACATGTTTGCAGTGCCCATTGTCTTATTCTTTAAAATAAATATTAGACAAACATAAAGGTACGTTTTCAGGCACTTGTAAGAAATAAAGAAGTAGAAAACTAGACAACAGAAAAACAACAGACATGAGTGGCTTACCCAGGACTCAAACCCAGGACCTTCCGTGCGACAACCCCGCCTAGCTATGCAAGCGAATCACACTATCCTCCCTGCCATCTAGGCATTCCCTTCCTTATGTGTCTTATTCTTTTAACCTGTCTCTATTTCTTGTCTTTGTTGCTTGTTTGTAACTGTGGCTGATAAAGGGTGAACCCAGAAATGTTCTGTCTTTTTAGTGTACCATCCATTTGTACAACTGACTCCATACCATTTTCTTTTTTAAAATTATATATTACTTCCATTGCTAGTTTTACACCATCCTCTTAGTTATTCTATTATACAGTTTGCCTTTCTGTTTATGAGGTTAATGTAATTCCAGAAATCACACAACTGTAAGAAATCATACAACTACATGAAATCATTCAACTAGGAGAAATCACACAACTGCAAGGAATCATGCAGCTGCAAGAAATCATACAACGGCAAGAAATCACACAACTGCAAAAAAAAATCATATAGCTGCATGAAAACACATAACAGTAAGAAACACACAACGACATGAAATTACACGAATGCAAGAAAATATACAACTGCAAGAAATCACACAAAAACAAACAAATCACACAACTGCAGGAAATCACACAACTGTTCGAAATCACAGCCCTGCAAAAAAGCATACATGAAATCACACAACTACAAAAAAGTATACAACTACAAGAAATTACACAACTACAAGAAATCATACAACTACAAGAAATCACACAAAAAAAGCATACAACTACAAGAAATCACACAACTACAAGAAATCACACAACTACAAGAAATCCCACAACTACAAGATTTTACACAACTACAAGAAATCCCACAACTGCAAGAAATCCCACAACAACAAGAAATCTCACAACTACAAGAAATCCCACAACTACAAGAAATCCCACAACTACAAGAAATCACACAACAACAAGAAATCTCACAACAACAAGAAATCACACAACTACAAGAAATCACACAACTACGAGAAATCACACAAGAAATCACACAACTACAAGAAATCACACAACTATGAGAAATCACACAACAACAAGAAATCACACAACTACAAGAAATCACACAACTATGAGAAATCACACAACTACGAGAAATAACACAACTATGAGAAATCACACAACAACAAGAAATCACACAACTATGAGAAATCACACAACAAGAAATCACACAACAACAACAAATCACACAACTATGAGAAATCACACAACAAGAAATCACACAACTACAAGAAATCACACAACAACAAGAAATCACACAACTATGAGAAATCACACAACTACAAGAAATCACACAACTACAAGAAATCACACAACTACAAGAAATCACACAACAAGAAATCACACAACAACAAGAAATCACACAACTATGAGAAATCACACAACAAGAAATCACACAACTACAAGAAATCACACTACAAGAAATCACACAACTACAAGAAATCACACAACTATGAGAAATCACACAACTATGAGAAATCACACAACAAGAAATCACATAACTACAAGAAATCACACAACAACAAGAAATCACACAACTACGAGAAATCACACAACTACAAGAAATCACACAACTACAAAGAAATCACACAACTACAAGAAATCACACAACTACAAGAAATCACACAACTACAAGAAATCACACAACTGCAAGAAATCACACAACTGCAAGAAATCACACAACTGCAAGAAATCCCACAACTGCAAGAAATCCCACAACTGCAAGAAATCCCACAACTGCAAGAAATCCCACAACCACAGCTACAAGAAATCACACAACTACAAGAAAACACACAACTACTACAAGAAATCACACAACAACTACAAGAAATCACACAACTACAAGAAATCACACAACTACAAGAAATCACACAACTACAAGAAATCACACAACTACAAGAAATCACACAACTACAAGAAATCCCACAACTACAAGAAATCCCACAACTACAAGAAATCACACAACTACAAGAAATCACACAACTACAAGAAATCACACAACTACAAGAAATCACACAACTACAAGAAATCCCACAACTACAAGAAATCCCACAACTACAAGAAATGACACAACTACAAGAAATCATACAACTACAAGAAATCCGACAACTACAAGAAATCACACAACTACAAGAAATCACACAACTACAAGAAATCACACAACTACAAGAAATCCCACAACTACAAGAAATCACACAACTACAAGAAATCACACAACTACAAGAAATCACACAACTACAAGAAATCCCACAACTACAAGAAATCACACAACTACAAGAAATCACACAACTACAAGAAATCACACAACTACAAGAGACTGATTTTTACGTATCCTTTTTTTCTTGTACAGAGACAGGTGTCCCTCGCCATTCTCACAACTACAAGAAATCACACAACTACAAGAAATCACACAACTACAAGAAATCCCACAACTACAAGAAATCACTGTGCTACAAGTCCATTACAAGAAATCCCCACAACTACAAGAAATCTTTATCAACTCTTATGTACAAGAAATCCGACAACTACAAGAAATCTGACAACTACAAGAAATCACACAACTACAAGTCACACTTTCTACAAGAAATCTCTTACCTACAAGGTGTCAAACAACTAGGGCCACAACTACAAGAAATTTTTTTTTTTTTACAAGAAATCACACAACTACAAGAAATCCCACAACTACAAGAAATCACACAACTACAAGAAATCACACAACTACAAGAAATCACACAACTACAAGAGACTGATTTTTACGTATCCTTTTTTTCTTGTACAGAGACAGGTGTCCCTCGCCATTCAGGCAAATACTCGCCGATTTCGGAGGTACCCTTTAGAGCCTGGTCGGCTCAGGAGCCGCCAGTCCCTGGTCGATGACACTCCTTCAAATGTTCTCACCAGGGCTCGAGTTAATCCAGTCCAAATCCCGGTTGACAAAGAATCTTCAAATGTCCTCACCCGGGTTTGATCCTGGGTCACCCGGTCGCCAGCGCAGTTTTGTAACCACTTCACCAATGCAGCTCCCTAGGGCCAGCCTTGTAACACTATCGATTGGTTTCATCAATCTGTCTTCTATCCCCAGTGTCTTCTCACATATTCATCGCAATCATTTTTCTGATGGAGCATGGACCTATCACTGTAGCTGGTGCCCTTGCAGGAAGCCTGCACCAAGCAGTTATGTGCTCTTACAGTGGGGGTTTATGTGGCAATTTGTTTTACATGATAAGGTTGCCAGATGCCAGGCACAACCTCATGTTAATTGCCTTGTACAGCATGCCTGAAAGTATAATAGTCCTATTCTAAATCTGTCTCTTCAGGGACTCCCTAGAACTACACAGGGATCCCTCACATCTTGCTCTACTGCTGCTTGTCTGGTTCATTTGACTAGAGGTATACCTCGCTTTAATGCGCTTCGCTTTATTGCGCTTCGCAGATATTGCACTTTTTTTTTCAAATTATTCATGTTTATTTATTAGAGCGTGCCTTCTCCTTCCGATAGATTTTGGCTCTCCACCAGCAAAAAGATTACGATTCGCTGAAGGTCCAGATGATGATAGCATTTTTTTTAGCAATAAAGTATTTAAAATTGTACAATACACTGTTGTTTTAAGACCTAATGCTATTGCGCACTTAACAGACATAGTGTAAACATGATTTTAGGTGTTTATATGCACTGGGAAGCCCCCAAAAAATGGGTATGACCCGCTTTAGTGCAATATTCGCTTTATTGCGGTGGTCTGGATCTGAACCCGCAATATCTCTGAGGTATACTTGTACAGTCCTTCTATTCTGCTCTAGCACCCATTTATGAAAGCCTATCTGGTTGTCATTTCTGTTGTTCTCCATGTTTGAGAGCCATACATTTGGACTGCCTTGACATCTGAGTTGAAGGTTCCTATTTTTTTAAAATTTTGATGTGGTAATAAAAATATATATAGAAAGTCCCTATTGTGACACAGATACATAAGAAAATGTAAGACTAACCTGTACGGATAGGCAGGCTGGGAGAGATTCCATACACATATGACATATACGTTTTGTAAGGGAGACTGGCTCTTCTAGCAAAAAGTAAAAAATACAAATATACAAAAGAAAGCACATAATCAAGATTCAGCAACTAATAAAAAAACTTATAATCAAGATTCAATATTGTAGAATCCCAACGGTTGATAATTCCATCAACATTTAACCATATTTTCCAAAGAATAATGTAACACACAAAGATGTGTATCACAAAGAATGGTTCTCCACTTGTTACCGTATCACAGGTTAATCAACACTCTGATATCACAGACTAACATTATAAACTCTATAAAGCAGGAGGCAATCTCATATTCAGAAATTAACAATATTAAATTAGTGACATAAGTAATCTGATTATCAGAAGTTAAAAAAAAAAAAAAAAATTAGATAAGAGTTATGGCCCTCTAGTTTCTACCACTTTGCCAACATTTCCTAAATTAGCTGAACTATCCCAGCTTCATTCACTTCTGCCAAAATAGGACAGCAGTAAAACTAACTAGCTGTTATAAACAAACTTACTGTGCTGGAACCATGGGACAGCATGAAACTAACTAGCTGTTATAAACAAACTTACTGTGCTGGAACCATGGGACAGCAAAAACGAGTAATAAGAATATCCTGAAAGAAGGCAGTCCAAAGAGGAAGCTTATTACTAACATTAAACGGAAGCCATCCATTTTCTATGGGCTTGCTATGAGGAGAAGAAGGAAAGATGGAACATATTGTGACGACAGGAAAGATTGAGGGGAAACAAGAATGACAAAGAGAGAAGATACTGATATCATGGCATGGAAAGAAGTCACAATAGAATTTATAAACAGTGCTGGAGTCAGGAAGTTGTGGAGAGACATGATTCCTTATGCCACCAGGAATAGTACCTGAAGAAGAAGACTGTCCTGAACGCCACTGCCTATTACAGTTGTTCCACAACCATAATGGATGGTCTCCTTGCAGGAAGCCTTACACTAAAGCACTAAACATGCTCTGATAGGAGTGGTGTCTGTAGCAATTTGTTCTACATTATGGGGTCACAGCCCCTTTCACAACCATCATTAACAGCCTTTATGACATGCTTGGTAGGGTACTGTGGTCTTGTTCTTTACTCGTCTATTCTAGAGCTTGCTGAGGGAGCCTAAGCATGTAAAGGAGTGTGGTGATGTCGATTCTAAACAACACATAACAATCCCAGACCCTGGGATCCACTATAATGGTTCTTGTAATACTAGGAATAGCTATCTATCAGTGGTAGGGAATTCTCAACACACACAAAAAGCACGAAAATGCTTCTTCTTCTCTTTTCTTTAAGTACCATACCTTGTGATGTAGGTGATCATGTCTCTCCACAACTTCCTGTCTCCAGTACTATTTATCAATTCTGTTGTTGACTTCTGTCCGTGCCACGATGTCACACTGTCCAGTATCATCTCTCTTTGTCTTCCTCTATCTCTTTTTCCTTCAATCTTTCCTGTCATCACAGTATATATTCCAGTTTTCTTTGTCTCATTACATGCCCAATGAAAGTGGATTGTTTCCTTCTAACGTGAGAAATAAGCTTCCTTTGTGCATTGGCCTCCTACAGGGAATCCTTATTACTCTTAATGGCTGTCCTTGGTATTTTTAACATTCTTCTGTTAAACCACATCTCTGAAAATTCATAGCATGAAATATAGGTGTAGGAGGTCTTTATCAACAACATAGTACCACGCTCCTACATGTATTTTTTTATATTACTTTTTTTTTATGGTACTGAATCAGCTTTATGAAAAGATGAAACACTAGAAACATGGGAAATTTAGGGGTTCACTCTTCCTCAGCCACAGTTACATAGAGGGACAAAGACAAGAAAGATAGGCAAGGTAAAGAGACAAAAAGGTAAAGAGAAAAAAGACAATGGACAAGTCAAAAACCTGGAGAGAACAGTTGGGCGACCACAGCTGAGGTTCAAAGATGTGTGCAAGAGAGATATGAGGGCACTGGACATGGATCCAGCAACATGGGAGGATGAAGCTGCCAATCGCACTAAGTGGCGATGCTATTTACGGCGCCACCTCAGATTGGGCGAAGAGAGGCTCACACAACAAGCAGAGGAGGGGAGAAAATGTCGAAAGGAGCACCAGGAAAATAAGCAGCTGAGGGCTGTCAGCTCAGGGGCGCATTCCCATAGTCAGTTATGACTGAAGGAGCTATTATTATTATTATTTTAAAGAAAGAAATATATCAAACATAAAATTCAAGAAACAAAAACTGAAAAGAGAAAATGAAATAACAAGACAGTAAAATAAAATTCCTGGTAGAAGATCGCTACATTCATAGAGACATTATAGGTGGACATTAGAAGATTTCAACTGTGATTCATAGAACACACAGAACACTTGTAGACCTGGCTGATGATAATGGTCTCACTTATATCTTGAATGTAAAAAAAGATATGCCATTAAACTTTAACCTGCCAGTGCAAAAGCAATATGGGAAAATCTAGATGTAGCATTGTTCAAATAATTAGATGAACAAACCAACCTTGGAAAGAAAGCTCAAAATCTTCAGCAACATAAAATATCTTCCATGTTACAAAAAATCAAGGCGGCAAATAAAAGGAATACATCACAAAGAAGAGAAGACAAAAACATATAGAAGAAATCAGGAACAAAGAAGAGAAGACAAAAACATATAGAAGAAATCAGGAACAAAGAAGAGAAGACAAAAACATATAGAAGAAATCAGGAACAAAGAAGAGAAGACAAAAACATATAGAAGAAATCAGGAACAAAGAAGAGAAGACAAAAACATATAGAAGAAATCAGGAACAAAGAAGAGAAGACAAAAACATATAGAAGAAATCAGGAACAAAGAAGAGAAGACAAAAACATATAGAAGAAATCGGGAACAAAGAAGAGAAGACAAAAACATATAGAAGAAATCAGGAACAAAGAAGAGAAGACAAAAACATATAGAAGAAATCAGGAACAAAGAAGAGAAGACAAAAACATATAGAAGAAATCAGGAACAAAGAAGAAGACAAAATTACATATCGAAGAAATCGGGAACAAAGAAGAGAAGACAAAAACATATAGAAGAAATCAGAAGAACAATTATTAAAGAAGGTAGGGTAAGAAGAAGACAAAAACATATAGAAGAAATCGGGAACAAAGAAGAGAAACAAAAACATATAGAAGAAATCAGGAACAAAGAAGAGAAGACAAAAAAACATATCGAAGAAATCGGGAACAAAGAAGAGAAGACAAAAACATATAGAAGAAATCAGGAACAAAGAAGAGAAGACAAAAACATATAGAAGAAATCGGGAACAAAGAAGAGAATGTCCCTCTCAAAAACATATAGAAGAAATCGGGAACAAAGAAGACAAGACAAAAAACAATCAGGAACAAAGAAGAGAAGACAAAAACATATAGAAGAAATCAGGAACAAAGAAGAGAAGACAAAAACATATAGAAGAAATCAGGAACAAAGAAGAGAAGAATCCAAAAACATATAGAAGAAATCAGGAACAAAGAAGAGAAGACAAAAAATATAGAAGAAATCAGGAACAAAGAAGAGAAGACAAAAACATATAAAAGAAATCGGGAACAAAGAAGAGAAGACAAAAACATATAGAAGAAAAAAAGAAGAAAGACAGAAAACATATAGAAGAAATCAGGAACAAAGAAGAGAAGACAAAAACATATAGAAGACAAAAAGGTAAAAGAAAAAGAGAGAAGAAAAAACATGGATCGAAGAAATTGGGAACAAAGAAGAAGAGAAGACAAAAACATATAGAAGAAATCGGGAACAAAGAAGAGAAGACAAAAACATATAGAAGAAATCGGGAACAAAGAAGAGAAGACAAAAACATATAGAAGAAATCAGGAACAAAGAAGCGAAGACAAATACAGATAGAAGCAATTGGGAACAAAGAAGAGAAGACAAAAACATATAGAAGAAATCAGGAACAAAGAAGAGAAGACAAAAACATATAGAAGAAAATCGGGAACAAAGAAAGAAGAAAAAACAATAGAAGAAATCGGGAACAAAGAAGAGAAGACAAAAACATATAGAAGAAATCAAGAAGAAATCAGGAACAAAGAAGAGAAGACAAAAACATATAGAAGAAATCAGGAACAAAGAAAAAAAATATAGAGAAATCAGACAAAAACAAAAACATATAGAAGAAATCAGGAACAAAGAAGAGAAGACAAAAACATATAGAAGAAATCAGCAACAAAGAAGAGAAAACAAAAACATATAGAAGAAATCAGGAACAAAGAAGAGAAGACAAAAACAATAGAAAATCAGGAAAAAAGAAGAGAAGACAAAAACATATAGAAGAAATCAGGAACAAAGAAGAGAAGACAAAAACATATAGAAGAAATCGGGAACAAAGAAGAGAAGACAAAAACATATAGAAGAAATCAGGAACAAAGAAGAGAAGACAAAAACATATAGAAGAAATCGGGAACAAAGAAGAGAAGACAAAAACATATAGAAGAAATCAGGAACAAAGAAGAGAAGACAAAAACATATAGAAGAAATCAGGAACAAAGAAGAGAAGACAAAAACATATAGAAGAAATCAGGAACAAAGAAGAGAAGACAAAAACATATAGAAGAAATCAGGAACAAAGAAGAGAAGACAAAAACATATAGAAGAAATCAGGAACAAAGAAGAGAAGACAAAAACATATAGAAGAAATCGGGAACAAAGAAGAGAAGACAAAAACATATAGAAGAAATCAGGAACAAAGAAGAGAAGACAAAAACATATAGAAGAAATCGGGAACAAAGAAGAGAAGACAAAAACATATAGAAGAAATCAGGAACAAAGAAGAGAAGACAAAAACATATAGAAGAAATCAGGAACAAAGAAGAGAAGACAAAAACATATAGAAGAAATCAGGAACAAAGAAGAGAAGACAAAAACATATAGAAGAAATCAGGAACAAAGAAGAGAAGACAAAAACATATAGAAGAAATCAGGAACAAAGAAGAGAAGACAAAAACATATAGAGAAGACAAAAACATATAGAAGAAATCAGGAACAAAGAAGAGAAGACAAAAACATATAGAAGAAATCAGGAACAAAGAAGAGAAGACAAAAACATATAGAAGAAATCAGGAACAAAGAAGAGAAGACAAAAACATATAGAAGAAATCAGGAACAAAGAAGAGAAGACAAAAACATATCGAAGAAATCGGGAACAAAGAAGAGAAGACAAAAACATATAGAAGAAATCGGGAACAAAGAAGAGAAGACAAAAACATATAGAAGAAATCGGGAACAAAGAAGAGAAGACAAAAACATATAGAAGAAATCGGGAACAAAGAAGAGAAGACAAAAACATATAGAAGAAATCAGGAACAAAGAAGAGAAGACAAAAACATATCGAAGAAATCGGGAACAAAGAAGAGAAGACAAAAACATATAGAAGAAATCAGGAACAAAGAAGAGAAGACAAAAACATATAGAAGAAATCGGGAACAAAGAAGAGAAGACAAAAACATATAGAAGAAATCGGGAACAAAGAAGAGAAGACAAAAACATATAGAAGAAATCAGGAACAAAGAAGAGAAGACAAAAACATATAGAAGAAATCAGGAACAAAGAAGAGAAGACAAAAACATATAGAAGAAATCAGGAACAAAGAAGAGAAGACAAAAACATATAGAAGAAATCAGGAACAAAGAAGAGAAGACAAAAACATATAGAAGAAATCAGGAACAAAGAAGAGAAGACAAAAACATATAGAAGAAATCGGGAACAAAGAAGAGAAGACAAAAACATATAGAAGAAATCAGGAACAAAGAAGAGAAGACAAAAACATATAGAAGAAATCAGGAACAAAGAAGAGAAGACAAAAACATATCGAAGAAATCAGGAACAAAGAAGAGAAGACAAAAACATATCGAAGAAATCGGGAACAAAGAAGAGAAGACAAAAACATATAGAAGAAATCGGGAACAAAGAAGAGAAGACAAAAACATATAGAAGAAATCGGGAACAAAGAAGAGAAGACAAAAACATATAGAAGAAATCAGGAACAAAGAAGAGAAGACAAAAACATATCGAAGAAATCGGGAACAAAGAAGAGAAGACAAAAACATATAGAAGAAATCAGGAACAAAGAAGAGAAGACAAAAACATATAGAAGAAATCGGGAACAAAGAAGAGAAGACAAAAACATATAGAAGAAATCGGGAACAAAGAAGAGAAGACAAAAACATATAGAAGAAATCAGGAACAAAGAAGAGAAGACAAAAACATATAGAAGAAATCGGGAACAAAGAAGAGAAGACAAAAACATATAGAAGAAATCAGGAACAAAGAAGAGAAGACAAAAACATATAGAAGAAATCAGGAACAAAGAAGAGAAGACAAAAACATATAGAAGAAATCAGGAACAAAGAAGAGAAGACAAAAACATATAGAAGAAATCAGGAACAAAGAAGAGAAGACAAAAACATATAGAAGAAATCAGGAACAAAGAAGAGAAGACAAAAACATATAGAAGAAATCAGGAACAAAGAAGAGAAGACAAAAACATATCGAAGAAATCGGGAACAAAGAAGAGAAGACAAAAACATATAGAAGAAATCAGGAACAAAAAAAAAAAAAAAAAACATATCGAAGAAATCGGGAACAAAGAAGAGAAGACAAAAACATATAGAAGAAATCAGGAACAAAGAAGAGAAGACAAAAACATATAGAAGAAATCAGGAACAAAGAAGAGAAGACAAAAACATATCGAAGAAATCGGGAACAAAGAAGAGAAGACAAAAACATATAGAAGAAATCAGGAACAAAGAAGAGAAGACAAAAACATATCGAAGAAATCGGGAACAAAGAAGAGAAGACAAAAACATATAGAAGAAATCGGGAACAAAGAAGAGAAGACAAAAACATATAGAAGAAATCAGGAACAAAGAAGAGAAGACAAAAACATATCGAAGAAATCGGGAACAAAGAAGAGAAGACAAAAACATATAGAAGAAATCAGGAACAAAGAAGAGAAGACAAAAACATATAGAAGAAATCAGGAACAAAGAAGAGAAGACAAAAACATATCGAAGAAATCGGGAACAAAGAAGAGAAGACAAAAACATATAGAAGAAATCAGGAACAAAGAAGAGAAGACAAAAACATATAGAAGAAATCGGGAACAAAGAAGAGAAGACAAAAACATATAGAAGAAATCAGGAACAAAGAAGAGAAGACAAAAACATATCGAAGAAATCAGGAACAAAGAAGAGCCCAGCCTGAAGGCAGTTCAAGAATGTAGAAAAAGATGGACTACCATATGTCGAGGACCAACTGAAAGGCCTGTCTACAGTGTCAATGAGGTATAAAATGGTCAAAACACTTTTTGGACTGGGGACTCTACTGATGGTCTGATTAACTCATTTTGCTCTATATATTTTATTATTATTTTTACATGCAAACTTAATATTCTTATTGTGAAAAGAAATCAGTGACGGCCACACTCATTTACTCATAATGGATAATGTAACTATTTCAGACGAACATCAACTTTTGCTCCAAATTAACTCCATTACTTTCTTCATTTTTCTAAATACATACTGTAGTTCTTCTGTTTGGATATTACCTCAGAGTCATTGATGACTGTGGAATGTATAGATAAGAGAAAATTTGGCTCAGACTGGCAAAAAGATAAGGCAATGACCTGGCGACCTGTTGATTAGACAAAGCAGCTTAAACCAAATGCATGTGTGGCATATATAACTCTGACAACTTATAATTTTCCAGTACTTTAAGCTATGAATATCTTGAGTCATCTGAGTTAAAACGCTAGATTTTCAGATACATAAATTGTTGAAGTTTCTTCACATGACTGAAACAAATATATCGAGTTATTATTATGTTCTTGACCATAATAATATTCTCAAGATCAAGTGCACAATAACACTGAACATTAACAAAATTTGTTAAGGGTTGTCATGAAAGCTTGTACACCGTTAAAAGTAACTTACCATTTAGGAAGTTTGGCATGCCCAGCTGTGAGGCATTATTACAGGAACTGATCACCTGTTTACGATCTCGTTTTCTCACCTCGTCTGCATGAGTCTCAGATTCTTCATCGAGAATTGTGAACAGGAACTGGAACAACAAACAAATAACGTATTGTACCACGGCAAGCATGGGAAACTAAGAGCCAGGGATCCAGACCTCCAGGACGACCCAAAGTCCGCTTTGAGGACAACATTAGACAATCTTTGAAAGACCAAGGACTAGAATGGAACCAAGCCAGGAGGAAGACAGCCGATAGAATAGTATGGCGCTCTCTTACAAACTTCTACACCTCACTGTAGAAGAGGAATGACTAAGTAAGTAAAGTACCCCAAGAAATATCTACTTTAGTGTGGTACAAGAAATACCAACTTTAATGTGTTATAAGAAAGATCAACTTTAGTGTGCGACAAGAAAAATCAACTCTAGTATGGCACAAGAAAAATGAACTCTAGTGAGCCAAAAGAAAAATGAACTCTAGTGTGCCAAGAGAAAAATCAACTCTAATGTGCCAAGAGAAAAATCAACTCTAGTGTGCCAAGAGAAAAATCAACTCTAGTGTGCCACAAGAAAGATCAACTCTAGTGTGTCACATGAAAGATCAACTCTAGTGTATCACAAGAAAGATCAACTCTAGTGTGCCATAAGAAATATCAACTCTAGTGTGTCACATGAAAGATCAACTCTAGTGTATCACAAGAAAGATCAACTCTAGTGTGCCATAAGAAATATCAACTCTAGTGTGTCACATGAAAGATCAACTCTAGTGTGCCACAAGAAATATCAACTTTAATGTGCCATAAGAAATATCAACTCTAGTGTGTCACATGAAAGATCAACTCTAGTGTGCCACAAGAAATATCAACTCTAATGTGCCACAAGAAAGATACACTTTAGTGTGCCACAAGAAATATCAACTTTAGTATGCCACAAGAAATGTCAACTTTAGTATGCCACAAGAAATATCAAATCAACTGTGCCACAAGAAAGAATCAAATTTAGTGTGCCACAAGAAAGATCAACTCTAACGTGCCACAAGAAAGATCAACTCTAGTGTGCCACAACACGAAAGATCAACTCTAGTGTGTCACATGAAAGATCAACTCTAGTGTGCCACAAGAAATATCAACTCTAATGTGCCACAAGAAAGATACAATTTAGTGTGCCACAAGAATAATACAATTTAGTGTGCCACAAGAAAAATTAACTCTAGGATATACGAGTCTTTGAGACATGTCCAACAAGAAAGTAAGACAAGATGGAAATGAATCAATGGAAATGAATCAATAGAAGAAGGAACACAATTTTGTTATCAGGCAGAAGAAATCAGCACTGCTGCCTTTTGACACCTTTGATCTGAAATAACTCTCATAATGAACATCAATTCAACATAACAAATTAAACAATTTGCTTTAAAATTAAATTTGTAACAAATGAAAATGATAAAAGGAAACACAAGTAAAAAAAATGTATTAATAAAAAACTGCGCACAGAGAGAAAGGCCTAGGGCCAGGTTGGACAAAAAGTTTTTATCTATGTTTTACTCTGGGCATGACAAGAAATGATAAATATGATGCTGTAATATATAAAACTTAATTTTTTATCTTTTATTGCTTACACCACCAGACAGAAGGATTTTTATATACATTCCAGTCCAGCATTTGCAGTAAGGTCTGATCTTCATGACTTCCTGTGAAGCATTGGTCTTCAACAAGCTCATGGAAAGCTTTCCTATTCTGTCCTATCTGTTCAAGTTCTCTCTATGTCTTTGTTCATCTCTTAACTTGTCTCTAGTTCTCTTCTCCACATGTTTTTTCAGTCTTTTATTTCTCTTACTTTGAGGATTCCAGAACGAGGGCTGCCTTTTTATGCTACCAACTGGTTTCCTCACTGTGTATGGAGTCATAGTGGCTCAGAGGTATGGTGTCCACCTCGTATTCAAGAGGTACCAGGTTCAAATCCTAGTTGAGGGATTATAATTTATTGAAATATTTTTTTCAGAACCAGTGGTCCTAATTACATCATACTCCCCCCCCCCCCCTTCCGGGGTCTCATGGGAAGTGAGATCGGATGCCTAGCCTTCTCGGATAAGGGCGAAAAAATAGGAGGTCCCGTGTGCAAGTACAGCACGTTAAAAATCCCACGGTAGTTGGAAATCGTAAAGAGTAGGCTAATCAGGCCGCTGCCCTGGCAAAATTTAAAAATTAGGAAACCTACCCACCACGAAAATATTTATAGAATGTGTGATTCCTATACATTATATACACACATTGGGATTCTCGCCGGTGCTATGGAGTTCATGCACTGCGCTGAGATCCTCCTTGTGTGATTTAAGGGAGGAGATCAGAGCACTGATGGCGTTGTCCATGTGCAGTGAAACCAAACCAAACCATTCCTCACTGTGTGTCCTATCCAACACCAAAATCTTTTATTCACCTCTTGTACCATTTATATTTGTCTGGATCTTTCCATTAGTTCTACACTGGTGATCTTGTCATACCAATTTTAATCCCTCTTTACTGCACAAGCACCCATAAATGAAACAGTATAACTTCTTAGTTAATATGGTCTGGTATGTTCTTAAATTTATTTACAATGTCTACTCATTCTTTGTGCATAATTTCCTGGATCTATCACAAACATATATTATTTTTTTTCCTATCTCCTCCTAAAATTATCCACTGCTCAGTAGTCACCAAACTTGTTCTCAATTCTTTGCAAGAAATCCAAGCTAAAACTACAGATGTGAACTAACCTGGCCAACCCTGTCCAAAAACTGGCTCAACCTGATGGCATCAGTTTTACTTGTCATTTCTTGTTTGTGTTCTGATCCCTGCACATTTATGCCTTCACCTAAAAAGAACAATAAGTTAAAACAACATCATCACATTGGCACAACACAGCTAAGAACTATGTTTTGGATCCTGTAACTCTAGGTGAAAATACTGGATGAGACACCATAGCAAGTGGGTCTGAAAATACACAGGGAAAAGACAAAGATAATGAGAATAAATACAGGAAATGATAACAAGACTGAACTTGAAGAAAAACCACTGCAAGATTTAGAAACGTACACATATCTTGGCAGCAATATAGACATAGTTGAGAGACAGACAATGATATCAAAATAGGCATATAAAAGAAAGAGGCGCTTCCATTGCACTGGGAAATATATGGTGATCAAGAGAAATCAAGGCCAACACAAAAATCAGAATCCTCAACTCAAATGTCAGGCCAATCCTATCATATGGCTCTGAAACACAGAGAACAACAAAAACAACAGCCAAAAAGCTACAGACTTTCATAAATGGGTGCTTGCGTAGAATAGAGGGATTAAAATGGTATGACAAGGTTACCAACGTGGAACTGATGACAAACCAAACAAATGCCAGTGGAACAAGATATGAGAAGAAGACACTGGCGATGGATAGGACACACACTCAGGAAACCTAATGACAGCATTACAAAGCAGTCCTTTTTCTGGAATCTCCAGGGTAAGAGATGCAGAGGTAGACCAAAAAACACATGGAGAAGAGAACTGGAGACAGAAATGAAAATGATGAGAAGACATAGAAAAAACTTGAGCTCATGGCATGCAATAGAAGTTGGATTGTCTTTGTTGAAGGCTTAAACTACTTAGGGGCATCAACTGATTGAATTCTAGGTGCATCACACATGTACTCACTTAAATAACTCTCTTTGCTCTGATGGTACGTATGTTCTTAAATGCAGGTCTTAACTGGCTTTGCTTTAAGGAGGCTTACTCTATTTTCTCTTAGTTCACGTCAAATTACCAGAGTCAAGTCATGCAGAACTTATACCCCTTTGTTTGTGGCAGTGACCATCTGCCCTGGGACAATTAATACCCGTCAGGTATCTTTATTTTTGTTGTTGTTGGGTAGCACTCTGCATATAGCGTTTGTCCTAAAGGTGGTCCTTTAGCAGATACTGCTGAAGGGCAGTTATGTGTTACAGACTTGACTATACCAAGTCTCAGCTTTATGAGGTGAGGTGACCTGGTCTCTTCTTTACTGCCTTTGCTGTCCCTAGCTCAAGAGCAGCATCAGGTACCTATTTACAGCTGGGTAAATTGGAACACGACACCAGGTAACATTGCCTCAAGTAGCAAGTGCTGTAACCACCCCCGCCAATCGGCTCAGTAGTGTATGTCCTACACATCCAAATTTGTGCTTCCTGATGGTAATGCTGATGATGCATTAATTTCATCTTTACAAGAATCAAGCTATCATTACCCTTTAGCTCCCCAAGCGGGACCGAAGACGCATCAAAAGTGAGGAATGCAGTAAACGACCCATAGCTTCACTGCTTGCATCAGGGTCAACGAACCAGAGCTGACCAAGACCCTACTCCACCTCCAAGTGGTGGTCCTGGAAACAGGCTGCATCACTGCAATCTGGCTGAGAGAGTAGGGATCGAAGAGGGAAGGCTAACCCGGTCCCAAAAATGTCATGCTGAAAACGGATGTGTTGGGCCAAAAGGCGCAGATATTGCAGCTTTGCTGTAAACGGCGACACAACGTAACAAACGTCCTTTTTAGGACGAACGCAGAAGAAGAAGCTCCCCAAGCAGCATAGGCCTTCAACAAACATCTGCCAAGTCCTCTTGTCCTGTGCCATCAGCTCAAGCTCTTTCCACATTTTACACAGACAAGTATAAAATGTATAATTAAGTATACAAGATCTAGAAAGTTAGCTACTAGTTGTTATCTGCACTACACACCGTATGTAACTGTAAATATAATACTCGTACATACATCATAAAGAGAAAGTTCAAATTTTCTGAGCACATTATAAGTAACAAAAATACATCGTGACAACAGGCAAAAGGTTTCTGGAAAAAGAGACAGAAGATGACAAAAGAGAGAATATAATGGATGGTTTGACATCACGTCATGGAAAATGCCAACAACAGAATTACTGATAAACAGTGCAAAGGACGGGAAACTGTGGAAAAATACGAACAAACTTTATTTCCGAAGGGTTAAGAAATGGCCCGTCTAACATTCTGCCCTTTCACTGTCATTTATCTTGCATACTATATCCTTTCATGTTACTTTAAGCATTAATTTAAAGGCATGCAACATTATAAAGTTAGCATAACAGCATTCATTTACAGTATGCAATCATAATCAAAAATGAGTAAGTTTTTTTTTTTAAACAAACAAGATAGTAATTGGAAAAAAAAAAATTAAATTAATTAATTTTAAAAAATAAAATAAAAAAAGAATAAAAAAATTAAATTAAATAAGGTAAAAAAAAAAAAGGTAAAGGAACCCGTTACACGCCCATTGAGGCATATTGGGAATATGGTGTTAGGCCCATATTATCTTGACCGTCGGCACACGAGGGGTGATGTGGTCGGCATCACGCCGGCCGCCTTAACCTTCCCAGAGTAGCTCTGGTACCCATTTGGGGGCTGGGTCGACCCAGGAGCCGTTTGTGGCCTAAAAATTTTCCGCCTCATCTGGGGATCGAACCATAGACCACTGCGCTAGGAAGCCAGTGCACTAACCACTATGCTACCGCGGCTCCATAAATTAAATAAACAAAACAATAAATAAATAAAATAAATAAATTCTGTATACCGACACTCATTCATGCGGTCAAAACGTCTACAATTAATCAGTATTTTTGAATCTGCCATCAATCATCAATACAAATTTTACATAAACACATTCTCGCTTATATCCATACATTCTTGGTGGAAAATGAAATAATAATAATAACACTTTCTTACGTACTTCTGTAGCAGGAAAAGTCTTTGAGCAGTTTAACAAAAAAAAAAAAAAAATGTATATCTGCTTATTCTCATATACTTCATCCCATTTAAGCAAACGAAAACATTCATATTTCTAAAGTACAGTGGTATGTGGGTACATTCTCACATACATTACATTATATAATAATATTACATGGATATAAAACAAATTATTCACATAACAAAAAAAACCAGCAGAAGAGGAAAAGAAATGTTGACCTATGGATGAGATGTGGACAGGCAAATGCTGTTTCTATGGGGGTAGATAATCAGTGTTGAGGAAATGTTTGAAAAGTGCTTTGTTAAATGAATATTGTGTAGGTAGGCTTTTTAGGTGGTGTGGAAGGCTGTTCCATAAGTAGGCTCCAGAGTAGGCTAGACTCTTTTTGAACAGGTCGATCCTAGGTTTGGGCAGACGTAACTGATGTAATTGTTGTCCCTCTCTTCTACTGGTTTGAAACAATGATCGTAGGTATGGCGGGGCATTGTTAGATAGAATTGCATGAGTCAGCTTGGCTTTGTTGTAGAGAAGACGTTTTTTTAGGGACAGTATTTTGGGTTCTTTTCATTTCCTTGTGTGTGGTATCATGCGATTTATCGGTGATCAGACATACTGCTCTCTTATGCAGGGTGTGCAGTCTCTTTGAGGTGGAAGCAGGGCAACCATCCCATAGTGTAGAGCAGTAATCTAGATGTGTCTGTATATGTGAGGTGTAGAACAATAGTCTAGTGTCTGCGTCTAAGAAGTGTTTTATTTTGGATAGCTGGTACGTCTTTTGAGCTAAGTGTTTGGTTAAATTCCGTACATGGGAGTTCCACGTTAAGTGCTGGTCAATCGTCATCCCTAAAACATTGTGTTCTGTTACATGTTCAATTTGTATTGATTCTGCGTGTAGCTGTAGCGATCTTTTGGTGCAGTTTAAGAGTTTCTGTCTGGTGGTAATCAACATAGATTTCATTTTTGCTGTGTTTACTGGCATACGATTCATATTACTCCATTTTGTTAGATAACCTATGGCATATATGGATTAACTACCAGCAAGACATCATCAGTCTTGGCAGAGAGTGTAGAACTTGGGGCAATGGGAAAGCAGAACTGGAAATTAATCAACTGATTCATGATCATGCCGGGGGTAATGATGCCATTGTGTATACTGAAGAGTCAGTGATCCATGGTGAGAAATCAGGTTGGGGCTTCTCTGCTAAGGTAAAGGACAGAATTGTTGCCAAACATAGTGGGGTTACAAGATAACAACTTCCAACATGAGAATGGAGGTAGAGGCAGCTACTACAGCCTTAAGGTGGCTAACTGAAACTTCAGTTACAAAGGCAGTCATTGTGTCCATGCTTCGAAAGGTTCAAAAAGGGTGGCTAAGGCATGAATGGAAAACATTCATAGAAGCTTCGAATCTGCAGGAGCTGGTGTGGATCTACTTTCCTGGTCATGCAGGGGTAAACGGTAATGAGAGAGCTGACAGACTATCATCAAGAGCACCCAAAGTGGGGACACTGGATATGGATAAGGGAGAGTTACCGAGAACAATTAATGATCATCTGTCAGAGAATGACACTGCAATAGATGAATCATCAAGGTTAAGACTGTTGCCATTTGGCATCAAACGTAAGGCTAGCACAGCTGGATGTATGAGAAGATACATACGTCGTGTATATAACCAGTGAGCTACAGAAACAGTTAGCATTCACACTCTTTTGACATATTCTGAGGAAGCCTGAGCACCTAAAGGGTTTGCCCGGAGTGCAATGATCTCGACTCTGTTCAACAATAACAATATATGTGTGTGTGGGCACATGTGTATGCGTACATATGCATATGTGTATGCATGCGTGTGTGTACTCTTGTTCTGGAATCTCCAGGGTAAGAAAGGTAGAGGAAGACTGAAGAGAAATGGTGATAGACATGAGAGGGATAGAGAAGACGCAGAAAGACCATGAATGAATAGCACAAGATAAGAAGGCATGGCACGAATATGAGCTAATGTAGGGGGGATGACAACTTCATCATGTAAAACAGGCTGCATCAGAAACCACTGCTGCAAAAGCACATGAATGCTTTGGTGTAACCTTTCTCCAAAGGGACCAGCTGTAGTGGTGGTTTCATGCTCCATAGGGAGTTTAATGGAAAGTAATGACGATACATAGACCTCCATGAATCTATTGCCGTCCCATTACCATTCGTACACTGTACTGCACTGATCCTCTCTCTGTTGGACGTCACAATCAATTTCATACCATTCAACCTTTTGAGATAAATACCTGTACGGCATACCAATAAAAACCTGTACAGAGTTTAAAAACCTGTACGCAATACCAATAAAAACCTTATAAAGTAAATACAAAACTTTACATAACCATATTTGGTATATAGAAGTTGAACAGTTTAAAAATAGTTTAAAAAAAGAAAAAAAAAAAAAGAAAGTAATTTTAAAGAGGAAAAAAGATACTTAAAAAAAACACTTGTTCAAACTGCTTGTACAGTTGTACACCGACAAAAATTAAAAATTCCTGTACAAATGATCCCTTTCCTGTACATGTTGACAGGTATGTATTTTATACTGCATTACTCTGTAACAGGGATGTCAGGTATCAGAAATTTGATGTCAAACATTTTTTATGAGGGAAATTAACGGACTTGCAGATTTATATCAAAGGGCAGAAATCCGCAATATTCTGAAGTAGGGGACCAGAGTAGAGTTGGCATCCTTTGATCATCACTGCTCAGTATGACCGACCTAGACTGGGAATTATAATGTTAAGTGAAAGCTGTTGTTCTGTTTTGCTAAATTGAGTTGCCTGAGGGATCACTATTCTCGAGCGAGGAATGAAATAGTGAACTGTTTATGAGAAAGTCTGATCTAGAAAGTTCGGAGAGAGTTATAATGGTAAATCGAAGTTTGAAATATAGTCAGTCAGATTTTGTAGCGCGTTAACATAGGTTCGGAAATGGGCTCTCTCCCAAGTTTGTGTAAAGATAGTATTTTATAAGTGGCTGGCGCAATCGAGAATTATTATCGAGTGATAAGTCCAAATGAGTTTGGCTTGCTTCTGTGGTGACAGAAAAGTTTATAACAATCACTCAGACACTCGAATTGCCTATATGTCACTACTGACAGTTTTTGTGAGCTATTCTGAGGACATGAGACAGTGTTGCTATTTCAGGAAATGTGGATGTTTTCATAATGAGCAGGTATGTTGAACTTTTAAGAGTCTATACTGGTAGGCAATATAGTAGACCAGTTGACAGTCCAACGAGTAGTATATATACTTGGTAAATCATCAACCCTGGCGGTAGGCCAGTATTCTCAAAAGAAATACACCAAGTAAAGACTACAGAAAATTAAGCAGAACAGAAGAATTATAGCAGAGCATTTTGAGATGACAATGTTACCATACGACGAATTTAGAGGACAGGAAAATAGACAGCAGTAGTTATCAAGTCGTGACCACCAATAACCAGTAGAGACAGCTAGAAGTATAGAAGCAGCAAGAGTGAACGAGAGAGCAAGACATAGTAGATAATATGGATCTGAACATTGTTGCTATACAAGTCTACCAACCATAGGTGACGATTGGGCATATCATTTTATCCGTTGCTGATCTTCGTGTAAATAAACTTCACATTAATGTTCACTGCTGTCAACGTGAAGTATGTTCATCAAGGTGTTGAATCATCAATTAATTGTAATCGTTTGTGAGAAAGAAGTAACTAAACATCATCAAACTAAAGCTGCCTACTGTTAGGGTAATGATATGAACCCACTATACAATCATCATCACCAATGGCCACAACTCAATAGTATGGCCCACTTAAGCAACTGACTGACAGAGTAGTTAGATTGCTTTCCTCTCATGGCAAAGTTACCAGGGTCCAGGTTTGAAACCTGGTAGCATCACGCTCCAGTCTAGCCAGCTGTAAATGGGTATCAGACTCTGCTCTTGAGTTAGGGATGGCAAAGGCAGTGAGGCTGGGAAATGGTTACCTCACATCATAAAGCTGGACCTGGTATAGTGTAGTCTCTAACACTTCATTCCCTTGTGCCATATCTGCTATGGCACTACCTTTTTTAATACTTACTTACTTAGTCGTTCTCCTTCTACCGTGAAGTGTAGAGGTTTGGAAAAGAGAGCGCCAAACTATCCTATCAGCTGTCTTCCTCCTGGCCTGGTTCCATTCTAGTTCTTGGTCCTTCAAAGATCGTCTAATGTTGTCCTCCCAGCGGACTCTGGGTAGTCCTGGGGGTCTGCATCCCTGGCTCTTTGTTTCCCATGCTTGTCGTGGTAGCCGATCTTCTCCCATTCTGCAGACATGGCTAAACCATCTTAGTTGGGACTGTTCTACTTGGGTCTGCAGGGGGTAGGATTTTAGGCCTTGACGTATCGTCTGGTTGCGGACCATGTCTCTTCTTGTTACTTCAACAACCTTCCTAAGATACCTCATTTCTGAGGTTTGGATCTGGCTTTTGTGGGTTGTAGTCATTGCCCATGACTCGCATCCATACGTCTATGACTGGGACATAGGAGGAGCAGTATACAGCCATCTTCGTTTTCTTACCAACCTCTCTCTTGCTGAGGAATCCTTGATTTATGGCCTGAAAAAAAGTCTCCCAGCTGCTGCTTTTCAAGTGGCCAACTCTTCTTTGATGCCTCCCTTTCGGTCTATAATAGCTCCGAGGTATTTAAAGTGGTACCTTTTTTAATGCCCCATTTAATTCCCAGGGATCTGTGAGAAGACAAAGAAAGAGTAAGCCTCCTGCATCCTCAAGCAAATTGTAAGAGATGACTGATATGAGGTTGTGCTTGGTGCTGGAAACCTCACAATGTCAAACTTGGTGCTGGACAACCTCACAATGTCAAACTTGGTGCTGGACAACCTCACAATGTCAAACTTGGTGCTGGACAACCTCACAATGTCAAACTTGGTGCTGGACAACCTCACAATGTCAAACTTGGTGCAGGCAACCTCACCATGTCAAACTTGGTGCTGGACAACCTCACAATGTCAAACTTGGTGCAGGCAACCTCACCATGTCAAACACATTGCTACAGAAACCACTGCTGCTTGAGCACATGAATGCTTGGTGCCGGCTTCCTGCAAGGGATAACCTGCAGTGTAAACCCATGCTCCTTAACGAGTGAAAAATGAAATGGTGATGATGATGATGATGATGATGATAATCAATGAAGTTAACGATACCCTGGAACAACTGGGCACAAGTCAATAATGGACAAAACAAAACCTTCAACCTACCCCCTACTGCTGTCTCGTCATCAGGCGGGTGTTGTGTCCATTTGCTCAAAGTCTGTATCTCATCTGTCTGTATGTCTCTGTCAATGTCATCATCTCCAGTCTGGACAAACGCCTGCCTGGTGTCTGACCGGCCGAAGCTGCGTATGTACATCTCATACTCCTTGACAGGTTGAAGGTCAAATATATCATACTCGACCACATCAAGTTCTATCAGCCTGGACAAGTCATCAAATCTAACAACAGAACAGAAGGTCCCACATAAATATTCAGACATTTAAAACATCATCATCATCTATAGCTTCTCAAGAAGCATAGGTAAAGGAAAAAGGTAAAGGATCCCGTTACACGCCCATTGAGGCATATTGGAAATATGGTGTTAGGCCCATGTTTTTGACCATCAGCATACTATGGGTGATGTGGTCAGCATCACGCCGGCCGCCTTAACCTTCCCAGAGTTGCTCTGGTACCCAGTTCATGAGGCTGGGTCGACCCCGGAGCCGTTTGTGGTCTAAAAAAAATCCCACCTCAACTGGGGATCGAACCATGGACCACCAAGCTAGGAAGCCAGTGCACTAACCACTGTGCTACCACGGCTCCCCCAAGAAACATAGGCTTTCAACAAATTATGCCACGTTTTCCTGTCTTGTGCCCGATGAATGCCAAAGAAGAAGTGCTGTTATGGAATGCTTTAAACATCTGAGAAAAACAGTTTACAAATCACCCAGGCCTAGTGACTTACATAAGAACTTCAATCAACAAAGAAATAAAAGAAATCTTCTTCAAGTATCATGCCTGTTGGCGTAGGAGATCATGTCTCTCCACAATTTCCTGTCTCCAGTACTGTTTATCAATTCTGTTGTTGACTTCTTTACAAGCGTTGATGTCAAACTGTCCTGTATTTTCTCTCTTTATCTTTCTCTTATCTCTTCTTCCTTCAAAGTTTCCTGCTGTCACACTAGATGATCCAGCATTCTTCTTCTCATAACATGCCCGAAGAAAGTGAATTGATTCCTTCTAATGTGACTAATAAGCTTCTTTTGAACATTGGCCTCTTTCAGGACATCCTCATTACTCTTTTTAGCTGCCCATGGTATTTTCAACATTCTTCAGTAAATCCACATCTCTGTGGCCTCTAGTGCTTTTCCAATTTGTTTATGAATTGTCCATGACTCACTTCCATATGTCAGGCTTGGCTGTATTTAATACTGAAGAACTCTCTTTCTGACTTCCATTTACAAAGATTTGTTGCATAAGAAATAGTATGTCAGAAAAGAAAAATGAAGAGAAGTTGATGTTTGTTTTTCTTTTTAATCAATGATCATAATCTTCCTTAACCTTTTGAACCCGAGGTCCCGAAATTTCGGTCCGTGCGTAAAAAATCCTCTCCCCGAGAGACAGTAATCTCGGCCTGACACCCCTAGCTTAGCAAAATGGGGTGGGAATGGAAATGTGTAAAAAATAATGAGGTCAGGAAGTACACATATCTTGTGGAATGTTGAACCAAAATGGCGGCACCCACGACGTGATAATATTTTGCAATTTTTTAACTGTTTTTACAATGAAAAGGCGTGTTGAAAATCCAGGAAATAGCCATTCTAAAAGGCTAACAACGGAACAAGCTGTTGAACTTGTGCTCAATGATTCGGAGGATGATGAATTAGATTTAGATGGTGATTATTGTGAAAGTGACATCGAAAATGAATATCGAGTGACGAAACTTGTGAATCACATTATGATCAAGCTAGTTCTAACCCTGTTCCTGGCCCCTCAGGGGATCGGGCTATGGTGCAGGGGCGTGGAAAGGGGCGTATCCCACACAATGTATCAAGTAAATTTGATACAGGTTGGTCTACCGCAAATATATTTAGACCTGTGTTTACCGTAGACACAACATTTGTGGAACAGATAGGCCCTAAGAATATTCCAGATTCCATTTCTCCTGAGAGTAAAGCCATTGAATTTTTTGGAACTTTTCCTCGACAGTAATTTCTGGCACAATTTGTGTGAGCAGACAAACAGACGTGCTGAGCAAGTAAAAAGCAAAAAGCCAACCAGCTACTATGCTAAAAATTATAAAGATGTAACAGTGCCAGAGGTAAAAGCATTCTTTGGACTGCGTCTTCAAATGGAGCACAGTGTGAATAAACCACGTTACGAAGATTACTGGTCCAGCTCGTCTTCGAACTTCATTTCGCAAACTCCTGGATTTCGCACTATAATGGAACGCGATCGCTTTCTTGCTATATGGACATTTCTTCATCTTGTAGATGAAGAGGACCCTGCTCTGGATAAAGCAGATAAACTGTACAAAGTAAGGCCCATGCTGAATTTGTTGCTTCCAAGATTTTGATATTATTATTCACCCTCACAACACTTGAGTTTAGACGAGGGCATGATCCCCACTAAAAGCAGACTTGCCTTCAAACAATACATAAAATCAAAGCCCATTAAGTGGGGAATAAAGGCTTACATGGCATGTGAAGCGAGCTCGGGCTATATTCTAAATTTGGAAATTTACACTGGAAAAACAGAGGATGTTATTCCAGAACTCGGTGTTGTTGGTAGTGTCGTCATCAGGATTTTGACTTCAGGTGATTTGGCAAACAAAAACCATATTCTTGTCATGGACAGATTTTATAACAGTGTAACTCTCTTTGACAAGTTATACATTGATTATGGAACACTTGCAGTAGGGACAGCAATGACAAATAGGAAATATTATCCAAAAGAACTGTCAGGAAAGAAGAAAATGTGCAGGGGGCAATCAGAATTTGTCTGTTTCAATAACATTGTTGCCTTGTATGGATGGACCAAAGACCCATCAATTTTATATCTAATTATCATAACCCAACAGAAATGAAGGAGAAACAAGGATGGAACAACTGTGGATGTTCAAACTCCACAACTTTGTATTGACTACAATACTTTCATGGGTGGCTGCGATGTCAACGACCAAGTTTGTCGTCTCAATAAAACGCGCCGGCATTATCGCTGGCCTCGACGGCTCATAGTGAAATTTTTCATGTGGGCATGCAATAATGCCTATATACTAATGAATAAATACAATCCCCACAATGTAACTGGAAGACGCTACAGAACATTTGGTATGTTCATGAATGAAATCTGTTTATCACTCATTGGCGATACAGAACAGCGGCAATGAAGCTTCACAACCGTGTTGATGCACATAAGAGGCTACAAAATGTGGGCTTGCATCATCCTCAAGTGTCTCCACAAGCTACTGGCAATAACATTTGTGTTGTGTGTGCATACAAATTCAACAAACATGTTAGTGACTTCCCAGACATGGCCTACAAAGACAGACCATTCAAAAAAGTGAAGACTAAATTCTGGTGTAAATATTGTGAAAGCTATCTGTGCCTAAAGGAAGGGTCTACATGCTGGGAGGACTGGCACACTAAGCAGGAATATTGGAGATGATCAGGTCAGTCAATTTTAGATAAAATAGTTAAAACTGACTATATTGTTGTCTCACAGTAACTAGTTTTGCTTATGTGTCTGTTTTGTGCATTTTTTGCTCAGGAGCCCAGGGGAATGGGATTTTACAGGCTGGGTGGCCAGGGTTCAAAGGGTTAATCACTTTCATCCTTTTTCTTCCTCCAACGAAATGTTAATATCTTTTGATTTCATCTGCTTGTTCTTCTATCACCTGCCATAAGTTACCTTTTATGAGTTTTGCTGGCCATGGCTTGGTCCGACACTCGCTGTTTGGCTGACACAAAGTTAATGAAGCTCTTAGGGCGTTTAGTAGCTTGAGGCGCTGGATCATTCTTCCTGAAGTGTTCATTTGATGGTTCTGGCTGAAAAAGACATATTTATTTTTACTAAAGATAACAAGTGGTAACTAGATAGAATGAATAAGTATAGCCAGCAGGTGGGTCTGAACATCAATCTAAAAAAGACAGAGGTCAAAACACTCAATGTGAGCAATCCTGAGCCCATAACAATAAGGAACCAGAAGCTGGAACAGATACATTTAGCCTACATACCGAGGATGCATAGTAACAACAGACAGCGGAACAAGCAAGGACATCAACAACAGAATGAATAAAGCGAGAACAGCCTTTGCTAGTCTCAACAACATCTGGAAGTCTTCCCAGTACAGCACAAACATCAAATTAAGATTACATAAGAGCTGTGTACTTTCTGTGCTTCTCTATGGTGCAGAATGCTGGAGAGTAACAGAGAAGGAAATGTTTAAATTGCCCTCTTTCCACACAATCGGCCAAGGAATTTTCTTCTAATCTTTTGGCCGAATACCATCACCAATCAAAAACTGCTTACTCAGAGCAACCAAGAGGACATGCACACCATCATAGCTGGCAGACACTGGAATTGGGTTGGCAACGTTCTCATGAGAGACCCTGATGCCATCACAAGAACAGCTATGCTATGAACCCCTGAAGGAAAGTGAAAGAGAGACCGACCAAAAACAACTTGGCAGAGGACTGTGGAGGCCGAGAAGCAAAGAATGAACAAGAACTGGGGCCGCCGACCGAGCAAAGTTGAAGCAGTTTGTTGCTGCCCTACAAGATGCCACCAGGCATAATAACCACTGACTGCTCTGACAACCAGCGGCTAATGATCAAAGAAGAACAAGTGGTGACTAGTGCACTAGTTGTCACATAAAGCCCAAAGCATGAGATGAGCTGAACAGTACACCAGTCGTGACTCAAAGTGTAAACTCTGAGACAAGTTGGACAGTACACTAATGGTAACTGAAAGCACAAAGTATGAGATAAACTCAATAGTATGCTAGTGGTGATAAAAAGCACAAATTTAGAGATAAACTGAACAGTATACGGATGGTGACTCAAAGTACATAGTATGTGGTAAACTTAATAGTTTACTAGCGGTGACATAAAGCACAATGTTTGAGATAACATGAACAGTATACTAGGGGTGACATAAAGCACAAAGTATCCCCTTTAGTATGCCACTGGAGTGGGAGTATTACCTAAATTAGTAAATATTAGTCAATTTCTATGTTTTTGACTTTTTTTTTCATCTTATTATTAAATACATTACCTGATAATCACCAACATAATAGCATTATATGCCTTAGAAACTCCATACCTGTCAACCTTTATGGGATTCCCGTTCAACGTACGGGAAATGGACACTTTTTGCTGTATATGCCCATACAAGGTCATTGTACGGATTTTAAGAAAAAAAATAATCGCTAATAAATGTTTTTTAAAAAAATCCTTACTTACTTAGTCGTTCCCCTTCTACCGTGAGGTGTACAGGTTTGGAAGAGAGAGCGCCAGACTATTCTATCAGCTGTCTTCTTCCTGGCCTGGTTCCATTCCAGTCCTCGGTCCTTCAAAGATTGTCTAATGTTGTCCTCCCAGCGGACTCTGGGTCATCCTGGGGGTCTGGATCCCTGACTCTTTGTTTCCCATGCTTGTCGTGGTAGCCGATCTTCTCCCATTCTGCAGACATGGCCAAACCATCTTAGTTGGCACTGTTCTACTTGGGTCTGCAGCGGGTGGCATTTTAGGCCTTGACGTATCGTCTGGTTGTGGACCATGTCTCTTCTTGTTACTTCAACCACCTTCCTCAGATACCTCATTTCTGAGGTTTGGATCTGGCTTTTGTGCGTTGTAGTCATTGTCCATGACTCGCATCCATATGTCAAGACTGGGACATAGGTGGAGCGGTATACAGCCATCTTCGTTTTCTTACCAACCTCTTTCTTGCTGAGGAATCCTCGATTTATGGCCTGAAAAAGTCTCCCAGCCGCTGCTTTTCGAGTGGCCAACTCTTCTTTGATGCCTCCCTTTCGGTCTATAATAGCTCCGAGATATTTAAAGTGGTCAACCTGCTCCAGGACCTGTTCTCCCAACTTAATCTGATGTCTTCTTTCCTCTCGTGATATCACCATGGATTTTGTTTCAGAGCTGCTTATGACCAGCTCTTCCTTCCAGATTTGCAGAATGGATTGGAGATGTGTCTCTGATTTAGCAATCAGGACAACATCATCAGCAAATGCTAGCTCTGAAATACAGACCTGTCTCATCTTCCAGTACCCCACTGAATACTTTCTTGTTCTCTCCTTACATGCCTTGATGACATCATCCATGAGGAGTATGAAAAGATAAGGTGACAGGATATCACCTTGTCTTACACCAGTGGTGGTCCTGAACTCTTCTGACTTATAGTTTGCTGTCCTCACATAATTTCTGCAAGACTTGTAGAAGCTCTGTATAGCATGAATCAGAGGTGCTGGAATGTTCTTCCTTGCCAAACAGTCCCAAAGTTTGCTCCAGGGGACCCTGTCAAACGCCTTTTCCAGATCTATGAAACAAAGATGGATCTCACTCTTGTACTCAAGGGCCTTTTCACTCAGCTGCCTGAGTGTGAAGATTAGGTCTTGAGTACTTCGGTTTGCTTGGAATCCGCACTGGACTTCATCCAATTGTGGCTCAGCTAGGCATCGGAGTCTCTGCTCTAGGATTCTAGAGTAGATTTTACCAGGGACACTGAGAAGGGATATGCCTCTGTGGTTTCCACATTGTCGATTGTCACCCTTTTTGAAAATCGGTGTTATGATGGCAATCTCCCAATCCTTTGGTATGGCCTTGTTGCAACATGCTGCCTGTAGGACCCTTAGGAGTAATAGGTCGCCTGATGCTCCCATGTACTTAACCATTTCTGGTGTTATACCATCATGCCTTGCTGCTTTGCCCATCTTGATTTTCTCCAGTGCTGCCTTCAGTTCTTCCATCTTTATGTCATCTTCACCATCATTGGTTTTCTCTTCTGTGCTAGTGGTTATCATTTCTGATGCTTGACCTTGCTCGCCATCAAGGAGTTCTGAGAAATATTCTTTCCATCTTTCCATTACATTCTTTGGGGCAGTAAGCAATTTGCCTTGCTTGTCCTTTATAAATTTGAGAGGGCATTGTTTTTCCTTCCTCATGTTCTTTAGGGTCTTATAGAACAATTTCTGGTTTTCTTGCACATCTTTTTCTAGCTTTTCTCCAAATTCTTCCCAGGACTTTTGTTTTGCTGCTAGCACCTTGTTTTTTTTAAATCCATTCTTTTTAAATCCTAGGATTTCTTGGCATCCATTTTTGAAACGAGATCTCTCCCAGCAACCAATCAAATCCTTTTAAACCTTACTTTCACAATAGTTTCTAGCTATCCTCTTCTCACAAACCAGCCAAACATTGACATCATCTTTATGGTCTGTGTAATGAGATGACTTTGTGTACTGGCTTTGAGTGTTTGTTCTTATTTTCTTCTTTCTCTTTCAGGAAATCATCATTAGACACTTTTTTAGCCAGCTGTGGGATTCTTATTATTCTTCTGTGGGTTCTCACGACCTTGTTGTTCATTTAGTCACTGTCCAAATGTGTTTCCAAAATAACATCAACAAAAATAATTACTGACCAGAAGTCACATATACAAACATAAAAACCAACAAAACAACATACACACAAATGTACAGGTACTTACTGAGTCTGACCTGTTTGACCTACGAGATGCGGTAACCAGCCTGTTGTTTTCTTCATTCAAGGCTCTCAGCACCCTTTGCACTTCACTTTCCTAGAAATGAATAATTAATGAAAAAATATAAATTGTTGTGAATATTCTAAACTGCTGACACCATACAAATAATTTTACCTTAACTGCAACAAATAAGCAAAAATTTGGCCAAAGTTGGTACGAAAAAGTCAGACATAAAGGTTGTCATTGTTTTACTTTGATGCTGGAGATGGAAGGTTACAACATCTTTACCTCTTTTGTCTGCACGTCATTATCATCTTCAAAGTCATCTTCATAATCCTGAAACCAGAGAATAATATATTCATTACATATAATATGTATGTATGTGTGTGTGTGTGTGTGTGTGTGTGTGTGTGTGTGTGTATATACACACACACACAATCACAATCACACACACACACACATATATATACATACACACACACACAGGTCTATAAGTTTTTGTTTTTTTTAAACCCGCAATCTGAAATTTTCTGAAAATCAAAACTTTTATTTTTTTCGATCATATACTGGGTGATTTTTGACTATTTTGGGCTATTTTTAAATCACAGTTTGTGCGATCTGGGCTATTTTGGACGAATTTGGGCTGTTTTTAAAGCACTTTGGGTTACATCTAAAAGCACAAAAATCCAGACCTGAGCAAAAATATTTCTAAAAAACCAAATCTGCAACACTGCAGATATACAGTAAACTCATCACTCTAATAGTCATGTATCAAAACAAAATACGACAGCTATGTGACTGACATCCTATAAATGTAACTGACACATTGTGAGTGACATCCTATAAATGTAACTGACATCCTATAAATGTAACTGACACATTGTGA
This sequence comes from Oreohelix idahoensis, assembly GCA_024509875.1. Classification (NCBI taxonomy): domain Eukaryota; kingdom Metazoa; phylum Mollusca; class Gastropoda; order Stylommatophora; family Oreohelicidae; genus Oreohelix; species Oreohelix idahoensis. Next base: position 990,771 of record JAMPIV010003254.1, on the reverse strand, counting down.
CTGACATCCTATAAATGTAACTGACACATTGTGACTAACATCCTATAAATGTAACTGACACATTGTGACTGACATCTTATAAATGTATATGACCTCCTATAAATATAACTGACACATTGTGACTAACATCCTATAAATGCAACTGACACATTGTGACTGACATCCTATAAATATAACTGACACATTGTGACTGACATCCTATAAATATAACTGACACATTGTGACTAACATCCTATAAATGTAACTGACACATTGTGATTGACATCGCATAAATGTAACTGATACATTGTGACTAACATCCTATAAATGTAATTGAAAATGTTGTGACTGACATCCTATAAATGTAACTGACACATTGTGAGTGACATCCTATAAATGTAACTGACACATTGTGACTGACATCCTATAAATGTAACTGACACATTGTGACTAACATCCTATAAATGTAACTGACACATTGTAACTGACATCCTATAAATGTAACTGAAATGCTGTGACTAACATCATATAAATGTAACTGACACATTGTGACTAACATCCTATAAATGTAATTGAAAATTTTGTGACTGACATCCTATAAATGTAACTGACACATTGTGACTGACATCCTATAAATGTAACTGACACATTGTGACTGACATCCTATAAATGTAACTGACACATTGTGACTAACATCCTATAAATGTAACTGACACATTGTAACTGACATCCTATAAATGTAACTGACACACTGTGACTGACATCATATAAATGTAACTGACACATTGTGACTAACATCCTATAAATATAACTGACACATTATGAAGGACATCCTATAAATGTAACTGACATCCTATAAATGTAACTGACACCATGTGACTGACATCCTATAAATGAAACTGACACATTGTGACTTACATCCTATAAATGTAACTGACATCCTATAAATGTAACTGACACCATGTGACTGACATCCTATAAATGTAACTGACACATTGTGACTAACATCCTATAAATTTAACTGACATCCTATAAATGTAACGGACATATTGTAACTGTAAGTGACATCCTATAAATGTAACTGACATCCTATAAATGTAACTGACACATTGTAACTGACATCCTATAAATGTAACTGACACATTGTGACTAACATCCTATAAATGTAACTGACACCCTATAAATGTAACTGACATATTGTAACTGACACATTGTAAGTGACATCCTATAAATGTAACTGACATACCATAAATGTTAATGACATCCTATAAATGTAGGAGGCATATTTGGAGTCATCCTTATATGACAGCTAAACCACAATACAACAGTGAAGAGCAGAGAAGGACAAAGCATTAGCAATGAAGAGAAACAAAGGGCCAGATGGGCTGAATATTTTAAGGAAATCCTAAACCGAAACCAACCAACACAGCAACTCATCTTAGAACCAGCAGAAAAGCTACTACAGTGCAACATGAACCCACCAACTAAACAAGATATCTCTCAAGCAATAAAACAGCTGAAAAATGGGAAGGCCGCAGGACCAGATGGAATTCCACCAGAAGCCCTGAAGGCAGATATACCATACACTACAGAGTTGCTACACCAGCTCTTCAAGAAAATCTGGGAAAAAGAGGCCACCCCAAAGAGCTGGAAGGAAGGCCACATTATCAAGCTGCCAAAGAAAGGAAACTTGACTGTATGTAACAACTAGAGGGGTATAACACTACCAGCAGTGGCTGGAAAAATTTTGACCACAGTTTTGTTAGACCGTATTAAGAAGGCGGTGGATGACAAACTCAGGGAGGAACAGGCAGGATTTCGTGCAGGAAGATCATGCACAGACCAGATAGCAACACTCAGAATTATCATTGAACAATCAAATGAGTGGCAGACCCCCTTATATATAAATTTTGTGGACTTCCAAAAAGCTTTTGACAGTGATATGGAAAATCCTGAGACATTATGTAAATAAATTAGTAAATAAATAAATAAAGGTAATTAACAGGCACTTGTTGGACATAAAGGATGACACCAGACAACAGAAAAGAAAATTTAAGTGATAGGCTTATCGGGAATCCAACCTAGGACCAACCAAACGGTGCCATCGCCTTGCTGTGACAGTACATCGTGAACGGATGCTCAGCCAATTTTGCACCCAGAGAAATTCATTAAAATCATCCAAGATTTCTACCAGGAGGCCTCATGCAAAGTAGTACACAAAGGAAAACTATCAGAGCCCTTCACAGTACATAGTTGGTCAGACAGGGATGTCTGCTATCACCAACAATTTTTCTCATGGTCATAGACTGGGTTATGAGACAGACAACAGAGGGAGAGAAAACTAGAATACAGTGGACATTTAACAAACAACTGGAGGATCTAGACTTTGCAGATGATTTGTGCCTTCTGTCACACAGACAGCAAGATATGCAGGAGAAAACAAATAGATTAGTAACAGAAGCAGCAAAGATGGGACTACACATAAATGTAAATAAAACAAAGGAAATGAGAATAAATAATAGGCAGATGGACTCAATGAAGATCAATGATCAAGTCATTGAAGAAGTAGAAAGCTTTACATATCTGGGGAGTAACATTGACAAAGGAGGGGGAACAGCTGGTGACGTCTGCTCAAAGATAAATAAAGCCAGATGCACTTTTAATGCCCTTCAGCCAATATGGAACTCCTCAGCTATATCCAGAGAGAACAAAATTAGAATCTTTAACTCAAATGTGAAGTCAGTCTTGCTGTATGGCTCAGAGACATGGCATATATCAAAGAGTATCACCTCCAGACTACAGATATTTGTAAATAGATGTCTCAGACAGATCCTCCATATAAGATGGCCAGATGTAATAATAAAAATAGAGCTAAGGAAAAGATGTGGGCAACAGCCAATACAAACAGAAATTAAGGTAAGAAAGTGGGGATGGATAGGACATACACTCAGAAGAGAACAATCAAGCATAGCCAGAATTGCCCTTGATTAGAACCCACAGGGGAAAAGAAGAGTGGGGAGGCCAAAGAGAACTTGGAGAAGAATAGTTGAAGAGGAGGCTAGGGACATTGGAATGACTTGGGCACAGCTGAAAAAGACATCCCAGAACAGAAATCGATGGAGAGCAACTGTTTCTGTCCTATGTTCCACAGGGAACAAAAAGGAATGATGATGATGATTATATGACCCCCAGCTAAGCACAATGTTACATTATACAGGTGTGGAAGTGAACCTCAGTCTGCAAGGCTAATTACAACCTCAATGACTCCTGAAATCACCCACACACTTCCAGGGATTCCCCCTAAGGCGAAATTTAATGAGAACCCTGCAATGCACACTAAGCTTTGAGGAGTCACTTCAGCCCCAGACATAACTCTGGTGTTTAGCAGGTTGGCTGCATACAGTGGAATCTCACTATGGGTCCAATGATAGGTAGAGGGACCTGAGAAATGGCTCTGTGTAGGACGTGACGACTCCTTGGGACAGCCCTAAGCCAGAGCACAGTATTTTAGTTATGCATATTTGGAGAGCCCCCTTGGATGGTGGGGAATGCACAGTATGTCACATGCTTTTTAATCCTAGCTTGGGACCAGATGTGATAATCCTTTAAATGCAAGCCAAGCTGGAGAAACTGGAGCTCATGACTTCAACTCAACATGTTTCGAATGGCAGAAAAGCCACAGGAAAAGCCTAGATCTACAGTGTAGATAATACCTAGGAGTCTTCAACTTGGTATTGGCTGCAAAAGACCAAGAAGCTCAGCAGCCTTAGTTAAACAATAACATCAATAACAGTACATTCACTTTTCTTCAAGATGAAATACCATTCAAAACAAAAACTAATTACGCCACAGCATGTTTTTGTTCAATCCAGACATTCTTGTTTTAAGCACAGTAACACAAAATATCTATAAAAAAATTTTTTTTTTTAAAGTCTACCTCAAAGTCTTCCTCATAATTATACTCATTGTCATCACTGTCAATATGTTTACCCTCAGATCTTAGTTGTCCAGCGGGTGGCGGAGAGGAAATTTTAGCACCTTCCTGAAAAGACAAAATAATAAAAAATGTAAACGGTGGGGTGAACAAAAATAAAAATAGGTTATGCGTCTTACTAGGACAAAGACAAAAGAGAACTGCCCATGTTATGTGCACAAGACCTTTGTCAGGGACAAATAAACAAAAACAGAAGAGGAACAAAGCAAGAACTAAGTTAAGTACATACAAAATAAATAAAAATTATATGACCCAAAATTGAAGTCACTTGCAATAACTGGCAAAGGAATCAATTCGGTTAATAAGTAATGCGTGAATCCAGTTGAAAACTAGAAATGAATAAAACGAAGATGTAGCTAGTAGGGAGAGAGGCTTGTGGCAAAGAATCAAAATGAGTTAGAAATCAGTAGATAAAAAAGTATAAAGACAGACAACTGACAACAAACAGAAACAGAGGAGGAAGAAAGCAAGAAATATGTTAAATACATTTTAAAAAATAAATAAAAATTATATGACATGACATTGATTTCACTGGCAATACTCCTGTAAGAATCAAAATAAACAAGATGGCAGCTAGAATAAATCCAGGTAGTAAGTGGCGTATGAATACAACTGAAAACTAGAAATTAATAAAAAGAAGGATTGCCTAGTGGCAAAGAAACAAAATGGTAATATAAATCAATAGATAAAAAGTACACGGCATATAGAGGGTTGTGATGGTAGACTCATAAAAAGGAGAGTTGGCTGTAAAGGCTGTAAAGTAGATAAAATATTCTGTCAACAGATGAACAGAATCTGATCGCAGTAATATAATTGTGTATGTAATATTGCGTGACTCCCGTAACTCACATGACTGATACATGCATACATATATATGTATAAATGCCAACAATGTTAAGGTTTGGGTTTAAGGTTAGGTTTAGGATTCACGGGAAACTGTGTAGCAAAATCCCACAGTAGAGAACACCCAGAGGCACAACAGCATAAAACAAACTTTTAATGAACAAAAGAAAGCTGAAATCCAAAGGAGCTGGCACCAGAAGACCAGCAGTCTCAACATGGAAAAGGACTCGTGCAAGCTATGGAATCTGACAAGAGTACTCAATGAAGAAACAACAACCAGCTACTGTAAGACTGTCATCAAGGAAAATGAAAAATACCACACAGGAAAGATGGCAGCAAACATCCTGGCAGATTTCTTCAAGGAAGAAAGCACCACATCACTTTCACATGCACGTATCCAAGAAGTACATAAGGAAGTAAAAAGAAAAACTGAAGCACCAAAACCCAGATAACTGCATGAAGTCATCCCTTACTATGAGAGAACTAAGTGCTGCCATAACAAAACTAAAGAACATGAAAGCTCCAGGAAAAGATGGTATCACAAATGATATGATCAAGAACCTGGGACCTGTAGCCAGGCACAAGCTCCTCCTAATCTTCAATCAATCATGGAGTAATGGAAAATTTTCAGATCGATGGCAAGAAGCAATCATTGTTCCCATCAGAAAGAAACAAAAGGAGAAAACAAGCAAGTCCAGCCACCAACCAGTTAGCCTACTGAGCTGTCTGGGTAAGTGTGACGAAAGTACTGAGATTCTGTCTTTCAATTGGCCCATGTCTTTTTCTCCTTGCAATTTGTTCACTATATTTTAGGAGGGATTACAGGTAATCCTTCTCCATGTTTCTTCTCCTTCTATTATTTACGTTTTTTTCAAGATGAGATCAGGATGGAGTTTGATCTATGTGTTTAGAATGGGGGTGTAGGGAATTAGAAAGTATTATTCTAGATTAAGATTATAGAGGCTAGATCAGGATTTGCACCAGTGTCCTTTTTTTAAAGATATTGCGTGGCCATATACGCATTTTTCGGGAGTTAAATTATTTGCGGCCATTTTTGCTTCATTTCCGCAGTATAGGGCTAGGACCAATTCCCGGTTCTTTGTCTAGCAGAAACTGGTTGCATCAGAAAGATCTAAGGTTCTGATTGGCTGAGAGCTAACTGCAGTTGAAATGCAGAGCTCCGATTGGCTTTAGAACCACGCCGCGCATATGACGTCATGAAGTCGGCGCGTGGGGGTCTTGATTATAAAAGGCCTATATTTCATAGCCTCTTTCTCTTTTAATGAAAAATTGCCAAAGCCGGGTGCCAGAAGCATATTGTCGATTGCCTTCAGTTGGACATTCGAGATTTGGTAAGCATGAATTTTTGCGTGAGGACTTTATTTAATTTTTCTAGTCCTAGCCGATCATTTAAGTTTCTTTGGGCAGTTTAAGTTTAATGTTAATTCTTAAAGCCAGAGCCATCAAATACGATCTTAGTGATAGACTTGAGAAACTTTATAGGTCCATTTAATTCCTTGTTGAAGGAATAGCGGCATGGTTTAAAAGTTGAGATATCACCGCTTTGTATTATTGCAAAGTCGGTCGGGAGAGAAACTCGCATCTGCGAATCATATGTATTTACAGAATAGTCGGGAGCGTGTGTAATGTGTATTTTTATTTGTGATTTTAGTGAGAGTATTGATGCTCGCTATTTATATAGTTACGCATATATCTGTGGACGGAAGTGATAGAGGTATTAATTGAAGCACGTGAGCGCGTGGTTACGGTATCTTTATTGATACGATGTTCAGAGGGACGAGGGGGAGAGAAGCACGGGGTCATAAAATTGTAACCACGTGTTGTAACTACTGAGATTTAATTGATAACCATTATGTATAACTTTTGACGGCATGTAGATGCTAGCGTAAACAGGGTTATAGGTTATTGATTGTGCTTTGTTATTCTGTGTATTCAGAAGATGGAGATGAAATTTATTTATGTTAAGGGAATAATATTTTATTTCAATTTTGAGGTGATTAATCATACTGACGGGAATTTTAGGAATTCCTAGAGAGGGCTAGTTTTAGTTGTGTTAAACATTACGGCATTAGTGTCAGCGTAAGAAGTAGGCCACAGTACGTCTGCCCAGACGGGCCAGTGAAAATATTGTTGTTGCTCGGAGTTAGTCAGGCAGAACAAGCGATCTGGGTGAGCCAATGTTTACTTTGTAGGCTCAGGTAGAGAGGGGAGTTACGTGGTGAAGAGTAAGGAAGTTAATTGTTATTTTAAATGTATTATTATGGTTTGTTTAGCTGTTGTTTTGTTTTGTCTAAAACAGCAGGTACCGGCTTTGTGGGAATGAGAGCGGAATTTTGAGACCACAAAATTTCTCCCACGGCAAAGTTGGGGCATTCGCAGAACCGCAAGGGTTTTACGTTAGTTGCCAGTAGTGGAAGGAGAGGAAGAAAATACGTTTTCCCAGCCAGGGGAAGACATTTTCCAGCGAATAGGATTTTTGTGGATAAATCCTGAGCTCTGACGCTCGTTACACACGCAGATTTGGCAGGCTGCCAGCGTTGTAATTTTTATGTTCGTTTCTTCACGGCCATAATAAAGCCGACGGCCCAGTTATAGGTACTCGGGCAGGTAATTTCAGAGTGGTAGAAGTCAGCTACAGTTCCAGTCCAGAATCCAGTGGGGTTCTGTTAAACCTCAGTCATCAATTCCAGAGTTAGTGGAGAGAGAGAGGGTAAACATTCTCTCTACTGAAGTCAGCACAGATAGGCAGAACTGTTAGTTTTGGTGAATCATAGCAGAGGACAGCTGCTGAAGTTTAGAGGTGCAGTTAGTTGTGTTCAGGAGATTCCAGGATAGGCTGTGTAGAACCGAAGTCTGTGCAGAGATTGTGTAGTCACTTCACAGTCGTTCCAGCTATCAGTGGACTTAGAGTTAGAGTTAGAATTTAGAACAGCTAGTTTGGAGTGTAGGCGACATCAAGTGCAGTGTAGTTCCTTTCAGTTAATCAGTTAACCTTACCTTCTTTCTCCATACAGGTTGCAATTGTGGGAGAAGGGTTGGGGTTGATGCATTTTTAACTGTGCTTGATTTTGTTTCAGGTGTGCATCCTCGCACTTCATGTATTTTGACATGTAGATGAGTTTGTGTATAGGTGTATAATAAACTTGTATAAATTGTAGCTGGCATCAGTCATTTCCTTTAGTACAGTAGCTATATGTTGTCTGTACCTTGGTGTTTGTGAATCTTAATTGAACCTTATCCCCATAGGGTAGTTAGAGGTGGTTCGAGGCCATAGCAATTTAAACGTCCGAAGTGGCGAGGAAAGAATCAACCTCGGTTCTCAACCTCGGAGCCAATGGTCTCAACTTTCACATTTTGCACTATATTTCTATCTGAATCTATCATTTCAGTCTTCCTTCTTACTACTGTCTTGTCACTATATGTAGACAGTCTCTAGTCCTAAATCCATTTCGTGACAAAGTGGGTGGTGTCGTCCTTGGGATCATCTTTGTTGGGATCAATTCTAGATTCATAGATTGTCTCTGTAGGAAGTTCTGAAAAATAGATTTTCTTTATAATATCCCCTAGACTTGAGCTATATTAAGACTGATCCAGCTATAAGTTTTTTTCCACAGGTTACAGTTAGTTAGATGATAGTTGTAGTAAGGTTGTTTATGACTTAGAGGTAATTGATGGCTAATTGAATTTTTTTTTCTTAACAGGAAAGTAAATTCGGGTTTTGGGTAGCTGGATAACTTGAATTTTTTTCAGGTAGTTATTAGTCAGACTTGGTGCTAGTCTGAGTGCGGGTTTTTGTGACAGCATATTCCTAGTAGGGAACAGTAAATTTTTCTGGTTCCTTTTTTTTTTTTGTCATTTCCCCTCGTTGTGAGGACTGCTGATTTGTCAGGTAAGATGGCTGAATTGGTCAAGCTACTTACTGCATGGAAGGATGCAGCTAAAAGCATGGGGATGAATGAGGCCGAGACTAGGGCGTACATTATGAGGGAACAGGACCGGCAGACGGAGAGAGAGAAAAGGGAAACTGGCAGAGATGGACCTGCGTAAATTGGAAGCGGAGAAAGAAGAGAAGACCCGACAGGCAGAAGAGAGAAAAGCAGAGAGGGAAGCCCAGGAGAAGATAGCAGAGAGGGAAGCCCAGGAGAAGATAGCACAGAGGGAAGCCCAGGAGAAGTTAGCACAGAGGGAAGCCCAAGAGAGGGAGAAGGCAGCAGAGAGACAGCATGAACTTGCCCTGCGTTCACTGGAACTGCAGTACCGATCTTCGGAAGGCAGTTCGGCTAACGGAGATTCTCCCGGAGCAGGGGCAACAGACACCTCAGGAAACGGAGGGCCCCGGATGGCAGCCATGAATTTTCCGATGGACTCTTTTCCTAACGGGAATGAGAAAATTGAGGTATTTTTAGAAAAAATTTGAACGGATGGCAAAGGCATACGGGCTGGATGATAGTCTTTGGTGTCTCAAATTATCTCAATCTCTAAGAGGACATGCGTATGAGGTCTATAGCAAGATGCTGGTAGATGACCAAGGTAACTTTGAGGCTCTGCGGAACGCCCTGTTACAGCGATTCCAATGGACTCCCCGGAAGTGCCAAACAATGTTTCGGGAAAGTCGTCTGGAGAAAGGGGAAAGTTTTCCCCAGTTAGCGGAGAGGCTGAGGAATTACCTAACTCGCTGGAGAGAGTTGTCGGGTTTGGCTAAATCGTTTGAAGGACTCGAAGAGCTCATCATGTGCGAACAGATAAAGGCCAACATGTCTCCGGACTTAAGGAAGTACCTGGCGGAGCAGGGCACCCAGCAACTGGACCAGATAATTCTATTTGCAGAAAGGTTCCAGTCGGCACAGGCCGAAGTACTGGGCCAGAAAAGAAAACACCCTGACCTGCCAGCCCCGGACAAAGGAGCATCTTCATCGCATTCGCCTTCCTCTTCGGCTCACCAACAGCAGCAAGGGCCGTCTCGCAAGGAGCCCCCGCCCAGTCATAACATGCGCTCCCAGCCGCCTAACAGAACACAGGGGCCGACTTCTCATGAACCCGTCAGGAACCGGGGAGATAATGAGAGATATTGTAGGTTCTGTCGGACTACTTCTCATTGGACAACACGGTGCCCAAACAAACAACCCACTCATCAGGTGGCTTGTTTAAGGCCTGTGAGGGTGAAACAAGGGAAGAAGTGGAAACCCTTCCAGTCAGAGAAGTTGTTTTCCAACAGCGGGCCAGCAGAAGTGAACGGGACTGAGATAACCTGCTTATTTGACAGTGGGCTTACCTACCCCAGCATAGTCGCCCGACATCTGGTGAAGCCCTGGCAGATGACCAAGGAAAAAGTGAATATTGGTGGAATTTTAAGGAAAGGGACTTCACAGTGCTTTCCGGTAGCCAATATTGAGGTGAAATGTAGGTTCGTGTCTGGCACCATCAAGGCAGCTGTGATGGCTCAGCCAGCCTACGACTTCATTCTCGGCAACCCATATTTAGTTTTGGGGAACCCGACCACACCGATCCTTGCTGACGCAAGGGGGCCTACTGCAGGCCAGATAAGTGAAAAAGGAGAAGCCCTAATTCACGGAGCCCCGAGCGAGCTCAAACATAGCTGTCGTGCCAAGGAGAGGTTCAATGCCTCCGACGACAGTGGTATGTTATTTGCAGAGGCAAATTCGCCTGCCAGCCCTGTTCAGCCAACCGGCCAAACAGTGGTGACGACGCCTCTGATTCCGGAAGTACACTCTTTGTTGTCGGGAATTAGGCCCCCGATGGTATTAGCTCCTTCAAGTGAAGGACATACTGACAAGAGCGGTATTACATATGTCAACGACCAGCGCCATCTTCATAGAGCACAAGATAGCGGTCTGAGCGAGCATATAGTTCCAACCAGCCCTGGAGCCCCACCCGACCAGCACTTTACTCAAACTGAGGAGGACAGTGATCTGAGTATCCGTTTGCCTATAGACGGAGATGGGCCCCACAACTCTCGTATCTCGTTTACAGGAAACGACTCTTGTAACGAGCAGCCTGAAAAATTGGCTATCTTTTCCAATTCGTTTCACGGAACATTGGAACCAGTCACCGAGAGCTTTATCTCAGATTCTCCGCGATCTAACGGGATCTTAAACCGTCAAGTGTCACTGCAGGACACATTCCAACTGACGCCAGTAACTTTCACAGGGGAGGGCAAGGTTGAAGGTAGAACCAGGGTGTTAGACGGAGAGCTCCCGCGGTCTACATTTTCATCTCACCAACTTTTCAGGCCAGAAAAGAGTGAGAAAAGCGACCTTACGCATTTGCAAGGAGCTATTTTGGAGAGCTCTGTCCCGCTTCATATCGGTAGGGGAAGAGCGAGTCCAGAACCACTGCCAGGGGCAGATCTTACCTACCTTTCTCCAAAGGTAGAAGCTATTGAGATCAGTGAGGATCCAATAGACACCCAGCAAGAAATCGGAGGCTCTACACCAGAGGAACCCGAGACATTGCATCGTTCTCGCACGGTACCAGCAGTCACAAACCCGCTGACGCGCAGCGAGGAAGTCGCCATCGCCAGGTCGCCACAGCGCCCGCCGGTCACATCAGCTGACCAGGACAGCCTTTTGACGGTCATAGCAAGGGAAAGTTCAGACCCGCCATTAGACGGCACAGGTCCGAAGAGAGATCAACTCTCCCAACGGAGCATAGGAGCTCATTCTAGGAGAGGAAGAAGGAGGAAACGCAAAAGAGGAAGGTCGAAGAACACTGAATAGGAGGGGTAAGGACAGACAGCCTTGTAGACAGAGTTAAGGGCCAGTGTGAAACACAGAGATTTCAGTAATGAGATCGATGCTCAATCTTCGAAGGTGGGAGTGATGTGACGAAAGTACTGAGATTCTGTCTTTCAATTGGCCCATGTCTTTTTCTCCTTGCAATTTGTTCACTATATTTTAGGAGGGATTACAGGTAATCCTTCTCCATGTTTCTTCTCCTTCTATTATTTACGTTTTTTTCAAGATGAGATCAGGATGGAGTTTGATCTATGTGTTTAGAATGGGGGTGTAGGGAATTAGAAAGTATTATTCTAGATTAAGATTATAGAGGCTAGATCAGGATTTGCACCAGTGTCCTTTTTTTAAAGATATTGCGTGGCCATATACGCATTTTTCGGGAGTTAAATTATTTGCGGCCATTTTTGCTTCATTTCCGCAGTATAGGGCTAGGACCAATTCCCGGTTCTTTGTCTATCAGAAACTGGTTGCATCAGAAAGATCTAAGGTTCTGATTGGCTGAGAGCTAACTGCAGTTGAAATGCAGAGCTCCGATTGGCTTTAGAACCACGCCGCGCATATGACGTCATGAAGTCGGCGCGTGGGGGTCTTGATTATAAAAGGCCTATATTTCATAGCCTCTTTCTCTTTTAATGAAAAAAAAATTGCCAAAGCCGGGTGCCAGAAGCATTTTGTCGATTGCCTTCAGTTGGACATTCGAGATTTGGTAAGCATGAATTTTTTGCGTGAGGACTTTATTTAATTTTTCTAGTCCTAGCCGATCATTTAAGTTTCTTTGGGCAGTTTAAGTTTAATGTTAATTCTTAAAGCCAGAGCCATCAATACGATCTTAGTGATAGACTTGAGAAACTTTATAGGTCCATTTAATTCCTTGTTGAAGGAATAGCGGCATGGTTTAAAAGTTGAGATATCACCGCTTTGTATTATTGCAAAGTCGGTCGGGAGAGAAACTCGCATCTGCGAATCATATGTATTTACAGAATAGTCGGGAGCGTGTGTAATGTGTATTTTTATTTGTGATTTTAGTGAGAGTATTGATGCTCGCTATTTATATAGTTACGCATATATCTGTGGACGGAAGTGATAGAGGTATTAATAGAAGCACGTGAGCGCGTGGTTACGGTATCTTTATTGATACGATGTTCAGAGGGACGAGGGGGAGAGAAGCACGGGGTCATAAAATTGTAACCACGTGTTGTAACTACTGAGATTTAATTGATAACCATTATGTATAACTTTTGACGGCATGTAGATGCTAGCGTAAACAGGGTTATAGGTTATTGATTGTGCTTTGTTATTCTGTGTATTCAGAAGATGGAGATGAAATTTATTTATGTTAAGGGAATAATATTTTATTTCAATTTTGAGGTGATTAATCATACTGACGGGAATTTTAGGAATTCCTAGAGAGGGCTAGTTTTAGTTGTGTTAAACATTACGGCATTAGTGTCAGCGTAAGAAGTAGGCCACAGTACGTCTGCCCAGACGGGCCAGTGAAAATATTGTTGTTGCTCGGAGTTAGTCAGGCAGAACAAGCGATCTGCCTTTGTGGTTGGAGAGGGGAGTTACTTGAGCGGAAGTTAATTGTTATTTCCTCAATGATCCCGGGAGCTATGCCGGCGGGAGTTTTACTCCTGGCAGGGTCACCCAAGCCGGACAGGTCCTGGGTGAGGGGCCAGACTAAATGGGCTGAGGAGTGGGTGGAACCCTATAGGTGTAGATGCAGAACCCACCGGCGAGTGGTACATGCTCTGGTCTGCACCAATCCACCCCCACTTCATGGGTTAAATGCTTTCTTGCCTCATTCTTCACTGTTTGTCGTCTATCACGCCCATGGCGACCGTTGCCTCAATTGGCTGTGTGTGGTGTACCCGGAAACGGGGCCTCCCAGTACTGAGGCAAAGTTAAGTCCCCGATGTCACTTATCGGTGCAGAATTGAGAGAGATGGCTGAGCATCACAATCCCTCCTGTGTTGCAGCATGATGAGAACCCAGCATTGCACACTGAGCTTGGGGGGATCACTTGGGCACCAGACTTAATACTGGCTCTTGACTGGATGGCCGCATGCAGGAGATTTCTACAATGGAGGGTTGGCAGGTGGTGGGTATCGGGAAGTGGCTCTGTGCAGGACGTGAGGATTCCTTGGGAGAGCCCAGAACCAGAGCACAGCATTGTGCAAGCTCTGCATAGTTGGAGAGCCCCCGGGATGACGGGGAATGCACAGTGTGCTACCCCACCTATCCCCAACTGCTAACTTAGAACCAGAAGTGGGGTCCTCTGTATGCGTGCCAGGCCAGGATAAAATGCCTGGGAAAGAGACTGGAGCTCAGAACTCCCTAACTCAAAGTTGCAGGATGGCAGAAAAGCCACGGGAAAGACAGGGCTATTTTGAAGATAACGCAACCATATTTTCACCATACGAGCTCGGACGCCGCCTCGGTAAACAAGGTCCGCGCAGAGCAGTGACACCCCCAGGCTGCTTGCGAATAGTCTACTACTGGGAACATAAACAGATTAGGGATGAGCCCACTCTCCCGTTGAACAGGTGCTAAAGTCGTAAATACTGGGCCAGAAGGCGCACCGGAAACCACAGTATCATGCAACTCGCTTTTTTTTTTTTCTATGGAGAGTACACCGTCAAATAAATCTCGTTCTGGTGCTCGCCCTGTGGAGCTCCACCAGGCAGGTGCAGTGCCGGGCTCTGAGCCTCGACAGAGCCCACCCTCAGCTACTGGAGGACCCTCTAGACCGTCTTGTGGAGTCAACAGACGGCGGAGGAGAACTACTGACCAAAACAAAACAGAAAAAGAGAAACCCAGAGTGCCACTTGTCATGATGCACTGGAATGCAGAGGGAGTGAACAGCAAGCAGGCTGGATACAGCAAAAAGACAGAGCTGGAAAACATCTTGTATGAGAAGCAAGTCAGTGTTTGCTGTATCCAAGAGACTCACTTGAAAGCAGATCAAACCTTTAAAATAAGGGGATATCAATGCTTCAGATCCGACAGACAAGATAGACGAAAAGGAGGAGTACTTACTCTTGTAAGGAATAACATTCCTGCACACGAAAGGAAAACCTTCATGGATGGAGCAGAATATCAGCTGCTGCAGATAAAGGTAGACAAGATGGAAATAGAACTCCTGAACTATTACTGTCCGAACAACAAACCCCTGAGTCTCAGCTCTATACAGGTACCAGCCACCAACTTTATAGCAGTTGGAGACTTTAATAGCCACTCCCAGAGCTGGGGCTATAACCATCTGGATCACAGAGGTGAAGAGGTTGAAACTTGGCAAGATGATCACTCCCTAATCCTAGTCAATAATGCCACAGATACTCCTACCTTCTACTCCAGAGGATGGCACACAACCTCAACACCAGATCTTGCCTTCTCCACACCAGATATAGCTGGATCTATTAGTAGAGAAGTAGGAGACCAACTAGGGGGAAGCGACCATCGCCCAATCTTTCTTACTGTCCAGAGTGCAACTCTCAGTACAGGCCCAGCCATTACAAGATGGAACTACAAAAAAGCCAACTGGGGTTTATTCAGGCATCAGGTGAACACGCTGCTGTCTACCCTCAAGGTACAGAACAGAGACATTAATGAAGTGGTAAAAGACTTCAACAGATGCATACTACAAGCTGCAAAAGAAACCATTCCCAAAGGATGCCGGCGTAACTACATACCATACTGGTCCAGCACACTCCAAGAACGTCAGGAAGCTATGGACAAGGCTAGAAAGGACGCAGAGTCTCAGCCTTCACTTGAAACTCACAACAAATGGAAAAAGGCTGTAGCAGAGTTTCAGAGAACAAAGCTAGAAGAAAAGCGGAAAAGCTGGAGAACTAAAACGGCATCGCTGAACCTTGAGAAAGACGGCAGGAAACTTTGGAGATTAGTCAAGTCTCTAAATGAAGAGCATTCCTCACCAAGGCAGACTATCACATTGGATGAAGGTGGCAAACTTTTCAGAGGAAAACAAGCTGCAGACTTGTTTGCTAGAAGATACAGTTCAGAAAGCAACTTACCCATTAACATAGACCATCAGAGAGAGATAAGAAAAGAAATACTGGCAACCATGGGACAGACAGATACTCCTGCCCCAATGAGGGAACCCATCACACTAGGAGAACTACAGAAGGCTATTTCCAAGCTTAAGTTTCAAAAGTCACCCGGCCCAGACAAAATCAGCAACGAAATGCTAGTAAATCTGAGCTCAGCAGCAAAGACAAAAACTGCTTGAGATATTCAACCACAGCTGGTTGAAAGGAACGGTACCCCAAGTATGGAGAGAAGCCATCACAATACCCATACTAAAGAAAGGGAAATGTAAGACCGAGGCTGCAAGTTACCGGCCAATCAGTCTCACAAGCTGTGTTGGGAAGACTATGGAGCGAATAGTCAACCACAGATTGAAATGGTATTTAGAGTCTGAGCAGATCCTGGTGCCGGAACAAGCTGGATTTAGAGAATGCTACAGTATAGAAGACCAAGTTACTTACTTGTCTCAAGCAATAGAAGATGCCTTCCAGGAGAAGAAAAAGGTCCTAACGATCTGGGTCGACTTCAAGCAGGCCTTTGACAAGGTGTGGAAAGATGGCCTCATTGCAAAACTTAGGAGAAGTGGAATCCAAGGCAACATGATGAAATGGATCCAGTCATACTTGCATAACAGGAGAACTAGAGTCACTCTTGACGGTCTGCAGAGCAGAAAAGTGTTGCTCCATCAGGGGGTACCTCAAGGAGGAGTAATTTCCCCAACACTCTTCCTTGTTTACATCAATGACCTGGTGAAAGATCTCCCTGCAGGAGTTAAAGCTGCCTTATATGCAGATGACCTAGTACTCTGGTGCGCTGATGAAAATGTCACCACAGCAAATTATAGAATGCAGCGGGCAGCAGACATGCTAGTGTCATGGGCAGAGAAATGGCTTATCACAATAAACACAGACAAAACCTCCACAACACTGTTCTCCCTCGCCCCCAAGGACAAATCAGCTAACATACACCTAGGGACAACCGTGATCAAGGAAGAAAGCTACCCCACCTATCTTGGGGTGACATTTGACCAAAGGCTTACATGGAATAAGCATATTGAAAATGCAGAAGGAAAGGCCCGAAGACGACTAGGCATACTCAGAAAATTAGCAGGTACCAACTGGGGAGCAAATGAACGAAATCTAAAGAGGATTTATAATGGAGTAATAAGACCACACTTAGAGTTTAGCTCAGCAGCATGGTCATCAACTGCTAACTCACATCTGCAGTCTTTGGACAAGGTGCAAAATCAAGCTCTCAGGCTCATTACAGGAGCCATGAAAACTACACCAATAACAGAGATGCAGAAGGTTGCTGGATTACAGACATTGTCCCATAGAAGAGACACAAAAACCATGATCCAGATGGAAAAGTACAACAGTATGCCAATGCACCCAATGAAGGCAAGACTAGATGATCTGGCATTGGGACGTCTAAAGCGTAGCAGCTTTGTGCATCGGGGAAAAAGACTTATAAGACAGCATCAAGAAGACCTATCCATGAAGACAACACCACTGAAGCCCACCCTATACCCTGTACCATGGGAGCAGGCCAGCAGTGCCCTCCAAATTAATACAACAGTCAGTGGTCTCACAAGTGGATGTGAGTATAATGATCTGCAAAAACGAACTGCTACGTTGAGTATGATCCAAGAAAGCTATCCCGATCAATCATGGATACATGCCTATACAGATGGATCAGCAACTAATGCTGTTAGGAATGGAGGTGCCGGTATCTTTATCTCATATCCTGACAACCACTATGAGACTAGGCACATTCCCACTGGTAAATTCTGTTCCAACTATACAGCTGAGGTTCAAGCTCTAGAGCAAGCTGCAAATATGATTTATAACACCAACTCTGACTGCCACCAGGTAGTCATCCTCACAGATGCACTGTCTGTCCTGCAAGCTCTCAAGGGTGGTAAACTCCCGCATCTGAGAAATGAACTAAACAAGGTAGCTGCCAAAAAGAGAACCATACTTCAGTGGGTACCATCTCATTGTGGTGTACCCGGAAATGAAAAGGCAGATAAACTTGCAAAAAAGGGAGGAGAATGTGAACAAGAAGATAATGAAGTCACATACTTTGAGAAAAAGAGAGCTATCCAGACTATCAGAAGAGAACAGAACCAACCCAAAGACGACTATCACACTCTCGACCGGCAGGGACAGACAACTATTTTTTCGACTCAGGACAGGGCATAACAAACTGAATAAACACATGCACAAGCTACGATTGTCTGCTTCACCACTGTGCACATGTGGATTAAAATGTATTATTATGGTTTGTTTTAGCGAACAAACTGTGAAGAACCGCAAACGTTAGTTGCCAGTAGTGGAAGGAGAGGAAGAAAATACGTTTTCCCAGCCAGGGGAAGACATTTTCCAGCGAATAGGATTTTTGTGGATAAATCCTGAGCTCTGACGCTCGTTACACACGCAGATTTGGCAGGCTGCCAGCGTTGTAATTTTTATGTTCGTTTCTTCACGGCCATAATAAAGCCGACGGCCCAGTTATAGGTACTCGGGCAGGTAATTTCAGAGTGGTAGAAGTCAGCTACAGTTCCAGTCCAGAATCCAGTGGGGTTCTGTTAAACCTCAGTCATCAATTCCAGAGTTAGTGGAGAGAGAGAGGGTAAACATTCTCTCTACTGAAGTCAGCACAGATAGGCAGAACTGTTAGTTTTGGTGAATCATAGCAGAGGACAGCTGCTGAAGTTTAGAGGTGCAGTTAGTTGTGTTCAGGAGATTCCAGGATAGGCTGTGTAGAACCGAAGTCTGTGCAGAGATTGTGTAGTCACTTCACAGTCGTTCCAGCTATCAGTGGACTTAGAGTTAGAGTTAGAATTTAGAACAGCTAGTTTGGAGTGTAGGCGACATCAAGTGCAGTGTAGTTCCTTTCAGTTAATCAGTTAACCTTACCTTCTTTCTCCATACAGGTTGCAATTGTGGGAGAAGGGTTGGGGTTGATGCATTTTTAACTGTGCTTGATTTTGTTTCAGGTGTGCATCCTCGCACTTCATGTATTTTGACATGTAGATGAGTTTGTGTATAGGTGTATAATAAACTTGTATAAATTGTAGCTGGCATCAGTCATTTCCTTTAGTACAGTAGCTATATGTTGTCTGTACCTTGGTGTTTGTGAATCTTAATTGAACCTTATCCCCATAGGGTAGTTAGAGGTGGTTCGAGGCCATAGCAATTTAAACGTCCGAAGTGGCGAGGAAAGAATCAACCTCGGTTCTCAACCTCGGAGCCAATGGTCTCAACTTTCACATTTTGCACTATATTTCTATCTGAATCTATCATTTCAGTCTTCCTTCTTACTATTGTCTTGTCACTATATGTAGACAGTCTCTAGTCCTAAATCCATTTCGTGACAGTAAGGTAATGGAAAGAATGGTGAACTCAAGATTACTGAAACATCTGGAAAAAAACCATCTGCTTGATAACACACAGTCAGCATTCAGGAAAAACCGCAGCACCGAAGACCAGCTAGTATATCTAGCCCAGGAAGTAGAAAATGCCTTTCAGGAGAAAAAAAAAGTACTGGCTGTTTTTGTGGACTTGACAGAAGCCTTTGATAAGATATGGAAAGAAGGACTACTCCTTAAGATGCTCAACAACAAAATTGAAGGGAGAATGTTCAGCTGGATACGGGACTTTCTCCGATACCGCACTGCAAGAGTAAAACTTGAAGGGAAACTGAGCCATCGCGTCACTCTTCAACAGGGTGTGCCACAAGGAGGAGTTATCTCCCCCACACTTTTTACCATCTATATAAATGATATTGCAGAGAAACTGTCCGGGCATATCTCCAGGGCTCTTCATGCTGACGATTTTGCTGCCTGGTGTGCCGCTGAACATTTGCCCACTGCGAAGTTCAGAATGCAAGCAGCACTAAATACCATTGGTAAATGGGCATCAGACTGGGGAGTACAGATTAACCTCTCCAAGACAGTAGCAACCTGCTTCTCGCTGTCAAATCTCTGAGAAACGATCAAACTGCAACTAAATGGAAGTGAGCTTCCAATCGAGGAAAACCCAACATACCGGGGAGTCAAGTTGGATAAGAGACTCACCTGGAAGCCGCACATAAAAGCAGTAGAACAGAGAGCAATAAGAAAGCTCTCTATTATGAAGAAACTGTCTAGCACAAGTTGGGGGGCAAATACCAGCATACTTAAAAAAAGTCTATACAGGCACAGTCAGGCCTGTACTTGAATATGGCATGTCAGCCTGGGCCACGGCATCTAAAACAAACACAGAACGTCTAGGGAAAGTGCAAAATTCAGGCCTTAGATTAATCACTGGAGGGATGAAGACTTCTCCAATCCAGGCAATGGAGAGATACACCATACTGTTGATAGCATTACAAGGCAGTCCTTGTTCTGGAATCCACTGGATAACAGAAGTAGAGGCAGACAGAAATGCACATGGAGAATAGAACTAGAGACAGAGGAAAACAATGATGAAGACATGGAAAGACCTTGAGTGATGGCACGGGCCAGGAAAACTTGGCATATGTTTGTTGAAGGCCTATGCTTCTTGGGGAGCTGATGGGTGAAGATGAAGATAGGAAAATAAATTTGTTAAATGTATCATTCTGTGTTTGTTAAATGTGCTATTTTTGTTGGTTAAATGTATCATTCTGTGTTTGTTAAATGTGCTATTTTTGTTGGTTAAATGTATCATTCTGTGTTTGTTAAATGTGTTATTTTTGTTGGTTAAATGTATAATTCTGTGTTTGTTAAATGTGCTATTTTTGTTGGTTAAATGCATCATTCTGTGTTTGTTAAATGTGCTATTTTTGTTGGTTAAATGTATCATTCTGTTTGTTAAATGTGCTATTTTTGTTGGTTAAATGTATCATTCTGTGTTTGTTAAATGTGCTATTTTTGTTGGTTAAATGTATCATTCTGTGTTTGTTAAATGTGCTATTTTTGTTGGTTAAATGTATCATTCTGTGTTTGTTAAATGTGCTATTTTTGTTGATTAAATGTATCATTCTGTGTTTGTTAAATGTACTATTTTTGTTGGTTAAATGCATCATTCTGTGTTTGTTAAATGTGCTATTTTTGTTGGTTAAATGCATCATTCTGTGTTTGTTAAATGTGCTATTTTTGTTGGTTAAATGTATCATTCTGTGTTTGTTAAATGTGCTATTTTTGTTGGTTAAATGTATCATTCTGTCCTGGCAAAGGGGCGACCGACCCCAACCAGGCGCGTCCACGGGTGGCGGACAGTGGAACGACCTCCAGATATGGTGTGTCAGCTGCGAATTAAGTCAGCATAGCTGGACGAATAAGCAGTCGCGGACCAAACGGCGATGTCCTCCCAGCAGGACGGGGAGGGGTAACAGGTGGCACTGATACCCCCACTGAAATCCCCCATATGTCCTACGACGGGTGCATCAAGCGAGTAAGAGCCGCTATAAGCTCTAGCCACGGGGAAGGTAAACCTCGGTAAACAAACCAATCTGCTGCCTTGCAGCTACCACCGGGAGATGGAAAGGCTATGGGAGACAACCCTGAACAACAAACACAACCCGGCCTGCCGAAGACGGAGTGTGTTAGCTACGGCGCAGACACCGGGAAAAATTAGGACACACACGCTTTTGCGGTATGGAGTCATGCGACAATCTCGACTTACGTCATGGCGTCGCTCCTATCAGCTACAACCGGGGAGGAGCACAGCCGGGCCCCTAGCCTCGAAAGGGCCCACCCAAGCAACCGGTGCCTTTGCCAACCAAATGGTCGGGGGAAGGCAAAGTAGAGCAACTGACCAACCAACCCACTATCTTACAGTGGCTCAATGGAATGCAAAAGGAGTGAGGAACAAGAAACCGGAGTTACAAGAATTCCTCAGGGAAAATAACATTGATATAATCTGCATCCAAGAAACTCACCTAAAAGATACCCAACGATTCTTTGTACGTGGATACCAATCCTTCCGCCAAGACAGGGCAAAAAGAACTAAGGGAGGAATCCTCACACTGATTAAAACCTCAATCCCAGCAGTAGAGACACACAGATCTGGTGAGGACGAACTTGAATACATAACAGTCCAACTACTGCTGCCCAGTGGAGACTTAATGATCACAAACTGCTACAGCCCTCCAACCACAACTCTGGAGCTACACAAAGTGAAGCTTGCAGCATCGAGACACCTCATTATGGGTGACTTCAATAGCCACTCACCCAGCTGGGGCTATAACGCAACAGATCCAAGAGGAGAAGAGGTGGAAGATTGGATGGTAGAGAATAAACTAATTCTAATAAACCAACCAGAGGATAAGCCCACCTTCTATTCCAGAGTATGGAAAACAACGAGCACACCAGATCTTGCTATGGCTACAGATGACATACATCGACTCACCACCAGAACAGTAAATACTCAACTTGGGGGTAGCGACCATGTACCAGTCACATTACAGATATCTGAGATAAGAAGTGCAGGAGAAATCAATATGTCTCCTAGCTGGAATTTCAAAAAAGCAAACTGGGGATTTTTTAAAGAACAAGCTGACAATTTCTGTCAGAACATTGCCCACTCAAATAACATCAATAAAAACATCTCCATCATCAGTGAGGCAATCATCCAAGCAGCAAAGAAGTCAATTCCACGAGGTAAACGACGAGACTACAAACCATACTGGAGTGACAACCTGGGAAAACTCCATAGTGAATTAAATAAAGCACGGGAAACTATGGAGCAAAATCCCACATTAGAGAACACACAGAGGCACAACAGCATAAAACAAGCTTTCAATGAACAAAAGAAAGCTGAAATCCAAAGGAGCTGGCACCAGAAGACTAGCAGTCTCAACATGGAAAAGGACTCAAGCAAGCTATGGAATCTGACAAGAGTGCTAAATGAAGAAACAACAACCAGCTACTGTAAGACTGTCATCAAGGAAAACGAAAAATACCACACAGGAAAGATGGCAGCAAACATCCTGGCAGATTTCTACAAGGAAGAAAGCACCACATCACTTTCACATGCACGGATCCAAGAAGTACGTAAGGAAGTAAAAGAAAAACTGAAGCACCAAAACCCAGATATCTGCATGAAGTCACCCCTTACTATGAGAGAACTCAGTGCTGCCATAACAAAACTAAAGAACAGAAAAGCTCCAGGAAAAGATGGCATCACAAATGATATGATCAAGAACCTTGGACCTGTAGCCAGGCACAAGCTCCTCCTAATCTTCAATCAGTCATGGAGTACTGGAAAATTTCCAGATCAATGGCGAGAAGCAATCATTGTTCCCATCAGAAAGAAACAAAAGGAGAAAACAAGCAAGTCCAGCTACCGACCAGTTAGCCTACTGAGCTGTCTGGGTAAGGTAATGGAAAGAATGGTGAACTCAAGATTACTGAAACATCTGGAAAAAAACCATCTGCTTGATAACACACAGTCAGCATTTAGGAAAAATCGCAGCACCGAAGACCAACTAGTATATCTAGCCCAGGAAGTAGAAAATGCCTTTCAGGAGAAAAAGAAAGTGCTGGCGGTTTTTGTAGACTTGACAAAAGCCTTTGATAAGGTATGGAAAGAAGGACTCCTCCTTAAGATGCTCAACAGCAAAATTGAAGGGAGAATGTTCAACTGGATACGGGACTTTCTTCGATACCGCACAGCAAGAGTAAAACTTGACGGGAAACTGAGCCATCGCGTCACTCTACAACAGGGTGTGCCACAAGGAGGAGTTATCTCCCCCACACTTTTTATCATATATATAAATGATATTGCAGAGAAACTGTCCGGGCATATCTCCAGGGCTCTTCATGCTGACGATTTTGCTGCCTGGTGTGCTGCTGAACATTTGCCTACTGCGAAGTTCAGGATGCAAGCAGCGCTAAATACCATCGGTAAATGGGCATCAGATTGGGGAGTACAGATAAACCTCTCCAAGACAGTAGCAACCTGCTTCTCTCTGTCAAATCGCCAAGAAAAACGATTAAACTGCAGCTAAATGGAAGTGAACTTCCAATCGAGGAAAACCCAACATACCTAGGAGTCAAGTTGGATAAGAGACTCACCTGGAAGCCGCACATAAAAGCAGTAGAACAGAGAGCAATAAGAAAGCTCTCTATTATGAAGAAACTGGCTGGCACAAGTTGGGGGGCAAATACCAACATACTAAAAAAAGTCTATACAGGCACAGTCAGACCTGTACTTGAATATGGCATGTCAGCCTGGGCCACAGCATCTAAAACAAACACAGAATGTCTAGGGAAAGTGCAAAATTCAGGCCTTAGACTAATCACTGGAGGGATGAAGACTTCTCCAATCCAGGCAATGGAGCGATACACCAACATCCGCTCTCTTGATGACAGACGTGAGGAAAAGGTATTCACTCACAGTGAGAAGCTTCTACGAATGCCAAGACATCTAATGCATGCCAAACTCCATAGTGTGACAAAGAACAGGCTGAAAAGAACCAGCTTCCTAAACATCTCCAAACATTTGCATCGATGCCATGAAGACCTCCTCCCAAATCGATCTACTGAGATTGAAATGTTAATTGATTACGAGGAGCCAGACGACTGCCATGGAAATATATCTATCATCACAGAAGTCCCTGAAATAAAAAAGAAAGGCCACCTGACCCCTCAACAACTAAAAACTTTGGCTCAAGAAATGATTGAAGAAAAGTACAACCCGAAGGAGTGGACACATGCATACACAGATGGATCTGCTGAGGGGGCAGTAAAGAACGGTGGAGGAGGCATTTTTATAAGATTCCTAAATGGAAAGATCATCCGAAAGGCCTTCCCAACTGGAAAGATCTCCTCCAATTTTAGGGCAGAAGCTATGGCACTACTGCAAGCCCTGAAGATCCTCACCAGACCTGAACAGCAGCCACAAGCTAAGATAGTAATCTTCACTGACTGCAGATCATTACTTGAATCAATACAAAACACCAGAAATGATAACATGATGAATGAGATCAGATCTGAGCTTAACATCATCCAAAGGTCATCAACCATTGCCCTTCAGTGGTTACCTGCCCATTGTGGAATCGCTGGTAATGAGAAAGCAGATGCTCTATCAAGAAGTGGCAGTAAAATGGAACAATACAGCCACCCATTGCCCTATCGGGAAGCAAAAAACCATCATCCACAACAAGTACAAAAATCAGTGGAAGGAGGAAGGGGATATATACAGCAGAGATGACCCAATCCACCACCTAAACAGACACCAACAGACGACAATTTTCCGCCTGAGAACTGGTCACTGCAGATTACTTGGACATCACTATCGCCTCAAGATATCCCACACGAATGAATGCCCTTGTGGAACTGATATCCAGACTCCAGAACACATTCTCCAGAACTGTCCAACCCATGATAAATTGCGACGTGCGACCTGGCCAAAAGGTGATGAGCTCCAGCAGAAGCTATGGGGCTGCCGCGCCGACCTGGAAAAGACTGTGGACTTCGTCCTGGCGACAGGCCTGCAGATTTAGCATGACTACAAACCGAACGCAGAAGAAGAAGAAGTATCATTCTGTGTTTGTTAAATGTGCTATTTTTGTTGGTTAAATGTATCATTCTTTGTTTGTTAAATGTGCTATTATTTATTTGTTAAATGTATCATTCTGTCTTTGTTAAATGTGTTATTATTTATTTGTTAAATGTATCATTCTGTCTTTGTTAAATGTGTTACTATTTATTTGTTAAATGTATCATTCTGTGTTTGTTAAATGTGTTATTATTTATTTGTTAAATGTATCATTCTGTGTTTGTTAAATAACTATTATTCATTTGTTAAATGTATCATTCTGTGTTTGTTAAACGTGCTATTATTTATTTGTTAAATGTATCATTCTGTTTGTTAAATGTGCTATTATTTATTTGTTAAATGTATCATTCTGTGTTTGTTAAATGTGCTATTATTATATTTTGTTAAATGTATCATTTTGTGTTTGTTAAATGTGCTATTTTTTATTTGTTAAATGTATCATTCTGTGTTTGTTAAATGTGCTATTATTTATTTGTTAAATGTATCATTCTATGTTTGTTAAACATGCTATTATTTATTTTTTAAATGTATCATTCTGTGTTTGTTAAATGTGCTATTATTTATTTGTTAAATGTATCATTCTGTGTTTGTTAAATGTGCTATTATTATATTTTGTTAAATGTATCATTTTGTGTTTGTTAAATGTGCTATTATTTATTTGTTAAATGTATCATTCTGTGTTTGTTAAATGTGTTATTATTTATTTGTTAAATGTATCATTCTGTGTTTGTTAAATAACTATTATTCATTTGTTAAATGTATCATTCTGTGTTTGTTAAACGTGCTATTATTTATTTGTTAAATGTATCATTCTGTGTTTGTTAAATGTGCTATTATTTATTTGTTAAATGTATCATTCTGTGTTTGTTAAATGTGCTATTATTATATTTTGTTAAATGTATCATTCTGTGTTTGTTAAATGTGCTATTATTTATCTGTTAAATGTATCATTCTTGTTTGTTAAATGTGCTATTATTTATTTGTTAAATGTATCATTCTGTGTTTGTTAAATGTGTTATTATTTATTTGTTAAATGTATCATTCTGTGTTTGTTAAATGTGTTATTATTTATTTGTTAAATGTATCATTCTGTGTTTGTTAAATGTGCTATTATTTATCTGTTAAATGTATCATTCTTGTTTGTTAAATGTGCTATTATTTATTTGTTAAATGTATCATTCTGTGTTTGTTAAATGTTATTATTTATTTGTTAAATGTATCATTCTGTGTTTGTTAAATGTTATTATTTTTTGTTAAATGTATCATTCTGTGTTTGTTAAATGTTATTATTTATTTGTTAAATGTATCATTCTGTGTTAGTTAAATGTGCTTTTATTGCTGTGTTAAATGTCACATGTACTTTCGGAATGTGCCACTATATTAATGAGCCATTTTTTATCTGTTAAATGAGGCAATACTGGTTTGTTTTAAAAGATTCCCAACATAAAAAGAACACAAGAAACAACCATTTATGGAAATTTAACTTAGAGCTCTTACATCATGATGCCGTCTGCTCAAGTTTTTAGATTCTTGATCCATATCTCTGTGTCGACTGCTCTGTTTTTCTGGCTCTTGCTCACTTTCATGATGTCTACTGTTTCGTTTTCCCAGTTCTCGTTCTGTTTCATAGTCCTGGTCTCTATCTTTGTGGCCCCTGTCACTGTAACTATCCCGACTGTGTTGTCTTTTCTTGTCTTTATCCATCTCTTTATTACGCCATGTACCTGTGTGGTCTCCTTCTGAATTCTGGAAAAGATTATAAAATAAACATAACGTTAGGTTCTAGCTTCTGTCATGCTTTCATCTCATTCGTTCTTCTTTAGTTTGTTTTTTCCTCATCCCTAAGTCAAGTTCGTTTGTACTTTACTGTGTTTTTATTTTTTTAAATCAAACTACTCTCTTAATTGTTAATAATTTTCTTCCTGTATTTTTTTTTAATTGTTAGCTTTTAATTTTTATTTCAACCAAAATGTTCCAACTTTTTTGTTATACTTGTTGCACAACAACGCAACATTTGTTGTGAAATTTACTGCTTTATTTCTTGGAAGTGCGAAGTTTGTTAAAACATGATGTCAGCATTGTTGTGCTAAAGCTACAGACTTTCATAAATGGTTGCTTGTGTTGAATAGAAGGTTTGAAGTGGTATGACAAAATCACTAATGTGGAACTGATGACAAGAGACAGACAACTGCCAGTGGAATAAGAGATGAGAATAAGAAGCTGGCGATGGATATGACACACTGAGAAAACCTGTTGATAACATTACAAGGCAGTCCTTGTTCTGGAATCACCTGAGTAAGAGAGGTAGAGGGAGGAGGATCTTGGTTAGTGATGGTATTTGGCCAAAAGATTCAGTGAATTTTTCTTAGGCATGTTGTGTGAAAAGAGGACAATTTCGACTTTTCCTTCTCTGTAACTCTCCAGCATTCCGCACCATAGAGAAGCACAGAAAGCACACAGCTCTGATATAATCTTAATTTTGTGCTTGTGCTGTATTGGGAGGACTTCCAAATGTTGTTTAGGCTAAAGAAGGCTGTTCTTGCCTTATTCATTCTGACGTTGATGTCTTTGCCTGCCTCGCCGTCTGGTGTTACTATGCTTCCTAGGTATGTGAAGGTATCTGTCTGTACCAATTGCTGATTCCTTACTGATATGGGCTCAGGGTTGCTCACATTGAGCGTCATGACCTCAGACTTCTTTAAATTGATATTCAAGCCCACCTGCTGGCTAAACTTATTAAGTCTATCCATTTTTTCCTGGATGTGTTGATGTGAATGTGCTAGTAGTGCAATGTCATCTGCATATTCCAGATCTTCCAATGTAGAAAATGTTGTCCATCTTATTCCCCTTCGACTGCCCTCTGTTGTCTGGCGCATCACTGTTACGTGCAGTTTTCATAACTGATAATGTAGTCTGTCTGTATACTTGTTATATTTGAAAATATTTTGAATAAGATTTTAGAACCCTAATCTAAGGGCGAATACTCATCTTTTGCTTTGAGGGAAAGTAAATATGTAGTTACTCCTCTTAAAAGGTTATACCAGCTGACTGAATAGGTCAGAGGAAATGCGAACTGCGCAGGTCAAAACGAGAGTTTGAAGAAGATTTTCCGGCGGGAGGCCGTGTTGTTGAACTGGGTCTGTCAGACGGAATGTCTGGTTACTTCTCTGCATTGCCTTTTGGGGATGGAAACTCTTCCACTGTTATTTAAAGTCCCCTGTGTTATTTCTGTTCATCAGGAAGACGACAGTTACTATGATTTTGTGTTAGAATTCGTAGCAAGGTAAAAGACGAAACTTTCACACTTCTTTTGTTCACAGTATAAGCTGAACGCATTTTGGGTCAACCGGTGACAAGAGCTCACAAATGGTTGAAAGGCAGAGTATTCTACTTGTTACGCTTGTTGGAGCCATCTAAGACTGTTAAGTTTAGATTTACGCACAGAAACCCAGGAGGATAGAGATTATCCTACAACCCGCATGTTTAGCGGTATATTTTGAACTTAGACACTTATGTCTACAGAAGAGGAATCCACAGTGTTTACTGTTTTATAGAGGCCTAATATATATAACTATCTGGAGTGGAAGAACAGATGGGTTATTAGTTATTGCTATTATAACTTTGAAAATGAAAACTCGCCTGATGTACAAGGGAGTTGTATAAGACTATCTTCGAAAGGACAGCCTATCTTCGATACGTCTGATTAGAGGGATGGACTATGCTAATTTCGTCGCCGCCATGTTTGGGAGGTCGACTTAAGAAGAATGACTTAAGAAGAGTCAATATGAAACTGTTGGATGTTTATACAGTATTTACCCGTTGTGTAATACGGGGTTTTTCTGCTAGTTGTGGAATGAGAGAGAAATTGGAGTCTGCAACACTTTGATAATCATATAATTATTGGAACTTATGTACCTGCCATTGTAGTGAACTGTCTTCATATCCGCCATGTTCCTGTGTCATGCTTACATGGATTTGTCTACGTTTTGTTGCTGTGACTATAATAAATGAAAAAAACGTACACAGCTGTTCCATTATTGACTCATCATCATAAGTCTGTGTGACATTGCTGTAACTTGTACTGTGGTCCGGTGTGGACATCCATCTAAGTTCTGCACACCTAATGTCAACACACCACCCACGAAAACCAGACCAGAGACATCCTACCTCTTCATCACCTTCACCATCTGTCGGTGTCTACCTCGATTCGGGTGTCCGAAGATAGGGTGAACTGTATTACAACAACACAGAAGTAAAACAACACCTTATCATCTTGGTGGCCAAAGGCTGGTTTGGTCAGGCACCAGCACATTCGGGGTCCCTTACCCATTCGACATTCAACAGACATCAATATTCAAGCCGTGAAGTACCCTCATCACCATCTACTATGAAATATAGCAAGTTGGCTATATTTTCAAACTACCAGGCATTGCCCGAAATGTTGCAGTCTTTGGAGAAGGTCAAGTACACATCAAATTTTCAAATATATATTTAACTTTTTGGCAACAAGGACAGTGCAGTCGAATCGAGACACATCCTTTGTGAGATTTCCTTCAGTTTAGTTTTTTAGTTGACTTCTGCAAATGTTATCGTA
The DNA here is from genome assembly GCA_024509875.1 of Oreohelix idahoensis. NCBI lineage: Eukaryota > Metazoa > Mollusca > Gastropoda > Stylommatophora > Oreohelicidae > Oreohelix > Oreohelix idahoensis. Next base: position 961,008 of record JAMPIV010003254.1, on the reverse strand, counting down.
GTGTTTTGAATATTTCTTCTTCTTCTTCCATCCTTAGCCATCGACCGACCAAGCAGTCTGTGGCCATTACGCCTAGCTGGCATCTTAGGGCAACAAGAAATTATCCGTTGTTCCGTTACGCCTAAAGGCGTTTATTGGTAAAACAGAATATTAATTGTTGTTTCCGTAATCAGTGTGACTGGCAAGCGGGTGATCAATCCGCTGTGTTTGAATATTTGTCTTCGTATTATTGTTATTGTTTTGTTTGATATTGGTACACATACTTAGACATACACTATTGACATTTTGATTGCATTTATGATATAAATGTCTGATGATATTGTTATCATAGAATAACTATACAAGTCCTTACAAAAGACTTGTCTTCAAAAGACAATGAAATGAAGGGAGCTGATTATACAAGTTTTTGTTAAAAACTTGCTCCTGTTTGGTTGAAATAAATTAATTTGTTATTTCAGGGATATTAGTCACATATTGTTAGACATTATGTCGACTTTAGATTACTTTATTGGGATAGGGTAATCCCTAGGCAAGTCTGGTAAAGAATTGGAAGAATACTCGACTGCTCAATGGACCATAGCATTGAAGTCAGAAGAAAAGAAACAAAAAGATGAAAATAAATTGAAAGCAGAAGCTGAACAAAAGAAAATAGATGCTGAGAATTTAAGGCAAATTCAAGTAGAGGAAAGAAAACTTCAAGTGGAGGAAAGAAAACTTCAGGCTGAAGAAAAAAGACTTGAGGCTGAAGAAAAAAGATTACAGAGAGAATCTGAAGAAAAAAGATTACAAAGAGAAGCTGAAGCCGAGGAGAGAAAAGCAAAAAGGGAACATGAGGAAAAACTTTTAGCATTTGAGTTAGAAAAGTTGAAATCGATAAACATGGGTAATGTTAATCAGTCATCTGGTGGTAGTGATAAACCTTTTGTTTACAAGATTAAGCTACCAGCATTTAATCCATCCAGTGATGATATAACAGTTTGGCTAGATAGGTTTGAACGTTCTTGTCGAAATCATAATGTGGATAGATCACAATATGCTAGTCAGTTATCAGAGATACTGAAAGGTGACACTCTGACTAGTTTAAACTTGGTAGAAGAAAGAGGCTGACCAGGATAATTATGATGTTATCAGGGCAGCCTTATTAAAAAAATATCAATTAACAGAGGAAGGTTACCGTCTTTTGTTTAAGAAAATGGTACCTGAAACAGGGGTAGAATTCTAGAATTCATTGCAAGGACACGTCTTACATTTAATCTTTGGATTGAACTGTCCAAAACAGAAAAGACATATGAAGCCCTTATGGACTTGTTGCTCAGAGACAAGATAATGTCAAGTGTAAATAAACCATTCCTTGAATTCCTACATGAGCGTAAACCCAAGACACTAAAAAAAATGGAACAATATTGTACCCAATACGTCACTACATATCCGGACGTAGCTTTTAGCAATGCTAAGGTTAAGGAAGGCATGCCAGTTGCTTCGGCAACACCATACAACCCTAATTACTCACACAAATTTCAGGGACCACAAAACAGGTTTGATAAAAAGGGTAACCATAATAGTTATCAAAACCAAGGTAACCAATCATTTCAGGGTTCTTCTGCGAAGAACTGGAGACGAGCTGACAGCTCTCGATTCAGGGGTGGTCACAATTATAGGAATTTCCGCAGAGGAAGTCATTATAGAAACTATCCAAGTTATCCGTCATGGAGACAACAAGATCATAATTATAGAGATACTCATTATAATGAACATGATAACCATGAGAACTATGACTCAAACCCAAATAGGGGTTACAATAGAGGAAACAATAATGATTACAGAGGCAATAATAATCGAGGTAGATCACAATACAAAAAACAGAAATCACATTATCAGGCAAACTCTGCACAGCAAGAGTCACATGAAGCCTATAAACAGACTAAAGATAATAATGACGCTAATAATATGGCATGTTCCGCTTTTGATTTTGGGAGAGCATCTCAGTGCCCCCAATGCAAAACATTATTTGAACCAACTACGGTGTCCACTTTAAGTTGTGGCCATCCTCTTCCCGCTCTTCCTGCGTCAGTCGCGCATGATGGAAGAGGTTTTCTTGTCTTACACAAAGGTTTAGTAAATGACAATCCAGTCTCAGTTCTTTTTGATTCTGGATGCACCACAATTGGTGTTAGGCAGTCACTCGTAGATCCTTCTCGTGCCACAGGAAAAGTAGTCAAATGTGTAACATTTGGCGGCACCTTAGAGAAATACTCTACTGCTATCATTAGGATTGCTACTCCTTTCTTTACAGGAGATGTACACGCATGTCTTCTGCCTAATCCGATCGCTGATCTTATCATCGGTCGTATTCACGGGGTCAAAAAATGCACTCCGCAACAAATTTCCATTTGGGAAAAACAAAATATGCAAACTGCTAATGCTGTAGTCACTAGCGCTCAAGCTCTTAATATGCCTCAAACTTCATCTACTGAAGATAATGAAGTGCATAACCAAGATGATCCCTTGGTAATTTCTCATGACTCGTTTATAAAACAGCAAGAAGATGATCCGACTCTAAAGAAATTCTTCACTCTTGCAACAAAAGGTGATCCAAATAAAAATACAAATCGTAAATCTTGGATTACAATGAAGAATGGCATACTTGTACGTATGGTTCAAGACTCAGCTAAGTCAAGTCATTCTCAGATTCTTGTGCCCAAGAATTTGAGAGTTAAAATTTTGCAGCACGCTCACGACTCTCAGTGTGCTGGACATATGGGTTTTTCCCGTACGAAGTCAAGAGTTCTTGCGGCTTTCTTTTGGCCATTAGTAAACAAGGACATACGGATTTATTGTCGATCTTGTAAAGTATGTCAAGAGGTCAAAGCCAAAGGTCCACGCCATGCTGCACCTATTCAGGCTGCAGACATTCCTATTCAGCTGTTTCAGAAAATGGCAATAGACATTATTGGTCCGTTTAAGATCAAATCTGCCAGAGGACATCAGTTTATCTTAACGTGTGTGGACATGTGCACACGTTGGCCAGAGGCTATACCTCTGAAGAGCATTTCCACTGCCGATGTTGCAGACGCTCTTTGGCTAATATTTTCTCGTCTGGGATTCCCCGGAGAAATATTATCAGATCATGGCACCCAACTAATATCGGATACCATGTCTCAAGTGATGTCTACTCTGCAGATAGAGAGATCTTTGAGTAGTATCTATCATCCAATGTCTAATGGGATGGTCGAACGCCTAAATAGAACACTCAAAAACTTATTAGGGAAAATAACTGAGGATCATCCTCAAGATTGGGACAGGGTTTTACCTGCAGCCCTCTTTGCTTACAGAGAGGGTCCTCCTTTGCTTACACAGAGAGGTCCCCAATGAACATACAGGATTTTCTCCCTTTTGAACTTGTCTTTGGCGCGCGACCGCGCGGCCCTATGTCTTTGCTTCATGATCTCATAACCGCTGATAATATTACCGATGACACAAAATCCTCTTACGAATATGTCATCGCGCTGAGACAAAAGATTATCGAAGCATGCAAATTGGCAACTTCTTCTTCTGAATTAGCTAAACAGAAGGCAAGGCAATTTGCCAATAAGAAAAGAACCTTACGACAACTTTGTCCTGGTGACAAAGCATTTGTTTTGCTACCTTGTAGGGAAAACAGACTGCTTATTTCTTGGAAAGGTCCGTACGATATAATATTGAAAATTTCAGATGTTGACTATATTGTCGATATTGACGGGAAGCATAAAACCTTCCACATCAACATGCTTACGGAATTCCATGAACGTCCTGATTATTTACAGCCTATTTTCCAGGCAACGGACGATTCTCCAGTCCAACATGGTCATTACTCATCACTGTCCGTAATACAGGATGAGGAAACAAGTTTTTCGGATGTTAATCTTCCGCTTCCGATGATTCCACTTCATTCTAGTGAATCATGGAAAAATGTTACTGTTTCTCCTGATTTATCTCTAGGAGAACAGCGACAAGTTTCGGTTATGTTACAAACATTTCAGGATGTCCTCACTAACATCCCTGGACAAACTCGTGTCATTGAACATGACATTGTTCTAACTGACCATACTCCTATTAGAGTCCGACCTTATCCTATTCCTATACATTTTCAAGCACAGGTTGAGAAGGAGTTGGATGAGATGATAGATTTAAAAATAATTGAACCATCCACTTCGGCATATTCTTCGACGATGGTTATTGTTCGAAAAAAAGACAACAACATACGTCTTTGCGTTGACTATCGCAAATTGAATCAAGTTATGAAGTTCGATGCTGAACCTATGCCTTTACTAGAAGAGCTACTTACTAGGCTTTCTAAATCTCATTTTTTCACTAAACTTGAATTGTCTAAAGGATATTGGCAAGTTCCTTTATCTGAAAGCGCCAAACCTTTTACGGCTTTTTCTACACCTAGAGGCCTTTTTCAATGGAATTTCATGCCTTTCGGCCTTATGAACGCTCCTGCTACATTCGTACGCATGATGCGTCGAATACTATCTTATCGGTCAGATGTCATTGCATACCTAGACGACATCTGTCTTTTCAGCGATACTTGGGAAGATCACTATTCGGGGTCAGATGAATTACTGTCTACTTTACGTGAGCATAACCTGACAGCGAAACCCTCTAAAGCCTACATTGGTTTTAGCGAAATCTCTTTCCTAGGCCATCAAGTTGGTCATGGTTTCCTAAAGACAGAGGACCATAATATCACTAAGATACTTAACATCTCTATTCCTAAGACTAAAAAGCAAGTGCGAAGTCTCTTAGGTCTTATACAATTTTATGGACGATTCATTCCGAATCTATCCTCTATCATGGCACCTCTTTCTACACTACTAAAGAAAGGGTCTGCTAATATGGTTCACTGGTCTCAGGAATGCCAATCCTCTTTGGATAAGATTAAAAATTTGTTTTCAACTCCACCTATTCTAGTGTTACCTACTAAAGATAAGACATTTTTTCTTCGTAGTGACGCTTCATCCACTGGGATTGGAGCGGCACTAATGCAAGAGTACTCTGGAACTCTGCATCCTGTAATGTATATCTCCAGAAAACTTAATGCTGCAGAAAGGAATTACTCGGTTTTAGACCGTGAACTGTTGGCTATGGTCTGGTCAATTCTCAAACTACAAAGATTCCTTCTAGGCGCACATTTCATAGTAGAAACCGACCAGAAAGCTCTTACGGCTATATAGAGTAAGAATTTGAAGAGTTCGAGGTCTACTCGATATGCAATTGCTCTTCAACCATTTCATTTTTCGGTTCGAGCTATACGTGGATCAGATAATGTGATGGCAGACATTTTGTCTAGATGCTCACATGATTCCACCTAACTTTTATGTCTTGGACTTCCTAATATGTCTAAGTCTACAATAGTTTCTGTCTATATCAAAATAGGTACACATTTGTAATTGGTAATATAGTGATTGTATCACTACTTAGCGGTTCATTGATGTATATTCACCGCTGTTCTTTGATGATTTTTCTTCTTTGTTAATCATGAACTTAAGATACCTAATATGAATTTATTGGATGAAATTTTTGTATGCATTGTGTCATTGCCAACATTATAGAATACGTTGGTGACACCTCCCTGGAAACATTAATACTTAGAGAAACGCTTTCTCTGAGATTATGAGATATATTCTCACCGGTCGCTCCATGAGTCGACTTAGCCTCTCATTTGGCGTTATATTTGTTTTTGATACTTTCATCTGCGCATTATTCATGCGTTGTGAGCCTATTGTATGTTGCTCCTAGATGTATTTCAAAAAAAAAAAAAAGTTTCTTTTTTTTTTCCCGGGAGGTGTGGTAAGACTGCTACATGCAGTTTTCATAACTGATAATGTAGTCTGTCTGTATACTTGTTATATTTGAAAATATTTTGAATAAGATTTTAGAACCCTAATCTAAGGGCGAATACTCATCTTTTGCTTTGAGGGAAAGTAAATATGTAGTTACTCCTCTTAAAAGGTTATACTGAATAGGTCAGAGGAAATGCGAACTGCGCAGGTCAAAACGAGAGTTTGAAGATTTTCCGGCGGGAGGCCGTGTTGTTGAACTGGGTCTGTCAGACGGAATGTCTGGTTACTTCTCTGCATTGCCTTTTGGGGATGGAAACTCTTCCACTGTTATTTAAAGTCCCCTGTGTTATTTCTGTTCGTCAGGAAGACGACAGTTACTATGAAGTTGTTAGGAATTCGTAGCAAGGTAAAAGACGAAACTTTCACACTTCTTTTGTTCACAGTATAAGCTGAACGCATTTTGGGTCAACCGGTGACAAGAGCTCACAAATGGTTGAAAGGCAGAGTATTCTACTTGTTACGCTCGTTGGAGCCATCTAAGACTGTTAAGTTTAGATTTACGCACAGAAACCCAGGAGGATAGAGATTATCCTACAATCTGCATGTTTAGTGGTATATTTTGAACTTAGACACTTATGTCTACAGAAGAGGAATCCACAGTGTTTACTGTTTTATAGAGGCCTAATATATATAACTATCTGGAGTGGAAGAACAGATGGGTTATTAGTTATTGCTATTATAACTTTGAAAATGAAAACTCGCCTGATGTACAAGGGAGTTGTATAAGACTATCTTCGAAAGGACAGCCTATCTTCGATACGTCCGATTAGAGGGATGGACTATGCTAATTTCGTCGCCGCCATGTTTGGGAGGTCGACTTAAGAAGAATGACTTAAGAAGAGTCAATATGAAACTGTTGGATGTTTATACAGTATTTACCCGTTGTGTAATACGGGGTTTTTCTGCTAGTTGTGGAATGAGAGAGAAATTGGAGTCTGCAACACTTTGATAATCATATAATTATTGGAACTTATGTACCTACCATTGTAGTGAACTGTCTTCATATCCGCCATGTTCCTGTGTCATGCTTACATGGATTTGTCTACGTTTTGTTGCTGTGACTATAATAAATGAAAAAAACGTACACAGCTGTTCCTTTATTGACTCATCATCATAAGTCTGTGTGACGTTGCTGTAACTTGTACTGTGGTCCGGTGTGGACATCCATCTATGTTCTACACACCTAATGTCAACACACCACCCACGAAAACCAGACCAGAGACATCCTACCTCTTCATCACCTGTCGGTGCCTACCTTGATTCGGGTGTCCGAAGATAGGGTGAACTGTATTACAACAACACAGAAGTAAAACAACACCTTATCAATCACCCAGTCTATGACTGTTAAAAATAGAGTGGTTGATAAGGGGCATCCCTGTCGTACTCCTGTCTTCACCTCAAAGGTTAGGTTGCTCTGCCCAACACTACACGTAAAATTGGCATAGAGGCTTTTTATGATTGACACTATGCAGCTTGGAATTCCATAAGCCCTCAGTATTTTCCATAAACTGTCCCTATGTATGCTGTCGAAAGCCTTTTCAAAATCAACAAAATTAATGTAAAGCTGTCTTTGCCATTCTGAGCACTGCTCTATAATGTTCCTGAGGGTAAATATATGATCTACACATCTCCTGTTCTTTCTAAATCCTGCTTGTTCTTTCCTCAGTTTGTGGTCTACTGCCTTTGAAATTCTCTGTATAATTATCCTGCCTAGTATTTTGCTGGGAACTGAGAGAAGAGTGATTCCTCTCCAATTATTGCAGTCTGCAAGATCTCCCTTCTTGGGCAATTTGACAATTATTCCTTTGTTCCACTCTGATGGTGTTGTCCCCGTTTGAAGGGGATGATGAAGACATAGAAAGACCTTGACCTGATGGCACAGGACAGGACGACCTGGTGTAGGGAGCTAAAGGGTGATGATGATGATTGTTGAGCTGTTTTGATATCTTTTGTGATAAGACAGCTATCGGTGATATCTTTTGTGATAAGACAGCTATTTGTGATATCTTTTGTGATAAGACAGCTATTTGTGATATCTTTTGTGATAAGACAGCTATCGGTGATATCTTTTGTGATAAGACAGCTATCGGTGATATCTTTTGTGATAAGACAGCTATTTGTGATATCTTTTGTGATAAGACAGTTATTTATTATTATATATTGCAATATTTATTATTATTTATTGCAATGTATTATTATTATATAGCATTATTATTATAAGACTGCAACACATGCTTTGACATATTATGTGTATCTGACATAACATGAAATTTGTTTTTCTATGGCGTGAGTTCTAAACTTTCAGAGTAGCCCATATTTTTGCTAAGAAGCTTTACCTCATTATGTTTGTGACTTCCATGGCCTTTCTCTCTATCCTGTTCTTTATCCTTGATTTTCTCCCGTTCTCTCTTTTCTCTTCTCTCTTGCCGTCTCCTCTCACGTTCCTCCTGCAACAACATATTGATCATGTAACACTTTATCATCCCTAAATCCCATTAATGTTGATCATGTAAAATGTTAGCATCCCTAGATCCCATCAACGTTGATCATGTAACACTTTATCATCCCTAGATCCCATTAATATTGATCATGTAACATTTTATCATCCCTAGATCCCATTAATATTGATCATGTAACACTTTATTATCCCTTGATCCCATTAATATTGATCATGTTACACTTTATCATCCCTAGATCCCATTAATATTGATCATGTAACACTTTATCATCCCTAGATCACATTAATGTTGATCATGTAACACTTTATCACCCCTAGATCCCATAACACTTTATCATCCCTAGATCTCATTAACATTGATCATGTAACACTTTATCACCCCTAGATCCCATTAATATTGATCATGTAACACTTTATTATCCCTAGATCCCATTAATGTTGATCATATCAGAATGATGTACCTCATCATCTTCTTTTGTGCTCCCAACTGAGCATGGACACACCCAAGGCTGGATTAAGGCCAACTGATGCCCTAAGTACAGCCCCCCAAAAGGCCCCCCCCCCCCCCCCCACCCCCCGCTTCCATTGCTTAACTGACAAGACATTAAGACTCAATAAATGCTGAAGAGACTGAAAATTCCATTTTCTTCCTGGCCCGACTCGACTGAAATTCATGCAGAAAAACGTTGGTAAGACAGGCAAACATACTGAACTCTAGGTCTATGTCTGACACTTTCAGTCACTCACCATACCAAAGAAAACTTCTTTTTTTCTATTTTTTTAACAATCTGGATTAAAGTCGAACATGGCAGATATTTAAAATTAGAAAAAATTTGACTAAAGATGACTGTGGCAGTGAAAGAGATGAGAGTTAAGGGCATGATAGCTAGAGGGAAAATTCTGTGGTGCCCCCCTTCCCTTGGTGCCCTAAGCACATGGTTATTTTGCTTAATGGTTAATCCAGCTCTGGGCACACCACTGCAGATGACTCTCTTGAGGAAGCCAACATCAAAACACATCCTCTTACAATGGTGGTTTCTCTAGCTATTCATTTTACAAGATGAGGTAGCCCGTCCTGTGAACAACCTCAGGATTAGTTGCCTTTTATGACATTCCTCAGGGAGTAGTGGTTCTATTTTAACAATGTCTCCTCACAAACCTCTGGCAATAATATTACATGGGGAAAAAAGTACTCACACTGATAGCATTATTAGGCAGTCCTGGTTCTGGAAACCCCAGGGTAAGAAAGGAAGAGATAGACCAAGGAACACATGGAGAAGAGAACTGAAGACAGACATGAAGGGGTTGACAGGACATGGAAAGACTTTGAGCAGATGGCATGGGACAGGAAGACCTGGTATAAGTTTCATGAAGGCCTGTGCTCCTTGGGGAGACGTATGGTGAAGAATGAATGAACAAAGTAACATGTTATATTACTGATGAACATATTACCGATGAACATATTACAACCATCTCTTCTTTCCTCTAAAATTGTACCTAACTGTAATAATAAATCTTCCTTTTCATTCAGTTTCAGACATGAATATGTTTAAAGAAAACATTGGTCAGTCTCAGGCTGTTAGTATCTCCATAGAGTTTGTCCAGGAATAGGACTGGTGATGACCACATGTTGCTTTCTCTGTTCTTCATCTGTTGAACACTTTTTTCAGCAAAAGTTCAGCAGTTATTTATTTAACCAAGCCACAGTTACACTCATCGGTAGTTCCTATCTTTAGCTTGTTGAATAGATGGTATCTCACTCTGTTGTGGCCTATGCGGAGTCTAAAGATTACTACTTCTTCACTTCTGCTAACAGAGAAAGAAATGTCGAAATTGTCCTCTTTCCACACACTCTGCCTAAGGAAAATTCTCCTAATCTTTTGGCCGAATACCATCAGTAATCAAGAACTGCTTATTTGGAGCAACCAAGAGAACATGCACACCATCATAGCAGGCAGCCATTGGAGCTGGGTTGGCCACATCCTCAGAAGAGACCCTGATGCCATTACAAGAACAGCTATGCTATGGACCCCTGAAGGAAAGCAAAAGAGAAAAGGTAGGTAAAGATAAAGGATTCCATTTCACGCCCATTGAGGCATATTGGGAATATGGTGTTAGGCCCATATTTTCTTCACCATCAGCACACTAGAGGTGATGTGGTCAGCATCATGCCGGCCGCCTTAACCTTCCCAGAGTTGCTCTGGTACCCAATTCATGAGGCTGGGTCGACCCAGGAGCCGTTTGCGGTCTACAAAAATCCCAACTCAACTGGGGATTGAACCATGGACCACTGAGCTAGGAAGCCAGTGCACTAACCACTGTGCTACCTTGGCTCCAAAGCAAAAGAGAGGCCGACCAAAAACAACTTGGTGGAGAACTGGGAGGCCGAGATGCAAAGAATGAGCCAGAGCTGAGGCACTGCATGAAGGATGGTTGTCGACCGAGCAAAGTCGAAGCAGTTTCTTGCTGCCCTACAAGATGCCACCAGGCATGATGGCCACTGACTGCTTTGATCAAAGAAGAAGAAGAGTTCTGATAAGCTGGTAATACGCATCATTTTTCTGGTCGCCTGTACGCTCTGCTTCCCACCTGTTCTTGTATCTCATCACCATCATTTTCCTTTGCGCTGCTGATGGCGCATGAAGCCCCCATGTTGCTAACCCCCTTACAAGAAGCCTGCACCAAACAATCACCTGCTCTTACAGTGGTGGTTTCTGTGGCTATCTGGTTTACATGATGAGGTTGCCAGCCTCCAAACACAACCTCATGTTAGTCACCGCGTACGACATGCCTGAGGGTGTAGTAGTCCTATTCTTTCCTCGTCTCTTCAGGTACCCCCTGGGGAACTACAGGGGTGCTGTTCCATCTGGTACAACTCTTGGCCTCTTCATAAGTCATGCTTGCTTGAGGCTGAGGTAGCTGTCTTATCTTCCTTTGGCAATATGGCAGCCTCTTCATTGCCAGGATGTTGCAATGATCCACTGCATCAAAACTCTCTTATAATAGTAAATAATGGTAAACAACTATCTCCCGTAAAAGAAATTCTGTTTTTTTGTTTGTTACAAAAAAAGCATACCCGTCAACTTGTACAGAAAAGGGATCATTTGTACATGAATTTTTGTTGTTGTTATTGTTGTTGTCGGTGTACAGCTGTACAACCAGAGCAACCAAGAGGATATGCATACCATCATAGCTGGCAGACGTCGAAGGTGGGTTGGCCACATCCTCAGAAGAGACCCTGCCCTACAAGACACCACCAGGTGTGATGGCCACTGACTGCTTTGACAGTCAGCAATTAAGGATCAAAGAAGAAGACGACACCTGTACAAGCAGTTTGTACAGGTGTTGTTTAAGTACACTTTTTTCCGCTTTAAAATTGATTTCTTTTTTACTATTTTTATACTGTTCATTCTCTGTATTACAAATACCCTTGTGTAAATTTATTTTTTTTACTTTGTAAAGTTTTTATAGGTATTGCATACAGGTTTTAAAAATTTTGTACAGGTTTTTATTGGTATGCCGTACATGTTTTTATCTCAGAAGGTTGACAGGTACGAACAAGTTTTGTTTTCTCCTCATTAAATACTAACATTAATTGTCTTATAAAGTAATGCTCTACTTATCATCACCCTCCTGTTTGCTCCTCATGGAGCATGGAGCCACCCCTGGCAGGAAACCTGCCCCAACGCATTCATGTGCTCTTTAAGCGGTTGTTTATTTAGCAATTTGTTTTACATAATGAGGCCGCTTGCCTCATATTAGTCTCCTCGTCTGACATGTCTGAGGAAGAGGTAGCCCTATTGTCCTTTCTCCTTCACTTATAATGCGTAAATAAAAATACTGGGTCCCTGTTTCTGTTTAGCATTTGCCAAGTGGCACCGGTTCATCGTTGGATACAACTTTCACAAAAAAGAAATGTTCAAGAATACAAGAATAAATTGTAAAGATCATCTTAACATTTAATAATACAATTATTACCTACCTCATCATCATCATCTTTATTCTTGCGAGCATTGCGTCTAGGCTCTTCTTCTGTTATCTGTTGCCTGTCTCTGTTCTCTTCATGACGTTTCTGTTTGTTAGCCTCATTGTGCTGTCTCCGGGACAAAGAACCTTCTTCTTTGCGACGTCGTTTAGTGATATCATCATCGGTATCTCTATGAGATCGCCGTTCCCGATCTCCATCTTCTCGATGTTTTATCCTGTAATTGTTTAAAAAGTAAACTGCTTATCATTTGATACTTTCACACCACGTTCGTCTATTAGAGAATAACACTGCAATCGATGAATCATCAAGGCTAAGACTGCTGGAATTTGGCATCAAACGTAAGACCAGCAGGGATGGACGTATGAGAGGACGCATCCGCTGTGTATACAACCAGTGCTCAACAGAAACAATTAGTATTCATACCCTTCGACATTTGCTGAGGGAGACTGAGCACCTATGGGTTTGCCCGGAGTGCAATGACGTCGATTCTGATTAACATTAACTCTCACATCAACAAGGCTGCCACTGCACCTATCTTCCTTCATCACCCTTCAGCTCCCCAAGGAGCATAGGCCTTCAACAAACTCATGTTGGCCTCCTGTCCCATGCCATCCGCTCAAGTCCTTTTTGTGTCGATATCATTAGATGGTTTGGCAAGGCTTCTCATTTGTTGATTATACGTAGTCCTGGGTAACACAGGAAGTGACGTCATTGCCTCGAAGTGGCGTTTGGCAGACGTGAAGGTTTGGATTAGCAGACGGCAGAGATTGTCTGCAGGGTCTTCGATGTGTGTGGCTTATGGCAAGTGGATGTATGTCTCTGAGCTCATGAAATTTATATAATATTGTGACATATCCCTATTATGTACCATCACTAAAACATCAATATACTTCTGTGCGATGTACCTAGCAGCATCTCAAGTAACATTAAATATATTGTATTCATCCCACTTCACCTTGGTGACTTTACTACGGCGTTTTGAACGTCAACTGTGTTCGTGGTCTTGTAGTTCAACCCTAGACGTCTTCTTGGCCAGAGTAACCAGTCGGTTACTCCAACAATAACTATACATATACAATAATAAGACCCGCAACGCAACACCTATCTTCCTTCATCACCCTTCAGCTCCCCAAGGAGCATAGGCCTTCAACAAACTCATGTTGGCCTCCTGTCCCATGCTATCCGCTCAAGTTCTTTCTATGAATTCCTTATCCCTTTCCATTTTGTCTTCAATTCTCTCTTCTGCATGTGTTTTTTATAATTAAGATGGTCTCTGGGTTGCATCATGAGCCTCCTGACCAGAAGACCAATTCTGTCTTGGATTGAGTTAATTTTCTTTAGTCGACTTGTCTTTATTGTTGTTGACGTTTTTTGTGGCTTAACATTTCTACAGAATGGGGTAACCAACCCCAAGACCAACCCTCTGTAGTCAACTTTTATGACATGCTTGGTAAGTTACAGTGTTACTATTCCCTACTATCATTCTGAAGATATTTTCTATGGACAACTGGCAGATGGTAAAAGAACAGCCTATCAACTGCAGCTGAGGTTCAAAGATGTGTACACGAGAGACATGAAGGCACTGGACATAAATCCAGCAACCTGGGAGGGTGAGGCTGCCATTCACACTAAGAGGCAATGCTTCTTAAGGCACCACCTCAGACTGGGCGAAAAGAAGTTCTCACAACAAGAAGAAGAGAAAAGAACACGCCAAAACGTACGCCAGATAAAAAAGCAGTTGAGGGCTTTCACCTCATGGGCACATTCCCATAGTCTGTTATAACTTAAGGAGGCTACTCTCTCTCTCTCTCTCTCTCTCTCTCTCTCTCTCTCTCTCTCTCTGTGTCTGCACATGTGTATGCGTCTGAGTATAAGCCAATAAATTTTTTCCCTTTTTGGACCCCTGACTTATATTCAAGTCAAAAAAAAAAAAAAAAAAAATAAGATTTATGAAATTGGACAGTGTAAACCCCACACTAGAATCCTTCAGATATAAACTTGCTTCTTTTATCAAAATATCTTAAGTAATTAAATAAATTAATATTAATTGCCGACCGACGTCTTTATCCAGAACATGTTTTATCTGATGCTCTTAATCGTATCACACGCCTCACTCGTCAGACGGCACTCACTACTAAACCTTCTGTCCAATTTGACAGACTCAAACTGGTTCTAACTTTCCATCCTCACTGTCTGGCGGTGAAGAGAATTCTGTTTCGACATCTGCCTATTCTCCACTCTGATCCTGATACCAAAGAGTTGTTTCGTGATACACCTTTGGTAGCATATCGTAGGGATAGGAATTTTAGGGATATTCTTGTACACAGTCGCTTGCGACATACTAGCCCTTCATACTTTGGTACTAAACCGTGCCAATGCCGGATATGTAAGAGTTGTCCATTTGTACTCCAAACTCAGACAGCCACTTTTCCGAACGGAAAATTTATCATTAGAGAGTCTTTCACGTGCGAATCCAGAAACCTGATTTATGCTATCATCTGCAAGAGGTGTGGCATTACCTATATTGGTGAAACTGGCAGGCGTTTGGCAGACAGGTTTCGTGAGCACTTGAATGACATCTATCATGGTAAACATTTACCGGTGTCCCTTCATTTCAATAGGCCTGACCATTCAGGTAATTCCGATATTCATGTTACTGCCCTCCTTTCATGAGCCGGTAATGACAAGACTCGCTTTTCGTTGGAGAATCGTCTTATTTTTAAAATGGGTGTTTCAGCTCCTAGTGGCTTAAATATCCAACATCATTTTGCATAAATTCTGGTAGCTTTTCTCTTTTTCATTCTTGATTTGTTGTCTTTTAGATCTATCTTCTTATGTTTTTGTTTTGGTTCGTTTCGTATCCTTTTATATCTTTTGTTTTGTCGCCATCATACGTCACTTCCTTGCGATTTCTGTGACGGAATACTACGGCTTTCTTTCACAGTATCTTCGGATCGAGCTCAGTATACTTTTACTTGTTCCAAAGTTTTGTTAATTCTCTTTTTTTCGTTTCATTGATTATTTACTTTCTTGTTTCAGTATTTCTTTTAGATTTTACGATTTTTTTGTATTATTATTGTTCTTTTTTTCTCTCATCACTGTTGTTGTTTACTTTTTCCATCTGCTTGTATCGCCCATTTGTTGTATATTTCTCATCATCGTATGTTTTTGTAGTACCTATATGTAATTCTTGTCCTTGTCACCTGTTTGTAACTGTGGCTGACGAAGGGTAAAAACCGAAACATCCCTTGTTTCTTGTAAACCGTTATTTGTAAAACTGATTCAATACCGTTTTATTGGTTTAAATACTTATATATCTTAAGTAATACATGTCTGAACTCCTATTAAGTCGCAAATTTCAACTAGAGTATGCCTTGTTGATCAGCCTCCTTCGTTTAATCTATCAGCAATACCATTACTTTATTCACTTGCTTCAATTTCACCAGTGTCACTGTCAGAGTCTAAATTGGGCCCTTATTCAATATCTATATCTGATTCGGCCGCACGGTTAGCATCCTGACCAAATAACAAGTCACTTCTTAGATCCCACAGCAAATATTTGACAGCCCAGAAAGCCTTGGCTTTAAAAAAAAATCACAAATAATCCTAATATCGAATGCCTGTAAAAAAAATTAAGAAAAACAAAAGCTTTTTAATGTAATGGAAATATATTTATAACTCAGTCTTGCTAAATACCGAGATCTCATTGCTACATAGCAACAACTGACAACAGTAATCAGACTTTCCCAGGCGAATGAACAGACTTTATATTCAAAGTGTTGAGAATTTGGCACACAGGCCCATTTAACATTCAGCCCTTCCTTTCTCTCATCTTTTATACTGAATTCATTTATTCTCACAATCAATTTACATATTAATGGGGAGATTTCAAGCATTTAAATGGGAAAGGGTTAAGCTGAATATGAACAATTTTTGCAGAAAGCCAAGGAAATTCCAATGTAATGGAGGAAATTCAGATTTGACTAAAACCTTGTCGTCTTATTATTGGGTCTTTCATTTTGGACGGTTTTTAAGTCTGTAAAGTTTAGGGGTCGACTTATACTCAAGTATATACAGTGTATGTGTGTGTGCGTGCACACACATACACACATGCATACAACTAAAATCATATTTATATCAATCGATATGTAAAGTTATGTATAAATAATGAGATTTTCCCTGCAAACTGTATTTTTATTCATGATCAATTATTTTCTTTTAATTTAAAAAAAAATATTGGAATGAGGACAGAGAAAATTTATAATTTCAGAGAACAATTTTTAAGATCTACCAAAACAAAATTTAGAATAATTAACATTGTAATCAGAATTTTAACTCAAATATCAAAGTAGTCCTACTTTAAGGACCAAAAACCTGGAGAACATTAAAGACAACTAAGACTTTCATAAATGGGTGCTAGCGTAGAATATAAGAATTAAAATGGAATGACAAGATCGCTGATGTGGAACTGATGACAAGAACTATTGGAATAAGAGCTAAGAAGAAGATGCTGGTGCTGGATAGGACACACACTGATTAAATCATCTGGTAGCATTACAAGGCAATCCCTGTTTAGGAATCCTCAGAGTAAGAAAAACAGAAGAAGATGTGAAAAAAACACATGAAGAAGCTACAGACTTTCAGAAATGGATGCTTGCATAGAATAGAAGGATTGGAGTTCTGTGACAAGATCACTAATGTGGAACTGATGACACGAACTAGACAAGCATCATTGGAACAAGAAATGAGAAGAAGACGCTGGTGATGGATAGGGCACACACTGAGGAAACCTGTTGATAGCATTACAAGGCAATCCTTGTTCTGGGATCCTCAGGGTAAGAGAGGAAGAGAAATACCATGGAACACATGGAGAAGAGAGCTAGAGAAAGACATGAAGGGGATGAAGAAAATATGGAAAGACCTGGAACTGATGGCATGGGACAGGAAGACTTGGCATAAGTTTGTTGAAGGCCTATGTTTCCTAGGGAGTTGACAGGTGATGAATGAAGACAACTGGAGACATTCGTCTGAGAGGGACAAAGAAGACATGGAAGATCTTGAACAAACAGCACAGGATGATGAAGGCTTGAAGTGTTTTTACAGGAGGAACTGAAAGGTACTGAATTGAACTATTCCATAAGAACAGCCAAGTGGAAGCTTCAGTGAACAATGAAAAGTCCTTTACTCTTAGCAGTGTCACAGAGATAAGAGACCAACAGGTCATTCATACCTCTCTACTTCTCTTTCATCTCTATGTTTCTTCAACTCCTCAATACGCTGCTGTTTCTGTGACTCCTCGCTGCGATGCTGCTTCTTCTCACTGTGATGATCACCATCTCTATCTCTGTGTCGCAGCTTTCTCAGGCCATCGTCCTCAGCAGCACCAATTATCTTCACGGGTTTGTTCTCTTTGATTCTGGGCTTTTTCTCCTGGTGGTGAGAGATGGGCAACCATGAGCACTAAACTTTAATCATAGATAACCATGAGTATTTGTCTTTGACCATGTACTGTCACTTTGACCATGGACAACCATGAGTACTTTAGAGTTGACCATGGACAACCATGTGTACTTTAGCCTTGAACATCAACAACCATAAGTACTGTAGCTTTGAACATGGACAACCATGTGTACTTTAGCTTAGACCATGGACAACCATGAGTACTTTAGCTTTGACCATGGACAACCATGAGTACTTTAGCTTTGACTATGGTCAACCATGAATACTAGTGCCTTAATTATAGACAATCATGAGCACTAGTGCCTTGACCATGGACAACCATGAGTACTAGTACCTCAATCATGGGCAACTATGAGTACTAAACTTTAATAACTGACAACCATAAATACTTTAGCCATGACCATGGACAACCATGAGTACTAGTACCTCAATCATGGGCAACTATGAGCACTAAACTTTAATAACTGACAATCATAAATACTTTAGCCATGACCATGGACAACCCTGAGTACTAGTTCCCTGATAATGAACAACCATGAGTACTAGTGCTTTGACCAAGCTCTTTATTTAAAGTACTGGCATAACTTCACTGAACAGATAACTTAAATACAAAGAATTCTGAGCACTGGTGCCTCAGCTTGGTCTGAGGCTTAAGGATATTTACCACTGAATCATCGTCATCATTACCCTTTAGCTCCCCAAGGAGCATAGGCCTACAACAAACTTATAAAAAGTCCTCCTGTCCAGTGGAGCACTGAGAGTTGTCCGTGCGCAATGAAGATAGTCCTTCAAACCAAACCAAACCAAGGATTCTGAAGAAAAAAAAGGCTGCCTGGTAATGCTCCCAACAGGTTTTCTCAATGTGTATCCTTTCCGTTGCCACCATTTTCTTCTCATTTTGTTTGACTAGCATTTATCTGGTTCTTGTCATCAGTTCCACATCAGTGATTCTGTCACACCATTTCAACTCTTCTATTCTATGCAAGCATCTATTTATGAAAGTCTGTAACTTACTTGGTTGTTCTTCATGTTTCACAGTTATAAAATAGGACTTACTTTACATTTAAGTTAAAAACTCTTACTTTTGTGTTGGACTTGATTTCATTTGAATTCCATTTATTTCCAAATGCAATGAAAGCTCCTCTATCCTTTTGTATTCTTGCTTAGTTTTGATATCACTGTCCAAAAACACTGAGTAAAAGGTAGTTCCATGCAAGATACTGCCTAGGGGAATGAAGTGTTAGAGACCTCAATATTCTAGGTCCAGCTTCAAGAGGCTGGGTGACCAGTTACCTTCCTCACTGCCTTTGCCTTTCCAAACTCAAGAACAGTCTGGTACTCATTTACAGCTGGGTATACTGGAGCGTGACACCATCACATAAAAACTGAGTAGTAAAGTTAAATGTGATAGCTTAACTGACTTTTTCAGTCCACTAGCTGTGATGCATCATGAGGAGGTGCAGTTTACAATTTCGAACCAAGTGTTTTGGACTGGCTGCTGTGAGCCTGTGTCCTTGTAGGATTCCTGTGATATTGTCTTTCCACCTGCCTCTTTCCCTTCATTCTAACGAGATGGCCAAACCACTTTATTTTCTATCCCTCTAATTATCTGACGCAAGATCACTTCTCATTCTGTCTCTCCTAGTAACATTATTGGCTCTTCTTAAGCATTTCATCTCACGTAATGTGATTTTTCTCTCCTATGCTCTGGTCAGGGACAATGTTTCACAATGATCACAAAGAGTTGGTAAGAATCTACTATCTATCAATTGTCATTTAGTTTCTGTACTGATTATCTGAGTAGTGGTGACAGTTGGTACGTTGCTCTACACTGGCTTTCTGACACCTTGTTTCAATTTCTCTATCAAGTCTTCAATTAAATGTTTTATAAATGAGAAAAAAACCCAAATTAAATTACCTAAATTTTAAGTAGCAGCTTAGGTTTTAAAAAATGGAGTTTCACTCCTGAAAATCAGTAACTGATGTATGAGTGTTCAAGAAGACATATATCAGTAATCTCCAAAAGAATGTTGCCATGTATTATTTTTTAAATGTTTCTATTTTTGCTATGATACACACCCCGTCCACTTTTTAAAAATTTATTTTGTTTATAATTGTCTCTGCGTTTTGCACTTCATATATTATGACAGTCCACGAAACACTGCTAAAGGGAAATCACTCCAAGTGAATATTCTGTGCAGAACGATTGGCAACGTTCTTTTGGAGTTTACCCATATAGCAATGCCTGGATCTAATAGATCATCATCAACATTTTCTTTGTTACTTCCCATGATTCCCCCACTGCAGCTGCCCCCTTTCAGGATGTCTGCAGAAAAGCATTCATGTGCTCTATTAGCGGAGATTTCTGTCAGAATTTGTCGAACCCCAGGCACAACCTCATACGCCTGACGGAGAAGAAGTCTTATTCTTTCTTTGTCTCTTCAGAGACCAAATGAAATTTTATTGGCCAGATCTAGTAGATCATATTCACCAGCTCTTGTAACCATGTCCTGGCAAGATTTTAACTTTGGTTTTCATCACAGCCGTACAAAATTAGATGTACACATGATGTACACTTACCTCTTTCCCACCCTCTTTCCTAGCTCGCCGCTCCTGGCGTAATCTCTCTCTATCATCCTAGAAAAATTGAATTTGATTAATGTTTGCTGGATAAAGTTATAAATAAATATTACATTTATTTCAATGAACAAATGTGGCAGAGTTTTTCAAACCAGTAAGATTATTTGTTGAAAAAGATAATAGAATTAATTGCTGAAAAAAGGGCAACAGAAAATTGATTTCAGTAAAAGTAAAAATACTAGTGACCACAAATAATTTTATTTATGGATAATGTGTGAGGGTTCAAGGATTTTTTTTTTTTTTTTTGCTGTTTTTTTTCCTGGGAGATCTCATAAAATCATACAGTAAATAAGTCTCAATTATCAATCACATCATACAGACATGCAAGACAGGCCTGGAAAACAATGGCCGGAGCGCCCCTGGAGTAGAGACTACTGTTTCTCCGATATCATCAGCTGATCATGTCAGTAGCCGAGTATGGCATGGGAATACTCATGCTGTCAGTATCGCAATGTGAATGACTGGAACATATTCAAAATTAAATGGATGCGTTTAGTCTTGGACTGTACGTGAGATACTCCCATTGTGATGATGCAGTACATGCTTGAATTGCTGTCGATTAAATCCAGATATGTGATGGCTCAGGTAAAAGCCCATAGTCGAGTAACCACAGACAAAAGGCACCCCCTATACAGGAACATAGCTGCCATCATGGGAGCAAGAATAAAGAGGGGGATGTCATCGATGGTGCAACTGAGTCAACTATTCGACAGGTGACCACAGTTGAAAATATATTCAAGGTGGATGAGTGGAGTAAGTCAGGTGAGAACTTGACAAACTACCAACAGGTCATCATCAGCCATGGCAGAGAATGCAGACTTGGAGCAATGGGAAAGCAGAGCTGGAAATTCATCAACTGATAAATGATAATGCTGGGGATGATGATGCCATTGTGTGCACTGATGGGTCTGTACTACGTGGTGAGAAATCAGGATGGGGCTTCTCGGCTAGAGTTAAGGGCAGGATCGGTACTGAACATAGCGGGGCTTACATGACAGCAAACTCTAGCGTGAGAATGGAGGTAGAGGCAGCTACTGTGGCTTTTGTTTCAGACTCTCAGTCCATGTTCGGGAACAATTAGTATTCATACGCTTTGATGTTTGCTGAGGGAGACTGAGCACCTATGGGTTTGCCCGGAGTACAATGATGTCGATTCTAAACAACAATAACAATTACTAAAAGAGTGTTAATCTTGTTTTTACTTTTCATTAGGCTTAACAAGAAATCTAAACACTGCTTTCTTAAACATTTTAAAAATTAAAACTAATAACATTTCTTTTTTATAGATATACACCCCTCAGTTACCATACATATATTTTTCGTTGACTTTCCGATTTTGTTGCAAATATTTTTCATGACTGTCTGTTAAGAAAACTTGCACATTTAATGCACTACACTTAACATTCTACCTGATGCTAATTATAGTTCACTGTGGCATTATTTGCTTCGGAGAAAGCCATCTTGAACATGCATTTGATTTAAGTTTTTCTGAATGTTCCAACAAACTGACATTAATAACCTAAATCTAGTCAAAAGCACAACTGCAGTTACTGACAGAAATCATTTGGCTGTCACCAGTACCATTCAAAGAACTACAGATGATGGCACGTGACAGGAGGACTTAGCATGTGTTTGTTGAAGGCCTATGCTCCTTTGGGAGTGGAGGGTTATGAATGAGTACCATTCCTGGAAAAAAACTCTACGGAGATACCAACAGTGTCAAGCTGGCCACTGCTTTCTTTGAATGTCGTCAATTCGACGCCTGAAAGTGAATGAGGAAGTAGAAAAACTTATCTAAGAAAAACACAGTGTCTGTGTGACAGAATGGTTATAGTGCTTGCTTCTTGAGGCATGCTCCACTCCGCTCAGCTGTAAAAATGGGTACCTGACTCTGCCCTTGAGTTAGGGACGGCAAAAAATCACAAAGAAAGGAACTGTCACCCCCATCTCAGATCTAGTATAGGTGAATTCTCTTAACACTTCACTCCCCTATGGCTATGGGACTGCTTTTACTTTTTAACAGAAAATGGAGGGAAGAAAGCATATTTTCAAAAAAGTGCCAAAAATGATAACTCCCCAGCAAAATGTGAACATACCCTAGCAAGATACGGATTCATACATTAATCTTGGCAGCAACACAGACAAATCTGGAGATATGAACATCAGTATCATCAATCCTTTTTGTTCCCCACAGAATATTAGGCCAAAATTGGTGCTGTGGCTTGTTTTCTAGTTTTGCACACAAGAGTGACTGGCTGATTTGGCTTCCTCTTCTACCATACTTCTATCTTCTTCTTCTTCTTCCATCCTTAGCCACCGACCGTCAAAGCAGTCAGTGGCCATTACGCCTAGTGGCGTCTTAGGGCAACAGCAGATAGGTTTTCTTTGCCACTGTTTCCCATCACGCCTATTGGCGTCTTTAGGGCAATGGCAAATCAATCCATCTGCTGTTGTTTCCGTAATCGAAGTGACTGGCAACGGGTGATCAGCCCGTTGGTACCATACTTCTATAGCTTCCTTTTAGTCTTATAATTGTTTAAGGCAAAATTTACTAGTTAGCATTCACAGAATATACTGATGGTAGAAGAAATCATGTGAATACCAAATTGAAAAATCAACTGAATACTCAACTGAAAAATCAACAATGCTGTATAACTAACTGAAAAATATACCAAATACTGGAAACACTAAGTATGCATGAATTACAAGTAATTATTTTTTTTAAACTGCTAATTTTTCATTGCTTTTAAGGTACACTGTACAAGAAAACAGTATACTGTTGTTACTAAAAAAAATATTAAATAAAATTACTCTGTAACAGCAACAGGTAACCCAGGAACTGTAGGGTCTACTTTAGAAACACTGAACTCTCTACAGATTTATCATGAAAAAAATCATGTCTGCTTTCAGGTTTCAGCCTATTTGGAATTCAGAATAACTGCATCCTATACGTTAACTTTTATCTCTGCTGGACGATCTGCTTCCTGCAATAAAATTGATAGCGCCGCAGAAAATTCAAACTAAATGATATTTTACTGAATGTTAACTTTGCTTCACAGAGAAGATTGCATTCCTTTTTCATTCAATTCATGCCTAAAGTGAATGTTAGTAAGCTAGATCCTGGTTTTCAATCGGAATGCAGAAAAAGTACCTTTAATGTTGAGAATACTGCACTTTTAAATGCCAGTGGGAGAGAACTAGCCTTAAATTCTCCTAGCTTAGCACAATTTTTTTTCATCCATCATAAAGAGATGTACTAAACCATTGCCCCTGTGGTCTACCCGTTATCGTCAGACCATTTGCCAAACTTGTTTTATAGAATTGAAGATGAAAAAAGTCTTTTCATTAATGTAAGGTAAAGGTAAAGGAGCCCGTTACACACCCATTGAGGCATATTGGGAATATGGTGTTAGGCCCATATTTTCTTGACCATCGGCACACTAGAGTTGCTCTGGTACCCAATTCATGAGGCTGGGTCGACCCTGGAGCCGTTTGCGGTCTAAAAAATCCCACCTCAACTGGGGATCGAGCCATGGACCACTGAGCTAGGAAGCCAGAGCACTAACAACTGCACTACCATGGCTTCTTTTTCATTAATGTGCAGCAACTTAATGTTTTGTCAAACATGTGTTTCTTTTATGTCATACCTTTTTTTTTAAAAATCAAAACCAAAGTGCCAAGAAGAATCTGATGTGAAAATAAATTACTGCATTTTCTAAATCAAAACTGGCAAATAAACTTCCAAGAAAAAGAACAAATGAAATAACTATGAACAATTCAAAGATATATCACTCACTTGTGGCTGAATTATTGATGGAAAAGAACAGAAGTTTAGACAAGAATAACGTCCTAACTAAAGAAAAGGTGACGTTAAAATAAAATAAAGTTGACAAAGCTAGTTATTGTAAACAAAACAAAACATCATTAACCTGCCCAGTTCTGCTATGGGGATTATATGTTACTTAAAATGGATATATAAGGTTTATAACAATTCTACAGTGAGGCAAAGTTCTGATCTAATTTTGTGAGCTGTGTTTTTTACTGCTGCACATCATGCTGCAGCCATTTTCAGCCATTTTAAAAATAATGAATAGCAGACAGTTCTAAGACTATCATAAACATGGATTTGATTATGCAGTTATGGACAAAATTTTCAAAATTACAGTTTGAGGATAAACACATTTTTCTTAGGGTAATTATTCATGGTGTACACAGAACTACATTAAAAATGGTAGAAACCGATAAAATTTCATACATTTGTAATGTTAGAGACATATTTTCTTAAAATATACATGAAAATAATGTTAGCAGCTTTAATATTAAAATATAGTCATTAGTTACAACCATCTTAGAAGCCTATCTAACTTCAGCGCTGCTGAAAACTCATCCAACTATAACCATGCTGAAAAACCATCAATCTGCAAATACATTGGAAATCCACATCGTTACAACCATGCTGAAAAATCATCTAACTACAAATATATTGAAAACCCATCTGGTAACAACCATGCTGAAAAACATCAATCTGCAAATATATTGGGAATCCACCTTGTTACAATCATGCTAAAAAACCATAAATCCGCAAATATATTGGAAATCCACCTCATTACAACTATGCTGAAAAACCACCAAATACGTTGGAAATCTACCTTGTTACAACCATCCTGAAAAATCATCTAACTACAAATATATTGAAAACCCATCTTGTTACAAACATACTAGAAACTCATGTAACCACAATCACATGGATAGCATACCTAACCACAATCATGTGAAAACCCATGTAACTACAATCATGATGGCAACCCATTGAACTACTAATGTTGATCAACATCATCATTTCACGTCATTCTTTATGGAGCATGAGGTCATCACTGTAGCTGGTCCTCTTGATGGAAGCCTGCACAAAGCATTCAATGGTGGTTTCTGTAACAATGTGTTTTATGTGATGAGGTTGCCACCTCCATGCACAACCTGATGATAGGAAACTCTATACAGAGCGATACAACAGGAGGCAATCTGATCATCAGAAGTAGTCCCCCTGTCGATAAAGTGCTTCCTTATTCTCCTTTACACTCTAAGGTGGGGGGGGGGGGGCCCACCTGAATCATGACTCCCAAGTGTCTCAGCCTCCTGTTGTCTTGTGTAGAAAATGAACACATTCCACCTTGGTTGCAGCTTTGAAATCCACAATTCCGCCAGCCGGAGGCAATTGTGAAAGTAACAAAGTGAAGACAAATTATTGCGGTTGTTCCACAGCCCACCACTGACACACCTGCGTGAAGCCGACGAAGCGTGAAGCCATTACGAGCTGGCAACTGAAATTTAACTGCATCCGACACCTCATATAATACACCGCGGGTTACCTGTGGAGCTGCCATCCTTTCACCAATACAATGAAAAACTCAGTATATTGCAGACTTAGAAAAATTTCAATATCAGGGTGTTTCCTATACCGCAGGTGGGGCTAGATTTTACAGTCCCGAGTTCCATAGCCCATTGCGGTTGTTCCACAGCCAGCATGATGCCTTTTCCGCAGGTTCACATGATGAGGTTGCCAACCCCATGAACAACCTCATATTAGTTGTCTCTAATAACATACCTGAGGGAGCAGTATTCCTACTCTTTCTTGATCTCCTCAAAGACCACCGGGGGAACAATATGGGGCTTCTAGTTAAGTCACTTTCATCCATCATCATGATGTTTCAGAGTTCCCTGTGTGTTTTTGTAACTCAAAAAATATGTTAAAAGCTCTCATGAACAAACTTTATTTCCACAGAGTTGAGAATCAGGCACGCAGGCATGTCTAACATTCTGCCCTTCCTTTCTCTCATCTTTTATACTGAATTTATTTATTCTCACACGCATTTTACAAAATAATTTCAAGTAATATAATGTGAAAGCAAAACAACAGCATACTCACATGCACAGTATCAAATTATAAAGAAGAAAAAATATGTGGAAAAGTATAAAAATCATCACTGAAACCTACATATGATATTATATATGTGAATTTAAATAAGGCATCTATATCCAAGAGGACCACTATTTCCATGGCAAAAAAAACACAGGACAATCATTGCTATCCTTAAGTAGATTCACTATAGGTTTAACCGTTCCTGCTTATCCGGCTGTTGGGAAGAGGACTTCTGCATGGTGATAATTTTTCTATCGCAAATGAAATAGATATGTAGTGAAATATATTTTTTCTAGCATAATATTTTTCGTACCTCTGTTAGGGCGACATGTTCAGGAGAATCACCTCTGTCCTTGTGGCGTCGACTTTTCTTGTCATCCTGAAAATATTATGGACAAATAGAATGATTTCCATAACTGTGTGCTCCGTTATGAATCTGTTCGGTGCCTTACTGATCCCATGCTGGTGAAAACCCTGTGCTCCTGGCAGGTTCAACCATGCTGAACAAGATATGGAGTACAGGCTAGACTGGTGGTTTGACCATGACCCTGTTTTTTTGAAAATAAAGTTTTGCCTCATTTTGGCAAGGTGCGTCCCGTTCAACCTAGTCGGTTATATTAGGGTGCATGTCCAAACATAAAAGACCCTTAGGTCTGGGGTTTAGTAATACCTGTGTCGAAAGCTTGGTGCATTACCATTACCACAGCCTACATGAACAACTTGTTATATTGACGTTAAAAAAAAACTAACAAAAATAAAGCCAGGTTGTTTTATTTATACTAAAAAAAAACTGGGTAAAACTACAAAATCTTATTCTAATCCTTCCTAGTCTAATGGTTAAATTTATTACTATTGACGCTTTATCCCCAGAATACTTGAAATTTCCTCAGTAATGTACTCCTAAATGCCGATCAATAATAATAAAAATAATAATAATAGCACCTTCAGTCATGAGACTATGGGAATGCCCCCTGAGGAGACAGCCCTCAGCTGCTGATTTTCCTGGTGTTCCTTCAGATGTTTTCTTCTCTCTTCTGCTTGCCGTGAGAGCTTCTTTTTGCCCAGTCTGAGGTGGTGCCGTAGAAAGCATCACCACTTGGTGCGATCGGCAGCTTCATACTCCCAGGTTTCTGGATTTATGTCTAGTGCCCTCATGTCTCTTTTGCAAACATCTTTGAACTTCAGCTGTGGTCGCTGATCACTGTGCTAGAAAAAGATAGCTTATCGGCTCTCCAGGTTAGGTCCAACAACCCATGGGCAGAAAATAAAGCTGTCACAGAAAGTGCTATCACAAGCCGAGTTAGGAAGAATCCTAACAGCTAAAGGTGATAGCACATAACAGAAAAAAATTATATTTGGTAATCACTATTTACCACGCGCCGCCAGGAAAATTCGTGGGCGAAGGAAACACATGAGAGGGAGGGGGAAGGGCGACCAGTCAGGTTGCAGTCGCCAGGAGGAAATCACCAGGCGCGGCCCTCACAATCCAGGGCTTGCACAGATTTTCAAGGATATGGAGAGGGGCCTGTATGACAATCCTAATTATGACAGTGATTAGATCGAGAGGTAGATCTAGATAAGGGCCAGTATGAAACCCAGAGATTTCAGTGATTTAGCACGGATTCCCGCACTTGAAAGGGGGGACTTATGTGATACTGCACTGTAATTCTGTCCTTCAACAGGCCCAATTCTGCGCTTGTATTTTGAGTTTTCATCATTTCTTCTTCTCATTTGTAATTATACAGTTTTACCATTCTTCTTCTCATTTGAATATATATCGTGTTTGGTATGTTTATGTAAGTAATTAAATGGGTGCTTTTTACGATGGTAGGTTTATTTTACACTCTACCAGTTTTACTTTCTTCTGATTTTCCGCTATCATGTACATTTTCGTTGTTTACGGAAATCGTCATTTTCGGGCACTCCTGTATGACGCGTCAGAAACGTCACGTAACGTGATGCCATTTTTGGACACGCGGTCGGCGTTGTTTTCAAATCTCATTGGCGGAGGTCGCAGTTAGTTTATTTTTCTAAGCGTTTCCATTGGTCCGAGTGAAAGCTTAGGATATGCGTAATAAGGGAATCCGCGGGGGAGGTTCTCTTGTATATAATGAGATAGAAAATTGCGGGCAAGTCTCTATCGTAAGAAATAATTGTCAGCCGTCAGACTTCGAATTATCGTCTCCACTGTGGGAACAAAGCGGTATTGGTATGTAGGAATTTTATTAATCGTTTTACTTATTAGTGGGTTTTTAAGAAATTCGCCGTAAGTAAAGTTCTTCGGGGACATTAACTTTTAAGTTTTAAAATGATAGTGCCATCCATTATCATCTTTGAAGAACGATGTAAATGAAACAGTGTGCTTATTCTTTCTATGATTTTGGCAGTAGATAGGAACGTGTGAAGTTATAAGCTACACGTGTGCTCATAGTTGTAGAATGTTATGTAAAACCACCATTTATTCCTGAGTATTTACAAATGTAATTTTATTAGGAAATCGATTGTGTGTACGGTAATTTTTGTGTGTGCCTTAAATGTGGTAAATGCAGTCGGAGGTTACAGATTATGTTATCAGTGAATTATACTGCTTAGAGGAGTAAATTATTCCTATAGCACGAGGTAATTTAAAATTGGGGTTTAAGTAGGAAACTTCATGGGCAATGTTAAAAGGGAGACCCCGGAATTTCGGACAAAGGATTTCCCTACTTGTAATGTTCGGACACGTGGTTAGCCATGCGCAACGCGTCAGACAGTGTCTAGGCTTTGCGTACTTACCTGGCAGATTTAGTTGAGAGAGAGAGAGGGAAGGAGTGAATTGAAGTGCCACGTGGGTAATATTATTTTATGTATTGTTGTGCAGACGAGAGAAGGGGAGTAGAAGGAGGGAGATTGAAGTGACACGTGGATAGTAGTATTTTATGTATAGTTTTTCAGAACGAGAGAAGGAGGAGTGAGATTAAGTGCCACGTGGGTAATATTATTTTTTGTATTGTTGTACATGACGAGTGAAGTACTGAGTAAGGGAGTTATAAAGATTAATGGGTTAGAGAAGCGTTACGTTGGAGTTGGTATACAATAGACGCATTTTCTTTTAATTTCAGCGAGTCACGGCGAAACAGTGGGGGAGCATAATTTTGTCAAATAAAATTATCCACGGCAAAAAGACATATCTCAGGGTCAGAGTACTCGAGTTATCGTCAGGAGCAAAAGAACATAACCTAAACGGTCTATTGCAGTGAAGTTCAATTCTTCAGCGAGACTGGTTTCAATTGCGTACAGCCAGAAATCAAGGCTGTGTTTTTCCTCTAACTCCGGAGCGGGTTAAAAGAGGGAAGCTATTCAGCAGCAGAGAAGTTTGTCGACAGTTAATCAAGTACCTCATGCTTGACGCCAGAACTTCATCATCATCCTCCCCAGATTCAGGAACAGGTGATAGGGTTACCATACCTGGGTCTTGAAAGAAACGAGAGAAGAGCGTAACGGAGACGCCGCATCATCAGTCGTCGAGTATTAGAGAGACACTGAGATCAAGAAGGAGAGAGGGAGAGATAGAGGAGGTTTTTATGATTGATGTATGCTGAAATTTTAATGTTTTATTCTGTAAATAAATAGATATTTACGGTACACTGGATCAGCTTCTACTCTTTACTATACTTACTTTATGTCGTCTGTATAGTGGTGTCTGTGGTTGTTTTTATACACCTTATCTCCTTGTGTTTAAAGGTAGTCAGAGGAGGGTGAGATTATAGCCTTTCTGAAGTCACGAAGCGGCAAGGGGAGAGTCAAATCCTGGTTCTATCCCTTGAGCCAATAGTCTCATCTGTCCACAGGCATGTCAATTTTCATCTAACTTCTATCTTCTCAGACTTTCTCATACTAGGGTCTTGCTTTCAGTCAGGCAAACTCTATAAACTTAAAACCACTTCGTGGCACAGAGACACAGCCTGGCAACTTCACCAATAAATCACATATTAGCTGCTCTTAATTGACTTTTCAATGTGGAATTTATAACGAGAACCAGAGGGGTGCCAGTGGAATAAGAGATGAGAAGTTGTTGCTGGTGTTGGTCACACTGAGGAAACCCAAAGAAAACCTTACTAGGCAGTTCTTGTTCAGGAATAACCAGGGTAAGAGAGAGAGGCACAGAGATGGGAAT
Source organism: Oreohelix idahoensis (assembly GCA_024509875.1). NCBI lineage: Eukaryota > Metazoa > Mollusca > Gastropoda > Stylommatophora > Oreohelicidae > Oreohelix > Oreohelix idahoensis. The sequence goes on along the minus strand of JAMPIV010003254.1, from coordinate 930,504 downwards.
TGGATACAGGCATAAAAGGGATATAAAGAAGACAGGGAAAATCTTGAATGGATGGCACCAGATAGGAAGGCTTGGGATGAATCTGCAGAAAATCCATGCTCTTTAGGGAAGTGTTGGGTAATGAAGAACGTCTATTGTTCAGTTGTAAAACTGACTCCTTACTAATATTTATTTTATTTTGTTTGCCTTTTGCTTTATCTTCCAGTTTTATGGGCTGCTCCATTCTCTTCTTCTTCGATCCTTAACCACCGACCGTCAAAGCAGTCAGTGGCCATCACGCCTAGTGGCGTCTTGTAGGGCAACAACAAATTGATTCCACTTTGCACGGTTGGTGGCCATCCTTCGTACAGTGCCCCAACTCTGGTTCATTCTTTGCATCTCAGCCTCCACAGTCCTCCGCCAAGTTGTTTTTGGTCGGCCTCTCTTTCGCTTTCCTTCAGGGGTCCAAAGCATAGCTGTTCTTGTGATGGCATCGGGGTCTCTTCTGAGGACATGACCAACCCAGCTCCTGGGCTGCTCCATGGGTAGAGGCATATCTGGAGTCATCTTATATGACTATCAGCTATGCACAATGCTACAGTATACATATGTGGAAGTGAACCTTTGTCTGTGCGGCTAATTACACCCTCATTGACTCTTGAAATCATTCACACCTTCCAGGAATTACCCCTGTGGTGAAACTTGTTGAGAACCCAGCATTGCACACTAAGCTTAGAGAAGTCATTTGATCACCAGACGTGATTCTTTGGCTTTGACCTGGTTGACTACATGCAGGAGGATCTCACTATGGACCCAGTGATAGGCAGAGGAAGTTCAGAAGTGGCTCTGTGCAGGATGTGACAATTCCTTGGGAGAGCCCAGAAACTGAGCACAGTATTTTAGCTCTGTGTAGTTGGTGAGCCCTCTTGGATGGCGGGGAATGCACAGTATGCCACACACTTCTTACTCCTAGCTTGGGACCAGATGTGACGATCCTTTAAATGCAAGCCAAGCTGGAGAAACTGGAGCTCGTGACTTCAAGTCAAAAATGGCAGAAAAGCCATGGGAAAAGCCTAGATCTACTGTGTAGATAATGCCAAGGAGTCTTCAACTTGGTATTGCCTGCAAAAGACCGAGACGTTCAGCAGCCCTAGTTAAACAACAACAACAGGCAGCTCCCTTATACCACTTGTTTGCAGTATCCTTCTTCTTTTGACCTATCTACTTTTCTCATTTTTTGTCTACTGTTTGTCACTGATGAAGGGTAGACCCGGAAAAGTCCGGTGTTTCAAGCATATCGTTCAATTGTAAAACTGATTCCACACACATTTTTTTTTACTTTTATTTTTGGCTTTATCTTCCAGTTTTACAGCAGCCCCTTTTAATAATGAATGATATACTTTTTAAACAGATATATGTATAATATATTACATCAGATACTGTTTCTTACAAGTCATCAAATAAATGAATTTTTCTACCATGTTTAGAATCATACGTATTTAATTAAAAAATAACCTGCCACATGCCCACACTGGTGAACTTCCATTTCAAGCTGACAAACCTTCACTTACCTCATCTCTGTGATGAGATCTTCGATCCTGGTCCCTCTTGTGGCCTGAACCATTCATATCATCAGTGCGACGTCTATGAGCACCTTCAATTGTTAACATTTTACAAGATTTGGTAGGAATAGTCAAGTTTAATAAACTTTTTACGAATATGTATCTTCAAAATTTTATGAAGGGAAAAAATTATGTACACACACCCATATACAAAATGTCCCATAATTCTGGAAGCTTAGCACATTATTGATGCTTGTAACACCATTACTCCTGATATTATTCACTGAGCGCTTGCTGGCTGGTTATCACGTCTGGATTTGTGCATTAAAAAAATGGTGGACACACTGAGCAATATCTATGAATGTGTGAGCAAGTTCTGTGATTAAAAGCTTTCGTGTTACTTTTTAAAAATACCTTTACTATGAGGCTAGACTTATAGAACACCCTGTTTTGTGCATGCTTAATGTTGTTAACAACTCTATTGAACAGCGTTGTCATCAGTGTCTGGCCCAGAACGGCTATCAGTTTGAACACATGCAATAGCCCAAAATAATTACACATCTGTCCCCTTTAATTTATATATATATATATGTAAAAGCACTGGTGAATCATATTTTTTCACAGATCTGAATTTGTGATGCTATCGATCAGTTCTGTTACTGATTTCTTCTCATGACATAGTGTCTAGCTATTTAATATCTTTTCCCTTTGTCTTTTCATCTTTATTTTTCCTGTGGTCATGACGTTTTCAAGTGCTCTTCTTCTCGTCACATGTCCAATAAAGATTGCTTGATATCTCCTTCATTTCTTGTAATTAAAAATTTTAGAAAATGATTGTATTTTGTTATTATATTTCATTCTTACTTAGTCATTCCTCTTCTACCCTGGGGTGTAGAGGTTTGCCAGAGGGAGTGCCATACTGTCCTATCAGCTGTCTTCCTCCTGTCCTGCTTCCAATCTAGTCCTCGGTACTTCAGAAATTGTCTAATGTTGTCCTCCCAGCACACTCTGGGCCATCCTGGAGGTCTGGATCCCTGGCTCTTAGTTTCTCATTCTTGTTATGGTACGCGATCGTTTCCCATTCTGCAGACATGACGAAACCATCGTAGTTGGGACTGTTCTACTTAGGTCTGCACGGGCTGGGTTTTGAGGCCTAGCCATACCATCTGGTTGCAGACCATGTCTCTTCTTGTTACTTCAACCACTTTCCTCAAATACCTCATTTCTGAGGTTAGGAGCTGGCTTTTGTGGGTTGTAGTCATTGCTCATAAATAGCATCCATAAGTCAAGACTGGAACATAGGTGGAGCAGCATACAGTCATTTTCGTCTTCTTGCCGACTTCTCCTTTAATGAGGAATCCTCTATTTATGGCCTGAAAAAGTCTCACAGCTGCAACTCTTCAGGTAGCCAAATCTTCTATGATGCCTTCCTTCCAGTCTATGACAGCTCAAAGGTATTTAAAGTGGTGACCTGCTCCAGGACCTGTTCTCCCAGCATAATCTGATGCCTTCTACCCTCTTGTGATATCAGCATGGTTTTTGTCTTGGAGCTGTTGATGACCACCTCTCTCTTCTCCAGCTCTTCCTTCCAGGTTGGATTGAAGATGTGCCTCTGATTTAGCAATCAGGGCAACATCATCTGCAAATGCACACTGCTACAGTATACATATGTATACCATCTTCCAGTATCCCAATGAATACTTGTCCTCTCCTTACATGCTTTGATGACATCGTCTATGAAGAGTATGAAAACATTAGTTAACAGAATATCGCCCTGTCTTACAACAGTGGTGGTTCCGAAATTCTTCTGACTTATGGTTTGCTGCCCTCACATAATTTCTGCAACTCTTGTAGAAGCTCTGTATAGCATAGATCAGAGGTGCTGGAATGTTTTTCTGTGCCAAGCAGTCCCAGCATTTGCTCCAGGGGACCTTGTCAAATGCTTTCTCCAGATGCAAGAAACAAAGATGCATCTCATCTTTATACTCAAGGGCCTTTTCACTCAGCTGTCTGAGTGTGAAGATAAGGTCCTGAGTACTTCAGTTTGCACAGGAGCCATATTGGAGCTCATCCATTGCTCAGTCTGGCGTCTGAATCTGTGCTCCAGGATTCTAGAGTAAATTTTAACATGGACAGTGAGAAGAGATATGCCTTTATGATTCCCACATTACCGGGTGTCCCCCTTTTTTAATATGGGTGTTATGATGGCAATTTCCCAATCCTTTGATATGGCCTTGTGGCACCAGGCTGCTTGTATTATATTTCATTATTTATGTTTTTACATTTTTTAAAATTTAGAAATATAATTAATCTAACTAAGTAAGACTTACAGGAATCTATATCATGTTACTGGAATACATAATCTAATTTAGCAATCGTCTTATTTAATTAAATTTTTAGGAATATACATCCCATAATTCTAAAAATATAACTAGAAATATAATTCTTTTACTCGTTATTCTTTAGTTCCCTGGGGAGCACAGACCTTCAACAGATTCATGACATGCCCTCCTGTTCTGTGCCATTCATATAAAGTCTTTCCATGTTTTTTAATCCCTTTAATTTCTGTCTCCATTCCCTTTTCCATGTTTTTTTTTTATCCCTTCTACCTCTCTCAGCAATGTCACTGGTATCAAACTGCCGTTCCTTTGGACCTACCAGCTATGCGGAGTGGGGGAACATGCTGCATGGGCAACAGCTTGATCTCCATATAACTGTACCCAAGCTTGCGTCCTGGAGAGGACACTCCAGCTTCATCCTTTGGCAAAAAAGCAGCTGAGGGCTATCACCTCAACAGGGCATCATCCCCATAGTCAGTTTAGATAGGAGGAGGCTGCTACTACCTCTTTTACTCTGGAGATTCCAGAACAAGGATTGCCTTGTAATGCTATCAACAGGTTTCCTCAATGTGTGTCCTACATAATGCCAGCATCACCTTCTCGCCTCCTGCTCCACCAGAACTTGTCTGGTTCTTGCCATAAACTCCACACTGGTGATCTTCACATACTATTTTCAATTCTGTTCTTCACAAAGAAGACATAATCTACAAGATATGATGTCAGATATCTTCTTGTAGACAAAAAAAAAAAAGCTGAAATTAACTTACCTCTTTTTAAAAAAAAATAAAATGTAAAAAATATTTTTGTACCTTCAACATCTCCTCTCTTTTTCCGAAGCATCTCACCTTTTGATCCCTGAAACACAGGTAGAACAAACAGAAAATATATATTAAAATATAACAAATACTGACAAAAAGTTCAAGAAAATCTACATAATACTACAAAAATAAATCTTGTTCTCCTTAGCCATAATTTGCATGGTATTAACAAATGAGTGTAATTAAAGAAATTCACTAGCCACATGTAGTCCCCGGGGGTTCAATGAGGAGGCAGAACAAGAATAGGATAACTGCTCCCTCAGGCACGTTATAAGAGGTGATTAATATGAGGTTGTGCATGGGGCGGCAGCCTCACCGTGTCGTTCGTTAGTTACGATCCCCACAGGGTTTGAGTTATTCACTCTTTTACCCCTGCAACAAAAATTTTGGGTTTTAGTTTTGGGCTTTCTTGCAACCCCAGAGAACTTCCCTGACTCAGCAGGCTATAACTGGTGGAGGTCACACCAGATCCACTTATTGGAGTATGTGCAATGCCACGAGAAGGATGGTTCTCTACCCTGCAAAGGGGGGTCATAGTGCGGCACTGTTTGAAAGAGAAAGAGCCAGGCAGACACTTGCAGCTCTGCCCCCTCTGAACAGGGAGGACCCGTCACCAGGAGCACAACACACAGTCCTGTGGGAGGGCAGAGGTCACCTTAACAACTGGCAGGATCAACCAGATAACTGTCCTGACAGACGTGCATCTTCTTCGACCATCTTGCACGGGGAGGGAGACAGCGCTCTGTGCAGAGAATCCTGGTGGCCCCGGCAATTTTATTCTTGTGAGAACTGCTGCATGCCAACAAGACGTTCCCCTAGTTGGACAGGACGGACCAAAAGCGACACCAGCTTACTGACTGCCGGCCCATGACTCATTGCGAGAGCGAGGCTTTTTTCAAGACTGTTGTGGAGCCACGATACGGAGATGCGACGGCTTGCTCACATCACGACCAGGGCTGCGATTTACGGACACAGGAGCCAGACACACATGAAATGACTGCCTCGCTAACCAATGAACTGGAAGGGCCCATTACCGGGATCACCACGCGCAGTCTTTCGTGACAGCGACCGCCAGCGCTCACGAGAGCCTCACCAAGTAAAATCAAACTGTTACAGAAGTCACCATCGCAAGAGCACATAATGGCTTTAATGCAGCTTCCTGCAAAGGGACCAGCTGCAATAGTGGTCAATGCTCCATAAGGAGAAAACAGGGACAAGAGGAAGAAGAAAGATATGCACTGAACAGTTTTAGTGAAGAGTGGGCAAGTAAGGGAACAAGTGAAGGCTTGTGAACTGTCAAGATTTATCAAAATCATAAGACATTTTATAAGACAAGGGAGAAAACACAGCTTACAATAGAAAAGACAGAGAAGTAACAGGCACTTCAGAGATTCAAACCAGGTCCATCCATGTAACACCAATGTCTTACTTTAAGATTGACACAGGTCAAGAAAATTTGCAATTTATTATGTTTTTAAAGAATAATAAAAGAAAAAGACACTTTCTGAAGGAAAAAAGGGAAAACATCATTAAAATTCTATTGAAACTTCTGCAAACACTAAAAATGTTTAACTAAAAAATCAAAAAAATTTCACAAGCTCAACACCCAATGATATATTTTTTTTAAAAGTACTAACAATAAAGAAATATTATGCAAACTCATGATTCTCCAGAAGAAACTACAGTTTGTCAACTAAAATCTCTCTCTCTCTCTCCTCTCTCTCTCTCTCTCTCTCTCTCTCTCTCTCTCTATAGTAGTTCTCATAACCCAATCAAAGCTATTCCCAAACAAGTCTCTCTCTCTCTCTCTCTCTCTCTCTCTCTCTCTCTCTCTCTAAGTCATATTTTTCTTATCCATCCCTCTCTCTCTCTCACTCTCTTTCTCTCTCTCTCGCTCGCTCTCTCTCTCTCTCTCTCTCTCTCTCTCTCTCTCTCTCTCTCTCTCTCTCTCTCTCTCTCTCTCTCTCTCTCTCTCTCACTCCCTCACATTCTCTCACACACTCACTCACTCACAGTCACTCGCTCGCACACATGCACGCACACGCAGACACGGCATAGAAACTGAAAACAAAACATTATTGTGAGACTTCAAGCTGCATCCATATAAACAACCTTCAGGACTTTGTTCAATTCTTCTGACGTCCAAGTATCGTCTTTGCGTCTGGTCTGCAAGAAAACAATGATCATAAAAACAAGTATACATCTCAAAATTATTATCCTATAACAGAAGCATAAATAATGTGCATGATAAATAATGTGCAAACAACTTTCTCAACATTCATAAAAGACTGGGATGTATGGGTTAATATTTCACGTATTCTTAATATGACATTAGAGTTGAAATGAACTAAGGACATATGTCTGATTTCAGCTAAATGTCTATAGATCTGACAGCAAATTAAGTTGCCTACATCAACATGAAATTCGTTTTCAACACAGCCTTAAATAAGAATTCAGAGTTGCAGTAATAAGGGGTAAAGATAAGGAATCCTAACATTAACCCTAAAATAACGATTTGGGCAACTTAAATAGCCACTGGATCGATAGACTTTTGGGCAAAATTGGACAATAGCTTCACTGTTCTTTATTTCAACCGAAAATTGAAAGGCAAGACGAGACCCAAGATGCATCAAAAGTGAGGAATGCAGTAAGTGACCCATAGCTTGACTGCCTGCGTCAGGGTCAGCGAACCAGAGCTGACCAAGACCCTACTCCACCTCCACGTGGTGGTCCTGGAAACAGGCTGCATCACTGCAGTCTGGCTGAGGAGTAGGGATCGAAGAGGGAAGGCAAACCAGGTCCCAAAAAATGTCGTGCGGAAGTCGGATGTGTCGGCCGAAAGGCGCAAATACTGCAGCTTCGCTGTAAACGGACATAACGCAACCAACGTCCTTTTCAGGACGAACGAGGAAGAAGAAGAAGAAAGGCAAGACAGGCTGAAATACCTTGGAGTAACGATCGATCACGGACTATTGTACAAGTACCATCTTGATCACATCATACATTAGTGCAAGAGAGGTCTGGCAGCCCTAAAAACAATGGTTACAGCACACGTGAAGCAGAGACTACTGTTTTTCCTGTATCATCAGCTGGTCATGTCTGTAATCGAGTATGGTCCGAGAATACTCACACTGTTAATATCACAATACGAATGACTAGAACGCATTCAAAATGAAGGGAAGCGTATAGTCTTAGGCTGTACGTAAGATACCCCCATTTTAACAATGCTGTACATGCTTGGATTGCTGTTGATTAGATCCAGATATGAGATGACCCTGGCAAAAGCCTATATGCGAGTAACCACAGACAAAAGGCACTACCTGCATGTGAACATAGCTGACATCAAGGGAGCAAGAATAAAGAGGGGGATATAACGGATAGCGCAGGCAGAGGCAACTATTAGACAGGTGACCATAGTTGAAAATATATTCAAGGGGGAAGAGTGGAGTCAGTCAGGTGAGAACTGGACGAACTACCAGCAAGTCATCATCAGCCTTGGCAGAGAGTGCAGAGTTTGGGGCAATGGAAAAGTAGAGCTGGAAATTAATCAACTGATAAATGATCATGCTGGGAATGATGATGCAATTGTGTACACAGATGGGTCTGTATTCCATAATGGCTTAGGGTTAGCTATTCCAAAACCTAACCCTAACCCTAATGACGTAGGTGACTTATGTGGATGGTGGTTCAAGTTCAGAACAGCAGACTAGAGGCTGCCATAAATTTTTTGTTAGTTTTTATTTTTTAAATGGTTTCAGTGTTTGTCCAGCGTTATTAATTTTAACAAAGCTTGAAATAGAATTAGTGTTAGGTTAAGGCTAGATGTAACATAAATATCAATAGCCAATCTGGCAACATTGGGCAGCATGGCAGACCTTGTCCACTGTACTTGTCATCTACTTAGATGGAAATGAAGAACGTGTTCCACTACTTCATTTTAACCTTTATTCAGTACTACTAGTGTACTATTGTTCTTATTCTTCTTCTTTGTGTACTCTCAGACGTCAACTTGAACATGTTCAAAGGAAATAGTGGTCAGCTTGAGACTATTTCTATCTCCATCGAACTTTTGCCCCAACGGGCTGATCACCCGTTTGCCAGTCACTTCGATTACGGAAACAACAGCAAATGGATTGATTTGCCGTTGCCCTAAAGACGCCAATAGGCGTGATGGGAAACAATGGCAAAGAAAACCTATCTGCTGTTGCCCTAAGACGCCACTAGGCGTAATGGCCACTGACTGCTTTGACGGTCGGTGGCTAAGGACGGAAGAAGAAGAAGAACTTTTGCAGGAATAGTACTAGTGACCACAATATGTGCTTTTTCTGTTACTCATAAGCTGGGCATCTTTGAAGCAGACGTTCAGCAGTCATTTTATGTGTGCTACAGTTACACCCATCGGTAGTGCCTATCTTTAGTTTGTTGAATAGGTGGTATCCCAATCTGTTTTGCCAAGTGTGGAGTCTGAAGATTACCACCTGTTCTCTTCTGCTGAGCTGATAATACGCATAATTTTATTTTATTTATTTATTTTTTGTGTGGCCTGGATGCTCTGCCTCTGTATGATTTTATCAACGATTATCAGCAAATTATGCTATGATAATTTAACAATTATGGGTAACTGTTGCAAAAGCTAATAAAAACATAAAATTATTTACTTCTGCAATGCATTACGAGGTCCGTCTGCGAAATAAAGAACACTTTTAATGCTGTTAAGTTTTGTTTAAAATCAATGGGAGACACTGATGTAAATTAATTTTTGGGAAGATTCACTAAACGTCAATTATGGAGGCCTGCATCGACTCTTCAATTGTGTTATTTTTCTCTACATATAAAACTCACGTGCTCTGATGGCATTATACAGCTAACAACTACAGCAAAACTGAGTTGTCTTGTTCAAACGTTGACTATGTTTACAATCTCCAACACCGCCATCTTTCAACATTGGTATGTCCAAAAATAGGAATTTACTATATTACGACAACTCGTCCAGATATGGGACCAGAAGACGCAGCAATAGAGACCGCAGTCAGCGACTCATAGCTTGACTGCCTGCGTCAGGACCAGCGAACCAGAGCTGGTCAAGACCGTGCTCCACCTCCACGTGGTGGTCCTGGAAACAGCCTGCAGCAATGCAGTCTGGCTGAGCGAGCACGGATCGCAACGGGAAGGCAAACCCGGTCCTAAAAAATGCCGTGCAGAAGTCGGATGTGTCGACCGAAAGGTGCAGATATCACAGCTACGTTGTAAACAGACACAACGCAACCACCGTCCTTTTCAGGGCGAACGAGGAAGAAGGAAGAAGAAGAAGTATGAAAGATATAACTTTGATAACTTATTAAATATGTGATATTACAACATTTAACATTGCAAAATAAATCTGAGCATTTTCTTGCGAGAGCTCCCAGTTATATAATTTACTATTACGACATCTTAATAAGGAAGGCATAATTTTAACGTAAATCTTAATCCGTGTCGTAGTTCTCTCCCCCTATTTTTTTCTGGTATCAGAGTCTGGGAATTAAACAAAGCTCGTACTTTTTATTAGTTTATAAATAAAAATAACCAGTTCAACCACTGGTGGGTTATAATTTGGTAAATTGTGATGAACGAGCAAGTAACCCGCTAAAACGTTGAAAAATATCCAAGGGGGACGAGTGGAGTAAGTCAGGTGAAAACTGGACAAACTACCAGCAAGTCATCATCAGCCGTGACAGAGAGTGAGAGCTTGGGACAACGGGAAAGTAGTTCTAGAAATTAATCAACTGATATATTATCATGCCGGGGATGATAGTGTCATTGTGTTCACTGATGGGTCTGTAATCCGTGGTGATAAATCAGGATGACGCTTCTCAGCTAGAGTAAAGGGCAGGGTCGTCGCTGAAAAGAGCGGAGCTTACATGACGCCAACCTCCAGCATGAGAATGGAGGTAGGGGCAGCTACTGCAGCCATGAGGTGGTTGTCCGATACTTCGTTAACTAGAGCAGTTATTGCGTCAGAGTCTCAGCCACGCTTCAGAATGGTCCAAAATGGATGGCTTTGGCAGGAATGGAAAACATCCATAGAAGCCTAGAATCTTCAAGAACTGGTGTGGATCTACTGTCCTGGTCATACAGGGGTACGCGGCAATGAAAGAGCTTCAAGAGCACCCATAGTGGGGACACTGCGTAAGGGCGAGATACTAAGAAAAATTAATTATCACCTATTACAGAACGATACTACAATCGATGAATCATCAAGGCTAGGATTGCTGGAATTCGACATCAGACGAAAGACCAGCAGAGATTGACGTACGAGAGGATGCATCTAGTGTGTATACAACCAGAGCGCAACAGGAACAATTAGCATTCATACAATTCGACATTTACAGGAGGAGACTGAGCACTTATGGGTTTGCCCGGAGCACAATGATGTCGATTCTGGTCAACAATAATAAAGATAACAATAATAATAATATCCCGCCAAAAATTAACATAATTAATTATAGTGTGTTATTTCTGCTGAATGTGCAGACGGCGGCATTATTTCTCCAGCGGTCTTTTCTCTTCTGTTCATTCCAACTTTATTAGATTTTTGTAGTCAAACTTATCATGTGACTTATGATCGATGCACCATCAATAAAATTGAAAGACGTGCGTGTTCCTTTAATGGGTGTTCCATTTAGCTGTCACGGTGCAATGCGTGCCGATTAATATTTTCTTGAGGAAATGATAATTTCCGTATTGTGTGTGTGTATTTTTATTGACTTTTCACACTTGCTATGGTGCAAAGGGATGAGAGGGGGACGGGATGCGAAAGCCTTGGTCAATACCCAATTCATTCGCTATTTTGACATCAGCAACATGTATTATTCGAAACCCACTGTTTTGGCTACATTGTGCTGTTGCCTAGGTGTATCTATTCTTCACACCTGTTCTATTATTTTGGCTGCGTTAGCTATTTTATTAAACAAGGTATTGAAGTTATCTCTACAAAAGCATGTAAATAATCCAGTTGGGATTCTCTGTTGTTCACACCTCTAGGAACTGTCTAAGGGAGGGGCGATACATCAGAATGATAAGCTCCCCCCCCCCTCACGTATTTTTAAACAATTAAGAAACAAAATAACGAATTTATAAAAAATATGACAACTTGATAGTTTTATTATACTTTCTTCAAGTACAGTGCCTAGTGGCTTAGGAGATCATGTCTCTCCACAACTTCCTGTCTCAAGTACAATTTATCAATTCTGTTGTTGACTTCTTTCCATGCCACGATGTCAAACTGTCCAGTAGTTGCTCTCTTTGTCTTCCTCTATCTCTTTTTCCTTCAATCTTACCTGTTGTTACGATATATTCCACCTTTCCTCTTCTCATAACGCGCCTAAAAAAGTGGATTGCTTCGTTCTAAATTGTGAAATAAGTTTCCTTTATGCATTGGCCTCTTTCGGGACATCCGCATTACTCTTTTTGGCTGTCCATGGTATTTTAACATTCTTCTGTAAAACCACATCACTGTTGCCTCTAGTGTCTTCCCTATTTGTTTACCAATTGTCCATGACTCACTCCCATATTTCAGGATTGGTATCTCTTTCTTACTTCCAATGACAAAGAATTGTTGCATAAAATACTCTTCATTTTATAGAATGCTATTTTTGCCTGAGCTATTCTGCTCTTCACTTCTGAGATGCGTCTTCCATCCATTGTTATGAATGTTCCCAGGTATTTGAATTTATTGACTTGTTTTAAAACTGTTCCATTTACTTAGGTAGTGCATTCTGGGGAAGCCCTTTTCTTTGAGACGACCATTACTTCTGTCATTTTGCTGTTACGGCTAAGGCCTTTATTTTCACTTTCTAATTCTATCACTATTGTATCAACCAGTTTATTATACAGTAACTCAAAAATATTTATTTTTTTTTTTTTTAAATAACTATTTATAACATAATTACATGAAAGTAAGGTACAACTGCAAAGAGACAAAATTTGATAAAAATGTATACATATTTTATATTATAGCACAACATTTTTTGATTTGGGATTGGCCGTCCAATACAGAAATTATCCGCCTCTTGTCACAAAGTCGTCTGATTTTGCGGTTCGAGTAAAGTCCCCTTGTGTCGCCTGCCTGGTTCCTTATTTTCTCTCAATATTGAATGACGGTTCATTGTCTGTCGTTGTTCCCCACGTAGAATTACTGGCAAACTACGTAAGTACCTTTAGGGTACTTACCATTGTCCAGTACCAAACATGTTTTAATTCGTAAGTCGTCTGACCTAACAAGTACTTACATTTACGTCCCAAATATGGGGGGAAGACATACTGGATCGGTTGGTATGAAATATAGATTTTCAAAGCCCCAAGGGAGGAGTGATCACCTATTCGCCCCCCCCCCCCCCTTTTTGGATCCGCAAATGCGCTAAAGGCAAGGGGGCGTCGGAGATGGCGAGGACAACAATTTTTTTTTTCAAGAAGCTGGACTATTTTGTTCTGTGGCGCAATTCACCCAGGCCAAAGCGCGGAATGTAAAAAAAAAAATAAAATAAATAAAGGTGTGCCTTTTTTTAACAGTATGAGGTTTAGTTATTTATTTAGACAATAACTATCTAAAACGTTCTGCAATTGTATTCACGAATATACTTAATTATCCAGTAGAATTCAACTTTCCCGGCTAAAAGTGTGAGGGAGGGAGCGCATGTCAAATCATTCGACCCGGGCTAAAGGGTTATATAAGTAGGATATAGGCCTAGTGTTTTCAAGTCCAAATAATAAGTTCAATTGCTGATATGCGTAATGTGACATTGTATCTTCTGCCCAATTATTGTAAATATAGCTAATAGAAATAACCACATTGTGTGTGGGTGGTGGGTGTCTGTTTATTACTCTAAAACAATAGTTTCCTCATGGTGTGACATGGCAATAGTAAATAATATAAGCCACACACACAAAAACCAAAACAAAACTCACACAAAAGTGATAACGACTCTTGTTCCTCGGATTCCTTCCAACTGATAAAGTAAGATTATTCCATCACCATTCCATAATTGGTACAGGCTGCTATTCATTCAATCTGTTGCATACAGTTTGTTCATGTGTATTCACCACTGCAGAGGTAACAGTTTCTTCATTGCATACTGTATGTAGGCTAATTATCCAGGGTGTACTGCTGTGCTGTTACCGTGTATGATATGTGAAGGGTGTGTAGAAACAGCCACTCACCCCACGATAGCTCACGTACGAGTCATGGAGGGTTAAACGCCTTGTGACAGTTAATGAACAGTTTAATTACACCAGAACACGGTCACGATAACGTAGACGAAGTACAGCATGTTACACAGGTCATAATAGCATACCCAAAAAAGGATTCACATTATATAATAACAATAATCCATCAAAAAGAACTACTGGCAAACGCAGTGCCAATAGTTATAGGCCTCAAATATATATGACGTCTCAGCGCTCTTTAATTCATGTACATAAGACTGCTGACCATTGCAGTACTAGTAAATAATAGGCCTCCAATATTTGACGTCTCAGCGCTATGTAATTCATCCATCAGACTGCTGACACGGCAGTACTAATAATTATACATCCATAAGACTGCTGACACGGCAGTACTAATAATTATAGGCCTCCAATATATATGACGTCTCAGCGCTCTTTGATTCATCCATCAGACTGCTGATACTCACAGTACTAATAGTTATAGGCCTCCAATATATATGACGTCTCAGCGCTCTTTGATTCATCCAGAAGACTGCTGATAAATAATAGGCCTCATAATATAAGTCGACATATCAAGCACTGTCTTTAATCCACCTAGAAGACTGCTGATAAATAATAGGCCTCATAATATAAGTCGACATATCAAGCACTGTCTTTAATCCATCTAGAAGACTGCTGATAAATAATAGGCCTCATAATATAAGTCGACATATCAAGCAGTGTACAGGCTTCCCTCGAAAACACTGGGCTGATTTCTCCAGTCACGCCCAGGACACAAACTCTTCAAAAATGTACATAATCTTTAAACACTGGCCTGTATACTCCAAGGCCTAAGAAACACATCCTTAATTAATATACAGTTCATCTGGGATAATCACACATAATATATCTCAGCATAAATGCCTGTACACTGGTACACATTGAAAAACACTTTACATCTCTCCAGTGCACTCGCCCGGTACACACTGACACCAAAAACATTCTCTCCCAGAACACCCCCAGCCAATCACCTCCGTGGGGCTTCCCGAGAACTTTCGCTCACAGCTCAAAAATAGCTTAGAACATTTAACTCACGTGGAACTACGCCACCGTGAAAAACGTTCTGCATCTCGAAGATTCGAATGCGATACACTCATATTTTTTTAAAATAAATTAACAAGACAACAGCTGTTCAAGTGGAATAACCACTATAATCTATTGTACATCCGAGACTCATAACGATTACTGCCCTTGCTTAAATTTGGACTCATCAAAAAGCCAAATAAATACCTAAATAAAACGGGTATGGGGCATTATTGTTGATCAGATTCGACGACATTGCTCTCCAGTCAAACCCACAGGTGTTGTAGTCTCCCTCAGTAAATGTCAAAGTGTATGAATGCTAATTGTTCCTGTTGGGCGCTGGTTGTATACACACATGATGCATCCACCCAACCGTCCATCCCTGCTGGTCTTACGTTTGATGCTAATTTCCAGCAATCTTAGCCTTGATGATTCATCGATTTCAGTGTACTTCTCTAATAGACGATCATTAATTGCCCTTCGTATCTCTCCCTTATGGGTGGGATGTAAAAGCCTCAGGTGTTTAGTTAGATATTTTAACTATGTTGAACACCATTGACCTTCACCCCACCTGCCATATACCCACCAATAACTATATATTAACTTTTTGTTCTTGTTAAATACTGTTTAACTATACTATGTAGTTCTCTAGGTCTGTCTATTCTTAACACCTGTTCTATAGTTTTGGGTGAATTTGAAGCCAGGAAATAATCAAATATTCAGATTTTCTGTTGTTCGTACCTCTTACATTTTAACAAGAAATTCTCTATATTTGCCTTGAAGACATTCTGCACAGTAAGGTTCCTCTGTTCTGAAATAGCCAGTTCCCAGCTGTAGTCAGAAGTTACTTGTTACTGGGAATTTTCAAGTCCTTAGATATCTGACATTTTCTTGTTGGAGCCTTGAACAACTTATATGCATGTCTTCCTTTCAGATTTTTATCCCACTCTGCTGTCCATTCATCTGTTATTATTTCTTTAATTAAGCTTTTAATCTCAGATTTACTCATCCCTACATTTATTGAATATTTGTCGGATCTACCATTCATGGCTTCTTTACCTGCCTTTTAGTTTTCCTCTACGCCAATATGTGAAGCTATTAAAACTGATCATTTGTTTGAATGTGTTCATATTACTGTGATATCAGTTTCCTTGCTCATGCATTTTTGAGTCTTCAAGTAATAAACAATTTTATTTGCCTTAAATGCTTTCTTTATTTCATATGAGACAAACATAACGGTATGTTATCAGGCACTCGTAGAAAATAAAGAAGTAGAACACTAGACAACAGAAAAACAACAGACATGAGTGGCTTACCCAGGATTCGAACCCCGGACCTTCCGTGCGACAACCCCGCCTAGCTATGCAAGCGAATCACACTATCCTCCCTGCCATCTACGCATCACCTAATGCATCACGGAAGGTCCGGGGTTCGAATCCTGGGTAAGCCACTCATGTCTGTTGTTTTTCTGTTGTCTAGTGTTCTACTTCTTTATTTCCTACGAGTGCCTGATAACATACCTTTATGTTTGTCTCATATTAATTTACTGTTTACAGGCCTCGGGTTTCCCTTCCTTATGTATTTCTTTATTTCACATGAATGTTGATCTATTTCATTATTTGCACTTGAAAACTGAATAAAATGCTATAATAAAAAATGTTATTTGGTTAACCGCAGCCTCTTTGAAAAAGCTGAAGTAACCTTGCCATGGCGAAGGGTGCCCAGGCCTGGTCTAAAGCATTAACCAAGAAACGAACAGACATAGTAGTTCAGTAAAATAGAGACACATAAGATAGTAAGAAGACGAAAAAGTAGTCCAGCAAGCTCAACAAGGTCAATGGACTACATGGGAAGGAAATCTGCAGAGGTACTTGACATGGAACAAAACAGTACATGGTATACGGAAGTGATTCTCAAATTTTTTCGGCTGAGGTACCACTGTATGGTCTTCCATGTCCTCAGATACCCACTAAGATGATCGCAGGCTATAATATGCAAAGGAAAGGCTGTTTTTTGCATGTAAATATGTAGTCATTATAGTGTGTGGTGGATTTGATGTTAATAGATGTTATTATTATGTTTCTAGTGTACTGAATGAGGTCAGCTGTGAAGGTCCCTGATTATAACAAATTTTGGGTTGAGTTATCAGACTACCTTTCTGCTACCACCTTATGACCTCAATCAGACCTATTCTTGACTAGTATGTATGATAGCTACGTATAATGTCTAGGGATATACAAGTGTGTAATATAGTGTAAGTATTACTACAAATACATTTAAATTTTAACACACACACACATATATATATATATATATATATATATATATATATATATATATAAAAGTTAGTTGCTTATCCTTTACAGGACGTGGCAATCAACCCCAGCTTTTATTGGCTGTTTGTGATTTATCTAGGCAATTTTTACGTTCAGTAGTTTGCCATTGCTTTCTGAACGGTACGGCGCTTATACCATTGTTAAAAATCCACACAAAGCGATCTGCTACCAAACCGCCTGCAGCAGGTTTCGAACCTGGTATATCTGGATTATGAAACTGCGTTCATATCCATTAGGCCACAGACGCCACCATATATATATATATATATATATATATATATATATATATATATATATATATATATATATATATCTAGGACAGGGTCAATACCACAACCACAAACAAACTACCACTCTAATATACAACTTATGGAAGTCTGTGGCTGAATTTTATGTAATAGGCTAGATTACAATTTATTTGCCCTGATTCAGAATTTTCTGAGTCAGGACCAACAACAAAATGAAATTTATGGTTTTATTTACATAAATATTAATAACACAATGGATCTTCTGTCCATACAAAGGACTGTTATAATCAATTTATAATTAGGTATTTCTCTAAACTGGGTGTCACTGGTAACTAATGGTGGGGTGGGTGTCATCACTCCACTTCTTTATTTTTGTATCTTGTGGAAAAAGTTATTAAATAATCAAAGATTTTATGTCTCTGTTAATAAAGTCAGTGGATGACCGTTGTAGTGCCGACACATAGGCACTTATCTGAATGTTGATAGTAGATATGATGCTGACAATTCCTTTCGTTAACTCGAATGACCAGACTGACACAGTCCCTGGTGTAGTATAGTGTAGTAGACCGCTTGGTCCAGGAAAGTTTCAATTTCTCTCTCTCTCTTGTAAATTCACCAGGGTCCTGGTACTACAGTAGCACCAGAACAAAAAACCCTGAAACAAGGTTATGATTCTGTATAACATGTCTACAATAACATTCCACAAGGAATACATGGCATAATTCAATAAAGAAAAGGGTCAGATCTCTCTGACCACCCCATTTCCACCATTTTCCTCTGAGATAACAACTCATACCAGTGCTCCTGTTCTTTTCCCTAATGGCTACAATGCCTCTGACACTGCAACAATGATTCTCTCCCATAGAATAATGTGGGTTAGCCTTCCCACTGGTAACTGGAAGTCATTTTTAGTTATACAACTCATTTCAATGTTTACTGCTTGGGTGCAACACCACAGGCCCTGCATAAGCCTGCTGGGGACCTCTGTACTTAGTCGTAAAGCCTTCCCAAACAAGCAGTATCTCATACACCAAATTTGGTTGTAATAATAAGATTTATAAATTCATTCTTACCACAATTCAAAGAAATATCACAAACATACGTTGACTGGCATTAGCATTAATATGTATGTTCAGCTTTGCCCCCGGTCCAGACTGCCAAGGTTTATTATTTCACTCTAGGCACTGCTGTTCTCAACACAGCTTGCTTACACAAACTTTCTGTATCAACTGGCGACAAGCCTTTGCCAATATTATCAGACCGGCCCAATCAGCGAGGGTCTAGCTTTTCAATTCAAAATTCAAAAAAACAAAACTCCAAACTTCTAGGAGTGAGTCTTCAAAATATAGTTAGTTTTTTTCGCCTAACCAATACCCTCCTGCCTATACTCTTCTACCATCCAATCGGATTTGAATCAATCTAATGCCTCTTTTTAAACTGGCGTCCCCCACTAACGTTATGGATAAATGAGCAAGACCACCAGTTTGTCAGTCTTAGTGTTCGTAGACATATAGTATTATTTCAATATCTTGGCTAATAATTAGACTACCATATATATTAAAACATTTTATTGCTCAGGGGACCCTAAGCTATCTTTATATATGATTTTTATGGCTATATTATTTGTCGTTTAGATTTTCAGTTTTGTCACTGTTAATCGTCAATTTCAACTTTTCCAAAAGTCGGCCATATTTCCCCCTCCTTTTCTATCATTTTTCCATTCAAATAAACCAACTAGTTGTGTTACGTTAGAAATACACTACTCAGCGAGAATTGAAAACTGTCTGTGTGTTTATGTATGCTGGCTTGTCCAACAGAGAGGTTATAGTATTAGTCCCGCGTGCAGAGCGAAGAGGGGTTTTTCAAAACGTTGGTAGTGTTGGCGTTAATTATTACTATCGTTTCGTTCTTGCTACTGGAAAATGTCCGAGTTACTACTAATTTAGGCGTTAAAGTTAAAATCGTACGTTAATTCAGACGGTAGGTTGGTGTCACAGTTCTGGCAGATCGTTAATTGTAAGTCTCAAAACCGAAACTAAGAAAGCGGGTTAGGTTTTACGGCGGGATCGTTTTATAAGCATTTCCTCTGCAGAAAAGGCAGCGCTATACTGGCGTAGAGACGACTTTAAGCAGACACTTACGGTCGGGTTTATTTATTATTATAGGATTAAAATCTTACTGAATTTAGCGATTATTTCACAGATTTTACTACATAGTGGAGCCTAAAATAAGAGCTACTTTTAAAATGTTATATTATTTTTGTGTAAGTAATATTAAGATTTAACTCTTTCTGTCACAGGGACCTTTAGGTTATACCCAGGCTATAATATCAATGCCCTTTTTTTGTTCAAATGATACTTTAAAAAAAACATATTTATGTGAAAATAACTCATTTGTGCCAGTAGAAGCAAGCAATGGAACATGTACTTTCAGCATGCAAGGGGTCACTAGACCAGAGGTTCCCAAACTTATTCGGGCCACCACCCCCCTTGGTTCTCTAAACTCATCCTAAGTGCCCAGAACTCTACCTTATAAAAAAACAGAAGAGTGGGATCCAAGATCCAATAAGGAAGATAATAACAATAAAATTATAAAAAGTAAGTTATTTGCTCATTTATTCAAAATCCAATTACCGGTAAACTTTTCAGTTTATTTTACTCAACAACAAAAATTATGAACTTGATCAAGTGATACCGGCTTTTCAAAGTCTCATAGTCATTTAACAAGAA
Source organism: Oreohelix idahoensis (assembly GCA_024509875.1). Lineage (NCBI taxonomy): Eukaryota > Metazoa > Mollusca > Gastropoda > Stylommatophora > Oreohelicidae > Oreohelix > Oreohelix idahoensis. The sequence continues at coordinate 910,227 of JAMPIV010003254.1, read as the reverse complement.
TCTTAGATATCACATTTAGCAACTCCTTCACTGTTAGTAAAATCTTAATGCGACAGATGGGCTTCATGAAGTGACACTAGTTTCTCAATGTCTAGTCTAAAGTCACACTGCAGGAGTCTTAAATCACTATATTTAGTAATTAATCTGAAGTTTGTTTGGAGTGGAGTTTTATGGTTATATTAAAACCACCATATCCTCAGAAGAGACTCTGAGACCATCACCAAAACTGCCATGCTATGAACTACGGAAGGAAAGCGAAAGCAAGGGCGGCCAAAAGCCACTTGGAGGAGAACTGTGGAGGCGGGGATGCTAAGCACGAACCAGAGCTGGGGCACTACATGAAGGATGGCTGTCAACTAAGCAAAGTGGAGACAGTTTGTTGCTGCCCTATAAGACACCACTAGGTGTGATAGTCACTGATTGCTTTGTCAGTCAGCGACCAAGGACCAAAGAAGAAGATTAAAACCACATTCCACCACGTGTTGTTAGAAATGCAACAGGGAGCACATGAACCACTGTGAAGAGTGCAAAACAGCGATCTTTCTGCAACCAAAACTCTTGATAGTCAATTGTAAATAAGCAAACAGTGTGCTCAGAGGGACCCACTTCCATTCCCCTTGCCTCTTAGTGGCCCCCTTGGTAATCTCACTGCCTCCCCAATTTGGGAGACACTGTGCTACAACAAGAGCGATATATATATGGTGATAGAACACAGCAAAATACCCAAATTATAACCCATATGGGGCTGAATTGGGTATTCCATGCAAAAATGTAAACACCAATTTGTTTTTTGTGTGTATGGTCCAAGAAGTAATCAGTCAAACAACTGCCTTGGCAAGGTTAAAGACGAGCAGCAAACCAGGTCTATTGTTCTAAATGTTTTCTTCCCGAGGGCAGAACAGTTAACATATCCTAAACCAGGTCTATTATTCTAAATGTATACTTCCTGAGGGCAGAACAGTTAACATATCCTAAACCAGGTCTATTGTTCTAAATGTATACTTCCCGTGGGCAGAACAGATAACATATCCTAAACCAGGTCTATTGTTCTAAATGTATACTTCCCGAGGGCAGAACAGATAACGTATCCTAAACCAGGTCTATTGTTCTAAATGTATACTTCCCGAGGGCAGAACAGTTTACATATCCTAAACCAGGTCTATTGTTCTAAATGTATACTTCCCGAGGGCAGAACAGTTAACATATCCTAAACCAGGTCTATTGATCTAAATGTATACTTCCCGAGGGCAGAACAGTTAACATATCCTAAACCAGGTCTATTGTTCTAAATGTATACTTCCCGAGGGCAGAATAGTTAACATATCCTAAACCAGGTCTATTGTTCTAAATGTATACTTCCCGAGGGCAGAACCGTTAACATATCCTAAACCAGGTCTATTGTTCTAAATGTATACTTCCCGAGGGCAGAACCATTAACATATCCTAAACCAGGTCTATTGTTCTAAATGTATACTTCCCGAGGGCAGAACCGTTAACATATCCAAAACCAAATAATCATCATCATCATCCTTCGGAGCACAGGCCTTCAAACATATGCTAAGTACTCCTATCCCATGCCATCAGCTCAAGATTGTTCTTTTTTTTTCTCATCCCTCTCTCTTCTCCGTATGCTATTGAATTTCCGTTTACCTCTTTTACCCTGGGAATTTTAGAACTTGGACTGCCTTGTAATGCTAGCAAAAAGGTTCCTCAATATGTATAAATTAAAAAATAATATGGTATGAAATCAGTTTTACAAGTAAACGGTACACATGAGACAAGGGACGTTTCGGGTTTTACCCTTCGTCAGCCACAATTACGAACAGGTGACAAGGACAAGAACTACATATAGGTACTACAAAGGTCTATGATGATGAGGAAAACGTCAAATGAGCGATACAAGCTCAATATGTGTCATATCCATCACTATCGTCTTCTATTTATCTCCTAATCCACTAGCACCTGCCTGATTCTTGTCACCAGTTCCACATTAGTGATCTCAAACTCCACTTCAACTGTGCAAAAACCCATTTATGAAAGTCCATAGCTTCACAGTTTTGTTTTCTTAAATCCATGTTTCAGAGCCATAAACCAGGACTGACTTGACATCCGAGTTGCACATAATTTATTTTGATCTCCATATATTTCCAAATATAATGAAAGCTTCTCTTGTCTTTTTATTCTTACTTTGATATCAATGTCTGTTCCTCCAACTTTGTCTATATTGCTGCCACGATATATGTATGATTATGCATCTCTTGTATGGGCGTTTCTTCAAGTGCAATCTTATTATCATTTTCTGCATTTATTCTTACAATCTTTGTCTTTTCCCTGTTTGTAAATATCCCATGGACAGCTGACAATTTGAATAAATATGCCCGGATAAGTTATCGTGTAAAAGAACAAAGTGTTTACAAAATACCACCGCTGCAAGAGTACACGAAATGCCTTGGTGCAAGGAGTGGTGTTAGCTGCAGTAAAGTGATTGGTTGTTGTTTTTGTTGTTCCGAGTGATTGACAGCCATGCCATAAGACTTGACATTTAAGTTGAATGTTACGATTTTTGCTGTAGTTGGACTTGATGTGGACACATCACTCTTTATTTCATTTTTAAAATTATTTTATCATCTTCCAGGACCTCATGGTCAAAAGTAATCAAGTCCAACTTTGAAATCCGAATCAAAAACTCATTTAAGTCAGCCCTATTTTATGTCTCTGCAAAATGGAGAACAACATGGAGAAGAACATGGAGAACAACATGGACAGCAACATGGAGAACAGCACAGAGAACAACATGAAGAACAACATAGAAACAACATGGAAAACACCATGGAGAACAGCATAGAGAACAACATAGACAACATGGAAAACAACATGGACAGCAACGTGGAGAACAACACAGAGAACAATATAGACAACAATATAGAGAACAACATGGACAACAACAAAAACAAAAAGAAGTTACAGACTCTCATAAATGGGTGCCTGCAAAGAACAGAAGGATTGAAATGGTACGACAAGATCCCCACTGGGAACTGATGACAAAAACCAGACAATTACGAGTGGAACATGAGATGAGAAGAAGATGCTGGCAATGGATAGGACACACACTAAGGAAACATGCTGACAGCGTTACATCACAGTCCTAATTCTGGTATCCCCTGGGTAAGAGAGGTGGACAAAGACCAAACAAAAAACAAACACATATCACATGGAGAAGAGAACCAGAGACAGAAATGAACAGGATGAGAAAGACCTTCAGCTGATGGCATAGGACAGGAGAACTTGGCATGCAACTGTTGACGCCCTCTGCTCCTTGGGGAGCTTAAAGATAATGAATGAATGAACAAACGACGACCCCCCATGTGTTATATCTCATAAATTCATTTACATTTCATGCACTCAAAAGAAGTGGGTCGGAGTGGCTCCGAGGTATAGCGTCCACATCTAATTCTAAAGGTACCGGGTTCGCTCCAAGCACAGGGAATATAACTGATGGTCATTTTTTCAGAACCAGTGGTTCCTAGTGATGTCATACTCCCCACCCCTCATCTCCTGGGTAGTGAGATCGGATGCCTAGCCTTCTTGGATAAGGGCAAAAAATAGGAAGTCCCGTGTGCAAGTTGCGCACGTTAAGAATCCTTTGGCAGTTGGAAAGCATAAAGAGTAGGCCATACGGCCACTGCCCTGGCAAAATTTTAAAATTAGGAAACCTACCAACCACAAAAATATTTATAAAATGTGTGATTCCTGTATACACACATTGGGATCCTCACCGGTGCTACCAAGTTCATGCACTGTGCTGAGATCCTCCTTGTGTGATCCAAGGGAGGAGACCAGAGCACTTATGGCGTTGTTAGTGTGCAGTGAAGATGGTCCTTACAAACCAAAAGCACTTGAACAAAGAAAAAGCAGAGTCAAATCTAAAAAATTATTACGTGTAAAATTTATTGCACTCATGCGATGTTTTTATCTTTGATTACCTCTTCAAAGATGAACAAGTACAAAATGCATTTTCAAAAAAAACGTACCTGAAAAAATATTTTAATGAAAGTATTGACAACAATTATACTGTAAGCTGTAGAATCGTACACATATCTTGGCACCGAAATTTAACTTTCGCTGTGACTTTAACGCATACTAAGGTGAATATCTGCCATCAATGGTACCTATACCTTGTAGCGGTATAGCAGCTTGCGTACCCTGACAATCCCCAGAGCTATGCCAGTGGGAGTTTTACTCCTGGTAGGTTCAACCAAGCTGGACTGGTCTGTGTGGGTAGGGGTCAGACAAAAGCTGGTACCCTGGTCCTCCAGGTTGGGGGTTTTAGCATAGGGCTGACACCCCTGTCTATGTAAAAAAATAATGAAGTTATGGAAACAACATCAACACATCCAGGAAAAAATGGATAGACTTAATAAAATTAGCCAGCAGGTGGGCTTGAACATCAATTTAAAGAAGTCTGAGGTAATGATGCTCAATGTGAGCAACCCTGAGCCCATATCAGTAAGGAATCGGCAACTGGTACAGACAGATACCTTCACATACCTAGGAAGCATAGTAACACCAGACGGTGGGGCAGGCAAAGACATCAACATCAGAATGAATAAGGCAAGAACAGCCTTCTTTAGCCTAAATAACATCTGGAAGTCCTCCCAATACAGCACAAGCACAAAATTAAGATTATACCAGAGTTGCGTGCTTTCTGTGCTTCTCTATGGTGCGGAATGCTGGAGAGTCACAGAGAAGGAAATGTCGAAATTGTCCTCTTTTCACACAACATGCCTAAGAAAAATTCACCGCATCTTTTGGCCGAATACCATCACCAACCAAGATCTGCTTACTCGTAGCAAGCAAGAGGACATGCACACCATCATAGCTGGCAGACGCTGGAGCTGGGTTGGTCATGTCCTCAGAAGAGACCCCGATGCCATCACAAGAACAGCTATGTTTTGGACCCCTGAAGGAAAGCGAAAGAGAGGCCGACCAAAAACAACTTGGCGGAGGACTGTGGAGGCTGAGATGCAAAGAATGAACCAGAGTTGGGGCACTGTACGAAGGATGGCCACCGACCGTGCAAAGTGGAATCAATTTGTTGTTGCCCTACAAGACGCCACTAGGCGTGATGGCCACTGACTGCTTTGATGGTCGGTGGTTAAGGATCGAAGAAGAAGAAGAAGGTGAATATGACTGTACTGTCAGCTGGATAAGGAAGATAAACGCCAAACCCGAGCCAACAAAAGGAATTTCCTAGACGATCTTGCAAGACAGGCAGCACTGAGAAATGAACAAAGCACAGTATACAAAATAACTAAAATCATCAGCGGAAAACGAGGTGCAAACAATATTACATTAGTAAGAGATAAGCAAGGAAGTCTCATCATGACAGCAGAGGGACAGGAAACAAGATGGGCAGAGCATTTCAGAGAAACTCTGAACAAGGAACCACCAGAGACACAACTGAATGTTCCTGAGGCTGAAAATGATCTAGATGTTAATACAGACATTCTTCGAAAAAAAGAAATCATCACAGCAATCAAAGGGTTAAAGAATGGAAAAGCTCCTGGCCATGATAACTTAAATGCAGAGCTATTTAAGACAGACCCTGAGCTAGCAGCAGAACTATTAGAACCACTATTTGCACAAGTCTGGAAAACAGGGACAACACCAACAGAGTGGAACAAAGGAATAATTGTCAAATTTCCCAAGAAGGGAGATCTTGCAGACTGCAATAATTGGAGCGGAATCACTATTCTCTCAGTTCCCAGCAAAATACTAGGCAGGATAATTATACAGAGAATTTCAAAAGCAGTAGACCACAAACTAAGGAAAGAACAAGCAGGATTTAGAAAGAACAGAAGATGTGTAGATCATATATTTACCCTCAGGAACATTATAGAGCAGTACTCAGAATGGCAGAGACAGCTACAGCTGTACATTAATTTCGTTGATTTTGAAAAGGCTTTTGACAGTATACATAGGGACAGTTTATGGAAAATACTGAGGGCTTATGGAATTCCAAGCTGCATAGTGTCAATCATAAAAAGCCTTTATGCCAACTTTACGTGTGGCGTTGGGCAGAGCAACCTAACCTTTGAGGTGAAGACAGGAGTACGACAGTGATGCCCCCTTATCAACCACTCTATTTTTAAGTCATAGACTGGGTGATGTGCCAGACAACAGAGGGCAGTCCAAGAGGAATAAGATGGACTACATTTTCTACATTGGAAGATCTGGAATATGCAGATGACATTGCACTACTAGCACATTCACATCAACACATCTAGGAAAAACGGATAGACTTAATAAGTATAGCCAGCAGGTGGGCTTGAAAATCAATTTAAAGAAGTCAGAGGTCATGACGCTCAATGTGAGCAACCCTGAGCCTATATCAGTAAGGAATCAGCAACTGGAACAGACAGACACCTTCACATACCTAGGATGCATAGTAACACCAGACAGTGGAGCAAGCAAAGACATCAACAACGGAATGAACAAAGCAAGAACAGCCTTTTTTAGTCTAAACAACATCTGGAAGTCCTCTCAGTACATTCATTCATAACCCTCCACTCCCAAAGGAGCACAGGCCTTCAACAAACACATGCCAAGTCCTCCTGTCACGTGCCATCATCTCAAGTTCTTTCCACGTTCTCCTTATCATTTTCACCTCTGTTTCCAGCTCTCTTCTCCATGTGCTTCTTGGTCTACCTCTGCTTCTCTTGCCCTGGGGGTTCCTCTCAGTACAGCACAAAATTAAGATTATATCAGAGCTGTGTGCTTTCTGTGCTTCTCTATGGTGCGGAATGCTGGAGAGTTACAGAGAAGGAAATGTCAAAATTGTCCTCTTTTCACACAACATGCCTAAAATAAAATTCTCAGAATCTTTTGCAGGAATACCATCACCAACCAAGATCTGCTTACTTGGAGCAAGCAAGAGGACATGCACACCATCATAGCTGGCAGACGATGGAGATGGGTTGGCCATGTTTTCAGAAGAGACCCCGATGCCATCACAAGAACAGCTATGCTATGGACCCCTGAAGGAAAACGAAAGAGAGGTCCACCAAAAACAACTTGGCGGAGGACTGTGGAGGCTGAGATGCAAAGAATGAACCAAAGTTGGGGCACTGTATGAAGGATGGCCATTGACCGAGCAAAGTGGAATCAATTTGTTGTTGCCCTACAAGACACCACCAGGCGTGATGGCCACTGACTGCTTTGACGGTCGGCGGCTAAGGATCAAAGAAGAAGGTGAATATGATCATCCGCCTAACAGAGTGGTTAGAGTGCTGGTGTTTCACGGCAAAGGTGCCGGTTTCGACACACTCCAGTCTAAACAACCGTAAATGGGTATCTAACTTTACTCTTGAGTTAAGGAAGGAAGGGAAGTGGTCACCCCCACCTCTCGATGCTGGACCTAGTAGAGTGAAGTCTCTAACACTTCACTCCCCTGCTATGGGACCACCTTTACCTTTTTTGTATGGTGAATATAATCGGACTGTGTTACCAAAAGACGCTGTTAGACTTGACCTTCAAACTTGACATCAAGATTTGTGTAGTCTGACTTATGGGGGTGTTGAACATCAAATGGCAAGACAAGATCCCGGATACCGCCGTTCTTGACAGAGCTGGTATCCCTAGTATTGATACTATTCTGATGCAGTCACAAATTCGCTGGGCAGGTCATGTAGTCCGCATGCCAGACCATCGACTGCCAAAGATACTCTTTTATGGTGAGATGCAGAAGGGTAAACGCTCCCATGGTGGCCAAAAGAAGCGCTTCAAAGACACGTTAAAGACGTCATTAAAAACCTTTGACATAAACCCAGACACATGGGAAGCTGCTGCGCAAGACCGAACTGCTTGGCGCACATCTCTTCGTAAAGGTGCAGCAGCATGTGAATCATCCAGAAGAGCAGCAGCGGAACAGCGGAGACAAGCTAGAAAGGACCGTGAAATAAAACCTTCACATGAAGCAAACATTCCCTGCCCACACTGTCCAAGATCTTTCCAGGCCCGCATCGGGCTCTTCAGTCACCTTCGTACCCATAGACTAACCTAACATATTCTTAAATAATTGGATGAACAGAGTGGTCTTCATCACCCGTGATGGACGAACAACCAGTCTGACTTATAAAACGATATGTGACCAGGGCGGGATGTGTTCCATCATACCCATGTTGTGACTAGAATGTTCTTGCTGCTGGTAGGGAATCTGAAATGAGACAGCAGCAAAAGTTGTTGGTGAAGGTCAAGTTTGTATTAAATCTGAATAAAATAATCATCATCACCCTTCAACTCCGCAAGAGCTTAGGACTTCAACAAACTTATGCCATGTCTCCCTGTCCTGTGCCATCAGCTCAAGGTCTGTCCATGTCTTCTTCATGTCTGTCTCCAGTTCTCTTTTCTATGTGTTCCTTGGTCTCCCTCTACCTCCCTTACCATGGAGATTCCACAACAAGTACTGCCAATGAAATCGGCGCGGCACGGAAAAGTTAACATGCTTCACCATTCATTCAGGACCGTTCAGCTTCCCAAGAAGCACAGAAGTCGTGGTGTCTGTTAAGTCAGTATTAAATCTTAATAAAATGAGCACTACCATGAAAAGTTAACATGCTTCATCGTTCATTCATTACAGTTTAGCTTTCCACGGAGCATAAGCCGTTAAAAAAACACATGCCAAGTCTTCCTGTCACGTGCTATCAGCTCAACGTCATTCCAGGTCATCCTCATTTTGATTTGTCACGAGCTCTCTTTTCCACGTGTTTTTCGGGCTACCTCTATTTCTCTTACCCTGGGGGATTCCAGAAAGCTGAACATGCTATTTTATCATCATTATTTTCCTGTTTTGCTCCTTATGGAGCATGGAACCACTACAGCAGCTCGTCCCTTTGCCTGAGGGAGCAGGTCCTATGCTTTCTTTGTCTCATTAGAGCCCCCCCCCCCCCCCCCCTTCCCCACACACAAACTACATGAGACGAACATCCTATTTACTATGACAATAATGTGAATTAACTGGGAAACTTTGTGAACAAACTATAAAAGAAGTCATCATATAAACGAAATGCTGATTAACAACATGCTGACTCACATGATATGGCCTTTCTTTGGCCACAAATGGGCCCATGTGATGATTATCTGGCATGACATTTGACCCATGAACTTGAAATGGCTGAATCTGATTAGTGACTGGTTGGGTCACGCTGTGGATACCCAAATCATCGTGAAGAAGATGAGAAGGCTGCATCTGTTAAATAAAAGGTGTTTTAAATTAAAGCAAAGAACAACTATGAAACAAGACTCTAACAGATGGCTGTAAGGTACAGAGTCCTGTAGTGTTATGTAAGACCAAGGCTTAAGTATGGCAGTGATTCCCAGACAACGAATAAACAAAAAGAAGAGGCAGAAAGAAACGAGGTTCTTGAGAAAAATTCAACCCATACCATGAACTGTAAAGAAGTCAGATGAAGAAATATTAAATCTTAAAGGATGAGAGGCTAGTCTTCAGGTCCGATTTTCCGAGGCACTTGTGACAGGAGGCCAATATTTGTGGCCAGCATGTTTGAGCTAAGCTGGCGTTTCTTTTTGTTCCAATTTTATATAACTCTGTATCCTTTTAACCAAAATTATCGGGCACAGCTGGTTTTCGGAAACTGGGTTTTTTTCAGTTTCCAGATGTCGCCAAATCATGTTCGATAAGTAGCCCAAATTTCCAAGTCACCTTAAATGTCTTTCAATTGTGAGAATACTTTGGTTTTGGGTAGTTAGGATAAAAGGATACAGTATTAAATCCAAATAACATAAGCATCATCATCATCATCATCATCATCATCATCATCACCTTTTCATTAATCTTTAGTGCCCCGTGTATTTCCATGGGTCTCTGAAAAGACAGAAAAAAGTATAGGAGTACTGCACCCTCAAGCTTGTCATACAAGGTGACTAATATGAGGTTGTGGGGAGCCGCGCTGGTTTAATGGTTACCACACTGCGCTGGCGATCGGGTGATCCAGGTTCAAGCCCTGGCGAGAATATTTGAAAGAGTGTCGTCGACCGGGATTTGGACTGGATTAATTCGAGCCCTGGCGAGAACATTTGAAAGAGTGTCATCAACCAGGATTTGGACAGGATTAATTCGAGCCATGGCGAGAACATTTGAAAGAGTGTCGTCACCCAGGGACTGGAATAACCTGAACGGCTCCTGAGCCGACCTAGCTCTAATGGGTACTCTCCGAAGACGGAGAGTATCTGCCTGAATGGCGAGAGAACACCTGTCTGCATGCTGGGAAAATAGGATACACACGTAAAATCAGTAACTGAGATTTCGCCTCTAGTAATAGCGGGTGTACATTTAAAAATAAAAAAAATGAGGTTGTGCTTGGGTCTGTCAATCTCACCATGTAAAACACATTGCCACAGAAACCATCATAGCAACAGATGGTGAATGTTTGGTGCAGGCTTCCTGCAAGTGGACTAGCTGCAGTGGTTGTTCCATGCTCCGTAATGGGACAAATGATGATGATGTTGATTAATCCTACTTAAATTTCCTTTTTAACTATGCATAACATTACCATATTTTTAAGAAAGAAAAACTTGGAAACAGCTGACCTGTACACTTTAACACTATATGAGAATTATTGTATGGCTCTGAAACATGGAGAACAACAAATACAACAACAAAAAAGTTACATACATAGGACTGACTTGACATTCGAGTCGAACTTGATTTCTCTTGATCTCCATATATTTCCCAATGCAATGAAAGCACCTCTTGTTTTTTGTATTCTTATTTGGATATCACTGTCTGTCCCTCCAACTTTGTCTATATTGCTGCCATGATATGTGTACGATTCTACATCGTTAGTGGCGTTTCTCCAAGTTCAACCTTGTTACCATTTCTTGCATTTATTCTCATTATCTTTGTATTTTGTCTGTGTAGTTTCAGACCTACTTGTTGTGACCTCTCATCAAGTATTTTCATTTTGTTTTGCATCTGATTCTGGTAATGGGACAGAAGAGCCAAGTCATCTGCAAAATCTAGATCATTAAGCTGTTTAATCAGATTCCAATTGATTCTGTTTCTGTTGTGCGATAGATGTTTTCCTAACCCAATCTATTGCTCATAAGAAAAGAAATGGAGACAAGAGGCATCCCTGTCGCACTCCCGTTGTTATCCCAATTGGTTATGTAAGTTGTCCTTTATGAAAAACTCTGCATGACATGTCTTCATAAGTCTTCTTTATTAAGTTAATTAACTGGAATGATTAAGGCAAAAGATGTTTGAGGGAAAACAGAGACAGACTATCTGGAATGAAATGACAAGATGGCTTAGAAAATAGCGAGTATCTGAAGCCAGTCATTCATCACCCTTCAGATCCCATAGGTGCATGGGCCTTTAATTAATTCATGCCAAGTCATCCTGTCCTGTGTTATCTCCACAAGGTCTTCCATATCCCTTTCACGTCTGTCTCAATCTTTCTTCTCCATGTGTTTTTTAGTCTCTGTCTACCTCTCTTACTAAGGGGATTCCAGAACAAGGACTGCCTAGTACCTACCCTCTGTTCTATACTACTGTTCTTAAGTCTTCTATCATTTACTAGACACAGTATCAAGGTCTTTGTCTTGTGTGGACTGACATATACTGTATAATAGGGGAACGACAGAAGTGATTGCGTCATTAATAAGGCTAAGCTGTGAATTGTAAACTTCTGGTGTTGTCTTGTGTTTCGCACTAATGACCGGTCAGTAAAGCATCTTTTTTTGGGGATGCCTAGCTGGCCGGGAGGATAGTGTGATTCGCTTGTATAGCTAGGCGGTGTTGTCGTATGGAAGGTCCGGGGTTCGAATCCTGGGTAAGCCACTCACGTCTGTTGTTTTTCTGTTGTCTAGTGTTCTACTTCTTTATTTCTTACGAGTGCCTGAAAACATACCTTTATGTTTGTCTAATATTTATTTACTGTTTACAGGCCTCGGGTTTCCCTTCCTTATATGTTATAACTGCCTAGTAATGCTATCAGCAGGTTTCCTAATTGTGTGTCCTATCCAATGTAAGTGTCTTCTCATCTTTTGTTTGACTGGCTCTTATCACTGGCTTCACACTGGTGATCTCGCTATACCATATGTCTGAAAATGGTTACATTTTTGGGGGGGAGATAAATGGTAACTTCTTTAAATCAGTAGGAATGTACATGGTGACTGAAAAGATTAAATTTTGTATATCCTCATTTGTATTAGTTGGATATACAGTCACACACCATTTTTTGGTGCCTCGCTAATACTGCGCTTCGCAATCATATTCATAATTGTTTGCGCCTGCCTCACTCATTCAGTGATTTTCGGCATGAGATGCTCACACTTGACAGCTGAAAAAGAGAAGCGAGTGCGCCTGCGCCATTTTATTCTCGGTCGTTCAGCATCAGTGTCATTCAATCTGCTTACAGAAGTTGTTTGCTCTGCATATCTTTGTATATCACTGGCAATTTTCAAAACTTTTAAATTATTATTGTAAATGTAGTGTAATATTTGTGTGTATATTTATAATGGAAATTAAGTGCGGTGATAAAAAAAGAAACCGTAAGCCTCTTACTTTAAAAGTTACATATAATTAAACTAAGTGAGCAAGGTATGTCTATGGCTGAGATAGCCCGTTCGCTAGGCCTAGCTCGCCGCAGCAACACAGTAAGATCTCCATCAAAGCTCCACAATCAAAAAAGAATAAGAATCTTTGAAGCTTCAGATGATTAGGCTATGCTATCTCCTTCAGCCTTTCTTCTTCTTCTTTGATCCTTAGCCACAGACTATCAAAGCAGTCAGTGGCCATCACGCCTTTCTACAATAAATATATTCATTCAAATTTACGCAGGTTGCAATATTATTAACATTTGTACATGTTAGTTTAACAATGTATATTTTGTTCCTACTTTGTATTTGACGTGTGAAATAAACATCTTTAATTTCATAGCTTATTCATTTTAGAAATATTATTACAAAAAAGCACAGAGAAATACTATCACAAAAATCACCCCAAAAAAAGTAAGCACGGACTAAACAAAAAAACAAGTGACAGCAAAAGAAAAAATACTAAGGATAGTCAACAAAATCAAAGAGATGTCAAATTTATACATAAAAATGCAACCTGGAACAACTTACAAAAGAACTGGATGCCAAAGAATCGTCCTCCAAATCATCTCCCCTTTCCCAAGACTCAACAAGATGAGATAAAGCTTCTCTTCTCTTAACAAACTTTCCCATAGGAACATCACTGCCCAACTGAGCTAGTCTTTGTGCATAAACTAAAAGTGACTCAAATTTCTGTGCCTGTGACATGTCCACTGGCTGGCCGTTCATATGTGTCTGTGTATACGACGGCCATGTTGTATGAGGCTTACGATAATGAAAGTGGGAATTTGTTGAATCAATCTGATTTATTATGGATGGTCCTTTATGAAATCTGTCAGATCGAGTGATGGCCGCCTGTGAAAGTGACTTTGGTTGAGTAGGTAAAACAGCTTTAATGGTTGATAGGTGCCATCGTTGAGCAATGTCCTCAAAAAACAGGTCAATGCCTGCCTTTTGCCGAAAAGCAAATATATGCTGACATGGGAGCCAACTGGTGCTGAAATACTGGCATGAACAAGAGGTTGCTGAAACCATGACACTGTCGGTTGATGTTGGAATGCTGATAGGACTTGACACATCACAAATTTCGGCATCCATTTTTATGCTGGCACTGCTGCGAAGCTGGGACAAAGCCTGAGAAAATGCATACGGTGTCAAAAAGTTGGCAAAACGATGCTCCACAGTGTCTCGTTCATAAATATGTCCAGACTTGCTGGATATTTCACCAGCAATGCGAGCGTCTGTCTCTTTTTGAAGTGTCTGAAGAACTTTTTGCAAGTCTTGACAAAAATGGGGCAACGGGGAAGACTTTTTGACCATGTCCTTCACCTTGTCATACACAACATCTAACCTCTGCGTGTTCTCATTACCAAAATGAACAGAGGACTTGAGACCACTGACCCACTCTTCTCTCAGCGGATGCCACCTCTGGTTAAAGTAGTTCATCACCTTAGAAAGTCCAGTGCTCTGAAGCTCGTCATAAATACAGTCATAGGAGTCAGCTGACTGAGCATGTGCCATCTTCTCTAAAAGTGATAAAACTCCCATCTTTTCTATGGGGGATATATACATTTTGTCTGTGGAGATATCCTTCCTCATCTCCTCCATAACCTGCAACATACACATGTGCAAACTGGCATCTGGAAAACATGACCTGTAGACGTGTCGGTGTTTCAAATCCTTGCTGGTCAGCACCGTCCTAGTTCTCAGCCAGGCTGTGTTATGGTTCCTGAATATATTCAACAAAGAAGTAAACGTATCAACATCATCTGAGGATATCAGAAAAACTGATGCCATCTCACTCTCTCCATTGCCATCCACAATGATCTGAAAAACAACGGAGGTCTTCAGCCTATTCAAGTCATTGGCAGATCCAACAATCAATAGCTCTGGGTAACTGTCAAATCTGGTTTTCATGGTACCATCCTGCCAGTAGATGCCTTTCATGTTTCCTTTCTCATCTTCTATGACCTCAATTGTAACATCTGCAGAGCATGAAAGTGAATAGTTAACAGTCACAGACAGGAAAGGAAACAAATAATTATAATGTTATGCTGTTATTAAAGAAAGACAGACTAATAAATACCTCAATTCTTATACATACTTCTAACAGATCACTATGAACCAGCAGACATCTCCATTTTGAATGCACTTTCACCACACACAAATATTTTTTTAAAAAGTATTTGTGGAATGGGGCAGAGAAGTTTTTGCTGCAGTATCACATAATGTTTATTTATAAAATTCAAGAACTGCTTACAAAAGAAAAATCAAAATATATAAAACAACTACGTTTGCAAGACATGTTTCAGACACTAGGATCCAAGTAAACCTCTACAGGCACATCTACAGCATACATGCTTGAATTATAGTTTTCACCTTTTGATGTGTGTGTATCGCATCAACTGCATCTTCCCCAATACTGCCAAGATATTTCTAAGATATTTCTTCTCAATGATGATGCCATATAATTGTTCAATAAATATTTATTTCTAATTTCTTTCATTTCTTCTTGTTCTGTGTGTGTATGAGTGTGGGGGTTTTTTTTTTTTTTGTATATTTTAAGCATGGCTACACAAATTCCAGAAAAACTCCCTTCAGATCCCAAGCACGACGGATAAATGTTCCAGTACCTATATATCAACAAGTCACTCACAAATAATATATATATATATATAATTTGAGGCAGATATTCCACAGCTCACACAAACAAAAGGACACTTAGCTCCACTCTTATGTAGACACTAAACAAATCATATACAAGCAGCATACATTGACTGATCCTCTCTGACGTAGACACTAAACAAATCATATACAAGCAGCATACATTGGTTTATCCATTCTGATACACATGTTCAACATATAACACAAAATTAATACACTCACTCTGTAAGCACTGAACATATCACACACAAACAGCATACACCAGATCATCTACTCTAATGCAGACACTGACCACATCACATAAAACACTGGTATATTCACTCTGAAGCAAACACTGAACACATGACATACAAACAGCATACACCAGCTGATATGTAGACATTCAAGATATCACACAAAATAACACATACCTCCATTCTGCCGCAGACTCTCAACAAAATCTTGCAGAGAACGTGGGCGGGTGAGAAACTTTTTAGGGCTGTTGATATTATTGTTGAACTTTTTAATTTTTGCAACCTTCCCCGCCTTTTTGATAAGGTTCCGCTGAATTAGTTTCTTGACTGGGTTTTTTGGCACCTTCTCCTTTTTTTCTTTCTTCAACTTTTTAGTCTTTGGTATTTTATCTATTGACAACCGTTTCTGCTTTGGAAGGCGTTCAAATGTCTCCTGGAAATATAACAAATTTGTAAAGGTTATTATCGTTTCTATATTCAACTTCATTGTATTAATTGTTGTTTAAACTATCTTTACTAAATGTTTATAAAATTATAAATAAAAACTTAAGTTAGACAAAGTATGGAATAACTTGAAAAACCTGCAATCACACAGATGTACGGGTACATAAGATGTGGTGTGGATAAAGATTTTACACTAGTGATGTGATCGTAGAACAGAAGAATTGAAAGGGTATGACAAGATCATGTCTTGTCTTGGATTTACCTAGTGTCTTAGTGATGCCATAATGTGAAGCTGTGCGGTTCTGATTAGTTGTTCAGGCCTATACATATGGCATTTTCAATGGTAGGGTTCTTTGGTAGGAGTTGTCACGTCTCTTGCAGTGCTCGGCAAAGCAGCAGGTGATATTCCACCATTTCATATGAGTGTTGGCAGTGTCTATAGTTTGGACTGTTTTTTGGGCCAATTCTATTTTTATGAGAGCTAAATAAGCAGTACTCTGTTCGTAGTCTGAAAATTTGTGTTTGATGATTACATCCAAGATTATTTATAGCATCTTTCTTAGATGGTACTGGTGGATGCTTGAAGAGCCGTCTTCCTGTTTTAGCTATTGCCAAGGTGTTTAGTCAGTTCTCTTTACTTCTTCTTTCTTCTTTGATCCATAACCGCCAACCGTCAAAGCAGTCAGCGGCCATCACGCCTGGTGGCGTCTTGTAGGGCAGCAACAAATTGATTCCACTTTGCTCGGTCGGCGGCCATCCTTCGTACAGTGCCCCAACTGTGGTTCATTCTTTGCATCTCAGCTTCCACAGTTCTCCGCCAAGTTGTTTTTGGTCGGCCTCTCTTTCGCTTTCCCTCGGGTGTCCATAGCATAGCTGTTCTTGTGATGGTATCAGGGTCCCTTCTGAGGACATGGCCAACCCAACTCCAGCGTCTGCCAGCTATGATGGTGTGCATGTCCTCCTGGTTACTCCGAATAAGTAGTTCTTGGTTGCTGATGGTGTTTGGCCAAAAGATTCTGAGAATTTTCCTTAGGCAGATTGTGTGGAAGGAGGACAGTTTCGACATTTCCTTCTCTGTTACTCTCCAACATTCCGCACCATAGAGAAGCACAGAAAGTACGCAGCTCTCATACAGTCTTAATTTGATGTTTGTGCTGTACTGGGAAGTCTTCCAAATGTTGTTGAGAACAGCAAAGGCTGTTCTCGCTTTATTCATTCTGTTGTTAATGTCCTTGCTTGTTCCGCCGCCAGGTGTTACTATGCTTCCTAGGTAAGTAAATGTGTCTGTCTGTTCTAACTTCTGGTTCCTTACTGTTATTGGCTCAGGATTGCCCACATTTAGTGTCATGACCTCTGTCTTCTTCAAATTGATGTTCAGGCCAACCTGCTGGCCATACTTATTCAGTCTATCGGTTTTGTCTTGAATGTGTTGGTGTGAATGCGCGAGTAGTGCAATATCATCTGCATATTCCAAATCTTCCAGTGTAGAAAACGTTGTCCATCTAATTCCTCTTGGACTGCCCTCTGTTGTCTGGCGCATCACCCAATCTATGACTGTCAAAAATAATGTTGTTGATAAGGGGCATCCCTGTCGTACTCCTGTTTTCACTTCGAAAGTTACATTACTCGATCCAACACTGCACATAAAGTTAGAATAGAGGCTTTTTATAATGGAAACAATGCGGCTGGGAATTCCATAAGCCCTCAGAATTTTCCATAGGCTGTCCCTGTGTATGCTGTCAAAAGCCTTTTCAAAATCAACAAAGTTAATGTACAGCTGTCTCTGCCATTCTGAGCACTGCTCTATAATGTTCCTGAGGGCAAATATATGATCTGCACATCTTCTGTTCTTTCTGAAGCCCGCTTGTTCTTTCCTCAGTTTATGGTCAACTGCTTTTGAAATTCTCTGGATGATTATCCTGCCTAGTATTTTGCTGGGAACTGAGAGGTGGGTAATTCCTCTCCAGTTGTTACAGTCTGCAAGGTCGCCCTTCTTGGGCAATTTGACAATTATTCCTTTACTCCACTCTGTTGGTGTTGTCTCAGTTTCCCAGACTTGTGCAAATAGTGGTTCTAATAGTTCTGCTGCTAGTTCAGGGTCTGTCTTGAATAGCTCAGCATTCAGATTGTCGTGATCAGGCGCTTTTCCATTTTTTAGCCCTTTGATAGCTGTGATAATTTCTTCTTTTCGTGGAATGTCTGTATTTACGTCTAAGTCACTTTCAGCCTCAGGAACATTCAGCTGAGTCTCTGGTGGTTCCTTATTCAGTGTTTCTCTGAAGTGCTCTGCCCATCTTGTTTCCTGCCCCTGTGCTGTGGTGATGAGATTTCCTAGTTCTCTTTACAGTTGTTTTTAATTATTTGTTTTGCTGTAGTGATGCTGACTGGCAAGTTTGTGGCATTGAGGCTCCTCTTTTCGCCAGTTTATCTGTCTCTTCATTTAAGGGAATGTCTACATGTCAAGATATCCACTGCATGAAGATGTCGACTCTGTATAGGTCTTTAAGCTTGTTACACATTTCTATGATTTTTTGGGTAGTGTCTGATGAGTTTATTCTCCAGTTCTGTATGGCCCTAAGGGCAGCCTGTGAATCTGAAAAAGTTACGATGTCATTCGGTTATGTTTCGTTATTCACAAAAAGCTCAAATATCTTAAAGGTTTTTTTAATGACAGCAGTTTCTGCTTCATAGAGCAGTGAGCTTCACGAGGGCCTTCTATTTTGATCGGATCATCTGTGTTGGGGGGGATGATGATGGCTCATAATCCCACGTTGATTATGGTTTTAAAAGCTGATCCGTCAGTGAAAATATGGATGGTGTCCTCTCTATAGGAGTAGATAGTTTCCATGGCGAGTGATCTCAGCAGTGCGTTGAAATGGTCTTGTCTGCTTCCTCCACAAGGTTTGTTTGTATCTTTGGTGTTTTTAGCTCAATAAGTGGTGGTAGGTCAGGTACAATTTGAGTTGTTAGTCATTTTTCTGGCATATAGTGTTGCCCTACTAAATCTTGCTACTTGCTGGTGAAGGATGACTTCTTAATTCTATTTCTATTGACTTTGTTTCTGACAAGTTCTTTACAAAGGTTGTTGTCTTCTGTATGTAGAAATCTTTCAGCTGTTAAGATGACTGCTTTCTCTCTCTTCTAAGCTCTAGAGGTGCAACATTAGCTGAGATTTCAAATGAGTTAGCTGGAGTGGTTCGTAAGCCTCCACAAACAAACCTGAACACTTTATTTTGGATGTGATCTACTTTGAGTCTGATTGAAGGGCTGACAGTGGCTTTTAGGGGAAGGGAGTAGTCAAGAATGCCCAATGGGCTGATCACCCGTTGGCTTGTCACACCGATTACGGAAACAGCGGCAGATGGATCTATTTGTTGTTGCCCTAAAGACGCCGCTAGGCGTGATGGGAAACTACAACAGAGAAAATCAATCTGCTGTTGCCCTTAAGACGCCACAAGGCATGATGGCCTCTGACTGCTTGGTCGGTCTTTGGCTAAGGACGGAAGAAGAAGAAGAAGTAGTCAAGAATGGACTGTACATTCCCCAAAAACAGGTGGTGCAAGTTATTCTGGTATGCACACCAAGTTGTGCTAGCAAGTCGTTTGATTAAATTTAGTCTTCTTGAGGCTTTAACTATATGTTTTTTGTTTGTCAGTTTTGTGTCCTGCTGTACTCCCTGGTAGGTTGGGTTAGTTCCCTTTATCAACTTTGTATTATCGAGTGTTAGGTTTAGCTCTCTTTTTGCTATCTAGTTGCTGAGGGTAAAGATGAAATACACTGTTTTGGTGGTATTGATCATTAGTTTCCACAAGCCACAGTAGGTTTTTAGAGTAGCTTACTTACTTAGTCGTTCCCCTTCTACCGTGAGGTGTAGAGGTTTGGAAGAGAGAGCGCCAGACTATCCTATCGGCTGTCTTCCTCCTGGCCTGGTTCCATTCTAGTCCTTCAAAGATTGTCTAATGTTGTCCTCCCAGTGGAATCTGGGTCGTTCTGGGGGTCTGGATCCCTGGCTCTTTGTTTCCCATGCTTGTCGTGGTAGCCGATCTTCTCCCATTCTGCAGACATGGCCAAACCATCTTATTTGAGACTGTTCTACTTGGGTCTGCAGGGGGTGGGATTTTAGGCCTTGACATATCGTCTGGTTGCGGACCATGTCTCTTCTTGTTACTTCAACCACCTTCCTCAGATACCTCATTTCTGAGGTTTGGATCTGGCTTTTGTGGGTTGTAGTCATTGCCCATGACTCGCATCCATGTCAAGACTGGGACATAGGTGAAGCAGTATACAGCCATCTTCGTTTTCTTACCAACCTCTCTCTTGCTGAGGAATCCTCGATTTATGGCCTGAAAAAGTCTCCCAGCTGCTGCTTTTCGAGTGGCCAACTCTTTTTTGATGCCTCCCTTTCGGCCTATAATAGCTCTGAGGTATTTAAAGTGGTTGACCTGCTCCAGGACCTGTTCTCCCAGTTTAATCTGATGTCTTCTTTCTTCTCGTGATATCACCATGGATTTTGTTTTAGAGCTGCTTATGACCATCCCACTCTTCTCCAGCTCTTCCTTCCAGACTTGCAGGTTGGATTGGAGATGTGCCTGATTTAGCAATCAGGGCAACATCATCAGCAAATGCCAGCTCTGAAATACAGACCTGTCTCATCTTCCAGTACCCCACTGAATACTTTCTTGTTCTCTCCTTACATGCCTTGATGACATCGTCCATGAGGAGTATGAAAAGATAAGGCGACAGGATATCACCTTGTCTTACACCAGTGGTGGTCCTGAACTCTTCTGACTTATGGTTTGCTGTCCTCACATAATTTCTGCAAGACTTGTAGAAGCTCTGTATAGCATGAATCAGAGGTGTTGGAATGTTCTTCCTTGCCAAACAGTCCCAAAGTTTGCTCCAGGGGACCCTGTCAAACACCTTTTCCAGATCTATGAAACAAAGATGGATCTCACTCTTATACTCAAGGGCCTTTTCACTTAGCTGTCTGAGTGTGAAGATTAGGTCTTGAGTACTTCGGTTTGCGCGGAATCCGCACTGGACCTCATCCAATTGTGGCTCAGCCAGGCATCGGAGTCTCTGCTCTAGGATTCTAGAGTAGATTTTACCAGGGACACTGAGAAGGGATATGCCTCTATGGTTTCCACATTGTCGATTGTCACCCTTTTCGAAAATTGGTGTTATGATGGCAATTTCCCAATCCTTTGGTATGGTCTTGTTGCACCATGCTGCCTGTAGGACCCTTAAGAGTAATAGGTCGCCTGATGCTCCCATGTACTTAACCATTTCTGGTGTTATACCATCATGCCCTGCTGCTTTGCCCATCCTGATTTTCTCCAGTGCTGCATTCAGTTCTTCCATCTTTATGTCCATCTTTCCATCTTCACCATCATTGGTTTTCAATTCTGTGCTTGTGGTTATCATTTCTGATGCTTGACCTTGCTCACCATCAAGAAGTTCTGGGAAATACTCTTTCCATCTTTCCATTACTTCCTTCGGGGCAGTAAGCAATTTGCATTGCTCGTCCTTTATAAATTTGAGAGGGCATTGTTTTTCCTTCCTCATGTTCTTTTCTGGTTTTCTTGCGCATCTTTTTCTAGCTTTTCTCCAAATTCTTCCCAGGACTTTTGTTTTGCTGCTAGCACCTTGTTCTTTGCTTCTGTTCTGAGTGTCACATATTCTCTATATTTCTCCATTTGTCCTGTTGTGTTTTTAGCTCCTAAGTATTGTTTCCATGCCATTTTCTTCTCTCTTATTTTGTCTTTGACTTCCTCTGTCCACCAATGTGTCGTCTTTCTCTTGTTCCCAAGTCGGACTTCACCACATGCTTCTGCAGCAGCTGTCTTTATGATGTCCTTGAATTTAAGCCAGAGGGTTTCCAAGTCATCAGGTTGTTCTTCTGTGTTGCTCACCGCTGCAGCAATAAGCCCCTAATATCTGGTCTTAATTTCTGGCTCTCTCAGCTTGTAGATCTTAATGTTCATTTCTCCTGTTTGTTTACTTGGTTTCTTGCGTGATGTTGGGCAGTTCCTAGGCTGAGCAACTCTTTCAGTTGTTCTTTTGATTGTAAGCAGGTAGCGATCACTTCCAATCTCTGGCCCCCTCCAGACTCTAGCATCCCGGACATATTTGAATGAGCTCCTAACAATGGCATAGTCGATCGCTGACTTCTCATTCTTTGTTGGTTCACATCTAGTGTATGCATGGATGCGCTTATGGGGGAACTTTGTGTTTGTAATAATCAGATTCTGCTCACTGCAGAATCTAAGGAGGGGCTTTCCATTGTCATTGAGAGTATCTTCTCCATATCTTCCGATAACTCTACCCCATCTAGCATGGTCATTTCCAACTCTGGCATTGAAATCTCCGAGCATGATGATTTCATCTAGGCAGTCATCCACTGTCCTTTGAAGCAGCTTGAAGAATTCCTCCTTGACCTCTGCTCTCTCATCCTCATTTGGCCCATACACTATGACCAGGTTGACTATGGCTTCTCCTTCTTTCAGTTTTACAACCATAATACGCTCCGAGACAAAGTTCCATCCCTTGATACTATCTTTTTGGTTTTTGGCCACAATGCAACCCACGCCGTTTCCATTATAGCCAGGATTTCTAGTTTTGCTTTCCTCATCTCTTCCACCAGCTCCTCTTCTTTCCCATTTATACTTCTTGTGTTCCAAGTTCCATACGTCGTAGTCCGTTCCAGTTCGTCGCCTTTAGAATCAGTCCAGTTTTCTCTCTTGTAGTTCTCGTAATCATGATTTAAAGCAAACAGGTGATTGGCCTGTTGTGCCTTTGCATGGTGGAGAAGCTGCCTCCTTACGGCCTCCATGCAGGCCACCCTCCTCCTTTTTCAGCCGGGCTTACAACCGGCCTAGGCGGAGTTTTTTAGAGTAGCAAGGGCATAATTTAGTCCTTTTTTGTAGCTGTAGAGGGAATATTCTAAATATAACCCATCAATGGTTGAATGGGGTATTTTTTTCATAAATTTAAACAAAAAGATACTAAATTTTTTTTTTTAAATACACAATTAAAAGATCTTCATACCTGAGATGTGTCATGGTTGTGCTTTGTGCAGATATCTTTAACAACCAATGTCTGGCCATCTTTACTCACAGCAACTTTCACATAGGAACCACAGTCACCCCGAGGTGAACGAATGCTAGTAAGTGACATGCAAATATGTAAAACAATATATTAGCCAGTGTGCCAAAAGTCACATATGATGATGTTGTTTGATGCAAATAATGAAACAGACACTACACAGAAGTAAATGTTGAGTGAGTAGGTCAGTGATAGGCAACCCAGGGACGGGCTGTGATGATCTACTTTAGAAATGCTGAGTTCTCTATAGATCAATCTTGAAAAAAAAATTATGTTTGTTTTTAAGTTTCAGAGTATTTGGAATAATTGCAGCTTATATATAAGTCAAAAAAGGCATGCACACCATCATTGCACGCAGACGCTGGAACTAGGTTGGCCATGTCCTCAGAAGGGACCCTGACACCATCACTGCAGGTAGACAGTGGAACTAGGTTGGCCATGTCCTCAGAAGGGACCCTGACACCATCATTGCAGGCAGATGCTGGAACTGGGTTGGCCATGTCCTCAGAAGGGACCCTGACACCATCATTGCAGGCAGACGCTGGAACTGGGTTGGCCATGTCCTCAGAAGGGACCCTGACACCATCATTGCAGGCAGACGCTGGAACTGGGTTGGCCACGTCCTCAGAAGGGACCCTGACACCATCATTGCAGGCAGATGCTGGAACTAGGTTGGCCATGTCCTCAGAAGGGACCCTAACACCATCATCAGAACTGCTATGCTATGGACCCCAGAAGGATAGCGAAAGAGAGGCAGTCCAAAGACAACCTGGCAGAGAATAGTGGAGGCTGAGATGCAAAGCTTGAACCAGAGTTTGTGCACAGCACGAAGGATGGCCACCGACCGAGCAAAATGGGGAGTTTGTTGCTGCCCTACTAGACATGATGACCACTGACTGCTTTGTCAATCTGGGGTTAAGGATCCAAGAAGATATGTAACTTGTATCTGCCAGGCGATCTGCTTCATGCAATTCCATAAACAAAGTGGTTCAAGCTAAATGAAAATTTACTGAATGTTTGGTTTGGTTTTAAGGACTATCTTCATTGCACTCCGATCTCCTCCCTTACTGAATGTTAACTACTGGTAGATCAACATCAAATGGTTGCAGACTCCTGCGATACAATTTCAGAAAATATTTTACACCTGTGCACTAATTATTTATCACAACAGAAGAAAAACTGTACTTTTCGTTGAAATGAACAACAGTATAACACTGGCTGAAATGAACAACAGTGGGACATCAGTTGAGATGAACAGTGGGACTTGAGTTTAAATGAACAACACGTGTGTTCGATGTCACCCAAATAAGTCGCCCATGTCTGTAGGTTAGATTAGGGGGTTGAAATGAAGAACAGTGGGTAGTGTCATCCAAATAGGTCCTCACATCGTGAGGGTTAGGATTAAGGCTAGGTTTTAGGATTACTAAATCTACCCCTTACTACTGCATCTCTGAATTCCTCTTTGAGGCCATATTGAACACCTGCACCACTGTATTTAATTTAAACAGGATTTGACTTTAGGGCTAGGTTTTGTATTCCTAAAACATAACCCCTACAACAGCATTTTGGAATTGTTTTTTAATCGGTATCGAACACACATCCCAGTGTTCTTCATTTTAACCGCATATGACATGTTAACCCTACAAAATTTTAAGGAGACAGGAAATCAGGGAAAAGGAGGGGTCACTGTCGATGGTCCTCATCTAATATACATATCAGTTTTCCTTACCTCTCATCATAATTACGACCACCTTTTACACAAGCCCAGGTAAGATTATAGTATATAAGGGACTCTCTCATGGGCCTCTTGATGCCTTTTTTTTGAGCTGCCTCTATGGTTCGACAATCTCTGATCCAATAATTTGACTTTTGGGACTTCTCAAACATTTCCACTGCCCATTTAAGGCTACTGAAATCATCAAATGAATCTCCTACGTGCAGTTCTGAATCGGACGCCATGATAAGAGTTTATCCGTCTTGACTTAACTACAGCGATTGCTTGTGTAGGCTACCATTGGAACTATGATTTCCAAAAGCAGATTCAAACATGGGACCACCGGTTTGGCTCGTCATTTGTGAATCTGCTTTGTCGTGCTCATCGGCAATTGTCTGGTCATTTCTCTGCACTTGCTCCATTGTACGCTCAGATTTAATCAGAGCATCTACTATTTTACATGCAAAAAATTCCAACGACTTCACCGACTACGAATGTTTCATGAGGTAATCTACAGTCTAACCTGGGATAGTTTGTTTATCCCCTTTTCGTGCTTCTACCAGTTCACTTCCGGATGCAAATCAGTGATGCGAAGCAATTTCTTTTTCCATGAATGAAGAAAAATCCCGTCCACCCTAGGTAATCAAGAAACCAGACACGGACTACCACCTTGTAGATATACTTAAGAAAGCAAATAATATAGAAAATATTGAAAACACACGCAAAAAATATATACAACAAAAATCAAAGGCCAGCATTACTGTATACCAGTGGCGTACTAAGGGAAGTGCGGGGGGGGGGGGGGTGGGGGGGGGGGGGGGGGGGGGGGGGGGGGGGGGGGGGGGGGGGGGGGAGCCCCGGGTGACAGCCAGGAAAGAGGTGTCATCGGACAATATTAAGAAAGTACTCACTGTAAAATATATATTCGCAAATGTGTTCCTTCCTTTGGGAGTGGGGGGTGTCGAAAGTAAGATCCGCCCCGGTGCTAAGTACTTTAGGGACGCTTCTGCTGCATACACAGATTGATCCAAGGGATAGTATGGCAAATTGGGGACCGGTATTCCAATATGGGAAATGGCAAAAGAGTATATTGTCACGGAAAATACATCCATTTTCACTGCAAAGATGGTGGCAATGCTAAAAGCACTAGAAATATTCTCTAATAACCCTCCCAAGAAACTAACAATTTTAACTGACTCTTTCAACAATTCAAGCACCTAGAAACTTACGAGAATGCAGTAGACCTGATATACCAGAGGAGATGTTTCTAGTTACTACATACTTATATTCCAGAGGATGTTCAGTCTGAATAGCTTGGATACCTTCACATATTGTCATAGAGGGAAATGAAAAGGCAGATAAAGAAGCCAAGAAAGGTAGATCTGATAAAAAATCTAATAAATGTAGGGACGAGTAAATTAGAGATTAAAAGCTAAATTAAAGAAATAATAACAGATGAATGGAAAGCAGAGAGGGATACAAATCTGACAGGACGACATGCATATAAGATGTTCAAGGTTCCAACAAGAAAATGTCATATATCGAGGGAATTGAAAGTAATAAGAAACTTCTCAGACTACAGCTGGGAAAAGGCTATTTCAGAATAGAAGAACCTTACTGTACAGGATGTCTTCAAGACAATAATATAGAACATTTCTTGTTCAAATGTAAGAGGTATGAACAAATGAGAATCCTAATATTAGATTATTTGCAGGCATCAAATTTACCTATAAATATAGAAAAGGCGTTAAGAATAGACAGACATAGGGAACTGCATAATATAGTCAAATAGTATTTAACAAGAAGAAAAGTTAATAATATTAATATAGTCAAATAGTATTTAACAAGAAGAAAAGTTAATAATATTAACTTTTGTTCTTGTTAAATACTATTTGACTATATTATACAGTTCCCTATGTCTGTCACACCTCTTCTATATTAATAATATACACCGCGCTGGTGTAGTGGTTACTAAACTGCGCTGGCGACCGGGTGACCCAGGATCAAACCCGGGATTTTGACTGGATTAACTCGAGCCCTGGCGAGATCATTGGAAGAAATGTCGTCGACCAGGGACTGGCGGCTCCTGAGCCGACCCAGCTGTCACGTGAAAGATAATTTATTTTACCATCTTGTCCATAATTTGATTACTCCTTTAAATGTTCTGTTTTCCGAGACATTTTGTATTTTCGTTTCTTTCATATTCTACCTACATTTTTTCACTCTAACTCAACCACGACAAATGGGGTCTCGCCGCGGAATTTGAACTACATCTGCAGCAATCGCAACAGATGAGGTTGCAGTCTGGTAGGAATCTCTCACAAGATTCTATCTTGATTCTTAGAGTTTAGTGTTCGGCAGATTATAGGAATTTCTTTCCCCTAGACATATCGAACTATTTCTTTTGGTGGAAGTCGGAACAGCGTTTTTTCTCCACAGCAATCATAATAATTAAGTTACATTTATTGTTCATGCTACACATGAGACAGTTGGTAAAGGTTGATGGTATCACTGCTGAGTTTTTGGTTGACAAATCTGACGACTATTGTTGTAAAAGTCAGAAATTTTTTTTTTTAAGGGTTAATATTTTTCTCAGGAGTAGAAATTTAATCTGAGATAAGAAGCTACAGATAGTCAGTTACTAGCTTGCATCTGTACCAAGGGAGGGTGTTCATTCGGATGATAGTAACCAATCCTCTCAATAGCTTAGTACTGACAGAACTGGGGTGAAGTGATAGTAATAAGTTTTACATCACTTCCATTTTTTGGAGTTTTTTGGGGTTTGTGCTTGTCGATCAGAGTAGCTACAAACTTTCTTGTTTTTTAAAGTTCCCAGGCTAGCCTAGATTTTATTGATTATTAAGTTAATCAGCACCTAGTGGACTAGGTAACTAAGATCTCTAGGTTCTATTCTTCTATAGTGTTTGCTCACCCTGATATAATGGCTGATCTAGATAAAGTGCATAGGATTGCCCTCGAGGTAGCTAAGTACATGGAGTACAAGGATAGCGAAATCCAGCCCTTTCTAGAATTTGCAGTAAGCCTGCAGGATCAATACGAGGTAGACAATTGGTTTGACAGCCGTTTAATCTTGGCATGGTCCTGTAAACAAACTGGGGAGAGTGAAGCATTCACCCGACAGTATGTAGAAGAAGTGATAGAAGATGAGAAGCAAAGGGAAAAGCAAAGACAAGAACGGGACAAGAAATTGGAAATGGAGCAACAAGAACGGGACAAGCAATGGGAAATAGAGCGCCAAGAAAGGGACAGAGAAAGCCAAGAAAGGAGCAGGCTACACCAAATCAGAATGAATGAACTGGATAGCCAAATTCGGAGGATGAAAACAGATACTAAATGTAGTCACTCTAATTCCCCTTCTACTGTGCCCTTAACGGTCAACGCCCCTGCAAACCTTGCGCCCATGAAAGAAAACTTGCCTGCTAAAACCGAACCCCAACTCCAGAAAATTGACTTTCCTTTGGACTTGGATCCGAAGCCCAAACAAGGAAAGAATTTACGTCGGGACAGCAGACCTAAAGCCACGGGAAAAAATTACGCAACGTTCCCAGGCATGGAAACTGCACAAAGGTGAGACAGGTGCTAACAAGCATTGTAATACGGATTGTTCCCGTCTGGCAAGCGGCGAACCCCGAGCCTCTCACGCTCCAGACCGAGCAGCACCTAACCGACACGTGACGTCGAGAAAAGGGAGCCACACCCTATCACGTTATATTTCGCAAGATTCCCGGCCGGACAGCGAAAAACCATATGCAGAGGCGCATCCCTCCAACTCAACGATCGTAGAATGGAGGCGCCGCTCCTCTTATCACCCTGAGCTTAAAAGGTGCAAGAATAAGTCGCCTGCTAAAAGGGTTAAACTTTCCAAACCGTTCCAAGGAACTTTGGAAAAACACACCGAGAGTTTTCTCTCGGGCACTTCGCGATCAAACGGGATCTCAAACCGTCCAGTCTTTTGCATGCAGTCTGCGGGGCCTGTAATCCAGGAAGTGGATCTCGCATTGCAGGACAAAGTTCAACTGACGCCAGTAATTTCCTCAGGGGAGGGCAAAGTTGACGTTTATGGTGGACACAGGGTTCCAGGCGAAGGGATCCCTGGTATTCCATTTGAGTCTCTCACACTTCTCAAGGCAGAAGACAGTGAGAAAAGCTGCCTTACTACTGTACAAGGAGCCATTGTTGAGAGCCTTGGCTCACGTCATGCTAGTAATGGGAAAGCGACTCAACAAACTCTGCAACTCGCAGATATTACCTATCTGTCTTCACGGATAGAAGCTACGGAGATCTGTTATGATTTAGTAGAACCCCAGAATGCGATCGATTACTCTCTGCTTCAGGCAGCTGAGTTCTCTCATTCAAATCGCATTATTCCAGTGGTCGCAACCCCACTGATGGACAGCAAAGTAATCGCCTCCGCCAGGCCATTACAGAGCAACTTGATCATTTCCGTTGACCAAGCCAGAGTTGTGACTGGCAAGGCAAGGAAAGCTCCAGACCCACCTTTAGACGGCACAGGTCTGAAGATTGATCAATGCTCCCACCGAAACAGGGGAGTAGGTGTGGAGAGGCAGAAGAAAAATGCTAGCATTTCTTCGGCCAACGAACGGCTTTATTTACCAACTAGGGTTACACGCGCGCGAAAAGTCCCTATAGACTGCAGCTATAGAGGGTTATTCAAGGCCACGCCCGTGACAGGTAAAAATATACATAAGCAGCCTGAGCCCAACAATGATTACACTGCACATAACAGGCGGATTATCTACGCAGTGGCCAGTGAGTTCAGGCGGGGCCGAAAACCACAACAGGTGCGGATAATTTTCCGGACCATAAACAGGCACAGCGAATTGCGGAAGCAAGGTCAGGTTCACACGGAAACGAAGGGCGTCAGCGCTGACTGGCCTCGCAAAATCCCATTCGCTGAACGTCTATTAGACAGAGGGAAGAAAAGAAATGAACTCGGAGCTAGTCATACAGACAGACAGAAATTGGAAACGTATTTGGTTTTATGAGTATAGGATGTTCCAATGACAGGTAACAAAAGACGATGGAAAAGATAAATTACTGTCATTTTTGTCCGTATTCCTCGAACTTTAAAAGGGGGGGGGGGCACTTGTCACGTGAAAGATAATTTATTTTACCATCTTGTCCATAATTTGATTACTCCTTTAAATGTTCTGTTTTCCGAGACATTTTGTATTTTCGTTTCTTTCATATTCTACCTACATTTTTTCACTCTAACTCAACCACGACACCAGCTCTAATGGGTACCTCCGAAATCGGCGAGTATCTGCCTGAATGGCAAGGGACACCTGTCTCTGTTAGACATACTAACCTGAGATTTCGCCTCGAGTAATAGCGGGCGTACGCAAAATAAAAATATGCATAGTAATTGGGGAGGGAGGTGAAGATCTGATGATGTTCTTACAGTACATATGACTTACGGCAAGGGAAAGTCCGTTAAATATCTAACTTGAAACACTATGCCTTTATACCCCTCCCCTGAATATTATTTTGGTGTTTGGTGTTTTTGTTTTGTTTTATCTAGTTTTAAAAAAAAACTTTCAACCTGGTTTTTGGTTACAATGATGTTATATAGTCTATAATTTTAGATAATATGTTCAATTGCTGATACCTGAGTGTTGCATTATTTATCATGTATAATTACTGATAAATAGAATAAAGAAACATTTTCAAAATTGTGTGGATATGGGGGGGAGGTGCACATATTACGTCACGCAATTTTTGCCATGTTTTAACTCCCCCCCCCCCCTCCCCGCCCCCCCCCCCGCCCCCCCCCCCCCCCCCCCAGGTAACGTCACAAATCTTCTCCCCCCTCCCCTTTCTTTCACTTTATTGTAATACTGAAAAGAAACAATGTAGTCCAATGTAAATTACTGAACTTATCATCATCATGTTTCAGCTCCCTAAGGAAGGAGCTTACGCCTTATACCAAGTCTTCCTGTCACGTGCCATCAAGGTATTTTCATGTCTTCTTCATCCCCTTCGAGTCTGTCTCCAGTTATCTTCTCCGTGTGTGTCTATGTCTTCCTCTGCCTCTCTTACTGTGGGGATTTCAGGACTATCAGGACTAAGCCTGATAATGCTGTCAACAGGTGTCCCCTCAATGTGTGCCTTGTTTATCTCAAGCGTCTTCTTCTCATCTCATGTTCCACTGGCACTTGTCTGGTTCTTGTCA
Organism: Oreohelix idahoensis; assembly: GCA_024509875.1. NCBI lineage: Eukaryota > Metazoa > Mollusca > Gastropoda > Stylommatophora > Oreohelicidae > Oreohelix > Oreohelix idahoensis. Next base: position 879,236 of record JAMPIV010003254.1, on the reverse strand, counting down.
TCAGTTCCACTGGTGCGTGTCTGGTTCTTGTCATCAGTTCCACTGGCGCTTGTCTGGTTCTTGTCACCGGTTCCACTGGTGCGTGTCTGGTTCTTGTCATCAGTTCCACTGGTGCGTGTCTGGTTCTTGTCATCAGTTCCACTGGTGCGTGTCTGGTTCTTGTCATCAGTTCCACTGGTGCGTGTCTGGTTCTTGTCATCAGTTCCACTGGTGCGTGTCTGGTTCTTGTCATCAGTTCCACTGGTGCTTGTCTGGTTCTTGTCATCAGTTCCACTGGTGCTTGTCTGGTTCTTGTCATCAGTTCCACTGGTGCGTGTCTGGTTCTTGTCATCAGTTCCACTGGCACATGTCTGGTTCTTGTCATCAGTTCCACTGGTGCGTGTCTGGTTCTTGTCATCAGTTCCACTGGCACATGTCTGGTTCTTGTCATCAGTTCCACTGGTGCTTGTCTGGTTCTTGTCATCAGTTCCACTGGTGCGTGTCTGGTTCTTGTCATCAGTTCCACTGGTGCGTGTCTGGTTCTTGTCATCAGTTCCACTGGTGCGTGTCTGGTTCTTGTCATCAGTTCCACTGGTGCGTGTCTGGTTCTTGTCATCAGTTCCACTGGTGCGTGTCTGGTTCTTGTCATCAGTTCCACTGGTGCGTGTCTGGTTCTTGTCATCAGTTCCACTGGCGCGTGTCTGGTTCTTGTCATCAGTTCCACTGGCACATGTCTGGTTCTTGTCATCAGTTCCACTGGTGCGTGTCTGGTTCTTGTCATCAGTTCCACTGGTGCGTGTCTGGTTCTTGTCATCAGTTCCACTGGCGCGTGTCTGGTTCTTGTCATCAGTTCCACTGGCGCGTGTCTGGTTCTTGTCATCAGTTCCACAACAGTGATCTTGTCATACCACTATAATCCTTCTTTTCTACGCAAGCACCCATTTATGATAGCGTCCGTGGTTTGAGCGCTGGCCTCTCGCCGCAAAGGTAGCGGGTTAGAAACGCGGTGGCATCACGCTTCAGTCTACCCAGCTGTTAGTGGATATATGATTATGCTCTTGAGTTACGAAAGGCCACGGCAGCGAGGAAGGGAACTGGTCACCCCACCTCTCTAAGCTCGACCTTGTACAATGAAGTCTCGAACATTTCACTGCACTACGGCAGTATCTGCTTCAGGACTACTTTTTTTTTAAACCCATTTATGAAATTCTGAAGCTTGGTTGTTGTTGTTGTTGTTGTTGTCCATGTTTCACAACCATACCATAGGACTGACGTGACAGACATGTGAGTTGAAGATTCTGATTTTTGGTGTTGGGCTTGGCTTCTTTTGATCTCCATATATTTCTAAATGCAATTACAGTTTCTCTAGCCTTCTGTATTCTTATTTTGATATCATTGTCTGTTCCTCCATTTATGTTTATATTGCTGACAACTGTGGCGTACTAAGGGGGATGCGAGGGGGGTGCCATCGGACACTATTAATCTAGTACTTACAGTTAAAATGTTACTTACTAGTGTGTTTCTTTACTGCTGAAAATGTTTAGTCCCCTAAATAGTTGACGTGTTCTTGTTGGAACTTTGTACAACTTAATATGCATATCTGCCTTTCAGATCTTTATACCTGGATATGTAGGGTCCATTCATCTGTCATTAATATTTTTCATTAAGTTTTGATCTCTTATACAAATCGCCACATTTATTCGGTTTTTATCAGACCTACTTTTCTTGGCACCTTTATCTGCCTATTCATTTCTTTCTATGTCAAAATGTGAAGGTATCTAAGCTATTAAAATCGATCGTCCTATGGAGTATAGGTATATATTTCCCAGAAATATCTCCTCCGCTATATCTGGCCTGCATTCCCATTTTCATAGAACTAGAATTGTTGAAAGTGTACATAACTCTTGCTAGCTTGTCCCATTTGGAATGTGGTTTTTACAAGTTATCTCTCTTTGTTACACGTTACGTTGTTCCTGCTGGTATTCGATCATGTTATTTTCTTGTTGTGTATATAGCTTGTTGTCAGAATATAGGTAAATAGGAGGCACTCGTAAGACAGAAAGAAGGAGGACACTAGTCAATAGAAAGGTAAAAGAAATGATAGGCTCATCAGGGACAATCCACACGGCGCCATCGCCTCCCTGCGAGAGTGAATCGTGCAAGGATACCCTAATATTAACATGTATTCGATTGTTTATTTACTACTGACAGGTCTCGGGTTTCCTTTATTATTTATTTCTATGTTCTAACATCCGAAACTTAAACCAACCAATGCTGTTCTTTGTTTTCCATCTTTCTCTAAGGCAGGGTTTCATAACCTTTTTTTTTCGGTGTCATTTACCCCTTTGATTTTCCGATGAAGGGGATGAACCCTGTGACAAAACGTCTGTACGTGTTCTTTTGGTGGCTCTCTCACACCTTTAGCTACTCCGGCAGTATCCCTTTTTTTCTTCATTTTTCTCTTTCTCCCATTCAATCGCTTTTATTTGGGAATTTTTTGCCCTTTCATTCATTATTTTGCTATATGCTGGATCTAGTAGGTTGAAGTCTCTAACACTCCACTCCCCTACGGAAGTATCGGTTATGGGACTATCTTTATCTCTTAAATTTTTGCTTTACCATTTCTCAGACTTATTTACGTTCCGCCAGGTGAACTGGGGTTTTATCGTAACAATATCCAGTCATTATCACCGGTCAGCGGTAATACGTGTATCTCTGTGAGTCGCCTCATCAACCTTTGATGGCGACGATCCTCTATTGACACAGGGTGGTCGTGCACGATCGGTTCTAAGGAAGCCAATATTGTTTTTCTGAGCGGCCGCCTACCCTTTTTGACTGTCTGGAGAAGACACGAAAACACGGGCGATAATGAGATAATCGTTTCACGGGACCATCCCGGTGTAAGATTATTACAGATAACATGTCTGGGGAAGACAATATTTGAAGGTAGCATCTGGCCATCAAAGGGGGTTCACAGATTTGTTTGTGAGAGTGCACAAGATGTCACCGGAAATATTACCGCATGATTTGAAAGAGGTCACGCGTTGGAATACCAAATGTAATATTTTAAAACACAAGGGGTATATTTTAAAATTAGACACCCCAACCCAGTACTAAAGAGCTTACGATTGGATTAAAGTAAGAAGCCGGAATAAACTATGGATTCTATTGGAACATCCGACGGAATCACCATCTGTGATGTGAACTGAGAACTGCACATATAATGTAGTGAAATCAGAGACACAGAACAGAGAGACTGCAGAGCACGTCATATGAGTGACTCACAGAAGCCAGAGAGACATCGGGCTTAGAATTATTATATTATATTTGACAGATCGAAGCATTTGAGAAACTTAAAATTTTAAAAAGTAAGCCCGCCTTTATAAATACAGAGACTGAAAAACTTAAGGGAACAGGACTTTAAATACCAAGACTGGAACCCTAAGGAATTGGACCACCCGTCATAAGAGAAACGCTTCCAGACCAAGTGTTTCGCAGATTCAACCATCATAAAAGAGATTCAAAATTTCCAGACTAAGTGGTTCGAGAGCGTAAAACCTAAATTGCTCGTGTCCAATCCAACCTGCGCGAGGATATTGTGTATTACCAAAACTTTGGGGTAAGTGTAAACCTGTATTTTACAAATGTAAATTGACATGTTTTCTTGCTAAGTGGTTATATATGAGGCTGGCAACCTCAACATATGAAAATAGTATATTCATAAACCACTACAGCTAGCGCTGGTGATTTCCTCTAGCTAGTCGTGCGAAAACCGACAGCAGAAGCGACCCCAGACTCCGAATGGAGCAGTGATGACTGATGATTACATCACATGTGCCTAAAGTGTATAATATTTTGTGAGATATATGCACTTTGTTAATTGTAACTCAGGCAACTCATTATTCGCGCTGTCCAGTGATTTTATTTATCTTGCCTGAGCTACACTGTGTACTCGAGAATCTAATTTTTCTGAGGGATTAACATTGGTGGGTGGACAGAGAGAATGCACCTGTTAATTGGCAGCCCACAAATGTACTTAGCAGAGACATTTGTTTTTAATTTGTCTAAAAGATCCTGGTACTAAGCGATCAGACCGATTGAGAAAAGAAGCTATCAGACTGTGAAGTGTCATCATCACAAAAGAAGTGACGAAAACAAAGGCTGCAGGACTCGCTCATACAAGCTAAGTGCTAACTAAAAGGCACCAGCAGCCGGACATACTTTTCTTAACTATATCCGCACCATAAATCTCCGTGACGAGAAAAATTGATTCCAATATAAAATTCACCAGCATTTTATTTATTTTAAACTATTAATACTAATTGATTATTAAATGTGTTACATGTTATTTTAAAACTAAATAGACATAGTTGATTCAGTTATGACATGTATGAAAGCAAACGTATGAGCCAAAATATATATATATATATATATATATATATATATATATATATATATATATATATATATATATATATATATATATATATATATATATATATATATATATATATATATATATATATATATATATATTTACCTCTAAACAGCGCTATACTATTATAAGAGGGAATTCGCTGAATTAACTCAGCTGGGGGCTTGAACGGGCTAAAAACCATTGCTTAAATCCTTCACAAAAGGCGACGGACAGATGTAAATTAACCATTGCTCTTTGCCGCATGGTTCTTGACTTCTGAATTATCTTGTGAATACACCCTTCGGATAGAAGCGCCATTACACTTCTATCTACATCTCTGCCAGGAGTAATCTTGTACGAAGGTAAACACATTTGACGACCCAGTTTAGATACTCTTGAGTTTTGGCCATTGTTGGACCACTACTGCAAAGCAGGGGAGGCAATCCGTGACAAACCCCTTCTTGGAAAAAACTGTACAAAACAGCATACTTTAATAAAACTGTACATAACAGCATCCTAAAAAAACTGTACATAACAGCATACTAAAAAAAAACTGTACATAACAGCATACTAAAAAATTTACATAACAGCATACTTAAAAAAAATGTACATAACAGCATACTTAAAAAAAATTACATAACAGCATACCAAAAAAAATTGTACATTTTAAATGTTAGGTTATATACACGGATCCCCTAGAATTCATTCACGAATCCCCCTAAGGGGCCTGTGGACCACACGTTAAGAAACCCAGTTATAGGAGCTACTAGACACAAGTTTTTTAGCCCTTGTACGTTATTTGGCTTACATTTGCTAATAGGACAGTTATATTAGTGGTTTAGACAATAAATGACTGGGTTATTTCCGGATGCTTAACTCCATGATTGCGTATAGTTTCGTGAAAAACCACCACGGCCAATGAGGCATTTTTTGGGGTGTTTAGTTGGCTATATGTCCTTTCACAATTACTGGTATGTTCTTGACCTGGAGAAGGAGCCTGTCCTGCTACCTGGCGCGTCAACCGTCTGGTGGATGGTTGCACGTTCACTAGATATAGTAATTTTCTGTTAGTACTAAAAAAAAGTGACCTTGGAGCAAAACAGTTGTGTCACAGTAGGTGGAGCAGGTAGCTGAAAGAGGGGGGGGGGGTGGTGGTGTATATGTAAAAAGAACCTCTAAAGCTTTATCAAATGACAGCCGGTGAGATGGGGGCGCTTTAATATCACAAGTTCCCATTGTCTTGTGGGTTAGACTTTTTAGTTGAAAGCTGGCAGAGATTACCATATACAAACTGACGGAAGGCAAATGGAAACTACCATCGTATTGTCTCTTGCACAGTCATGAATCGAAATGAAATATTCCCCGATTTAAGAGACCGAAGTTAACGAGGTTTGTTCCAGAGGAACCATTTCGTCCATCAGGCAGTATCATGTAAGTTAATATTAGACAAACATAAAGGTATGTTTTCAGGCACTCGTAAGAAATAAAGAAGTAGAACACTTGGACAACAGAAAAACAACAGACGTGAGTGGCTTACCCAGGGTTCGAACCCCGTACCTTCCGTACGACAACTCCGCCTAGCTATCAAGCGAATCACACTGACCCCACGGCCAGCTAGGCATCCCCAAAAAAGGATGCTTTACTGACTATTTATCAGTACGAAACACAAGATAACACAGGAAGTATACAGTGGGCAACTCAGCCCCTTAATGACGCAATCACTTCTGTTGTTCCCCTATTAACAGTATGTGTCAGTCCAAACAAGACAAAGACCTTGATACTGGGTCCAGTAAATAGTAGAAGACTTAAGGACAGTAGTATAGAACAGAGGGTAGGTTTCTGGTATTGTATAAACATAAATAACACATAAGGAAGGGAAACCCGAGGCCTGTAAACAGTAAATTAATATTAGACAAACATAAAGGTATGTTTTCAGGCACTCGTAAGAAATAAAGAAGTAGAACACTTGGACAACAGAAAAACAACAGACGTGAGTGGCTTACCCAGGGTTCGAACCCCGTACCTTCCGTACGACAACTCCGCCTAGCTATCAAGCGAATCACACTGACCCCACGGCCAGCTAGGCATCCCCAAAAAAGGATGCTTTACTGACTATTTATCAGTACGAAACACAAGATAACACAGGAAGTATACAGTGGGCAACTCAGCCCCTTAATGACGCAATCACTTCTGTTGTTCCCCTATTAACAGTATGTGTCAGTCCAAACAAGACAAAGACCTTGATACTGGGTCCAGTAAATAGTAGAAGACTTAAGGACAGTAGTATAGAACAGAGGGTGGGTTTCTGGTATTGTATAAACATAAATAACACATAAGGAAGGGAAACCCGAGGCCTGTAAACAGTAAATTAATATTAGACAAACATAAAGGTATGTTTTCAGGCACTCGTAAGAAATAAAGAAGTAGAACACTTGGACAACAGAAAAACAACAGACGTGAGTGGCTTACCCAGGGTTCGAACCCCGTACCTTCCGTACGACAACTCCGCCTAGCTATCAAGCGAATCACACTGACCCCACGGCCAGCTAGGCATCCCCAAAAAAGGATGCTTTACTGACTGTTGTCCAAGTGTTCTACTTCTTTATTTCTTACGAGTGCCTGAAAACATACCTTTATGTTTGTCTAATATTAATTTACTGTTTACAGGCCTCGGGTTTCCCTTCCTTATGTGTTATTTATGTTTATACAATACCAGAAACCTACCCTCTGTTCTATACTACTGTCCTTAAGTCTTCTACTATTTACTGGACCCAGTATCAAGGTCTTTGTCTTGTTTGGACTGACACATACTGTTAATAGGGGAACAACAGAAGTGATTGCGTCATTAAGGGGCTGAGTTGCCCACTGTATACTTCCTGTGTTATCTTGTGTTTCGTACTGATAAATAGTCAGTAAAGCATCCTTTTTTGGGGATGCCTAGCTGGCCGTGGGGTCAGTGTGATTCGCTTGATAGCTAGGCGGAGTTGTCGTACGGAAGGTACGGGGTTCGAACCCTGGGTAAGCCACTCACGTCTGTAGTTTTTCTGTTGTCCAAGTGTTCTACTTCTTTATTTCTTACGAGTGCCTGAAAACATACCTTTATGTTTGTCTAATATTAATTTACTGTTTACAGGCCTCGGGTTTCCCTTCCTTATGTGTTATTTATGTTTATACAATACCAGAAACCTACCCTCTGTTCTATACTACTGTCCTTAAGTCTTCTACTATTTACTGGACCCAGTATCAAGGTCTTTGTCTTGTTTGGACTGACACATACTGTTAATAGGGGAACAACAGAAGTGATTGCGTCATTAAGGGGCTGAGTTGCCCACTGTATACTTCCTGTGTTATCTTGTGTTTCGTACTGATAAATAGTCAGTAAAGCATCCTTTTTTGGGGATGCCTAGCTGGCCGTGGGGTCAGTGTGATTCGCTTGATAGCTAGGCGGAGTTGTCGTACGGAAGGTACGGGGTTCGAACCCTGGGTAAGCCACTCACGTCTGTTGTTTTTCTGTTGTCCAAGTGTTCTACTTCTTTATTTCTTACGAGTGCCTGAAAACATACCTTTATGTTTGTCTAATATTAATTTACTGTTTACAGGCCTCGGGTTTCCCTTCCTTATGTGTTATTTATGTTTACACAATACCAGAAACCTACCCTCTGTTCTATACTACTGTCCTTAAGTCTTCTACTATTTACTGGACCCAGTATCAAGGTCTTTGTCTTGTTTGGACTGACACATACTGTTAATAGGGGAACAACAGAAGTGATTGCGTCATTAAGGGGCTGAGTTGCCCACTGTATACTTCCTGTGTTATCTTGTGTTTCGTACTGATAAATAGTCAGTAAAGCATCCTTTTTTGGGGATGCCTAGCTGGCCGTGGGGTCAGTGTGATTCGCTTGATAGCTAGGCGGAGTTGTCGTACGGAAGGTACGGGGTTCGAACCCTGGGTAAGCCACTCACGTCTGTAGTTTTTCTGTTGTCCAAGTGTTCTACTTCTTTATTTCTTACGAGTGCCTGAAAACATACCTTTATGTTTGTCTAATATTAATTTACTGTTTACAGGCCTCGGGTTTCCCTTCCTTATGTGTTATTTATGTTTAGGCAGTATCATGTGCTCCAGGAGATACCCGACTGTCTTAAAGGTCATCATTATTTCTTCTTCTTCCCCTCTTCCCCATTGTGCAAGCAGCAGCCATCACAACAGCAAGTTCTCCGGATGCCTATGCCAATGTTCTTTCATGTGCTCTTGCAGTAGTGGTTTCTGCATCAAATTGTTTGTTGCATGACGAGGTTTCCAGCACCATACACAATCTCAGGTTAGTCACCTCTTATGACAGGCCTCAGGTACCACTAGTCCATCAAACGTTAGCAGTTGTGCATTAACCTAAAGTAATCAAAATTATAATTAAAGAAACATTGAGCATAGGAACCTGGAATGTCAGGTTCTAATTAAGGGCACTGAGAAACTAGACCATACAGTATAATCAGACAATAAGTACATTTAGAAACTAATGCAACAGTTTAAGCAGACAATAAAGACATTTAGAAACTAAAGCATAGAGTTTAAGCAGACAGTAAAGACGTTTAGAAACCAAAGCATACAGTTTAAGCAGACAGTAAAGACGTTTAGAAACTAAAGCATAAAGTTTAAGCAGACAGTACAGACATTTAGAAACTAAAGTATACAGTTTAAGCACACAATAAGGACATTTAGAAACTAAAGCATACAATTTAAGCAGACAGTAAGTACATTTAGAAACTAAAGCATACAGTTTAAGCAGACAATAAGGACACACACTAAGGCGTACCGCATAAGCAAATCTTATGAACGTACACTAAATAAAGCATACACCGTACGTGTACTTTAAGATTTAGGACATTCACAGACGAAACCATACAAATCAAGCAGACAACTAGGGCATTCAAACTAAAGCATGAAGCGTAGGCAGGATATAAAGACACTTGCATATGCAAACCATGGGGAACATTCACTAAACTAATTAAAACATATAGTTTAAGTAAATATGGAATTCGCTGGTTCACGTATAAATACAAGTGTATTAGACACGGTGGAGAAAACTGTGACGTGGTGGGAAAAGTATGGACAGTGAAAATTAATTGATGGAGGAGGAACGAATGATAGAAATCGTCATTAACGTTCAGTTGAACATAGGCAACGAATTCACTTCAAGCCTTCCTGATCTGGTTATTCATCTCTTGTATATCTGACTCATATTCACTTTCTCGTGTGTTTTATGCCTCAATTTTTATTACCTTGGGTATTCCAGATCAAGGACTGACCTGCAATGCAATCAGTTGGGTTCCTCAGTGTGTGCCATATCCACGCCAGCATCATCTTCTCATCTCTTATTACACTAGTATTTGTCTGATTCGTTTTCATCAGTTCCACATTAGTGAGCTTGTCATCTTGCAATACTATTGCAATCCTTCTATTCTTCACAGCCACCCATTTATGGACGTCTGCAACTTTCTGAATGTTGTTTTTATTGTTCAGAATGGAAGAAGATCGGCTGCCACGAAAAGTATGGGAAACTAAGAGCCAGGGATCCAGACCTCCAGGACGACCCAGAGTCCGCTGGGAGGACAACATTAGGCAATCTCTGAAGGCACGAGGACTAGAATGGAACCAGGCCAGAAGGAAGACAGCCGCTAGGATGGTATGGCGCTCCCTTCTCCAACCCTCTACGCCTCGCGGTAGAAGAGGAATGACTAAGTAAGTAAGTACGTTTTTGTTGTTCAGGACCATACAACAGGACTGCCTTGTCATGTGTGTTGAAGATTCTTATTTTTGTATTGGATTTAATTTCTTTTGATTTTCATTATGTAGACACAACGGCGGAAAAAAGTCACCAACATAAACATGGAGGTTAGGCTAACCAAGAATAATTCCCCGGTTCCATTTCCCCTTCTAGGAAACGCCAATGGGACAGAGTGAGAATAATAAAGATCCGATTCTCTACTAAATATTTTTCTAGCGCCAGAAATTATTCTACAGCTGTCCGCACGTGTAAACAAACTAGAGCATATTAAATGTATTTCTGGGATCCTTGAGAACCTGCCAAGACCCGACAATGAGGTAAGTGTCCGCCCCCTGTGGCAATGTGCCACGTTACATATGCACTGGTGGATGGAGAATATGGGTTAGCTATACTCAGTGTTGCCAGAAAAATAAATTTTGAGAAAAAGCCAAACATCTCCAGATAAAAAGCCAAAAAGAGGCACACACACACAAAAAACAAAAACAAAAAAAACAAAAAAACTACAACAAACTTTTAAGTAGATATTTCTTCTCCATATCACAAACAATGCTCCAGATTCAGATCATCACCGTCGTCTCCACTGGAACCTGCACCATACATTTTATCAGATTTAAAGTCCTTTATCCTTGTAAACTGGAGCGTCGTCTCTCCAATCGAGAAAGGTTATTTTTCTGGGTTGCTCTTCTATCGTGTTGAAACTGTTTCGTTTAATGTGTATAAAGGATAATTCTAAAAAAAGGGTGGGGGAAATGGGAGAGGGGGGAGACTTGAAACCTGGTTCAAAGTTATCACGTGGCTCAACATTTGATTGGCCTTGAAAAGTATCTCTCGCCAAGGGAAGCTGACTTCTATCTTGACTGAGAGATTCTTCTAGCATGGACAAATATCTTATCTCGCTTTTGTATTTTCTACCTCTGGGTGGATCTCTGTGCTCATATTATTCCATAGAAGCGTATTCTGTTAAGAATTTGACACCAAATTCAGCTTGGTGAATACTCTTGTTCATACAGTCTCTTCTCTGAAGAATATACTGGTGCAAGTGTAGTTCTTGGTAAATTGCGTGAGTTATCTTTGTTTTGCTGAAAAAGACCGTTCAATCTTTCAAATTCATGGGCAACAGACATCGTAAACACAAAGAACAAGTAATTTTTTATGTGCTAGGGAACGTTTATTTTACAGTATCTTATATTTTTGTATCCAATTTTGCATGAGCTAGCTCAGCAGAAGTGACATAAGTCTTAAGGTTCTCCCACTTCATCAAAATATATTTTTTTAAAAACCTTTCCACGTAGGAGCAATCGAGTAGATAACGCATTATGTTTTTCAAAGGGGAGAGCAGACACATATTATGTGGGTGTGTCTGTCACTTTAAACATTGTTTGTATAATTTTCGTCTTAACTCACTATGACAAAACCAGGAAGGTATTTATGTCAATTAAAATTCAATATTTGATGATGTTTATGGATGCTGCATGTCAAATGCGAAATGCAGGTGAATGGCCGACACACGTGAGATGAACAAAGTGAAGAAACGCATCTTTCAAACTAGATAATATAGAGCTCTTACAACAAATGTCCCGTCCGATGCAAAACCGATGCAGTTCGTACGACTATGTACAAAACTTGTAATTTCCTCCTACATCAAATTGAGTATGTTTTCTTCCGTAGTCTATTGCTTACTAAGTCATCCATCTTCTACCATGAGGTGTAGAGATTTGGAAAAGGGAGCGCCATACTATCCTATTGACTGTCTTACTTCTGGCCTGGTTCCATTCTAGGCCTCGGTCCTTCAGAGATTGTCTAATGTTGTCATCCCAGCGGACTCTGGGTTGTCCTGAAGGTCTAATTCCCTGGCTTTTAGTTTCCCATACTTGTCGTGGTAGCCGATGTTCTTCCATTCTGCAGACATATCCAAACCATCGTAGTTGGGACTTTTCTACTTAAGTCTGTAGACATATCCAAACCATCGTAGTTGGGACTTTTCTACTTAAGTCTGTAGACATATCCAAACCATCGTAGTTGGGACTTTTCTACTTAACTCTTTCATTCCAGAGTTATTTTGCACGCTGTGCCAGACTTTTTTTGTGGGCAGAATTTTATAGAGTGAAGTGTTCATCTTTCAGTCTAAATTTGTTTGTGAATTTTCCTTTGAACATGTACTTATTATATACCAAACTGTAGGGAAATGGATAGAGAATTCAAATATATAATGTCTGTGGTAGTATTAACACAAGTATGTTCGGTATAATTTAATCATTTTGCATATAAAATTAAAAAACGCTAAAAAGTTGACTGTAGAATACGATCTTACCAAAGACAAATTACTGTCGTAGACAATAAAACTTTCTTTTTAGTCTTCAAACGTCAAGTTAATCCATATACAAAGTAAAAAAAAAACATGCTTATGGCCAAAATTAGGACATTTAGTGTGATTCGCACCAGTGTTTCTGTGGTTCTTTGTAAGAAAAAAATAAAAATTATGCAATCGTGCATTACGTAATTTTCAAAACAAATAAATAAGAATAACGTCACATAAATACTTTTTACTCTTGTTTAATGTTTTAATAGTATCCCTAGCTTCATCTTCTACCAAGAACTAGTGATTAGATGTTACGGTAGGTCTAGTTTTGTTGCTTTTTGATCGGCCAGAATATGACTACGCCCACTCATCAACTAAATCTAGTGTGTCTAGCTTTTCTTCTGCATATATTCCGTATTTTGACAACAAACTGTGACTACCAAACAATCATCACCAATGTCAGCAATGTTTCAAAGTAGTTTGACACAATTATTTGCTTAGGAGAATTAGAAAATGTAAATATAAAGCGTGACATATTTCTCTAGCAAAAACAACGAAAAACGTAAACACGCGAATCTTCACAAAAATTGTGATAATAACATCAAAACACGCACATGTGCTGATTAACTAAAGTCAAATTAGTTGTTTAAATAGTAGCGGAAGTCATTCTACGAGTTTTAATATATGAACTGCATTAAGCGGACGATTTTTAGGGTTTATTCGTGATAAACTAAAAACCACGCTCGGAGCGTTGCTGGGGCACGGCGTGTTGAATTTTGCAACGCTCAGAGCGTTGCTGTGGAGTCAAAAAGTTAAGTCTGTAGTGGCAGGGTTTTGAGGCTTTGCCGTATCGTTAGGTTGCGGACTATATCTCCTCTTGTTACTTCAAATCCCCTTCATCAGATACCTCATTTCTGAGGTTTTGAGCATCTTGCACCAGCATTAAACCATGCCGATGAAACTGTATTTGTCCTATCACTCAAAAAATGAAACAAAATACACATTTTTTTTAAATACTGTATTTTTTATTTAAGGATGAAAAATATCCCGGTCAACCTCTGATGAGTTATAATTAGGATATATATTGTTTAAAATTCTAAATAATTCGACGAACTGCCGGATACAGGAAAGTGGCATCACATCTGTCAAATCATTATAAATAGGGTAAATCAAAATTGTCATTGTGCGTGTATGTTTAAAAAAACAAACAAACGAGATAAAACAAATCAAAACCAAACAAAAGCACTAAACAAAAATAATATTTAGGGGGAGGGGTATACATTTCTGGTGTTTCTAGTTAGATATTTAATTGACTTTCACTTACCATCAGCCCTTCGCCTTCCCTTTAATTTATATTAACTTCCGTTCTTTTTAAATACTGTTTGATTATATTATGCAGTTCTCTAGGTCTGACTATTCTTAACACCTCTTCTTTATTTGTAGGCAAATTTGATGCCTGCAAATAATCTAATATTGGGACTCTCATCTACACACGTGTTTTTGTGTTGAAATGGCAGTATATTCACATATGATGATAGATTGTTTCTTGCTCTTAATTTCATCAGGGTGAATACACATACGCATATCTAGCATGTTTTAAAAAAAAAGGACAAACGAATTTTCTGACGCCAAACGATCAAAAAAAAAAAAGGCCAGATTTATGTAATTTGGCGTAAAAAAAGCGAAACTGGCAACCCTGACTACGTTCTCCTGGAATTGATTTCCAGACATCGTTTCTATTCTGGCCCACATAAGTGTGAGCTGTCATCACTAGTTGGTTTATCCTGACAAGAAAGGAACTTTTCGTCTCTCTCTATCTTTTTTTTTTTCCTGCAGTGTTTCTGACATTCCGTGACCTAAGGTTATCATATTATTTTTTTAAAGGAGGACATTTTCTGTTTTTTTTTGCTAAAAAGGAGTACACTTTTTAAGAAAAGGATGGCACATTAATTTCGCTAATTTAATACATTTATGTAAAAAGTCATGATAAACTATATAGAAATACTTCAACAAAATAAAAATTTAAAAATCTTCAAAAAATGTACATTTTAATAATTTTTCCATCAAGCATTATTTTTTGTCAACATCACTAAATATTCAGTCTTTAACATTGTACTTTTCACTTGACATGATTTTTTTTCAGTAAATCTGAATTTCCAACTAAATACTCATGGGACTCTGTACAAGAAACATTCTTATAATTGTATTGAGATTGTAATATTCATTTAATACATTCAACAGTGAATCGGTTTCTGCCCGTTGTCCACAGACTTTCCATTAAAGAAAAAAGCCTCTCAATATTAGCATTATGTCCTGGAACAGCAAGACATTATTGAGCAATGAGCAGTAGTTCAGTAACTACATTTCTTTATTGTTCAAAGAATTTGGTCCACTTTTTTATGTGCCGGTAATTCAATAAAAGTATAATTATTCAGATTATAGTATTACTTACTCAATGAACAACAAGAATAAAACTAAAATTTAAGTCCATTGATGTAGATTCAGGTTAGTTGTGTCAAAGGTCAAAGTAGAATAAGTAATGATGGATACCAGCGTTGCCACTCTGAATTTTGAAAATAAAAACCTAGATATCGGCGACCTGTGCTATTTTGGGCGATTTTGTTATTCCTTTGGTAGAATTTTGGGCTATCGAAAAGCTATGTTAAAATGTAATATCGGGAGTGGAAAAGCTACTCAATTGCCGATGTAATTGGTCGGGTAGCCAAATTCTGAATTTTAAATTTAACGCTACGCTGTTACAAGTAGAGAAAATCTCCCATTTTTACGTGGGGTACCGCCAGAGTGAAGAACAAACGTCCAATCACTGGAAATGCGGACATAACAGGGAATTCATAAAAATGTGTGCGGACAGCAATTTTTACCTCCAACACGAGGACGTGCCCGCATAAATGAGGACGTATGGTAACCCTATCGTAACCTGTTCAGTTGGCGTTTCTTTCTTGAGAACTACGCCCTGGTTTTGCATGCAAAGGGAACTGAAATACATTACAGTAGAACTCCATTTATCCGAACCCCAATTATCCGAACATCCAATTATCCGAACAATTTTTCCAGAAAAAAAAAATAAATCGCCACCGGTCACGTTAGACTACATTTCTGAATCTTTTCATGCGGCAAGCTTCAAATGTGTGCGAACAATTTGTAGAGGATGGGTTGGGGTAATGGTCGGTCGCTTACGTACAGGAAGTCAGTTAGATCATAAAGTCATTTAATATCTGGTTTACCACTCCAGTGTACGTGTGCGTTCTAGGCAGAACACTGGCTAAACAGACAGTTCAACTTAAAATAATTGTGTCTGCTACTACAGCAGAATAATTTTGGTGTACAAGTATTTCTCTGTGCGATATGGCATCTTCCAGTAGGCCTAAAGCATATAAAAGGAACCGCTATGTTTTGTCAATTGAAACGAAAACAGAAATTATCAAGAGACTAGGAAAAGGTGAAACTGTGTCTTCACTTGCGAGGATTTTCAATGTTGGGAAAGCTACCGTCTCTGACATCAGAAGTAACAAGGATAAAATTATGAGTTTTGCATCGAAATTGGATAGTGAAAATGGGTCGAAGAAACGTAAAACCATGAGAATTGCGAAATATTTGAAATTGGAAGAGGCTTTGTATATATGGTGTCTGCAAAGAAGAAGCAAATCGGAACCTATCTCTGGCTCTCTATTGTGTGAAAAGTCACTTCAGTTCAACAGTCAACTTGACGGTCCTCCTGACTTTAAGGCTAGCCAGGGATGGTTAAGAAACTTTAAATCTCGTCATGGCATACGAGAACTGGAGATTCAAGGGGAATCTTTATCTAGCGATGCAACTGCCGCTGAAAATTTTAAAGAAACATTCTTGGCTTTTTTGGAAGAAGAAGGTTATTCACTCTATGATGTGTATAATGCCGATGAGACTGGCTTATACTGGAAATCATTGCCTCAAAAATCATTTGCATCTCAGCGCGAAGCAGCTGCCCCTGGGTTTAAAAAGTGCAAAGAGAGAGTAACAATTTTGGTAGCCGCGAATGCCAGTGGAAGTCATCGTTTACCGGTGCTAATGATCGGCAAAGCCAAAAAACCACGTTGTTTAAAGAATGTGACATGTCTCCCATTGTCCTACAAAGCACAGAAGAGTGCTTGGATGAATAGTGAAATATTTCTTGATTGGTATACAAATCAGTTCATCCCAAATGTGAAGAGGTTGAGAGAACAAGAAAAGAAAACTGGAAAAGTAATTCTTCTACTGGACAATGCACTATCTCATCCAGAGAAGGATACATTGAATGCAGTTGATGCAAATTTTAAAGTAATTTTTCTGCCTCCCAATGTAACAGCACTGATTCAACCAATGGATCAGGGTGTTATAGCAAAGCTTAAAAAGATGTACAAGAAGGAAGTCCTGCGTCGTTTATTGTTGGCTGAAGATGAAGAAAGTGTGGTGGCGTTTTCTAAAAAGCTTAATCTCAAAGACTGCTGCTATATGTTAGCTGATGCTTGGACCACCCTGTCACAAGATAATCTCAACAAGGCTTGGAATAGATTGCTTGGGAAAAAAAGAGGAAATGAAACTACTGCAGTGGACACACATGATGATTGTATAAATGAAGTTGCGGAACTGTTTCAATGCCCGGATTTTCGGACTGTGACAAAGATGATGCACACATGTGGCTAGAAGATGATAATATTCTGGTTTTCAGTTTTTGAATGACGAAGAAATTTTGTCTTTTGTGCAAGAAGAAAACCAAATACATGTAGTGACCGATGATGAAGACTCCTCAGAAGTACATGATGTACTTGTAGATTATGAAGAAAACCCAAAACGTCGACCAAGTCCTGAAGAGGCCTTTATAGCACTAGAATCAGCGATGGCTTGGTACGAGCAAGAAGATGACAGCTGTCCTACACAGCTTCTGCTGTTGAAGAGAATGCGGGACTTAGCAGCCAAAAGGAGACTATCCAGTTTGGTGCAAAAGAGGATTCCTCATTATTTTAAATAGTGGGCTACATCTGTGCAAGTACATGTATACGTAAGTTGCGCCTGGTTTTGAATCGTTTGTAATGTTATTTTGAAAACATTTCTCTTTCTTAAAAAAAAAAAATTAATACAAGTAGTACATGCACTGCAGTGTAATGAAAGATTTTGGTGATACAGTGATCTAATACAGTGTGGGCATTATTATTACAGTACAAGTAAATATGATTTATAGTGTATTTTCCTTGTGATGGTTAATTATTTTTAGAAATATGTGTACATGTACTCGATACATTATGTAATCCAATTATCCGAACATTTGATTATCCGAACGATGCTCGGTCCCATGGGGTTCGGATAAATGGAGTTCTACTGTAATATAATTTGCGTCGTAGTATTAATGTAGGATAGAAAGACTAAAGTGGTGTGGCAATATCTAAAATGGAACTGCTGACTTACTTGGAATACCAGACAAGCGCCAGTGGAACAAGAGACGGGAAAATGACGCTTGAGATGGAAAGGACCCCACACATTGAGGAAACCTGTTGATAGTATCTCAAGGCAGTGCTAGTTCTGGAATCCACAGAGTAAGAGCGGCAGAGAAAGACCAAAAAAATACATGGAGAAGAGAACTGGAGACATACATGAAAAGGATGAAGAAAACATGGAAAGGCATTGAGCTTCTGACACGTGACAGGAAGTCTTGGTCGCAGAAGCGTCCCAATAGTATTTAGCACCCGGGGCGGATCCTACCTTTGACAACCTCCCCCCCATACCGAAACACACTTGCAAGTATGTTTTTAACAGAAAGTACTATCATAATAGTGTCCGACGGCACCCCTTTCCTGGCTGTCACCCGGGGCGCACCGCCCCCCCCCCCTTAGTACGCCACTGTCTTGGTGTATGTTTGTTGATGGCCTATGCACCTCAGGGAGCTTAAAGATAATAAATAAATGCATATAGGAAGCTTATTACTAATATCTGAAGGAAGCAAAGTCCTTTCTTTGAATATGTTATTAGAAAAGGCATACTGGAATACATTGTGATAACAGAAGTAATTCAAGGACAGAAAGATGGACAAAGACAAACAGACGATACTGAACAGTTTGAGATTGTGATATGGAAACAAGTGAACACCAGAACTGATAAACAGCATAAGAGGTTGTGGAGAGACATGATCACCTATGCCGTTTGGCATGGTACTTAAAGAAGAAGAAAGTAGGGCTGTGGAGTTGGAGTCGTGGAGTCGGTCTTTTTTGTGGAGTCTGAGCCTGACTTCTAAAATGTCAGGAGTCAGAGTCTGACTTCTAAAATGTCAGGAGTCAGAGTCTGACTTCTAAAATGTCAGGAGTCAGAATATGACTTCTAAAATTTCAGGAGTCAGAGTCTGACTTAAAAAATGCCAGGAATCAGACTCTGACTCCTGACATTTTAGAAGTCAGGGTCTGACTTCTAAATGCCCGGAGTCAGACTCTGACTTCTAAAATGTCAGGAGTCAGAGTCTGACTTCTAAAATGTTAGGAGTCAGAGTCTGGCTTTTAAAATGTCAGGAGTCCGAGTCTAGCTTCTAAAATGTCAGGAATCAGAGTCTGACTTCTAAAATGTCAGAGGCAGAGTCTGACTTCTAAAATGTCAGGAGTCAGAGTCTGGTTTCTAAAATGTTAGGAGTCAGAGTCTGACTTCTAAAATGTCAGGAGTCATAGTCTGGCTTTTAAAAATGTCAGGAGTCAGAGTCTGACTACTAAAATGTCAGGAATCAGAGTCTGACTTTTAAAATGTCAGGAGTCAAAGTCTGACTTCTAAAATGTCAGGAGTCAGAGTCTGACTTCTAAAATGTTAGGAATCAGAGTCTGACTTCTAAAATGTTACGAGTCGGAGTCTGACTTCTAAAATGTCAGGAGTCAGAGTCTGAAACTTTTTTTTCTCCGGCTCCATAACCCTGGAAGAAAATGTTGATGCTGAAGATGTTGGTAGCGCTGAGCGTAGAAATGAAGATAACTGGTGCTTGTTTAACGGTACTAAATTTTCTGATAGTGGTGCTAGTAATAGTGATGGTTGGTAGGAATAATATGGCTTGAAATGTTGATGATGGTGTTGAGATGTATCATGTTTTTGATTGAGCTGTGTTGGTGCTATTGCTGCTGAGGACATAATGTTGGTGTTAGAATAACATTGGTGTTGGTAGTGGTCGTGATGTGGGTGGTAGGGATGCTAATGGTGTGCATATTTGTGGCATTCTGTTGATGGTCCATATAGTTATATAATTTTTTATAGTTGAAAGACAAGAAGATGCTGGCGATGGACAGACGCACATTGAATAAACCTGATGATAGCTGCACAAGGCAGCTCTTGTTCTGGGAACCACAGAGTAAGAGATTTAGAGGTAGACTGAAAAACATATGGAGAAGAGAATTGGAAACAGAAATGAAAACTAAGAGGAAGATATGAAAAGACCTTGAGCTGATGGCACGTGACAGGGGCTTGTGGTTTGAGTTTTTTGAAAGCCTATGCCCCTTGCGGAGCTGTGACGTAATGATGTTGATGGTACTAAGGATATTGTTGGAGATGCTAGGGATATTGTTGGGAGTCATGTTGGTAATGCTAGGGATATTGCTGGTGTCATGGTGGTGGTATTGTGCCGCGAAAAGAATGCGCTTTAATCGTTAAGTCAATCGAACGCTGGACGTTTGGTAAGGAACGAGGTTTTTGTTAAGACGCCTCATCAGTAACCACACTAGCATGGAAGCCAGATGTAGAACTGTGTTTGTATTATTTCTCTCTCTCTCTCTCTCTCTCTCTCTCTCTCTCTCTCTCTCTCTCTCTCTCTCTCTCTCTACTTCCTTGTAATGTTGCACTGCCCTTAAATTAATACTTTCAGTCCCCATCGAGGCCAGCTCCTTGACGTGGAGATGGGGCTCAAGTACAGCCATCAGCGGCTGAAAAACCAAGACTGGCCAGGCCCTCCTACACTCGAGCAAGACCACAGTCTGCCCTAGCAGGTCAAGGTGCTGAAGACGGAGGCAACCAGCCAAGAGGCGCACCACAGCAATCAGGATGCCACGCACATGCGCTATGGAAGTATGCCTATATCTGCAAAACGTTATGGCGCTCGCCCTGTGACGGACACCCAGGCAGGTGCAGGGCCGGGCCCTCTGCCTCGGAAGGGCCCAACCCCTACTACTGGGGGTCCTTCTCAATTGCCCCGTGGAGCCAGGGGGCATGAGAATAGAGCTACTGGCCAAGCAAAGAAAAGACCATTTAAAATAATGCACTGGAATGCTGAAGGCATCAATAGTAAAAAAGACGGCTACAGCAAAAAATTAGAGCTCGAAAATATATTGAATGAAGAGCAAGTAAATGTATGTTGCTTGCAAGAAACCCACCTCAACAAGGAAAACTATATGGACCTCTGTATGAACTACAAAAGACAGTGAAGTTTATACAAGAAACAACATTGCAGATATAGACAATATAGTTCAAGCGAACGAAAGAAGAAGAAGAAGAATACTTTCAGTACGCTGGAGAATGTTTGAATAACAGTAATAAAAGATGAGCAAAAGGAAGGAAGAATGCAAGAGGGGACTGTGTCCGATTTTCAACCCTTGGCAAATTAATTGCTTTCATATATGTCTATCTAACTATCGACCTTGTCTGATTCTGGTCTTGAGTTTGGGAAAGTAACTGTTTACCCACCTCATCTTGATGAACTTAAAAAAAAAAAGTCCCTGAGTCATTCAGTTGAACACCGTATGAACATTTTACAAGTTCTTATAACATACTTCTGAATATGTCTCAAATCACTAATTTACTGTACGAAGAATTCGATTCTTATGTCTTGTTGTTATTTTTTTTTTTTTTAATATATAATTATTTTTTTTCTTTTTCTCAAATTCATTATTATTATTAATTTTTTTTTGGTTTTTTATTATTTATTTTATTTTAAAAACACTTTAATTATGATGATTGTTGAAAATGTAATATTACTTTTATAATGATAAATGCCTTAATAATGCTTAAAGTAAATGTGAGGATGAAAGGATATTAGTATACATGACGAGAGAGAGAGGGAGGAAGGGCAGAATGTCAGACGGGCCTGCGTGCCCAATTCTTAACCCTTTGAAAATAAAGTTCGTTCGTTCGTTCGTTCGTTCTCTCTCTCTCTCTCTCTCTCTCTCTCTCTCTCTCTCTCATTTTTCGTTAGATTTTAGCTGGATCCTTTCGAGTGGCCATTTTGTCCACACTGAAGTCAGTGATAGCGACTTCGGATGTTCGTATATTCGGATCGTATCCTTTTTATTCATTTGTATGTATTTTAATTAGTTCCCACTTTCTGTCTTTCTGTTCTGTTTACGTTCGTTTATTCCCGAAAACGCCTTGTGGGCTTTACAAAGACATGTTCTATGCCCTTTGTCCTAGTACAGACGAGTTACCTACTTTCGTTTACCCCAACGAACTGCAGCCCTGCTCATGTTCTTGAACCTCATCTTAAAGTGAGGGGTTGTTTTAGGTAAGGGGAGGGATTGAAGTGAGGGGTTCTTTGACCTTTGCCTGCTCTTCCTTATTTGCCTGGATCAACTTTTTTCCTTGCTTGTAGTTGACGATTTGCGTTGTCTCGTGGGTCGCGCTGCCACTGGTTAGCACGTAATAGAAAATGAAGTATTTACGCAAGAGATACTTAACACTCTTCCGTTTGCATTATACTGGTCCGCTTAACTAGCTTCCGATTTATAAGTCAGCCCGTTTTATTCTGGCCCCGCCGTTTTGCTAACTACGTCCCCACCTTTGAGCTATTCCCAGTTGTCCAATTCCTAGTCAAAATGATGTGACCGAAATAAAATGGATATATATATATATATATAGTGTTGTTAATTATTATCTTGAATCAACTATACTACATACCCTAATTAGCGCGGGTCTCTTGCGGCAATGGTGCCAGGTTCGATTCACGGTATCAACACGCTTCAGTCTGCCCAACTGATGGGTACTTGACTTTGCACTTGAGTTATGTCTGAGAGAATTGTTCTCAGAATATGTGTGGTGTGTGTGAGAGAGAGATCGTTCAAGTGTACACGCGAATGCTTGTCGCAGAATATGTTTATGCGTAAAGTGTATGTGTGTATATATAAAAGTCCCAAATAGTTCCCGGGGGATGTCTGGAGGAGAGAAGGACAAGAATAGGACGTCTTCTCCCTCGGGCATCTCATAAGAGACGACTAATATAAGGTTGGGTATAGGACTGGCGACCTCATCATGTAAAACGAATTGCTGCAAAAACTACCGCTACACCGGACACACATTCTTTGGTGCAGGCTTGTTACAAGGGGACCAGCTGCAGTGATAGCCCTTTGCTGCATGAGGCACGAAAGACGGAAAATGAAGATGACATATATGTCATTGTGCGTATGTACGAGGGAAGGTAAAAAAGTAATGCCTCCTATTTTTTATGTATGTAAATACTGCATCGGTGTACAATTTGTAAATTTAGCAGGATTCCTCAAACACTCTTCTGCACTGTATAGCATTACCAACCTGTTTCAGTAACAGGTGGCACCACTGTAAAAGTTTAAAAATGGCTGCCAAAGACGTTCGGTTAAAACAACGTTATGTCATAGAATTCCTCAATGCTGAAGGCGAGACCCCAATTAGCATCCACGAACGTTTGAAGAATGTTTATGGAGATTCAACAGTGGATGTTAGCACTGTCCGACGTTGGGTACATCGTTGTGACGAAGCTAAAGTAGGTCAATCCTCAATGGCTGACGCAAAGCGGACTGGCCGTCCGTCTACCGCAGTGAATCCACACAACATTCATCGACTTGATGGCATCATTCGTGGTGACCGTCGGGTAACACTGGATGAACTTTCTTCCATGTTGTCCATTAGTAAAGGCAGTGTCCAGAACATCATTAAAGACCTGGGTTATTCAAAATTTTGTGCACGGTGGGTACCCAGAATGTTGACAGACAGACACAACATTGCCGACAAGAAAGAAGTTCAAAAGTTCACCATCTGTAGGGAAAGTTATGGCTTCCGTGTTTTGGGATGAGAAGGGTGTGATTCTTCTCGACTTCTTGGAACAGGGAAACACGGTGAATGCAGACCGTTACATTGAAACTTTGAAGAAGCTTAGAGGTCGTCTTCGGCGACTTTACCCATTAAAAGATCAGAGAACTGCACTACTGTTGCACGATAATGCCACGCCACACACCGCTAAACGCACCATTGATGCGATTGCAGAATTTGGCTGGACATTATTACCACATCCCCCTTACAGTCCCGATCTTGCATCTTCTGACTTCCATCTGCTTCGACCACTGAAAGAAGATCTTCGCCGACATCACTTTGAGGACACCGAGACCCTTAAACGCGCCAGTGGTTTAGGAAAAAGGACACACATTTTTACCGTGCGGAGATACATGCCCTTGTGAGAAGATGGACAAAAACTGTAACAAATAACGGAGACTACATTGAGAAATAAATTTTTGAAGTTCAGACTTGGGGCTACATTTCAATGCGAATTTTATCTGTGTTCTTGCCTATTGAATGAAATTAAAAATTACGAGGCATTACTTTTTGACCGTCCCTCGTACTTATTAGTGTTTGCACTAGCGCGCGTAAGTAATTTTATATCAATGTCAGCATATGCTAAGTTCTTTGCGCGCGCGAACACGATTGTGTCTGCCTTTGCCAAGAAACTGTGTTATCTGTGAGTATTGTTTGTTCAACAGATATGAATACGTGTATTAAGTTTGCTTTACGCCTGATTCAGCCATCGTTTTTATATTGATTCAGATTGTTCAAAGTAAGATGGTACTTAGCTGGTCGTGAAGTACGCAAATTTCCCTTCTCAACCCGCTTGAAGTTGACGCGTTGCCAAGGAAAGGGGGAAATGACGTCAGGGGTTAAAATAAGAAGTCGGTGGAATGAGTTCAGGTAAGCAGTCGGTTGGTAAATTCGTTGAGAGAACTGCCTTAAACTGGTTTACAAACGCAACAGATTGTGCAGTGTGCACGTAACTTCGATCTATATCTTCCTTTTTTTATATTTCTTTTATTTAATTCGTTCTGCTACTTCTGTTAAGGAGGCGTGTCTTGTCTGGCTCCGTGTTCCGTTATTGATGTGTGGTTGCGTATGTCAATGTTTATGTACTTAACATTACAGCGGGCTCACTTAGAATTTTACACACTGTGGTAAAGTGGGATGTTATAAATATTTATAGGGGACTTAGTGTACTGACTGAGATCAGCTGTGAAGGTATCTGTATCTAATAAGTGTGGTGTATTACAGATGACCTTACTTGCTACCACATGTATACCTCAGTCAGAATTATTCTGGAATATTGTGATGACTACGTTGAATGTCTAGGGTTATGAAAATGATGAAGTGTAAGTCACAACAACAACAGACAGATAAACAATTTAATTTATTCCACAACACTTTACAACACTGTGACACTCACACACATAAAACACTCTATAAGACTATCTTAAATGAGTCAAGTGTAAAGTTTAAAAAATATGTATTAATTCATTTCAATAATAGATATCCTGATTCAACTACACAGTGAACCAGGAGTCACAATCCAATGTAATTACAAGTTATATGTACACAATTTATAGTTATGATCTTTGTATTGACATATTTTATTATTATTATCCTATGTGTGTAAGTTGTGAAGTGGTACTATGAGGTAATACTGGCTTGTTCAAGCTTGGTTGTTGTTTTTCATCATGACTTCAAGTGTTTGCTTATGGTGGAAATAGTATTGGGAAAAGTTCACAGTTCCTGTCAATTGAAACAATTTATTGTCCCTCTTTCTTTAATATAATGTCAATTTTAGAGGGGGGTACATAAAATTTAGCTGCTCTGGCCACAGAATCTTATCTTCTGTGAGGGCGGCAGGACACAGACTCCTCTGCTCGCTTGCTTCACCGTGTTCTTGAGACACCTCACTAGTCGCTATCTGGACCAAGGGGTATGCTATCAGCCTCTGGATTCAGCAAAACTCAGACCAGGTGCTGCTTCAATAAGTTAGGACCACGGTCCCTGAAACAAGAAGGTTGTACCTCCTACTTCAGAACTAATTTATAATCTATTTCCACACTGAACACAATACATAACAAACACTGAGTTCAGAGCGGTAGGCCAACTGCTAGCTTCATCTGAAACAATTTACACCAGTATTCTTCTCCTTAATGGTTACTACGCCTCTGCAATTCCAGCATTAGTTCCTTCTAGTCAATAAGATAGGTGTCAGTGTACTATTTGGTGATCCCATGCATTTATACTTCTCTCCGACAAGTTTTGTTCAGATTGGAGCACTATCTAGGCTTTGCCTCATGTTTGCTACTGAACCACACACATATACAGACATAAATTATCAATTCACATTCAATTTTCATCAAAAAGATATCAAATATGTCAATCTTACCACAATTCATGGAAATAATAAACAAATACGTTGACTGGCGATGAATAATGGCACAAATTCCGATCCGCCTCTGTCCCAGGCTTTTATTTAGAAAAATATGAGCTGGTTCTCAACGCACTGTTTCTTAGTAAGTTTATTTTAAAATGTGGCACTGAACAGACGCTCCTAATTGACTATATCAGCGGGTCTAGCCAATAGGACCATGTTTACGAAAGCTTTTGAAAAAATTTACCCTTCTTGCGTTTCCCCTAACAACCAAAAATAGTATCTGCAATCCGACTAATCGTGTTTAGCCTTACATATCATTCCCTCCAATCAAATCGAATTTAACATGGTGGCCTATTTCCCGTAAAATGGTGGTTTCAAAACATGCCACTGTGCGATTATGATTTGGTGTTGTCTGACAGCACCACTCTAGTATTATGGCTATAATTTGTTAATTCCTAGACTATTTGCGTAACACTTAACATATTCTTTGTCAGCAAGTCCTAAGGAACCCAAATATATAAATTTAATGGAGCTACGTGGCTGCGTTCAAAATATGCATTTTCTAGGATAGTCGTGTATTTTTTATTTTTTTTTAATGTTTAGAACCGCCACCTGTCCTGCCTTTTCGACTGTTCTGTCAGACTAATGTCAGGATTTCAGACGTAAAACAGTATTGAGTCATGTTTCCTAATAAGCATTAACCAGGTTTTTAAAAACCTTACCGTGTATTGGTAGTGTTTTTTATCACTGTCCATCTGAAATAAGTTAGTGCTTCATGCCTTTCGCGTTGGGGGTGGCATTAATTTTAATCGCGAGACGCGTGTTAGTGTTGCATACGTCCTCCGTTCAGCCCTCTCTCTTTCTACCCTAAGTTCATCTGTCTTCATTACGCAGTGTATAAAATGAAATTAATGCTAGTATTAATCTAGGTCATTAATCAGCTTGCGTATCTCAAGGTTTTCTAAGAAAGATAGTACTAGTTTTATTTGTAGAACGCGTGTATTGATGCAGTAGGCTTTAACTATCAAATGTGAAAGCGTTACACTATGCAGACGAAGTAGAAAAAGGGGGATCTCGAGTACAGTCATTGTGACAGCACTGTTCTTTACCATTCTTCTTTCCCTTTTATTGAATTTATGTGTAAGGCTTTACATTTACCTTTTAATTTATATATGTGGATTTAGAATGTTTCACGACAAATTCTCCCCTCTTAAAACAGACGTTATATGTCAGTCTATAATTCTACATACACATAGAGACATTTATGTCTATGCCTGGTGATTTCTTTGATTTTCATCGCACGGATGGCGGCTTAGAAAATCCGCATCAACGTTTCTCTGATTTTATTTTGATCATGGATTAATGCAGGTGGGTCAATTCAAAGTAAGCACTACTGACGAAGGTTGCCTCAGACCTCTGCAATCCAAGAATCCATTTCAGTTATATTACTGAACAGCGGCAAGTGTTACTGCTTGTCTTAATGCTGCTAAGCAATCAATATTCACCATTTCTCTTCTCTGAGTCGGTTCAACGACATGTCCCGAGAATATTAGATGTTCCTCAATTTGTACGTTATGAGGAGTTAATCTATATGGTGATATCTGAGTTGTGGAGTGGATCCAATAATTTCCTGATCAGCCTTAATAAACACTCGGACTATCCTCAATTCAAAAAGGCAACAATGGAGACACTCTGCTCCTCCGAAATGTTCACAGCCAACAATTGGTCTGATCTCAGGCGTGATTGAATGTGGAAACACTCTTCTAATAATATATTTATAATGTTCTATAATGTGCCACTCAAATGGAGGCCATATTCACCAACTATAGTTCCGCCTACCGACAATCTGGTGAATTAAGATAATATGTGGGGAAATGAGTTTCTGCATCAGAAATCAATTCGCCCTTAGCAGTGCTATAAGATGTGTGGGTTATCTCCATCCAGGGTCCGATCAATACTTTCCCTTGGACGGTGTAGGGTCGGGTGACTACCAATGTCACCGGTGCCCTTATAAGGCTAAGTTAATAGCCATATTGTGAAGCGCTGTGAGCATTTTCCGAATTGCTCACTCGTCCACTGCCCACTGTTCTTCTGTTAACCATTTGTTTCGGTTTTAACTTAGGCGGATCATCTTCAATGTCAATGTCAGCCAGCTCCCTAAATGCGGCTTCAAACTGTTCCTGGGTTGACTGGTCTGAGTTTCTATTTTCTCTGGATGTCCTTCTCAGAGTTGCGAATCTAATTATTTTTGGAGAACACTGTTGGGGGGAAGGTGGATACCTATCCTCTATATCAACCTTATTATTTTTATTTTCCTTGTTATTGTTAGGCCCATATGTTTCAGAATGCTTGGCTGGCATCTGATTATGATTTTCCCAACTTGGGGACTGTACCTTGCTACATTTTTCACAGGCCCGCACAAATTGTGCAATATCAGCAGCTACTTGGGGCCAGTAGAATTTTTCCGATGTCCTTTGACGGGTAGTCCCATTTCTCTGGTGTCCACCGTCTGGTACAACATGAGCTTGTGCCATCACTTTTTCCCTGTAGGGGGTTGGTAATACCAATTGTCCCTGTTCTTTGGATCCTGCTCTAGCTTTCCTGAAAAGCAGTCCCTCCTTCAAATAAAATTGTCCTTTCTTAGGGTGTGCATGGCTTGTTGGCAATTTACCAAAGCAAGGTTTTAATGTTTTATCTTTTGCCTGGGCCTTTCTCATCTGCTTATGAGAATAAACTAGTGGTGGTTCCTCCTCCTTTCTACTAGGGGTCGACCTGACCTGAAGCGTGGCCATTACCACAGGTTTTACAGGGCTTCCTAGAAAAACATATTTGCTTTCTAACACCAGCGGGTAATTAGGATCGTCACACACGGCTGCTCTAATCACTCCTTCCACGTACCTTGTCTCTACATTGATCTCGGCTACGGGAAGTGTCATGGTGGATATTCCCTTTACGGCCCCTTGTATCTCCACTTTCTCTGTGGTATACTGTTCAGGGTGCACTAGGGTTGCACTCACAACTGAGTCATATTCTAAACCTGAATCGTAAAGGCACCTAACCTTGGCACCATTACATGTCACTTCTTCACAGATGGGGGGATGTTGAAGATTTATATGATTCTCTGTCAGTTTCTTCTTCCCCTTGTCCACTGTTATCATGCATGCCGCGTGATATGGAGGAACTTTCCTACCACATTCACTAGTATTATGATTATGCATCCTGCATATTTGACAATATTTTCCTTCCTGTCTGAAGGGTTTCCTGTTATCATATTTCCTTTCATTGAATTGTGGGGTTTTATTTTTATAGTCATTTCGTGGCCTATCAAACTGGTGCATACCTTTGTTTTGATCTCTATGATCAAATTCATTAAAGTTTTGTGGTGCCTGATAATTGTCTACCTGCCTCTTCTTATTACCTGTTACTTCTGCCTGAGCTGCTTGATATCTTTCAGCGACATTCAGTAACTCACCCAGTCTCTCTGCACCTTGTTCCATGAGAAACTTTCTCAGGTCTGGAGCCATGGACTCTCTTAATTGTTCTATAAGGATCATTTTCTTAAGATCTTGGGTTTTCCCCAGAGAAGTCCATTTCTCCAAGTATGTCTCTAACCGTGCAGAGAACTGGTGATAGGTTTCACCTGACAGTAGTTTAGCATTCCTACATTTTTTTCTATAAAATTCACCATTCTTTTCATATCTTAACAAAAGAGCCTGCTTTAGCATGTCATAATTTTCTTGATCAGCTCTGCTCATTTTGGCGAAAACTTCATAAGCCATACCACGAAGCCCTTGTGATAACTTTAAGCTCCACCTTTCTCTCTCTAACCCATACGTGGTAGCTAACAGTTCATATCTATTTAGATAGCTCTCAATATCATCGTCTTTCTCAACAAAATGATCTAAATGAAAGTTCATAGCTGAGGTTGAGGCTCCCAGACTAGCAGTAGCATCGGAGGTAAAGGGACTGGCACCATTTTCAGGAGCATGGCCTTGAAACTCAAACTCCCTTAGTCGTAACTCATGTTCCCTTTGTAATCTCTTCTCCTCCTTTTCTGCTTCCCTCTCTGCAGTCAATCTTCTTTCTTCTCTTTCTGTAGCTTGCCTTCTTTCCTCTGCTTCTCTTTCTGCAGCTAATCTTTTGTCTTCCCTTCCGGCAGTCAATCTTTTTTCCTCTCTTTCTGCCTCCAGTGCCTTAGCCTCAGCCTCAATCTGCAACCTCTTAATTTCCTTTTCAGCCTCTAACTTTCTTTCAGCTTCAAATTTTCTTTCTTCACGTTCAATAAATTTGTCACATTCAGTAGTGACATAAGCAATCATAACTTGTACCTCCATTCCTAACTCTTTTGCAGTCTGCACAGCAGCAGATCGAAATTTGGCCAGGTCCGCCATTTTCTAACAGGTAAATGTATAAAATATTTAACTAAACAATTTTATCTATGACTAATTAACTAAGGACAACCACAGGCACTGAGAGCTCAACCTTATTTATTTTCACCCAAGGATACCTTTTAAATTTTTATTATTTCCAATATATATAATAGGAGAAAGTTCAATATCCCGGGAGCGAGACCCCAATATATGTGGTAAAGTGGGATGTTATAAATATTTACAGGGGACTTAGTGTACTGACTGAGATCAGCTGTGAAGGTATCTGTATCTAATAAGTGTGGTGTATTACAGATGACCTTACTTGCTACCACATTTATACCTCAGTCAGAATTATTCTGGAATATTGTGATGACTACGTTGAATGTCTAGGGTTATGAAAATGATGAAGTGTAAGTCACAACAACAACAGACAGATAAACAATTTAATTTATTCCACAACACTTTACAACACTGTGACACTCACACACATAAAACACTCTATAAGACTATCTTAAATGAGTCAAGTGTAAAGTTTAAAAATATATGTATTAATTCATTTCAATAATAGATATCCTGATTCAACTACACAGTGAACCAGGAGTCACAATCCAATGTAATTACAAGTTATATGTACACAATTTATAGTTATGATCTTTGTATTGACATATTTTATTATTATTATCCTATGTGTGTAAGTTGTGAAGTGGTACTATGAGGTAATACTGGCTTGTTCAAGCTTGGTTGTTGTTTTTCATCATGACTTCAAGTGTTTGCTTATGGTGGAAATAGTATTGGGAAAAGTTCACAGTTCCTGTCAATTGAAACAATTTATTGTCCCTCTTTCTTTAATATAATGTCAATTTTAGAGGGGGGTACATAAAATTTAGCTGCTCTGGCCACAGAATCTTATCTTCTGTGAGGGCGGCAGGATACAGACTCCTCTGCTCGCTTGCTTCACCGTGTTCTTGAGACACCTCACTAGTCGCTATCTGGACCAAGGGGTATGCTATCAGCCTCTGGATTCAGCAAAACTCAGACCAGGTGCTGCTTCAATAAGTTAGGACCACGGTCCCTGAAACAAGAAGGTTGTACCTCCTACTTCAGAACTAATTTATAATCTATTTCCACACTGAACACAATACATAACAAACACTGAGTTCAGAGCGGTAGGCCAACTGCTAGCTTCATCTGAAACAATTTACACCAGTATTCTTCTCCTTAATGGTTACTACGCCTCTGCAATTCCAGCATTAGTTCCTTCTAGTCAATAAGATAGGTGTCAGTATACTATTTGGTGATCCCATGCATTTATACTTCTCTCCGACAAGTTTTGTTCAGATTGGAGCACTATCTAGGCTTTGCCTCATGTTTGCTACTGAACCACACACATATACAGATATAAATTATCAATTCACATTCAATTTTCATCAAAAAGATATCAAATATGTCAATCTTACCACAATTCATGGAAATAATAAACAAATACGTTGACTGGCGATGAATAATGGCACAAATTCCGATCCGCCTCTGTCCCAGGCTTTTATTTAGAAAAATATGAGCTGGTTCTCAACGCACTGTTTCTTAGTAAGTTTATTTTAAAATGTGGCACTGAACAGACGCTCCTAATTGACTATATCAGCGGGTCTAGCCAATAGGACCATGTTTACGAAAGCTTTTGAAAAAATTTACCCTTCTTGCGTTTCCCCTAACAACCAAAAATAGTATCTGCAATCCGACTAATCGTGTTTAGCCTTACATATCATTCCCTCCAATCAAATCGGATTTAACATGGTGGCCTATTTCCCGTAAAATGGTGGTTTCAAAACATGCCACTGTGCGATTATGATTTGGTGTTGTCTGACAGCACCACTCTAGTATTATGGCTATAATTTGTTAATTCCTAGACTATTTGCGTAACACTTAACATATTCTTTGTCAGCAAGTCCTAAGGAACCCAAATATATAAATTTAATGGAGCTAAGTGGCTGCGTTCAAAATATGCATTTTCTAGGATAGTCGTGTATTTTTTATTTTTTTTTTATGTTTAGAACCGCCACCTGTCCTGCCTTTTCGACTGTTCTGTCAGACTAATGTCAGGATTTCAGACGTAAAACAGTATTGAGTCATGTTTCCTAATAAGCATTAACCAGGTTTTTTAAAACCTTACCGTGTATTGGTAGTGTTTTTTATCACTGTCCATCTGAAAAAAAGTTAGTGCTTCATGCCTTTCGCGTTGGGGGTGGCATTAATTTTAATCGCGAGACGCGTGTTAGTGTTGCATACGTCCTCCGTTCAGCCCTCTCTCTTTCTACCCTAAGTTCATCTGTCTTCATTACGCAGTGTATAAAATGAAATTAATGCTAGTATTAATCTAGGTCATTAATCAGCTTGCGTATCTCAAGGTTTTCTAAGAAAGATAGTACTAGTTTTATTTGTAGAACGCGTGTATTGATGCAGTAGGCTTTAACTATCAAATGTGAAAGCGTTACACTATGCAGACGAAGTAGAAAAAGGGGGATCTCGAGTACAGTCATTGTGACAGCACTGTTCTTTACCATTCTTCTTTCCCTTTTATTGAATTTATGTGTTAGGCTTTACATTTACCTTTTAATTTATATATGTGGATTTAGAATGTTTCACGACACACATACATACACATTCTCTTTCTTTCCTTTCTGTCTATGTGTGCTACATGTGTGAGTTTGTGTATTTTCCTGCGAAACAGCATCTGTGAATGTGTTGGTTAAATGTGTTTCAGTGAAGTGGGAGCGTATGTGTGTGTGTGTGTGTGTGTGTGAAATCTCCACCCCTCACTCCCGGCACATTTAGAAAATGCGCCATCTGGTAAGATAAAGATTTTTAAACGAAACAGTAGCCCATGCGTCACAACACCATCTTGTCAACTAAACCCGAGGAATTTGTAATCCCAAATTTAAATAATCTTCTTGGCCACATAATCTTCCAGTGTGTCTGAAAATTTAATGTAGCCGGATTATGCAGTACTTTAAGGCCGATTTACAATTCAGGTTTAACCTTAAGTCTTCTCAAACGTGGACACTCAATAGCAGTTGTTTTCGAATCTCTCCTAACAAAACTCACGCCGAGTCTCAAGTCATTAACCGTAGCTTTCAGGTTGAATCTAAAACTGTTTATAGTCACAATAAAGGTAAAGATCGTCCAGTTACAGCATGTACTGCCGTAGAGGAGTGAAGTGTTAGATGTTTCACTATACTAGGTCCAGCATCGAGAGGTAGGGTGACCCAGAGGCGGATCTACTATAAAGCTAATGAAGCTCGAGCTTCAGGGCCCTCAAGTCCAGTTTTATCTATAATTCGTTTCTTTCCCCATCCTGGTAATCTTTTTTTTTTAAAGGGGCCCCTACAAGAGTTCAAGCTTCAGGGCCCCCAAAATGTAGATCCGCCACTGGGGTGACCAGTTCCCTTCCTCGCTGCCTTTTTTCCTTACCTGACTCAAGAGTAAAGTCAAGTACCCATTTACAGCTTGGTTGACTGGAACGTGTCGATACCGTGAATCGAACCTTGCACCTGTGCCACGAGAGACGAGAGCTCTAAACACTCTGTCAATCGTACGCTTATAGTCACAAAAGTGTATTAACTTACTTACTTATTCGTTCCCTTCTACCGTGAGGTGTGGAGGTAAGTGTATTAACAATTATTTTTATTAAAACAATCTCACACCAGTCACTAGAAATATAATGAAAAGTAATATCTATTTTTGGCATTTTATAAACTGACTGCTGTCATGTGATCAAACTTCGTTGGCACAAATGTTTAGTCGATTTAATCGAAACGGTCTATGTCCCGTACCCACACCCCCCCCTCCCCCCCCCCCCAAAATGAGTGCGTTGTGGAACGAGGACGGCGAAGTTGGTTCGCCAAAATGGGCGAGTGCCGTTCGAGTCGAGTGACTAAATTTAAAAAAAAAAATTAAGTCTAGGTTGTGACCGTGCGTGTTGATGGTGTAAGCGTATAGTGGATGGTCGATCACTGTCCTATCAGTGGGTGGTTAATGATAATGGTGATGCTATCTACGAAAACAAACAGCTGTACGAAGAGATGCTGGATGATAATAAACTCATGCTGAACAGATTTCACTCTAACAGCAGTGAAACAGGAAAAACTTGGAAAGGTTTATTTACATCTTCAAAACTTGCAGACCATCAAGTGGAAGGGGGATTTATTTTACCCAATCTTCCACTGCAGTATACATCCTTTATACAGCACTTTATTTTCATAATGATATCACAATAACATCCTTGCTTCCTTCTTTCATTCTTTCCTCGTAGTTTTTGTTTCTTCTCCCTATATATCTGTCTCTGCTGTCTTAGCCTAACTGGCTTGAGAACCGTTGTAAACTTCTTATTTTGATTGTCGCGGAACTTCTCTCACTCTGAGTTCTAAATACTAGTTTTTTCTTCTGACCAAAGTTCTATCTTCTATATCGACTGTGTGATCGCTTTGGGTATCTTGCACTAAGACTGGCCTACACCGCCAGGGTTGATTATTTCACATGTCTATCAGCTACTACAGTTTATGCATACCTGCTTGATCTTGAAACAAAACATCTTGCACACTTCTTGAAAATATACGTAAACTGGTCTAAAATGCATCAAGCGGCAATTTGCTATCATGATGGCATTTTGAGCGCCCAGAGAGCTCGACAGCAGTGCAATCTTTTGTGGACACAAAAGGCAACCAAACTATGGCATGCTGTCTTAATCACTACCCGAAAATAGCTCACCATTCTGTACTTTAACACATGGGAGAAAACACATTCCCATCTTACGCCTATCGCGTCTTTTTTTTTTTTTAATGTAAAACTTTTGCCTCGTTTTGGAGATGCGCGTCCCATTCAACCTAGTCGGTTATATTAGGGCGCATGTCCGAATATAAAAGACCCATAGGTCTGGAGATTATGAATCTGAACTGACTACTTATTTTATCAGATTTACCATTACCCTTCATAAACCCTACAACTCGAGCTTTTGTCACGAACCGTTCACTCAAAAACCCGGGCATCTTGCTCTGTTCACATTATTCCTTTGCAAAAACAACTCACCACAAATTTCTAAGGGACATAATAACAATTTGTCTCCCTTCGCTACATAAATCTATACTCCATCTATTCTTCTCCCCTTACATCATTTTACATTCTTCTTCTTCTTTGCTCCTTAGCCGCCGACCGTCAAAGCAGTCAGTGGCCATCACGCCTGGTGGCGTCTTGTAGGGTAACAACGAATTGATTCCACTTTGCTCGGTCGGTGGCCATCCTTCGTACAGTGCCCCAACTCTGGTTCATTCTTTGCATCTCAGCTTCCACAGTCCTCCGCCAAGTTGTTTTTGGTGGACCTCTCTTTCGTTTTCCTTCAGGGGTCCATAGCATAGCTGTTCTTGTGATGGCATCCGGGTCTCTTCTGAGGACATGGCCAACCCAGCTCCAGCGTCTGCCAGCTATGATGGTGTGCATGTTTTCTTGCTTGCTCCGAGTAAGCAGATCTTGGGTAATGATGGTCATTTTACATAGCGTATGCAAATTTGCTAAACTATATCTACAACTTTCCGACTTTCTATATCCTAAATACACGACCTATCTTAAGGGGTTACACGTTCTGATATAACCAACAACTCCATGTACATGGTAGATGGTTGAAAGGGGCGTGCTACAAAGGAAAGTAGCAAACACATTAATAAAAAAAAAAAAAATCTTAAGGGGCGAACTTATAGAGTTGCCTTCCTTAGCTGCAAACTACAACCGCTCATATTATTATCCCCCATATTAGTAAAATCTACCAGTGTGTTCTTTTTATACACAAACTTCCTAACCCATATTTTGATACTCAGTCTGTACAGCTACCCCTAAAACTTCACCCTCTGATTACACGTTAACATTTTGATCATCTTTTAGACATTCTTCGATACACAGAGAGGACATCACTATCTTCGTACGATCGCAATATACTAAAATGGTTCGTACAAAGCCACAAGCAAAAAAGAGGAAAATCTATAGGAGCCCGCCAGCATTTGACAGCAAACATGAATCTACAAAGAACAAAGACAGTCAGCCGGAGCACGACTGCCCCAATTACTCGCGTCGGGGCCGGTCCTTCTCAGAAGCCGAACAACGCAACCATTAACTCTACGACCGATGAGCAGCCCACTGCTTTTAAGGCAGAGGATAACCGGGCTCCGAAGCCTGACAAAGCAACATCACCGCTAAAACAAGATGTCGAAGTGGTTGCTCCATCGTGCAGTGACCAGGCAACATCTGCAAAACATGGCCAAAACACTTCGACGACAGAGGGTAACAATGCTCTAAAGCCCGACAAAATACTGTAAATCCACCGCCAAAACAAGATGTCATAGTCGAGTCTCCATCATGCAGTGACCAGTCAACTTCGGTGAAACTAGACCAGATTCAGACGAGCCAGAACGTGAATCCGTCCCGCAGACCACACGCTCAAACTGAGACGGAAGGCGGAACGTGCCAGCTTCGCAAGCAAATAAATGCCGTTTCTCACGAGGCACTACAGGAGAGGATCATTAAGATCACTCAGATGTCGGGAAGTGAGGCCTCGCTCAGGGCCCTACCCGAAGATAAAGTGATCGGTATCGTCGGGGCAATAACGGGCAGGAGGAGTATAACTAGAGTTGCAAGACACGAAAACGGAGTTGTAATAGCTCTAAATAACACGGAGAAGACAAACCAACTGATGGTCGAACTAGAGTCCGGACACAAAGAAGTCCAGCTGCACACCAGATTAAAGTTACTGTGGAGATCTACAAGAAGACTAAAAAGATAGTTGTAAGAGGGGTCGACAAAGAATTGGTCTACACAAGAAGTCCACAGCCGCCTGCAAACAGAAAATAAGAATGTCAAAATAACACAGGTTGAAAGACTGAAGACATGGGACAAGAAGGACACAAACCTAGTTATCCTAACTATTGAAGGGCTTCAAGACCAAGTCAACTTAACCTAGACGATAGATGTCGAAAAACAGAAGAGTACATTCCTCCTTGTCGTAGATTTTATTGAGATAGGTTGAAGATGTTTAAGGTCCCGTCTGAACAGAGCTGATGACGGTAAACTATGTGAGAATAAGGGGTAAGAAATAGCTTTATTTTTCACAAGGGGGTGAGAGTGTAAGAGAAAGGACAGTCTCTGGATTGAGTAATTGCTCTAACCCCAGCCTATCTCACGACAATATTTAACTAGACTCCCTTTCTCTCCTGGTACATATATATCAGTTACACTTCACTTACATATACACAATTCTGTGACATAATACGTCCAGACGTGAACCAAGCTATGGATAACATATAATGGGCAGAGGTTTGACCAACACGATAACTTAGGTTTGTTATGTTTATTATCTTAAAGAAATCACATACAACAATATTAACTATCATAAGGTATAGTTTACAGACATAAAAAATGCAAGAAAATGTATTAACCCAATAGGCTCTCCTCTACTGTAAAGGAATCCCAAAGTAGATCCTGACAGAGGTAATTAACCCAAAAGATTACAGTTAATAATAATATATATAGGGATAGACGATAAAGTAAAAGAACCAAGTCTCTAGTTAATCTATCCTGAAACAAAGAAGACAAGAAAATGATATAACAGTATTTGCGAACCCGAAATGACTGAAGTGAGTATAATGATTATACAAAATATGAAATATTCATTTTCTCTTTCTTACAGTCTGTCGGTCTGTGGCCACAAGCAATCAGCAATCACATTTACCTACTACTCTTTAACACATCTGTGTATCTTTGACATATTTCAGGGTGGTGCTATCCAAGGGACCCCAGTTCCTCCAAGAATGATTAATTTTTCCTAATGGGGAACGTCCGCTTAAATAATGCTAATATTATGTGTCAAAAAATCACGTCAGGTAGGGCAGGTAAATATATATTTGCGATCAAAGTGTTCACCGTGGGCAGCACACAGATGTCCGATATTTTAAGGATAATGTCTGGTGGGTACACTGTTAGAAAACCAATAAGGATAAGCAAAGGATCTCCTATCTGTTTTTATCTCTCACTCGGGGGTTGGGTGCCGGTTATGGACCCAAGTATTCCTTTTTCTGGATAAATCCACTTGAGAAAAGAAAAAAAACTACGATAGTCAGTATTCTGGAAACAATGTTTATATATATATATATATATATATATATATATATATATATAGATATTTGGCCACCACAGGCGGATCAGATTTGCTGTGAACAATCTGGGTAATTTCTTGTCCAGTTCTGATTTTTATATTCTTTAAAATGTTTATATGTGGGAACTTTCTCTCTGTAAGAAAACCACAAGAGAACCGCACAGGTCCAAATCTAGGACCCAATAATATTTTAAGAATGTTTCTGGAGCTATTCAGACCGCTAGATCACAGGGTTGATCGCCTAGATGTAGAAAAACAAACATTTTAACAA
This sequence comes from Oreohelix idahoensis, assembly GCA_024509875.1. Taxonomy (NCBI): domain Eukaryota; kingdom Metazoa; phylum Mollusca; class Gastropoda; order Stylommatophora; family Oreohelicidae; genus Oreohelix; species Oreohelix idahoensis. Next base: position 840,530 of record JAMPIV010003254.1, on the reverse strand, counting down.
TGATATCATTATTATATTCTACACTCGTTAGGTAAGACCTCTAGATCACTCCGGTATTAAATTATGTTTAAAACCCACAAAACTCTAGTAATTTTCAAAATTACGCATGATGAATAAAAGTATATTTATCTCTAATCATCAGTCGCCTAGCGTATATTAATTAATTTAAAGCGTCTCTTACTGGGGGAATAGCAAGAAATTAAATTTTTTAATATGCTTATTTAATAAACACAGAAATCCCAGTGAAAAACATTAACACGTTAAGGCACTCCAAATTCTAATATATATATATGATTACCGCCACACAAGGAAAAATTGACACTCTCCACGAAATCTAAAAGGAATTATCTTTATATAAAACTCCAAGATTCGCGCTAGAAGATATCACCAATTCCTGGGGCCAGACTGATAAAGAGTTTTCTAAAACTGCGCAAATATACTGAATCGGCCCGATGTCCCCCGGTCTGGCAAACGCGCACCTGCGAATTTCTTCGTCCATTCTATTATCAGGTGTTAAACAGAGGTTTCATTTCTCGGCTCTGACATGGTAACGTGATCTCCGGGGGTCTGCCTCTCTGTGGGAATGTCAGTAAGAGATACCTCCGCGAGAGAAGACAACAAAAGGGCGAATGTCCAGATAACTTATGGCATACCAAACCAGCAATCGTGGGAATGACTCGAGTTGTTTAGTTGTAAGAGAGAAAAGGGGGACTGAAGGATTAAAGAAAGAGAGGTCCGATTTTCATACGTCACAGTCGTCCCCTCTTAAAGACATGAAACCATTTCATGTTTCATTTATGACAATAGAGCTCTCTTGATCAGTAACTTGTAGGTGATTGTTGTTTTCGCTTTCCACCTACTTTTCCATGCTCCAATTTCTACTCATAAAATCTGCTCCCACGTTCTGTTTTCCCGGAATGTATTCCACTTTGAAAGAGTACACGCTTAGTAGCAAGGCCCAGCGCATGATCCTCGCGTTGAATTCCTTATTCGCTCCAAGAAAAGCTAAAGGAGCGTGGTCTGTTTGCACCGTGAATGTTACTCCGTAAAGGTATTCATGGTATTTCCTTATGCCATGAACAAGTGCTAGACACTCTCTTTCAACGGTGGAATAGTTACGTTCTGCAGCATTCAGTTTACGACTGCCATACGCAACTGGAAATAACAGATTCGGATCGGTGTCATCTGCTTGGAGCAGGGTTGACCCGATGCCCTGACCCGAAGCGTCGACCCGCAATATAAAAGGTTTCTTGAGGTCAGGTAGTCTCAAAATGGGGTATTCAGACAATTGACCTTTTAAAGTGACGTAAGCTTGTTCGCACTTCGAATCCCAAATAACCTTGTCCGGGCGCCATTTTTTTGTAAGGTCAGTAAGGGGGGCCGTTAGCCCGTTGAAATTCTTGATAAATTTCTGATAGTAAGCACACAGTGATAGAAAAGAACGGGTGTCTTTCTTCGTTCGGGGTCTTTTTGCTGCAACTATTTTCTCAATGTTCTTGGTAACTGGCCACATGCAGCCTTGAGAAATGGTATGTCCCAGGAAGTCTAGCTTTTGAAATCCGATGAGACATTTGCTAGGTCTGGCTGTGAGACCAGTTTCCTGTAGTCGCCTGAAGAGCATAGCAACCGTAGCAATATGTTCATCATAGTTTTCCGATGCAATTAATATGTCATCCATGAAATTATGGATATGGGGACTTTGCAAGGGTTCTAAAAGCTTCCTCATCATTCTGGTGAAGACTCCTGGTGCGTTGTGCAATCCGAACGGCATTACGTTGAAAGTGTAGTGTCCTTCACTGGTGCTAAAAGCTAACAAAGGCTTAACTTCCTCCTTGACTGGTATTTGGTAGTAACCTTTACTCAAGTCAATCTTTGAGAAAATTCTTGCCTTGCTAAGCTTAGTGAACAGCTCAGAAGCGCTCTGTAGAGGTTCGGGCTGGAATTCCGTTACTGTGTTAAGTAAACGGTAATCTATGCACAGCCGAACTTCCTTATTGGGCTTCTGTAACAGTACTACACTCGAACTGTAAGGAGAGGTAGACTCACTGATAATTTTGGCTTGACATAGCTTGTCTATCTCTCCGCGTAGTGCATCAGCTTTAGCGTACGGAATGGGGTAAACTCTGGTTCGAACAGGGGTCTCGTTGGTCAGTTTCATATCGAATTCTATGAGATTTGTTCGACCAGGTACATCCGTTAAGACTGCAGTGTACTGTTTCAGTAGCGCCCTGGTTTCTGTCTGTTGTGCTTCCGAGAGATTTTCGCCGAATTTGACATCTTTGAAAGATTCCGTTTGTTGCAATGGATACTCCATGCAACTATCGTCATCTTCCTCATTTTCCGTCGCTATGGCGACCGCCAGGAGATGTTCGGAGGACGGCACCGGTCTTTCCAAGTATTTCTTTAGCAGATTTACGTGGTAGACCTTCTCCTTTCCTTTAATAGAGATCTTGTAGTTAGTGCGGGAGATCTTTTTAAGGACGGTAAACGGCCCTTGCCATCCGATGCGAAGTTTGTTGTTTCCGGTTGGAAGTAGCAACAAAACTTTCTCCCCTGGTTGGAGTTCTCTCTCTTTCGCTGCTTTATTGTATCGTTGAGCGTGCTTTGCGCGTGCTTTCTTAAGGTTGGTTGTTGCTAGGTCCCATCCTAGTTGTAACCTTTCCTTGAGCTCTGATACATATTTGCTTGCTGAGACGACTGTCTCGTCAGCCTTATGGTCTGTCAGGGACCGAAGTAAGGCTTCTAGCGGCCCCTTATTAGGTCTGCCGAATAAAAGTGTAGCTGGTGGAAATCCTGTAGATGCCTGGGGAACCTCCCTGTAGGCGAATAAGGCTGCAGGAATGAAAAGGTCCCAATCTTTAGGTTTCTCTTGTCCCAGCTTACGTAACATCATGGTGAGGCTGCCGTTAAAGCGCTCCACGAGCCCATTTCCGGCCGGATGGTAGGGGCTTGTGTGGATGTGTTTGGCCCTCAAGATCTTAAAGATCTCCTCCATTAACAGGCTACGGAATTGGGATCCGTTATCTGTCAAAACTTGTTGAGGGAATCCCAACCGTGTAAAGATTTGCACGAGGGCTTCTGCGACATGCTTGGAATCCGTGCATGTTAGCGGTATAGCTTCTGCCCACATAGTGCATGTGTCGACTAAGGTCAGGATAAACCTGTTCCTTCGTTTAGTCCTTTCTAAGGGTCCTACAATGTCGACAGCAACCCGTTCAAATGGAGTCCCCACTACTGGCATTTCACCCATAGGAACCGGGGGTGTCCAATGCTTGGGTGCCACACGTTGGCACTGGGCGCAGGATTTAACGTACCTGATAATATCAGAGTTAATTCCTGGCCACCAGTAGTAGGTTTTTATTCGCTGAATAGTGGCATTTTGTCCCATATGTCCGCTAAAGGGAAGAGAGTGCCCCATTTCTAAGATCTGGCTTCTGTACTGCTTCGGTACTAGGAGCTGGTTATGCCCTTGATCATGTTTGCCCGTTCTGCGATACAGTACACCATCCTTAGAGAAGATGTCTCCGTTGTGTCTGGGGTCCTTAGCCATGGGCAGTTTCCTAAAGCAGGGCTCCAAGGTAGGGTCCTTTTGTTGCGCCTCTTTTAGTTCCATAGGTAACAAATTTGGCGCAGGCTCCCGTTCCTTCCGGGCTTGCCCTCTTGTGGTTACTGCTGCCACAATCGGCTCTTTCGGTCTCCCAATAAACACGTATCTACATCCAAGTATAACTGGGTAGATAGGATCATCCATAATGGCCGCTTTAATAACACCTCTGACAAAATCAGAGTGTATTTCCACCAGTGCGATGGGAAGCGTCCTGGGTGCGTCACTCTTGAAAACTCCACTAAGTTTGACGGTGTCTTCTGTCTCTTGACCGGGTTTGACCAGGTGCCTTGCGACTATACAGTCAAAGGATAAACCCGTGTCAAAAAGACAAGATGTTGAAGTCCCGTTCAAAATAACAGTTCCTCGCGTTGAGGGCCTCTCCCCCTCAGGTTGAGAATCACTGACATTGATTCTTCCTTGCGAGGCTGTTTGCAAGCATCCGATGCGATTTGGCCCGGTGTGCTTGCCCTGATCAGATGTCCCGTGCGCAGGGGTTTTCCCTTTGTCACCCTGTCCTTTCTGGCCGCGCTGCCACGTAGGACGGTGGGGTTGATCAGGATTGTTGTGGGTGGGATATCTGGTTTTGAAGAATTTCGATTTTTCCTGTGGAGGATGTTGGGGTACGGCTTCTCGTTGGTTATGGTGATGGGAAGAATGGGAAGACTGCTCTAGATTATTTTTTCGAGCAGGCTCATCTGTCGGTTTGCGTTTGGTGCTGGGAAGCTCGGCCATAGCATTTATGTACCGTTCAGACTTACTGAGAATGTCATCTAACTTGACTGCGCCTTGTTCAGCCAGGAATCTACGGGTTTCACTTGACAAAGTGGTTTTTATTTGTTCTATAAGAACGAACTCCTCAAGACCTTCGTAGGTGAGAGGGAGCTCGGAAAGCTCCATGCACTTTGTCAAATATCCCTTCAGCCGTGAAGAAAACTGCTGAAATGTTTCAGTGCTCTCCTTTCTGCTGTTTCTGAACATTTGTAGAAACTTACGAGCGTTCATTTCGAAATGCTCCAGTAAAGCCTTCTTTAGCATGTCGTAGTTGTCTTGACTGCTTCCCAGTTTCATGTAGACTTCATAAGCACTACCTTTCAAAGCCTGTGAAAGCTTTAGGCACCACCGGGAACTCTCTAACCCATACAGATTTGCCATTCTCTCAAATTTTTTCTAGAAACGAGTCAATTTTCTCATTGGGGCTTGGGAAGGGTTCCAGGGCGAAAGACATAGCTGTGAGTTGGGGAGAATGAGTGCTGGAGTGATCAGTTAACGATGAATGGGGAGATGACGGCTCTCCATTGCTGGAAGTAGAGGCAGCCCCACGACTTTGGACTTCTAGAGCCTTAAGCGCCAACTCGTGCTGTCTCTCCTTCTCTCGTTCCTCGTATTGTCTCTCCTTCTCTCTTTCGTTTGCCCTGCGAGCTTCCATCTCTGCCTCAATTTTCTTCTGCTCTAATAGAGATTGACGCTCTTCCGCTTCTTTCCTATCCGCTTTATCTTCCTTCTATCTAGCTTCTGCTACTTTCTGCTCCGCGTCATATCGGTCAAGTTCTGTGTTGTCGAACGCGGTCACTTCCTCTCCTTGCAATACTGTCTCCCTTGCTTCCTCTCTCAGCATAGTCCTAAGTTTTACACGCTAAGCCATGTTAGAGAACTGAATGCCACTCACCCGAGGAAAAAAGAAGGAAAGAAGGAGAAAAACTATATCCTTAGCCGCTTACGAGAAAAACCAACAAAGATGTTATTCTTTACCCTGAGATACCTCCTCCTGTTATCAGTTTACTAATCTATCGCTGTTATCTCTGGCACTTAGGCTCCTAATACAGACGACTTAATCCAAAAGTGGTAGATCAGATAACCTGGAAAAACTACTATTACTAACGGTGGAGAAAAAATATTTTTATTTAAAAAACAATTTAAGGAGAAAAAAAAATGTCCTTAAAAAAAATTAAACTCCACCCCAAAACTCGCCCACTGAAGTCAGTTAAGAGAAGAGACGTTATTAACTTGACTAAAAGTCAGAACAAGCCGTCCTTTGCTTAGCTCAACTCTGCTGCTTCAAAAAAAACCCTAATGATTGATAAACAATCACGCGAAATAGCGGTCTGTTACAGAATTACCAAATATCATATATTCAACAAAGATTATTATCAAAACAAGTTTCCCGTAACTATTGCTGTGGAAAGAAACAAATCCTATATGTGTGTATGGTCAAACACCCAGTAACTAAGAGCGTTGTCTAGGGGGTAATTATTTATTCCTTAAGACAAACTCACAACACACTCTATCTAGATGAAACTTCTGATTCAGTATCAGACTTTAGACATTTATCTAGACTCAAACTTGGATCTTAATCCCACGACGAGCCAACCATTTATGTCGTAGATTTTATTGAGATAGGTTGAAGATGTTTAAGGTCCCGTCTGAGCAGAGGTGATGATGGTAAACTATGTGAGAATAAGGGGTAAGAAATAGCTTTATTTTTCACAAGGGGGGTGAGAGTGTAAGAGAAAGGACAATCTCTGGATTGAGTAATTGCTCTAACCCCAGCCTATCTCACGACAATATTTAACTAGACTCCCTTTCTCTCCTGGTACATATATATCAGTTACACTTCACTTACATATACACAATTCTGTGACATAATACGTCCAGACGTGAACCAAGCTATGGATAACATATAATGGGCAGGGGTTTGACCAACACGATAACTTAGGTTTATTATGTTTATTATCTTAAAGAAATCACATACAACAATATTATCTATCAGAAGATATAGTTAACAGACATAAAAAATGCAAGAAAATGTATTAACCCAATAGGCTCTCCTCTACTGTAAAGGAATCCCAAAGTAGATCCTGACAGAGGTAATTAACCCAAAATATTACAGTTAATAATAATATATATAGGGATAGACGATAAAGTAAAAGAACCAAGTCTCTAGTTAATCTATCCTGAAACAAAGAAGACAAGAAAATGATATAACAGTATTTGCGAACCCGAAATGACTGAAGTGAGTATAATGATTATACAAAATATGAAATATTCATTTTCTCTTTCTTACAGTCTGTCGGTCTGTGACCACAAGCAATCAGCAATCACACTTACCTACTACACTTTAACACATCTGTGTATCTTTGACATATTTCAGGGTGGTGCTATCCAAGGGACCCCAGTTCCTCCAAGAATGATTAATTTTTCCTAATGGGGAACGTCCGCTTAAATAATGCTAATATTATGTGTCAAAAAATCACGTCAGGTAGGGCAGGTAAATATATATTTGCGATCAAAGTGTTCACCATGGGCAGCACACAGATGTCCGATATTTTAAGGATAATGTCTGGTGGGTACACTGTTAGAAAACCAATAAGGATAAGCAAAGGATCTCCTATCTGTTTTTATCTCTCACTCGGGGGTTGGGTGCCGGTTATGGACCCATGTATTCCTTTTTCTGGATAAATCCACTTGAGAAAAGAAAAAAAAAACTAGGATAGTCAGTATTCTGGAAACAATGTTTATATATATATATATATAGATATTTGGCCACCACAGGCGGATCAGATTTGCTGTGAACAATCTGGGTAATTTCTTGTCCAGTTCTGATTTTTATATTCTTTAAAATGTTTATATGTGGGAACTTTCTCTCTGTAAGAAAACCACAAGAGAACCGCACAGGTCCAAATCTAGGACCCAATAATATTTTAAGAATATTTCTGGATCTATTCAGACCGCTAGATCACAGGGTTGATCGCCTAGATGTAGAAAAACAAACATTTTAACAATGATATCATTATTATATTCTACACTCGTTAGGTAAGACCTCTAGATCACTCCGGTATTAAATTATGTTTAAAACCCACAAAACTCTAGTAATTTTCAAAATTACGCATGATGAATAAAAGTATATTTATCTCTAATTATCAGTCGCCTAGCGTATATTAATTAATTTAAAGCGTCTCTTACTGGGGGAATAGCAAGAAATTAAATTTTTTAATATGCTTATTTAATAAACACAGAAATCCCAGTGAAAAACATTAACACGTTAAGGCACTCCAAATTCTAATATATATATGATTACCGCCACACAAGGAAAAATTGACACTCTCCACGAAATCTAAAAGGAATTATCTTTATATAAAACTCCAAGATTCGCGCTAGAAGATATCACCAATTCCTGGGGCCAGACTGATAAAGAGTTTTCTAAAACTGCGCAAATATACTGAATCGGCCCGATGTCCCCCGGTCTGGCAAACGCGCACCTGCGAATTTCTTCGTCCATTCTATTATCAGGTGTTAAACAGAGGTTTCATTTCTCGGCTCTGACATGGTAACGTGATCTCCGGGGGTCTGCCTCTCTGTGGGAATGTCCGTAAGAGATACCTCCGCGAGAGAAGACAACAAAAGGGCGAATGTCCAGATAACTTATGGCATACCAAACCAGCAATCGTGGGAATGACTCGAGTTGTTTAGTTGTAACAGAGAAAAGGGGGACTGAAGGATTAAACAAAGAGAGGTCCGATTTTCATACGTCACACTCCTGTTATGCAGTGCTCAAACTGCCAGCAATTTTCGCACACTTAGAAAACTTGCAGGAGAGAGACAGTTTGTCGGTACTGTGCAGGAAGTCACTCTTACAATGAATGTCCTCACGCGAAAAAGGATACCAACTATAAAGTGAGCAACTCCAACAGAACCTGCGCAAACTGTCTCGGGAACCACGGGGCAAGATACCGTGGCTGTCCGATCTTCTGTGAGACAAAGGCCATACTGAAGGAATCTGTAACCAAAAACATCTCCTTCAGAGAAGCAAGACACCGAGTGGCTTCAGGCGGCACTGCTAAACAGGAACAGCACACAAGAACCCAACTAATAAAACTTACCACAGAGGTGCGAGACATAAAACAAAAACTCAAAGTCGAGAAGAACAGACAGCACAACGAAGACACAGATACCATAAGAGACGAAACAATAAGAGCCTTACAGAACGCCCAGGCAATGCTACAGGACATGAAATCCATTCAAAACCAAATAGGTCGACATAGAAAAACTCGCAGAGCTAAAGGAAGAGAACGCAGAAGTCCTCAAAAGAATTGAAACAGAGAGAAGGATCATCGAGGATATCGTAACAAAAAGCAATCAAGGAAGAGAAAGAAGCATAGAAACTAAAGACAAAATAATTACCGAAACCCTAGAGGAACGCCTACCAAAAAGCAATCAAGGAAAAGAAAGAAGCAAAGAGGCGGAAGACTAAATAATTACCGAAACCCTAAAGGAACTCCTACCAAATATAATAAAGACAGTCATGACCAACACACAGCCGAAAAAGACAACGAGTAGGGACCTAACAGGCAGCTAGTGGTCCTTTTCAGGACCAGTCATTTCCAGGACTAGGAACGTGTTACCAGCGAAGACGTTAACACCCTATATACCCCAATATAACCGTTTTTAACCCTTCAAAGGGTTTTGGTTGAACAGGGTATAACAGCAAAATAACAGACGGAAAAAAAAGATTACAAGATTAAATACTAAATAACCCCATACCTAAGGGTCTTTTATGTTTGGACATGCGCCCTAATGTAACCGACTAGGTTGAACGGGACGAGCCTCGCCAAAACGAGGCAAAACTTTATTTAAAAAAAAAAGGTTACAAGGTTAAGACGAAATCGTTAAAATGACCTGAACTCGTCCGAGTACATTTACTGGAGTCAACAATTCTGCCAGTCATAACTATAAGCTGTGCTAAACGTTGACATCGAGTTATGACCATTAGTAGCGCCAAACGTAATCATCGAGGTATGATGGTAAATTTCCAAAACGTAAGTCTCGTGGGCATTGAATAGCAAATCACAAATTACTCCAAACGTGGACATCCAATCATAAACATAAGTTGTGCCAAACGTGGATTTCCAGTCATAACCATAAATTATGCCAAACGTGGATATCCAGTCATAACCATAAGTTGTGCCAAACGTGGATATCCAGTCATAACCATAAGTTGTGCCAAACGTGGATATCGAGTCATAATTATAAGTTGTGCCAAACGTGGACATCCAGTCATAGCAATAAATTACGCAATACATGGACATTCAGTCATAACAATAAATTACGCCAAACGTGGACATATTATCATAACCATGAGTTCCGGGCATTTCCACATTTTGAGGAAGTGGCGTATCGTCAATGTACGGGGCACCCGGGTGTGACGTATGAAAATCGAGCCTCTCTTTAATTACAACTAAACCTCTCTTTCAACTAAACAACTCGAGTCATTCCCACGATTGCTGGTTTGGTATGCCATAAGTTATCTGGACATTCGCCCTTTTGTTGTCTTCTCTCGCGGAGATATCTCTTACTGACATTCCCACAGAGAGGCAGACCCCCGAAGATCAGGTTACGATGTCAAGAGCCGAGATCTGAAACCTCTGTTTAACACCTGATAATAGAATGGTCGAAGAATTCGCAGGTGCGTTTGCCAGACCGGGGGACAGCGGGGCCGATTCAGTATATTTGCGAAGTTTTAGAAAATTCATCATCAGTCTGCCCCAGGAATTGGTGATATCTTCTAGCGCGAATCTTGGAGTTTTATATAAAGATAATTCCTTTTAGATTCGTGGAGAGTGTCAATATTTTCCTTGTGTGGCGGTAATCATATACACATTAGAATTTTGAGTGCCTTAACGTGTTAATGTTTTCACTGGGATTTCTGTGTTTATTAAATAAGCATATTAAATAGTTCCAGCTGTAATTTAATTTCTTGCTATTCCCCCAGTAAGAGACGCTTTAAATTAAATAATATACGCTAGGCGACTGATAATTAGAGATAAATATACTTTTATTCATCATGCGTAATTTTGTGAATTACTAAAGTTTTGTGGGTTTTAAATATAATTTAATACCGGAGTGATCTAGAGGTCTTACCTAACGAGTGTAGAATATAATAATGATATCATTGTTATAATGTTTGTTTTTTCTACATCTAGGCGATCAACCCTGCGATCTAGCGGTCTGAATAGCTCCAGAAACATTCTTAAAATATTATTGGGTCCTAGATTTGGACCTGTGCGGTTCTCTTGTGGTTTTCTTACAGAGAGAGTCCCCACATATAAACATTTAAAGAATAAAACATCAGAACTGGACAAGAAAGTACCCAGATTGTTCACAGCAAATCTGATCCGCCTGTGGTGGCCAAATATCTATATATACAAACATTGTTTCCAGAATATTGACTATCGTAGTTTTTTTTTTCTTTTCTCAAGTGGATTTATCCAGAAAAAAGAATACTTGGGTCCATAACCGGCACGCAACCCCAGAGTGAGAGATAAAAACAGATAGGAGATCCTTTGCTTATCCTTATTGGTTTTCAAACTGTGTACCCACCAGACATTTTCCTTAAATATCGGACATCTGTGTGCTGCCCATGGTGAACATTTTGATCGCAATATACATTTACCTGCACTACCTGACGTGATTTTTTTGACACATAATATTAGCATTATTTAAGCGGACGTTCCCCATTAGGAAAAATTAATCATTCTTGGAGGAACTGGGGTCCCTTGGATAGCACCACCCTGAAATATGTCAAAGATACACAGATGTGTTAAAGAGTAGTAGGTAAATGTGATTGCTGATTGCTTGTGGCCACAGACTGACAGACTGTAAGAAAGAGAAATGAATATTTCATATTTTGTATAATCATTATACTCACTTCAGTCTTTTCGGGTTCGCAAATACTGTTATATCATTTTCTTGTCTTCTTTGTTTCAGGCTAGATTAACTAGAGACTTGGTTCTTTTACTTTATCGTCTATCCCTATATATATATTATTATTAACTGTAATATTTTGGGTTAATTACCTCTGTCAGGATCTACTTTGGGATTCCTTTACAGTAGAGGAGAGCCTATTGGGTTAATACATTTTCTTGCATTTTTTATGCCTGTAAACTATACCTTCTGATAGATAATATTGTTGTATGTGATTTCTTTAAGATAATAAACATAATAAACCTAAGTTATCGTGTTGGTCAAACCCCTGCCCATTATATGTTATCCATAGGTTGGTTCACGTCTGTACGTATTATGTCACAGAATTGTGTATATGTAAGTGGAGTGTAACTCGTATATATATGTACCAGGAGAGAAAGGGAGTCTAGTTAAATATTGTCGTGAGATAGGCTGGGGTTAGAGCAATTACTCAATCCAGAGACTGTCCTTTCTCTTACACTCTCACCCCTTGTGAAACAAAGCTATTTCTTACCCCTTATTCTCACATAGTTTACCATTATCACCTCTGCTCAGACGGGACCTTAAACATCTTCAACCTATCTCAATAAAATCTACGACATAAATGGTTGGCTCGTCGCGGGATTAAGATCCAAGTCTGAGTCTAGATAAATGTCTAAAGTCTGATACTGAATCAGAAGTTTCATCTAGATAGAGTGTGTTGTGAGTTTGTCTTGTGATTTAAGGAATAAATAATTACCCCCTAGACAACGCTCTTAGTTACTGGGTGTTTGACCATACACACATATAGGATTTGTTTCTTTCCACAGCAATAGTTACGGGAAACTTGTTTTAATAATTATCTTTGTTGAATATATGATATTTAGTAATTTTGTAACAGACCGCTATTTCGCGTGATTGTTTATCAATCACTAGGGGTTTTTTTTAAGCACCAGAGTTGAGCTAAGCAAAGGAAGGCTTGTTCTGACTTTTAGTCAAGTTAATAACGTCCCTTCTCTTAACTGACTTCAGTGGGCGAGTTTTGGGGTGGAGTTTAATTATTTTAAGAAAAAACTTTTTTCTCCTTAAATTGTTTTTTAAATAAAAATATTTTTCTCCACCGTTAGTAATAGTAGTTTTTCCAGGTTATCTGATCTACCACTTTTGGATTAAGTCGTCTGTATTAGGAGCCTAAGTGCCAGAGATAACAGCGATAGATTAGTAAACTGATAACAGGAGGAGGTATCTCAGGGTAAAGAATAACATCTGTGTTGGTTTTTCTCGTAAGCGGCTAAGGATATAGTTTTTCTCCTTCTTTCCTTCTTTTTTCCTCGGGTGAGTGGCATTCAGTTCTCTAACATGGCTGAGCGTGTAAAGCTTAGGACTATGCTGAGAGAGGAAGCGAGGGAGACAGGATTTCAAGGAGTGGAAGTGACCGCGTTCGTCAACACAGAACTTGACCGATATGACGCGGAGCAGAAAGTAGCAGAAGCTAGAGAGAAGGAAGATAAAGCGGATAGGAAAGAAGCGGAAGAGCGTCAATCTCTATTAGAGCAGAAGAAAATTGAGGCAGAGATGGAAGCTCGCAGGGCAAACGAAAGAGAGAAGGAGAGACAATACGAGGAACGAGAGAAGGAGAGACAGCACGAGTTGGCGCTTAAGGCTCTAGAAGTCCAAAGTCGCAGGGCTGCCTCTACTTCCAGCAATGGAGAGCCGTCATCTCCCCATTCATCGTTAACTGATCACTCCAGCACTCATTCTCCCCAACTCACAGCTATGTCTTTCGCCCTGGAACCCTTCCCAAGCCCCAATGAGAAAATTGACTCGTTTCTAGAAAAATTTGAGAGAATGGCAAATCTGTATGGGTTAGAGATTTCCCGGTGGTGCCTAAAGCTTTCACAGGCTTTGAAAGGTAGTGCTTATGAAGTCTACATGAAACTGGGAAGCAGTCAAGACAACTACGACATGCTAAAGAAGGCTTTACTGGAGCGTTTCGAAATGAACGCTCGTAAGTTTCTACAAATGTTCAGAAACAGCAGAAAGGAGAGCACTGAAACATTTCAGCAGTTTTCTTCCCGGCTGAAGGGATATTTGACAAAGTGCATGGAGCTTTCCGAGCTCCCTCTCACCTACGAAGGTCTTGAGGAGTTCGTTCTTATAGAACAAATAAAAACCACTTTGTCAAGTGAAACCCGTAGATTCCTGGCTGAACAAGGCGCAGTCAAGTTAGATGACATTCTCAGTAAGTCTGAACGGTACATAAATGCTATGGCCGAGCTTCCCAGCACCAAACGCAAACCGACAGATAAGCCTGCTCGAAAAAATAATCTAGAGCAGTCTTCCCATTCTTCCCATCACCATAACCAACGAGAAGCCGTACCCCAACATCCTCCACAGGAAAAATCGAAATTCTTCAAAACCAGATATCCCACCCACAACAATCCTGATCAACCCCACCGTCCTACGTGGCAGCGCGGCCAGAAAGGACAGGGTGACAAAGGGAAAACCCCTGCGCACGGGACATCTGATCAGGGCAAGCACACCGGGCCAAATCGCATCGGATGCTTGCAAACAGCCTCGCAAGGAAGAATCAATGTCAGTGATTCTCAACCTGAGGGGGAGAGGCCCTCAACGCGAGGAACTGTTATTTTGAACGGGACTTCAACATCTTGTCTTTTTGACACGGGTTTATCCTTTGACTGTATAGTCGCAAGGCACCTGGTCAAACCCGGTCAAGAGACAGAAGACACCGTCAACCTTAGTGGAGTTTTCAAGAGTGATGCACCCAGGACGCTTCCTATCGCACTGGTAGAAATACACTCTGATTTTGTCAGAGGTGTTATTAAAGCGGCCATTATGGATGATCCTATCTACCTAGTTATCCTGGGATGTAGATATGTGTTTATTGGGAGACCAAAGGAGCCGATTGTGGCAGAAGTAACCACAAGAGGGCAAGCCCAGAAGGAACGGGAGCCTGCGCCAAATGTGTTACCTAAGGAACTAAAAGAGGCGCAACAAAAGGACCCTACCTTGGAGCCCTGCTTTAAGAAACTGCCCATGGCTAAGGACCCCAGACACAACGGAGACATCTTCTCTAAGGATGGTGTACTGTATCGCAGAACGGGCAAACCTGATCAAGGGCATAACCAGCTCCTAGTACCGAAACAGTACAGAGACCAAATCTTAGAAATGGGGCACTCTCTTCCCTTTAGCGGACATATGGGACAAAACGCCACTATGCAGCGAATATCGACTCACTATTGGTGGCCAGGAATGAACTCTGAGATTATCAGGTACGTGAAATCCTGCGCCCAGTGCCAACGTGTGGCACCCAAGCATTGGACATCCTCTGTTCCCATGGGTGAAATGCCAATAGTGGGTTCACCATTTCAACGTGTTGTAATCGACATTTTAGGACCCTTAGAAAGGACTAAAAGAAGGCACAGGTTTATCCTGACCTTAGTCGACACATGCACTTTGTGGGCCGAAGCTACACCGCTAACATGCACGGATTCCAAGCATGTCGCAGAAGCCCTGGTGCAGATATTTACTCGGTTGGGATTCCCTCAACAAGTTTTGACGGATAACAAATCCCCATACCGTAGCCTGTTGATGGAGGAGATCGTTAAGATCTTGAGGAACCAGCACATCTACACAAGCCCTTATAATTCGGCCGGAAGTGGGTTAGTAGAACGTGTTAACCGTAGCCTCACCATGATGTTACGTAAGCTGGGACAAGAGAAACCTGAAGATTGGGACCTTTTCATTCCTGCAGCCTTATTCGCCTACAGGGAGGTTCCCCAGGCATCTACAGGATTTCCACCAGCTACACTTTTATTCGGCAGACCTATTAAGGGGCCGCTAGAAGCCTTACTTCGGTCCCTGACAGACCATAAGGCTGACGAGACAGTCGTCTCAGCAAGCAAATATGTATCAGAGCTCAAGGAAAGGTTACAACTAGGATGGGACCTAGCAACAACCAACCTTAAGAAAGCACGCGCAAAGCACGCTCAACGATACAATAAAGCAGCGAAAGAGAGAGAACTCCAACCAGGGGGGAAAGTTTTGTTGCTACTTCCAACCGGAAACAACAAACTTCGCATCGGATGGCAAGGGCCGTTTACCGTCCTTAGAAAGATCTCCCGCACTAACTACAAGATCTCTATTAAAGGAAAGGAGAAGGTCTACCACGTAAATCTGCTAAAGAAATACTTGGAAAGACCGGTGCCGTCCTCCGAACATCTCCTGGCGGTCGCCATAGCGACGGAAAATGAGGAAGATGACGATAGTTGCATGGAGTATCCATTGCAACAAACGGAATCTTTCAAAGATGTCAAAGTCGGCGAAAAATCTTCTCGGAAACACAACAGGCAGAAGCCAGGGCGCTACGGAAACAGTACACTGCAGTCTTAACGGATGCACCTGGTCGAACAAATCTCATAGAATTCGATATGAAACTGACCAACGCGACCCCTGTTCGAACCAGAGTTTACCCATGCCCGTAACGCTAAAGCTGATGCACTACGAGGAGAGATAGACAAGCTGCGTCAGATGCAGGAATTATCAGTGAGTCTACCTATCCTTATAGTAAGCGAGTGTAGTAAGGAGTGTTACAGAAGCCCAGGTATAAGGAAGTTCGGCTAGTGGACATAGGATTACCGTTTACTTAACACAGTAACGGAATTCCAGCCCAAACCTTACAGAGCGCTTCTGAGCTGTTCACTAAAGCTTAATGCAAAGGCAAGAATTTTTCTCAAAGATTGACTTGAGTAAAGGTTATACCAAATACCAGTCAAGGAGGAAGTTAAAGCCTTTGTTAGCTTTTAGTACCAGTGAAGGACACTACACTTTCAACGTAATGCCGTTCGGATTGCACAACAACTGCATCAATGGTACTTCACCTTGTATGAGGTATGGCAGCTTTTAGAACCCTTGCAAATCCCCATATCCTAATGCCATGGATGAGTTATTAATTGCTCGGTAAACTATGATGAACATATTGCTACGGTTGCTATGTGTGGGTTCAGGCGGACGAGTTTTGCTACAGGAAACTGGTCTCACAGCCAGACCTAGCAAATGTCCTCATTGGATTTTAAAAGCTAGACTTCCTGGGGACATACCATTTCTCATGGCTGCATGTGGCCAGTTACCAAGAAACATTGAGAAAACTTTGTTGCAGCAAAAAGGACCCGAACGAAGAAAGACACTCGTTCTTGAGAGCAGATGGACAGGGGCAGGAAAAGTTAAAACAGCAACAGGAGAAACAGTACTTTACTCTGGAAGAGAGGATGGACAGCACAGTGAAGGCGTAGCCATTATTCTACAGAAAGGATAGAAAGGACATTACTGGAATGGAAACCCATCAACAACAGACTGATACGATTGAGATTGAGAGGGAGATTCACCAACACTACAATAATACAATGCTACGCACCAACGAATGATAGCGATGAGGAGGTCAAGGATGAATTCTATCAACAACTGCAGAAAGAAATGGAAGACACACCTATTTTTTTATAGATATGATCTTGTTATAGTAATGGGAGACCTCAATGCGAAAGTTGGTACACACAATACATATAATGAAAGAACAATGGGGAAATGCGGCAGCGGAACATCAAACGAAAATGGGGATAAGCTAATAAGTTTCTGTAGCATTAACAACCTGGTCATTGGAGGAACACTTTTCCCACATAAGGAAATTCACAAGTTAACATGGAAATCACCAAATGGTCGGGACAGAAACCAGATAGACCACATCATGGTTAACGGCAGATGGAGACATGCATTACAAGATGTGAAGGTAAGAAGAGGTGCAGATGTGGGAAGTGATCACCATTTAGTAGTAGCAAAACTGAAAGTGAAACTAAGAAGGGCTGGACCAACTGTAACTACACAGAAAAGGTTTGACATCAGCAAATTGAAGGACCCCCTTACCAGAAAAGCTTTTGCGGCCGACATTAAGAAACGATATCAATTTGCCAAAAGCCAGGAAAAGACACTAACTGATGATATAGACCAGAATTTTAACACCATATATAAGGAAAGTAGCAAATCATGCTTAGGATTCCAGGAAAGGAAGAAGCAAGACTGGATAACACCAGAAACACTAAACACCATAAAGATGAGAAAGGAAATGAAAAAAAAAAACAGAAGCGAAGTCCCCCAGGTTAAAGCAACTATATAGCGAACAGTACAGTCAACTGGACAGGGAAGTTAAACGCCAAACCCGAGCCAACAAAAGGAATTTCCTAGACGATCTTGCAAAACAGGCAGAAGAGGCAGCACTGAGAAATGAACAAAGCACAGTATACAAAATAACTAAATTCATCAGCGGAAAACAAGGTGCAAACAATATTACATTAGTAAGAGATAAGCAAGGAAATCTCATCAAGACAGCAGAGGGACAGGAAACAAGATGGGCAGAGCACTTCAGAGAAACTATGAACAAGGAAATACCAGAGACACAATTAAATGTTCCTGAGGCTGAAAACGATCTAGATGTAAATACAGACATTCCACGAAAAGAAGAAATCATCACAGCAATCAAAGGGTTAAAGAACGGTAAAGCTCCGGGCCATGATAACTTAAATGCAGAGCTATTTAAGACAGACCCTGAGCTAGCAGCAGAACTATTAGAACCACTATTTGCACAAGTGTGGAAAACGAGGACAACACCATCAGAGTGGAAGAAAGGAATAATTGTCAAATTGCCCAAGAAGGGAGATCTTGCAGACTGCAATAATTGGAGAGGAATCACTCTTCTCTCAGTTCCCAGCAAAATACTAGGCAGGATAATTATCCAGAGAATTTCAAAGGCAGTAGACTACAAACTGAGGAAAGAACAAGCTGGATTTAGAAAGAACAGAAGATGTGTAGACCATATATTCACTCTCAGGAACATTATAGAGCAGTGCTCAGAATGGCAAAGACAGCTTTACATAAATTTTGTTGATTTTGAAAAGGCTTTTGACAGCATACATAGGGACAGTTTATGGAAAATACTGAGGGCTTATGGAATTCCAAGCTGCATAGTGTCAATCATAAAAAGCCTCTATGCCAATTTTACGTGTAGTGTTGGGCAGAGCAATCTAACCTTCGAGG
The DNA here is from genome assembly GCA_024509875.1 of Oreohelix idahoensis. NCBI lineage: Eukaryota > Metazoa > Mollusca > Gastropoda > Stylommatophora > Oreohelicidae > Oreohelix > Oreohelix idahoensis. Next base: position 822,103 of record JAMPIV010003254.1, on the reverse strand, counting down.
TGAAGACAGGAGTACGACAGGGATGCCCCTTATCAACCACTCTATTTTTAACAGTCATAGACTGGGTGATGCGCCAGACAACAGAGGGCAGTCCAAGAGGAATAAGATGGACTACATTTTCTACATTGGAAGATCTGGAATATGCAGATGACATTGCACTGCTGGCACATTCACATCAACACATCCAGGAAAAAACAGATAGACTTAATAAAATTAGCCAGCAGGTGGGCTTGAACATCAATTTAAAGAAGTCTGAGGTCATGACGCTCAATGTGAGCAACCCTGAACCCATATCAGTAAGGAATCAGCAACTGGTACAGACAGATACCTTCACATACCTAGGAAGCATAGTAACACCAGACGGTGGGGCAGGCAAAGACATCAACATCAGAATGAATAAGGCAAGAACAGCCTTCTTTAGCCTAAATAACATCTGGAAGTCCTCCCAATACAGCACAAGCACAAAATTAAGATTATACCAGAGTTGCGTGCTTTCTGTGCTTCTCTATGGTGCGGAATGCCGGAGAGTCACGGAGAAGGAAATGTCAAAATTGTCCTCTTTTCACACAACATGCCTAAGAAAAATTCACCGCATCTTTTGGCCGAATACTATCACCAACCAAGATCTGCTTACTCGTAGCAAGCAAGAGGACATGCACACCATCATAGCTGGCAGACGCTGGAGCTGGGTTGGTCATGTCCTCAGAAGAGACCCCGATGCCATCACAAGAACAGCTATGTTTTGGACCCCTGAAGGAAAGCGAAAGAGAGGCCGACCAAAAACAACTTGGCGGAGGACTGTGGAGGCTGAGATGCAAAGAATGAACCAGAGTTGGGGCACTGTACGAAGGATGGCCACCGACCGTGCAAAGTGGAATCAATTTGTTGTTGCTCTACAAGACGCCACTAGGCGTGATGGCCACTGACTGCTTTGACGGTCGGTGGTTAAGGATCGAAGAAGAAGAAGAAGATGCACCAACAAATGACAGCGATGAAGAGATCAAGGATGAGTTCTATCAACAGGTACAAAAGGAAATGGAAACTGTACCCAGGTACGATCTTATTATAGTAATGGGAGACCTAAATGCGAAAGTTGGAACACATAATAATTATAACGAAAGAGTAATGGGAAAATGCGGCAGTGGAACAGTAAATGAGAATGGGGACAAATTATAAAAATAATAAGCTTCTGCAGTATTAACAACCTGGTCATTGGAGGAACACTTTTTCAACACAAAGAAGTGCACAAGTTAACATGGGAATCACCAAACGGACGAGACAAAAACCAGATAGATGACATAATGATCAATGGCAGATGGAGACAAGCACTACAAGACGTGAAAGTAAGAAGAGGCGCAGATGTGGGAAGTGATCATCACCTAGTAGTAGCAAGACTGAAGGTGAAACTCAGAGCTGCTGGACCAGTTGCAGTCAAACAGAAAAGATATAACATCACGAAACTTAAGGACCCCCTCACCAGAAAAGCGTTCATGGTCGACGTAAAGAGACGATATCTGATTACCAAAAGCCAGGAAAGAACAGAGACCGACGATGTGGACCAGAAATTCAACACCATCTCAACAATATACAAAGAAAGCAGCAAGTCATGCTTGGGATTCCAGGAAAGAAAGAGCCAAGACTGGATAACACCAGAAACGCTAAACACCATAGCGAAGAGAAAGGAAATGAAAAGGAAGAAAACAGAAGCTAAGTCTCCCAGGTTAAAGGCAATATATAATGAACACTACAGTCAGCTGGACAAGGAAGTAAAACGTCAAACCCGTGCTGACAAAAGGACATTTCTGGATGACCTTGCAAGACAGGCAGAAGAGGCAGCACTGAGAAATGAACAAAGCACAGTTTATAAAATAACTAAAGCTATCAGTGGAAAACGAGGTGCAAACAACATAACGTTAGTAAGAGACAAGCAAGGAAATCTCATCACCACAGCACAGGGGCAGGAAACAAGATGGGCAGAGCACTTCAGAGAAACACTGAATAAGGAACCACCAGAGACTCAGCTGAATGTTCCTGAGGCTGAAAGTGATTTAGACGTAAATACAGACATTCCACGAAAAGAAGAAATTATCACAGCTATCAAAGGGCTAAAAAATGGAGAGAAAAAAAAATGGAAAGCGCCTGGTCACGACAATCTGAATGCTGAGCTATTCAAGACATACCCTGAACTAGCAGCAGAACTATTAGAACCACTATTTGCACAAGTCTGGGAAACTGAGACAACACCAACAGAGTGGAGTAAAGGAATAATTGTCAAATTGCCCAAGAAGGGCGACCTTGCAGACTGCAAAAACTGGAGAGGAATTACCCACCTCTCAGTTCCCAGCAAAATACTAGGCAGGATAATCATCCAGAGAATTTCAAAAGCAGTTGACCATAAACTGAGGAAAGAACAAGCGGGCTTCAGAAAGAGCAGAAGATAGATTGGGTGATGCGACAGACAACAGAGGGCAGTCCAAGAGGAATTAGATAGACAACGTTTTCTACACTGGAAGATTTAGAATATGCAGATGACATTGCACTACTCGCGCATTCACACCAACACATTCAAGACAAAACCGATAGACTGAATAAGTATGGCCAGCAGGTTGGCCTGAACATCAATTTGAAGAAGACAGAGGTCATGACACTAAATGTGGGCAATCCTGAGCCAGTAACAGTAAGGAACCAGAAGTTAGAACAGACAGACACATTTACTTACCTAGGAAGCATAGTAACACCTGACGGCGGAACAAGCAAGGACATTAACAACAGAATGAATAAAGCGAGAACAGCCTTTGCTGTTCTCAACAACATTTGGAAGTCTTCCCAATACAGCACAAACACCAAATTAAGACTGTATGAGAGCTGTGTACTTTCTGTGCTTCTCTATGGTGCGGAATGTTGGAGAGTAACAGAGAAGGAAATGTCGAAACTGTCCTCCTTCCACACAATCTGCCTAAGGAAAATTCTCCGAATCTTTTGGCCAAACACCATCAGCAATCAAGAACTACTTATTCGGAGTAACCAGGAGGACATGCACACCATCATAGCTGGCAGACGCTGGAGTTGGGTTGGCCATGTCCTCAGAAGGGACCCTGATACCATCACAAGAACAGCTATGCTATGGACCCCCGAGGGAAAGCGAAAGAGAGGCCGACCAAAGACAACTTGGCGGAGAACTGTGGAAGCTGAGATGCAAAGAATGAACCACAGTTGGGGCACTGTACGAAGGATGGCCGCCGACCGAGCAAAGTGGAATCAATTTGTTGCTGCCCTACAAGACGCCACCAGGCGTGATGGCCGCTGACTGCTTTGACGGTTGGTGGTTATGGATCAAAGAAGAAGAAGAAGAACATATATATAGCCATCTCTTAAAAATTCAGTTATCAGTCTGCCGCAGGAATTGTTGATATCTTCTAGCGCTTCATCTTGGAGTTTTGTATAGAGAATTACTTAGATTCGTGGAGAGTTCATTTTCCTGTGTTGCGGTATATGTATATATATATATATATATATATATATATATATATATATATATATATATATATATATATATATATATATATATATATATATATATATATATATATATATATATATATATATATATATATATATATATATATATATATATATATATATATATATATATATCTTCTTCTTCGATCCTTAACCACCGACCGTCAAAGCAGTCAGTGGCCATCACGCCTAGTGGCGTCTTGTAGGGCAACAACAAATTGATTCCACTTTGCACGGTCGGTGGCCATCCTTCGTACAGTGCCCCAACTCTGGTTCATTCTTTGCATCTCAGCCTCCACAGTCCTCCGCCAAGTTGTTTTTGGTCGGCCTCTCTTTCGCTTTCCTTCAGGGGTCCAAAGCATAGCTGTTCTTGTGATGGCATCGGGGTCTCTTCTGAGGACATGACCAACCCAGCTCCAGCGTCTGCCAGCTATGATGGTGTGCATGTCCTCTTGCTTGCTACGAGTAAGCAGATCTTGGTTGGTGATGGTATTCGGCCAAAAGATTCGGTGAATTTTTCTTAGGCATGTTGTGTGAAAAGAGGACAATTTTGACATTTCCTTCTCTGTGACTCTCCAGCATTCCGCACCATAGAGAAGCACGGAAAGCACGCAACTCTGGTATAATCTTAATTTTGGGCTTGTGCTGTATTGGGAGGACTTCCAGATGTTATTTAGGCTAAAGAAGGCTGTTCTTGCCTTACTCATTCTGATGTTGATGTCTTTGCCTGCCCCACCGTCTGGTGTTACTATGCTTCCTAGGTATGTGAAGGTATCTGTCTGTACCAGTTGCTGATTCCTTACTGATATGGGCTCAGGGTTGCTCACATTGAGCGTCATGACCTCAGACTTCTTTAAATTGATGTTCAAGCCCACCTGCTGGCTAAATTTATTAAGTCTATCCGTTTTTTCCTGGATGTGTTGATGTGAATGTGCCAGCAGTGCAATGTCATCTGCATATTCCAGATCTTCCAATGTAGAAAATGTAGTCCATCTTATTCCTCTTGGACTGCCCTCTGTTGTCTGGCGCATCACCCAGTCTATGACTGTTAAAAATAGAGTGGTTGATAAGGGGCATCCCTGTCGTACTCCTGTCTTCACCTCGAAGGTTAAGTTGCTCTGCCCAACACTACACGTAAAGTTGGCATAGAGGCTTTTTATGATTGACACTATGCAGCTTGGAATTCCATAAGCCCTCAGTATTTTCCATAAACTGTCCCTATGTATGCTGTCAAAAGCCTTTTCGAAATCAACAAAATTTATGTAAAGCTGTCTTTGCCATTCTGAGCACTGCTCTATAATGTTCCTGAGAGTGAATATATGGTCTACACATCTTCTGTTCTTTCTAAATCCTGCTTGTTCTTTCCTCAGTTTGTAGTCTACTGCCTTTGAAATTCTCTGTATAATTATCCTGCCTAGTATTTTGCTGGGAACTGAGAGAAGAGTGATTCCTCTCCAATTATTGCAGTCTGAAAGATCTCCCTTCTTGGGCAATTTGACAATTATTCTTTTGTTCCACTCTGATGGTGTTGTCCCCGTTTTCCACACTTGTGCAAATAGTGGTTCTAATAGTTCTGCTGCTAGCTCAGGGTCTGTCTTAAATAGCTCTGCATTTAAGTTATCATGGCCCGGAGCTTTACCGTTCTTTAACCCTTTGATTGCTGTGATGATTTCTTCTTTTCGTGGAATGTCTGTATTTACATCTAGATCGTTTTCAGCCTCAGGAACATTCAATTGTGTCTCTGGTATTTCCTTGTTCAGAGTTTCTCTGAAGTGCTCTGCCCATCTTGTTTCTTGTCCCTCTGCTGTCTTGATGAGATTTCCTTGCTTATCTCTTACTAATGTAATATTGTTTGCACCTTGTTTTCCGCTGATGAATTTAGTTATTTTGTATACCGTGCTTTGTTCATTTCTCAGTGCTGCCTCTTCTGCCTGTTTTGCAAGATCGTCTAGGAAATTCCTTTTGTTGGCTCGGGTTTGGCGTTTAACTTCCCTGTCCAGTTGACTGTACTGTTCGCTATATAGTTGCTTTAACCTGGGGGACTTCGCTTCTGTTTTCTTACTTTTCATTTCCTTTCTCATCTTTATGGTGTTTAGTGTTTCTGGTGTTATCCAGTCTTGCTTCTTCCTTTCCTGGAATCCTAAGCATGATTTGCTACTTTCCTTATATATTGTTGAAATGGTGTTGAAATTCTGGTCTATATCATCAGTCAATGTCTTTTCCTGGCTTTTGGCAAATTGATATCGTTTCTTAATGTCGGCCGCAAAAGCTTTTCTGGTAAGGGGGTCCTTCAATTTGCTGATGTCAAACCTTTTCTGTGTAGTTACAGTTGGTCCAGCCCTTCTTAGTTTCACTTTCAGTTTTGCTACTACTAAATGGTGATCGCTTCCCACATCTGCACCTCTTCTTACCTTCACATCTTGTAATGCATGTCTCCATCTACCGTTAACCATGATGTGGTCTATCTGGTTTCTGTCCCGACCATTTGGTGATTCCCATGTTAACTTGTGAATTTCCTTATGTGGGAAAAGTGTTCCTCCAATGACCAGGTTGTTAATGCTACAGAAACTTATTAGCTTATCCCCATTTTCGTTTGCTATTCCGCTGCCGCATTTCCCCATTGTTCTTTCATTGTATGTATTGTGTGTACGTTTCGCATTGAGGTCTCCCATTATTATAACAAGATCATATCTAGGTGTGTCCTCCATTTCTTTCTGCAGTTGTTGATAGAATTCATCCTTGACTTCCTCATCGCTATCATTCGTTGGTGCGTAGCATTGTATTATTGTAGTGTTGGTGAATCTCCCTCTCAATCTCAATCGTATCAGTCTGTTGTTGATGGGTTTCCATTCCAGTAATGTCCTTTCTATCCCTTTCTGTAGAATAATGGCTACGCCTTCACTGTGCTGTCCATCCTCTCTTCCAGAGTAAAATACTGTTTCTCCTGTTGCTGTTTTAACTTTTCCTGCCCCTGTCCATCTGCTCTCACTTATCCCCAGGATGTGTAACCTATAGTTTCTCATTTCTGCCGTGACCTGTCTTAGTTTACCTGTCTCGTACATTGTCCTGACATTCCAAAATCCTATTCTTGTATCCTGTTTTGCGGTCAGGACATCCGTTTTCATATATATATATATATATATATATATATATATATATATATATATATATATATATATATATATATATATATATATATATATATATATATTTATATATATATATATATATATATATATATATATATATATATATATATATATATATATATATATATATATATATATATATATATATATATATATATATATATATATATATATATATATATATATATATATATATATATATATATATATATATATATATATATATATATATATATATATATATATATATATATTAGAATGTTGAGTGATTTAATCGTTAAGTTCTTCATTATATTTTTCACTGGAATTTTATGTTAAGTTGAATAACGTATTGAATAAACTTATAGCTAAATTTTCTCCAGCCGTAAACATTGGAGAATTTTTCAAAACAACTGTAGGAGTTCGCCAGGGATGTATCCTGTCCCCAGTGCTCTTTAATATATATCTAGAACATATTATGCAGGAGGCACTTTATGATTATAAAACAACCATATCAATTGGAGGCCGACCTCTTTGCAATCTACGTTTTGCTGATGATATCGATCTGATAGCTGGAACAGAATCAGAACTTCAAGACCTTACCTCTAGACTGGAGAAAGTAACAAGAACATATGGGATGGAAATTAATATAGAAAAAAGCAAGATATTGGTGAATAGCCATAAGAAACATGTTCCGACCAACATTACGTTAAATGGGCAAACGTTAGAAGAAGTTAACACCTTTAAATATCTCGGGTCCACTATATGTAGTGATGGGAGATCAAGTAAAGAAATCAAGACAAGACTTGAGATGGCCTCAGCTGCCATGACAAGACTGAATGTGATCTGGAAAAGTAACATCAGTTTTCCTGTGAAGATCAAATTATACAAATCACTTGTATTATCTATTCTCTTATATGGGTGTGAGAGCTGGACACTCACTGCAGATACGGAGCGAAGGATTCAGGCTTTCGAGCATAAATGTTATAGAAGAATTTTGCGCATTTGCTATAAAGAGCACAAAACAAATGTCTATGTTAGAGAGAAGATAAACACCTATGCAGGCCACCAAGAACCACTTTTGTCAGTAGTGAAACGTCGAAAGCTTGCCTGGTTTGGGCATGTAACTCGTCATGACTCCCTTTCGAAAACGATCCTCCAGGGAACAGTCGAAGGTAAACGGAGAAGAGGAAGGCAAAGAAAATCCTGGGCTGATAACATCAAAGAATGGGCAGGACACGGTTTTTCCACACTTGTACGCATTGCTGAGAATAGAGAGCAGTGGAGGACCCTGTCTGCTGATGCTTCCACCATGGCACCCCTACGACCCATGACGGGTTACGGGTTGAGATGAGATGATGAAACGTAATTTAATTTCTCGTTATTCCCCAGTAAGAGAGGCTTAAATAATTATAAGACGCTAGGCGATTGATAATTGTCGGGATACCATTTATTTCTATTTTTCATCATGTGTAAATTTTACAGTGACTAGTGTTCATATCTAGTGTTAAAAGCGATATATTAGATAGACACTCGTGGTGTTTTTTTATATATATATATTAAATACCGGAATGATTTACAGGTCTTACCTAAACGCGTGTGTTAGGATATGATTATAGTATGATTACCTGTTATCAACAGAGAAGTACTGCACTCACTAAACGTACAGGAACATCGGCTCCTAAATACCATCGCAATAAGGAAGCTGAAATTTTTCGGTCATATAAAAAGACATAATAGTCTGGAAAAAACAGTGATGGAAGGCATGGTCCCTGGAAAAAGGGGAAGGGGTCGACCTAGACGACGGTGGACCCAGGACATCACAGAGAGTCTGAACTTGTCTTTGGCTGATGCAGGTCGACATGCCCAGAATCGTGATGCGTTCAGAGCAGCTGTAATGGAGACAACGTTCTGGAAAGAATACGTCACTTGATGATGATGATCTTTTTCATATAGGCTGGTCATACCTTTGCGATCCAGCGGTTTTTGGGGATTTATCTTCTTCTTCTTCTTCCATCCTTAGCCATCAACCGGCAAAGCAGTATGTGGCCAGTACGCCTAGTGGCGTCTTAGGGCAACAACAAATTGATCAATCTATTGCTGTTTCCACCACGCCTAGTGGCGTCTTTGTGGAACAAAAACAGACCAAACAATCTATCATTGTTTCCGTAATCAGATTGGTTGGCAAGCAGGTTTGGGGATTTATGGTCGTATGTTATTAAACATCCAGACTTTGTTTGTGAAATCTGATTTTTGAGACCCTATGCGGTCCACCTTCTCCATCCATGAGAGTGGTTAAATAACCAGAACACTACAATTTAAAATCTAAATGATAACTGGAACGGGACTATACCAGAAGATTTTTCCATATAGATACTTACTTACTTACTTAGTCATTCCCCTTCTACCGTGAGGTGTAGAGGTTTGGAAGAGAGAGCGCCCAGACTATCATATTGGCTGTCTTCCTCCTGGCCTGGTTCCATTCTAGTCCTCGGTCCTTCAAAGATTGTCTAATGTTGCCCTCCCAGCGGACTCTGGGTCGTCCTGGGGGTCTAGATCCTTGGCTCTTTGTTTACCATGCTTGCCGTGGTAGCCGATCTTCTGCAGACATGGCTAAACCATCTTAATTGGGACTGTTCTACTTGGGTCTGTAGGGGGTAGGATTTAAGGCCTTGACGTATCGTCTGGTTGCGTACCATGTCTCTTCTTGTTACTTCAACCACCTTCCTCAGATACCTTATTTCTGAGGTTTGGATCTGGCTTTTGTGCGTTGTAGTCATTGCCCATGACTCGCATCCATATGCCAAGACTGGGACATAGGTGGAGCGGTATACAGTCATCTTCGTTTTCTTACCAACCTCTCTCTTGCTGAGGAATCCTCGATTTATGGCCTGAAAAAGTCTCCCAGCTGCTGCTTTTCGAGTGGCCAACTCTTCTTTAATGCATCCCTTTCGGTCTATAATAGCTCCGAGGTATTTAAAGTGGTCGACCTGCTCCAGGACCTGTTCTCCCAGCTTAATCTGATGTCTTCTTTCTTCTCGTGATATCACCATGGATTTTGTTTTAGAGCTGCTTATGACCATCTCTTTCTTCTCCAGCTCTTCCTTCCAGACTTGCAGGTTGGATTGGAGATGTGCCTCTGATTTAGCAATCAGGGCAACATCATCAGCAAATGCCAGCTCCGAAATATAGACTTGTCTCATCTTCCAGTACCCCACTGAATACTTTCTTGTTCTCTCCTTACATGCCTTGATGACATTGTCCATGAGGAGTATGAAAAGGTAAGGTGATAGGATATCACCTTGTCTTACACCAGTGGTGGTCCTGAACTCTTCTGACTTATGGTTTGCTGTCCTCACATAATTTCTGCAAGACTTGTAGAAGCTCTGTATAGCATGAATCAGAGGTGCTGGAATATTCTTCCTTGCCAAAGTTTGCTCCAGGGGACCCTGTCAAACGCCTTTTCCAGATCTATGAAACAAAGATGGATCTCACTCTTATACTCAAGGGCCTTTTCACTCAGCTGTCTGAGTGTGAAAATTAGGTCTTGAGTACTTCGGTTTGCTCGGAATCCGCACTGGACCTCATCCAATTGTGGCTCCGCTAGGCGTCGGAGTCTCTGATCTAGGATTCTAGAGTAGATTTTACCAGGGACACTGAGAAGGGATATGCCTCTATGGTTTCCACACTGTCGATTGTCACCCTTTTTGAAAATTGGTTTCCATATAGATACATATCAATATTACTGGTCTGATGTGGCAGAACTTTCAGCACTAATTTCTTTAAAACCATTTGACAGTAAAGTTTTTCCTTACCACGGAAGCATACAGAGAGAATTCACGGGTCATACTCGGCTATTTCCCTCCGAGAACAGCCTAGGAGTAAAATTCTGTTTTGTACACATTTCATTACCACACGAAGAGTCACAGCCACTGGAGGCTAGACCACTCCGGGAATAGATTAACTTATAAATTTCCAGGACAGTGCCACCACATAGAACAAACGTATTCCAAACCAATACCTGCAGTAAGAAGAGGAATACCCAGGAAAAATTAATCAAAGCATCAATTCAGCGACTTCCAAAAAAAAATAGCAGCCAACATAAACGGAGAGTCTGGGGCTGAACTTGACAAATAATATGACTCTAATTAGTCGTAAATACCTGTTTGATTAATTCCATGGAATGTGTCCAGCGTCGACAGAGGGGTAAGCAAATCTGAAAGTGGGCCACTGTATGATGTGTTGTGAGTGAACGGAACGCAAGAACTTATTTCTTAAGATACTACTAATATACTATCTTCTTTTATTTTTATCTCTCACTAATCTGAGTGTTCACGGGATAGGTTAAATTGTTAATTATTTTGATCTTTTGGGTTAATTACCTCTGTTGGGATTTTTCCTATTCCCCTATACAAGAGGGAGGGCCTATTAGATTTATATTGTCATTTCTCTTATGTAACTAAAATTTATTGATGTAATGCTTTTCTTGATGTTGTGATATTTTCTAGTGAAAATAAACTTATGAAACCTTAAGCTATCATCATCATCATCATCAGTTGCCATCTCCACAACGAAGGTTGGCTGTAATGGATCTCCAACGTCTTCTGTCTCTTGTCTTGGTGGTGCACTCTGATAGACTCTTTCCTGTCCATCTCTTGATGTTATCTTCCCATACATGCCACACGCTATGGTTTACTCATAATCTGTACGGGGTGTTTGCGTTTTCAGATGTGTACGGCCCGTACATACCGTCTGTACGGGTTTTTTCGCCTAATTATTAAATATACATATAAATCGACCGTTTTGTGCCACTACACAATTTTCCGTAATTTGCGTCATGAGATTCGGCGAGATTTTAAGCCAAGTGGATAAAAAAAAAAAAAAATAACCAATGAAAATCAAGCTGCCTATTTTTCAATTGCCGCGGGATGTGCGTGGCGTGTTCATTCACAATTTTTCGCTAAAGCTAGCGCGAGGTTACTGATTATTTGAACGATTACGCAGCACTGAGTCGAGCCTATTGTTTAGGATTAATTTCCAGTTTAGTATTGGTAAGTAATTTATTTTAAAAAAAAAGTATTACAATAACATTGTTTAGATGAAGTTAGATTTAACTGTCAGATAACTTAGGCCTAGGCTATGCTTTTTTTTCCGTAAGATTTAGCATAGCCTAATTTATTATTTACGGCTGCTTTAAAAAAAAAAGGCGGATACCACTTCATATTATTTGATTTCACTAAAACTTGTAGAAAGTGCGTAAGAAATGTAAATTTGAATAATAATACAATACAAATAATGGGTAATATCGGAATGACGGTCGCCGAACGATCTGCATGTATTTTCGTACCATTTAGGCTAGTAACACTAACCTTAAATCTAAATGGTACGAAAATACATGCGAAGCGTTCGGCGTCCGATATTAGGCCTACCAAATTATGAAACTGAAGAAAAAAAACACACACACAAAAGCAAGGCAAATTTGCATCTTAACCCGATCAGAGAAAAGTTTAGCCTATTTGGAGTTAGGCCTAGGCCTACTTCTCGTCTTAGTTTTAATTTCGTTTCTTTAAAAAACAATGCGATTTTGCCTTGGGTGATCATCATTACGGTCAACTAATGATTTAGGCTAGGCCTATATTTATATAATTAATTACTATCAATGTTTGATTGACACTAAAAGTCGTATGGGTAGGTATATTTAAAGCTACCATTTGGGCTATAGGCCTAACGGCTATTCCAATTATTGAAGTTTGATAGAGATTAGTTGCGCCAGTTTATATTTTAATTGCTAGCTTTAATATATATATATATATATATATATATATATATATATATATATATATATATATATATATATATATATATATATATATATATATTTATATATATATATATATATATATATATATATATATATATATATATATATATATATATATTTGATTTAAGATTAGTAAACCTAACCCAAAACGCTTATTACAGGTCTCTTTAGACCTATAGATCGCTTTGTGTGGATTTTTAACAATGGTATAAGCGCCGTACCGTTCAGAAAGCAATGGCAAACTACTGAATGAAAATATTGCCTAGAAAAATCACAAACAGCCAATAAAAGCTGGGGTTGATTGCCACGTCCTGTAAAGGATAAGCAACTAACTTTTTTTAGACCTATACTTTTATTAGGCACTATAGAACAGACACCAAACTGTTCTTCATTACCACCATAAATTGTATTATTTTTTTTTTGCAGAAATAGACTAAATGATGATACAGTTACAGCATTTCTACATAGCAAAATAAATTCTAATTCCTGTTGTTTAGGTTTTAACGCAAGTGAAGACATGCTTAAAAAGGCAAAGGGCGCATGTCACTATGATGGTGCAGAACCATCTAATTGAATATATTTTTTACATGAATTAACTCTTTTGTTACGTTTTTCAGTCTTTGTACAGGTTTTGCGGGTCTTTGTACAGGGTTTTTGGATTTTTTGTACAGGTTTTTCATGTCTGAGGTGTGGCATGTATGTCTTCCCACTTATAGCGCTGTCTTCCCCTTGCACGTTTGCCTTCAACTCTCCCTTCTGTTATGGTCTTCTGCAAGGTGTTATGCCTTTTTATGTGGCCAAAGTATTTTAGCTGTCGAACTTTGATCTCCCTCATTAGTTCTCTTTTCATACCTAGATTTTCTAGGACCTCCTTATTTGTTTTCATCTCTTTCCGTGAGATACGCCCCATTCTTCTATATATCCACATTTCAAGAGCCTCAATTCTTTCTTCCAAATGCTTATTCATCGTCCATGTTTCCGCACCATACAGCAATGCAGAATATATATAACACTTTATGATTCTCAGTTTTAATTTGTGAGATAACTGTTTAGATGTCAGTATATGTTTCGTGTTGTTGAATGTAGCTTTGACCATTCCTATTCTCTTCTTGATTTCTGTTTCACATCTGCCATCTTCTGTTATCATATGACCAAGATATACGTAGCTCTTGACTTGTTCCAGGATTTTCCCATTTACGCTTATCTTTAATGTGGGTTTATCGTCTGTTTTGCTAATTATCATAGCTTTTGTTTTCTCAATATTAATGTCGAGCCATATTCATGACTTATACTGTTCACTTGCTTCACTAATTCTTGTAACTCCTGTTCGCTTTCAGCTAACAACACGGTATCCTCTTGTCACGTGGGTCTTTATATCATTAAATTACGTATATCTTCTTCCTATTCTCTCACCCTAATCCTTTCATTTTATTACTTTTCCGTACTTGTTTTTCCTGTATTTTTTCGCATCATTCGTTGCGAAAAATATATTTCTTTCCCATCATCGTTTTTCTTTCTCATACTGACTAGTAACCTTATTGCATCAGATGTCAGTCGCGCAGATAACTGTGAAGATACGGTTCTCGCCAGACATACGTCTGCAGTTTCCCCCGGTCAGAGCGCGGCCCGACCAGATTTCTGGGCCTGAGGTGTGAGAAATTCGTTTCGCTGGACATAGTGCAGACTTTTGGTCTACCATTTTGTTCACCTGTCACTAGCTTAAGGTGTCAAACCCGGCATCTGTACGACGCAGTCGTAGACGGTTGTCTGAGATTTGCAACTGTCACGCGCATTTCTCGGTCACTGGTGGCAGTTACGTCACGCGTTAAGCTGACGTAAATGTTGGGAGTAGGGGAGATAATTTCGCTTGGCGAAATAAGTTGGGGCCCTTTGTCTGATTTTAAGATATTGGCCCGAGTTTGAAACTTTAATTTCATTCTCGCTCCTATATTCGCAGTAGACAGGTTGTTCGAAACAGAATAGCTGTTAGCGAAGTTTCTCAGTTTGTTTCGGCAATTTGTCGAACTTCTAGACTTCCTTAAATATTCAGCATATAATTCTTAAGTTGTGCGACTACCTGTAGTTCTGTGTGAGGTAATATATATTATATCTAGTATTTTGTGAAATGATAAAGTGTTAAGTCGCTTATTTCATATTTCACTAGTTAGATTTTGCGCAGAGTACCAAATTTATATAGTCTGTATTATTTTCTAGTGACGTGTTTCAGTGGATAGCAGAATAAATTATATCTTAGCTTACTAAACAATAATGTAGCTATAATGAAGTTAATTTTACTGCTAAGAAATCAGACGAGATCATGTTTTTCTAAGCTAACTTACAAATGCTAGAAACCTCATGAGATGTTGACGGAACACGCACGTGTTCCTAAATTCATGGGGATTGATGATTTTTTTTAAAATATAACTTACTTTACGGGAAATTTAAATGATAAGTCAAGCAGTACACTTGCGGTTTAATAATGTAAGTTATAGTGGGTACATATTGTCAAATTATTTGATATGTGTTCTTTCTTTTATATAGTGAAACGGTGGTACCCAACTTTACCAGCGTTCTAGTACGTGAACTTTATTTGGGAAGAAACAAATCACTTTCATTACCTGAACTGTAACAGTTAAATGAAGTAAGAGGCCTTCGCGCCAGAATTAATTCTTCCAGAATAACTCTTCAGTACAATTCAGCCCGTTGTGGCAAGCAAAGATCAGAAACATTCCGACAGAGTTTTGACTAGTACTGTGGCGACCAAATATAGTAACTTCCTGAAAGTAGACACCGATCCGACATTCCTTAAATTCTAGAAACCAAAGCTAATGACATTGTGCTCTGCTAACTTTCGTGCCTGGACAATATTTTATGTGACTTAATCAGACATTCGAAAAATTAGAACACCCAAGGAATCGTTCCCTGAGAGTTTAGTACGTCTTTTGGAACTGGGGATTTCTTGGTCAAGGACTGCATTTTCGGGTCTGTGTGAAGGTCCTAGAATTGAGTATGTTCCCAGAGGCAGCGAGCAAAGTTGTGAGTATAACTGCATGGCCATGGCTGAATGAATGAGGGTACGCAGATCAGAGTGTTATTTTACAGTTATAGATTGTCACCCATTTACTGTCTTAATTCTTTTTGTTTAACCTGCAGAATTTGTTACTATTTGCTAGAGTTTCTTTACTTCTTAGGCTAAATCAGATTATTCAACGCTGTGCATACATTTACGAGAAAAGAAGAAAAACTCTTAGCCTAAACCCTACGTATCTATAACTCTTTGGGCCATCATCTGTTCTCTTAACGGGGCTGTGGGCTAAACCTAGAGCTAAGATCATAACGGGGATATCATCCTTGTAGCATTTTTCTTAAATTTTATGACTATTTGTATATGTTTTTCCTTGATGTATATTTGGTGTTGTGAGAAGATTTTTTTTTGATGATAATAATAAAAATCTCTCTCTTGAACTAAATCAGGGCGTTGGTCAGCTCGTTCAAATACATATAAATTCATTGTGATAGATTCCCACGTCTGTGTGTTTAACTGTCGTCACGTGTATGTGCGTGCCCGTGAGTAGATAGAGATATTTATATATATATATATATATATATATATATATATATATATATATATATATATATATATATATATATATATATATATATATATATATATATATATATATATATATATATATATATATCTGTGTGTAGACTGTCTGACGCCTTTAAAAGCGGTCGTAGAAGATAGGTGAGAGAGAGAAGATTATCTGGATTCTCAAAGACAGCTTCTTTATCACATTCTATCATCTCACGTGTGGGAAATTCTATTGTGGTTTTTTTTTTTTCACCAGCTCTCACTGTGACTATCACTCATTCCAACCTATTCTGAAGGGACCAACACTAGTCTTAATACTCCTATCTAAAATCTACGACACCTCTGCATATCTAAGGTTGTTTATTGACCTTCCACTGATGTTCAGTCCTGGTATTTCCTGTATGTGTTTGAAAATTTTTTCAGTGTATAAATTAAATAGGCAGGGGGACAGCACACAACCTTGTCTGACACCTCTTTTTATGTCTATGTACAAGGGTATGATGAATAATTCCTTCCAGATCTTACTGTGGCAGTTTGCTCACAATAAAGGTTACTGAGTATTCTTATATCTTTTCCATCAAAACCTATGTCTTCGAGGCATTCAATTATTTTCTCATGATGAACTCTGTAAAAAGCCTTCTTATAGTCAATGAAGCACATGTACATACTTTTTTGGACCTCTGTTTATTTTTCTGCTAATATTCTTAGGCAAAATATTGCCTCTCTTGTTCCACTGTTCCGTCTAAAACCAAACTGTTCTTCTTGGATTTCGCTGTCTACCTTACTTTTTATTCTTTCCTGTATGATTTTGAGCAGTATCTTAATCGCATGACTCATCAGGCTTTAGTGTTGGTCAAAACCCCCAGCCCTTATATGTGATCCATAGTTTATATGTTTTCACGTTTGTACGTATTTCTGCCAAGACTGTTCTTTCTCTTACACCATTTCTCCTCGTGAAACAGGACTATTTATTACACCTTCCTCTCACATAGCTATCACACCATTTCCTCTGCTAGTACGGGACCATAAATATATCAGTCCTATCTTCTAAAATTTACGACACTACAGTGAGATTTGATAAACATAAATTCACGTAATATATTTTTGTAGAAAGAAAGCTTTTGTGAACATCACTTGCTGAAATTACAGTAATCCATCTCAATATCATGAAATTGGGTTTCGTTCGAGTAAATGCAATACCATACGATTGAGTAGTGGGGTAGGGGGAGGGGAGGAAATGCCATCACGAGCTCTCGGACACCTTGAGAAATCCCTAGGGACCATTCATATGGGGTTAATCTTAGTTATCATTTCCCTTTTCGCTACATATGGAGCATGGAGCCTCAACTGCAGCTGGTCCCCAAGCCGTGGTAGTTTCTGTAACAGTCGGGTTTACACGATGATCTTGTAAGCCCCACGCACAACCTCATATTAGTTGGGGTCTTACGACTTACCTGAAGGAGTAGTGGTCATATTATTGCTGTTGTCTTCTCAGAGGCCCCTGGGGATTATGCGGGGCATTTTGGCTTATATTATAACTTATATTATAACTTATATTATAACTATTATTAATTTCAAATTTATTTGTTGTATTTATTTATTTCCTGCAGAAG
Organism: Oreohelix idahoensis; assembly: GCA_024509875.1. NCBI lineage: Eukaryota > Metazoa > Mollusca > Gastropoda > Stylommatophora > Oreohelicidae > Oreohelix > Oreohelix idahoensis. Next base: position 804,427 of record JAMPIV010003254.1, on the reverse strand, counting down.
GAGTCAGTTGCTTGACAATGCTATTTTGACATTTGCTTGTTAGAAAGTGCATGTTGTTGTTTGAAATAATTGTGGCCGCTGGCATATATGCTGATGATGATTGTATAGTGGGTTTGTATCACTACCCTAACAGTAGGCAGTTCTTTATGTGTGGTGGTGTTAGGCTTCTGCTTCCTTTCCACATTCCGACAACAGTTCACAACAGTGTATAACTGACGATAGATGTCACGAGTTGGCGAATGACTTCACTCGGACAGCAGTAGCAAATAACGGTGAAACTTTATTTACATAAAAAAGTGGCAAATGTGAAATGATGAGCCCAACCTTCACCTAAGGTTGGCAGTTCGGCACAGCTATAAAAAAAATGATGCCTATCACCAGCAATCTAGACGAGACCAGGCCATCATTTTTCCGGTTACGCGCTGGACAGAACGGGTTGAGGTACCATCTATACCATAAGTGCAGGATTGGTCTCTGCATCTGACGCACCAGCCCTGTGACAGCCGAACATCTGCTGCAACCCCGCCCAGCATACAGCAGTGAACGGAGTAGCATATCGCAACAACCTACTTCTCTCAACGAAAAAACTGTTTGTAGATGTGAGGAACCATGAGCTGACTACTGCCTTTATTAGAGTCATTAATGAGGAAGTCTAAAGGCGAACGAGGAAAAGAAGCAGCAGCAGAAGCTGAAGAAGAAGAACAAGAACAAGAAGAAATATTTTCTGAAAACTTTATTGACTAAAAGTGTCTGCAAACTTTGAATGCAGACAACCCTAAAAATTAAACATTAATAAACCTCACAGTTTAACACACTGCTGCGCTGAACCTTTTTTTGTTTCTTTAACTCGCGATAGAACCTTGTTTATAAATAAACAACTTCAAAATGGTTCTTAGTATTTTGCATAATTACTTTTCACAGTTAATGGCAGGTGCTTCTATGAATCAAAAGCTATTGGGTACAGTTTTTTGTTACAGCTGCTTTAACATTAAAAGAGTATTGATTTATCATGCCACATGCCTGTGGGCCAAAGAAAAAATAAACTTTGCTGTATTCAGGTCTGTCTGGCACAAATTGAGTGCTTTATAGTAGCTCTATTGGAAAAGAAATATAAAAGAATTGATTATAACGTGCATGAGAGATATTTCAATGGTTAGACCAAAACCATTTATGATTGGCGTTTGAAAGTAAATATGCCAATAGTAGGGCAATTTATTTCTTAAATAAAATGATATCTATTTCTAATGAGTAATAGTACATATATATATATATATATATATATATATATATATATATATATATATATATATAATATATAATATATATATATATATATATATATATATATATATATATATATATATATATATATATATATATATATATATATAAATATATATATATATATATATATATATATATATATATATATATATATATAATATATATATATATATATATATATATATATATATATATATATATATATATATATATATATATATATATATATATTATATATATATATATATATATATATATATATATATATATATATATATATATATATATAACAGGAACAATTGGATAATAAAAAAAGAGATAGAAGACGACATATAGAGAAGATACTTGGCAGTTTTACATAATGGCTTGGAGAGTACAACATAATTGATAAACAGTACTGGGGATATTAAGTTGTCGAGATACATGTTCACCTACGCCACCAGGCTTGTTACTTGAAGAAGAAGCAGGAGAAGGAAGATGAGCAGCAGGAGGGTGGGTAATAGTCATCGCAACCATACTGTACAAATTAGAAACACTAGAACACCACTTCCTGTAATGGCTGGCACTAGCAGACCTGCGGAAGCAATTGCTACCACCAAAACCTCCATCACTAACACTCTGTGTATTTGAAAAAAAAGACATGTACCTTTCACTACCTGGCACAAGGGGCAAGAGTGAAAACTCGTAACCTAGGGGATTGGATAAGTCAGGGACCTCAAGACGCAGCAATAGAGACCGCAGTCAGCGACTCATAGCTTGACTGCCTGCGTCAGGACCAGCGAACCAGAGCTGGTCAAGACCGTGCTCCACCTCCACGTGGTGGTCCTGGAAACAGTATGCAGCAATGCAGGCTGGCTGAGCGAGCATGGATCGTAATGGGAAGGCAAACCCGGTCCTAAAAAATGCCGTGCAGAAGTCGGATGTGTCGACCGAAATGTGCAGATATCACAGCTACGTTGTAAACAGACACAACGCAACCACCGTCCTTTTCAGGGCGAACGAAGAAGAAGAAGAAGAAGAAGGATAAGTCAATGTCAAGTCGTCGCAACAGACGCAGCAGTAGGAGTGTAGTTTGTAATAACGGACTGACATTGACTTAAGACTTATGCGACTCACGACCTTTCTTATTTACGACAGCCATCTCATTAATCCTGTTGAATTATTTACGACTCCCGACTTTCGATCGTATTTAATTAATTTATTCATTAATTATTTGTTACAGAACATTACAGTAAACCTAGGTTTGAAAAGGTAATTAATGAACGAGATCAAAATTAGACAGCTAACATGTTATGGCTACGTAAAAATACACCTTACTGAAGACCATAATAGATGACATAGTTGAAGACATGTAGGAAGACAGTGCTGTTAGCAGGAAGATAGACAGGAAAGAGTCGATCAGAGCGCTCCATCAAGACAAGAGATAGATGACGCTGGGGATCCATTGCACCCGATCTTTGATGTGGAGTTGGCAGCTGATGATGTTAATGATACAGTACTACAGTTTTCTGTTATAATTAGTGCATTGTATTATTTGTCTATAAAACAGAGAACAATTAGTTTTAAAATAAAGCAAAATATCTATCTAAACATTTTAGCACTGAGGCATATTATTTGTTCATTCTTATAGTTCATATACAATACAGTACATGTATAACGATTTCCGATTTACGGCCATTTCGACTTACGACTGTTTCGTAGAAACGTAACCCCTTTAATTTGAAAAAAAAGTAGCACCCGTAGCTGTAAAATGGTAGCGATGGTAGCAGCAGTAATAGTAATGAGTGGTAGTGTCGCCAGTTGTTGGAGTAGTAGTTGCTGCTGTTGTTGTCATATCATTATCATTATCATCATCACTCGTCAGCTCCCCGAGGAGTAAACAAACGTATGCCTAGTCTTCCTGTCACGTGCCATCATCTCAAGGTCTTTTCCTGTTTTTCTCTTTCCTTTCATTTATGTCTCCAGTTCTCTTCTCCGCGCGTTCTTCTGTTCTTCTCTATCTCTCTCTTACCCCGGGAGATTCTAGACCAAGAACTGCCTGGTAATGTTATCAACAGGTTTCCTCAATGTGTGTCTATCCCCGCCTGCGTCTACTTCTCATCTCTTCTTCCACTGGGCACTTGTCTGGTTCTTGTCATCAGTTCCACATTAGTGACCTTGGTCATACCATTTCAACACTTCTATTCTACGCCAAGCATTCATTTATGAAGTCTGTAGCGTCTTGACTGTTGTGATATCATCATGCCTAAAATAAAAATAAAAAAGTATGTATGTTGTTATATCATCACGCAAAAAAAAAAAACAGAAAATATATTTTTTTTAAACAGGAGTGGAACCGCCGAAAAAGTGGAAAGCAACTGTAACTGACACGAAAATAGCCGAAGGATAGTAGAATTTACTCAACAGTACGACTAACATGTTATTCGTCAGATGTATTATGTGCATACACGCAAGAAAGATAAACGATCCAGCTAGTATAAATATTTTTTTTTATAATATAAATATAACGATCTTGAGCTGAAGGCACGGGAAAGAAGGACTTGATATTAGTTTGTTAAAGGTCTATGCTCCGTGCAGAGCTAAATAGTAAATATATATATATATATATATATATATATATATATATATATATATATATATATATATATATATATATATATATATATATATATATATATATATATATATATTATATATATATATATATATATATATATATATATATATATATACTGTTCAAAAAAAGAAACGCATAGCTATCCGAGGGCGCGTTTTTATGAGTTTGTAAGTAAAATTTGATGCTAGGGTATATAAAAACCAGCCTCAAATGTTCTTTACAGTGTCACATGCACGTGTTGACCTGAATTGCGTTCGTTTTTGTAATCGTTACAACGCAGTGGTCAATAGTGTATATGACGCAATTTTTGACCACAGCTCATGTTGCGCGCACGTGAAAGCAACAACATTTGGTGTGAACACTATTCACTGACTACGCAACTGAAACCCTATAAAAGGATAACGCTACACACAAAAAATTCAGTTAATTTTCAAGCAGACATTTATGTCGTCTCTATCGATAAATTTAAGGAACATTGCTATTGGCCGTTTGCACGCAGGCGAAAGTCAAAGTCAGGTTGCCAGGCATCTAAACGTGCATCAGAGTACCATCAGTCGACTTTGGCACCAGTTCCACGCATCCATGCCCAGAAGATGCCAGTCGCTGATCGATGCAAGTGGAGGCCACACACCATACTAACGGGAAAGCCCGTACGCCAAAAAACTCTCGTGACCCAGATGCAAAACAACTATCAATTGATTGGTTGAACCCTAAGGTATTCTTTTGTGCAATTTGAACAATTAACTCATTAAATTAAAAAAGTTATTGAATGTCAAAATTGTGGCTATGTGTGTGCCTTCAGTAGCTATGCGTTTCTTTTTTTGAACAGTATAATTCAAATGGCGCAAACTCCGTATTTTCGTTGGGAATTTCTCTATAGGCGAAGAGAATAGCGGGTAATATTCTATCCCAATCTTGTGGATACTTAGTCGTAACCTTTCCCAACATTTGTTTTAAACTTCAGTTAATCTTTCTATACTGTCCAAAAAAGAGAAACGCATAGCTACTGAAGGCACACACATAGCCATAATTTTGACATTCAATAACTTTTTTAATTTAATGAGTTAATTGTTCAAAATGCACAAAAGAATACCTTAGGATTCAACCAATCAATTGACAGTTGTTTTGCATCTGGGTCACGAGAGTTTTTGGCGTATGGGCTTTCCCGTTAGTATGGTGTGTGGCCTCCTCTTGCATCGATCAGCGACTGGCATCTTCTGGGCATGGATGCATAAAACCGGTGCCAAAGTCGACTGATGGTACTCTGATGCACGTTTAGATGCCTGGCAACCTGACTTGACTTTCGCCTGCTTGCAAACGGCCAATAGCAGTGTTCCTTAAATTTATCGATAGAGACGGCATAAATGTCTGCTTGAAATTTAACTGAATTTTTTGTGTGTAGCGTTATCCTTTTATAGGGTTTCAGTTGCGTAGTCAGTAAATAGTGTTCACCCCAAATGTTATTGCTTTCACGTGCGCGCAACATGAGCTGTGGTCAAAAATTGCGTCATATACACTATTGACCACTGCGTTGTAACGATTACAAAAACGAACGCAATTCAGGTCAACACGTGCATGTGACACTGTAAAGAACATTTGAGGCTGGTTTTTATATACCCTAGCATCAAATTTTACTTACAAACTCATAAAAACGCGCCCTCGGATAGCTATGCGTTTCTTTTTTTGAACAGTATATATATATATATATATATATATATATATATATATATATATATATATATATATATATATATATATATATATATATATATATATATATATATATATATATACAGCTAATACAGGGTGTCCTAAAAGTTACTGTGCAGTAAAGTACCTCGTACAACGTTGCTGTACCACGCAGCAGTTTCTTCTACAGCAGATGTTGGAAATGTCCACCATGGGCCTCAAGATATGTCTGAACACGCTTCTTCATATTGCTCTCGTCTGTTGTCTAGGTCACGTTTAGGGTAGAACGGACAACTCTCACATCAAAACCGTAACTCTAGTGTGCCGTATATTCAAGTGCACAGTAACTTTTCGGACACCCTGTATAACTGTCCACTTAACGATAGTATGGTCCCCTTCTCTTTCTTGAAAACTGTGAGGAGAAAAGGAGGGATTTTCAAAGCCTCAAAAAAAAAAAAAAAAAATCAGGATAAGAAATTAAAATGGATGAGGTTTTTAATCAGGCTGTCAGGAATGAAGATGAAATAGTTTTCTTTAAAAACATCATAGACTTAGATAATTAAAGAAGCTGGAGACGACAAATCAGACGAAGGGAAAAAAACAAACTTGTTATGCCAAGTATAGAAATCTCTACAAGAGAATCTTTCTAAAGCGAGACCTTGTTTGTGCTCATATAGAGCCATACACATCACGACAACTGATCGATGGAGAAAATTATTCTTGGAGACGGTTCAACTTTCGCATATTAGGTTTGTTAATGTGCGGGACCGGAAGGGGGCATCAAAGACGAGTTGACTACCCGAAGAGCAGCAAGTGGGAGATTTTTTCAGGCCATAAATCGAGGATTCATCAGCAAAAGAGAAGTTGGTAAGAAGGCAAAGATGGCTGTATATCGGCTCCACCTATGTCCCAGTCTTGACATATGGATGTGAGTCATGGGCAATGACTACAACCCACAAAAGCCAGATCCAAACCTCAGAAATGAGGTATCTGATGAAGGCGGTTGAAGTAACAAGAAGAGACATGGTACGCAACCAGACGATACGTCAAGGCCTAAAAACCCAACCCTGCAGACTCAAGTAGAACAGTCCCAACTAAGATGGTTTGGCCATGTCTGCAGAATGGGAGAAGATCGGCTACCACGACAAGCATAGGAAACTAAGAGCCAGGGATCCAGACCTCTAAGACGACCTAGAGTCCGCTGGGAGGACAACATTAGACAATCTTTGAAGGACCGAGGACTAGAATGGAACCAGGCCAGGAGGAAGACAGCCGATAGAATAGTATGGCGCTCTCTCTTCCAAACCTCTACACCTCACGGTAGAAGAGGAACGACTAAGTAAGTTAATGTGTGGGACAAGTGTATGTGTGTAAGTAGCGTTCTGTTATTATACAGTTAGTTAGATAATATGTTATTCAGATACACAGCCACTCAATCAGTCAGTCACACATTCAGTCATTTAAGAAGTCGAGTAGAAATAACTAAAATTACCAGACCACTTAATCTTTCATATTTGGACATACGCCCTAGTATGTAACTGACACGAAAGACCGTGATATATATATATATACTGAAGCACATTAAAAACGCACCACCTGTATAATCCAGGAACAGAGTGTGAAATGTAAATATAAGTGTTTACAAGTTTACATATTTGGAATCTTTATTCATTTTCCTATGAATCCATGCTGGTCATTAGTTTGTACATTTGATTGTTATGAAATTAATTGCATTCTGTGCAGGCAAGGGAGAAAACCAAAAATACAAAAAAATGCACGTGCGTTATCCTGCTGGAGAAGCTGCAAGTCTGGATAAATTGTGAACTCAGGAGCAACCAGTGCATCCAGAACCTCATCTCGATATGTCACAGCATTAACATTTCCACGGAAGACGTGAAGAGGCAAGCGATGGTGAAAACTGAATCCTCCCCAAATGTGAATACTGCCACCTCCAAATCGGTTGACACAGCAATCTGCAAAGCGCTGTCCACACCGTCGCCAAATCCGCATACGTCCATCAGCAAAGGATATGTTGAATCTGCTCTCGTCTGTGAATAGGACAGCATTCCACTGCAGTCTAGTCCATCTGACATGTTGCTCTGCCCATTGCAGGCGCTGCTGACGATGTCTGTGAGTCAAGTTTGGCCCAACATAAGGTCGTCTGGCAGTAAGGCCTGTATCTCTGAGTCGTCGTATGACTGTCATTCAAGAGACTTGCCCATGTCTACCCACTATTGCTCTTGCTGTTTGACTTGCCGGGAGAGTACGATTCCTTAGGTAACTCAGCACAATATGACGATCTTGCGCAGGGGTAGTAACTCGTGGTTGGCCACTCCGAAGTCTATCCCGAGCACTGCCAGTGGTTCCGTAACGTTCATTGAGACGTACAATAGTGCTGTGGTGGCAATTCATCCTTCTGGCAATGGCCCGCGAGCTCATTCCGGTCTCCAACATACCAATGGCTCGTTGGCGGTCGTTTTCGTTTCTGATAGTCGTGGCATTTCAAGCACATGTACTGGGTGTTTTGTCTCAACGGCCTTTTTATACCGAGTATACTGCCACAACGTGTACACATTTTCAGGGTCATAGCTGTTGGGAATCGTGTTGCACGTGTAACTTTCATCGTTTTCATGTAGTCTGTACACAAACCCGTGGGTTGAATCATGCACTTTCCATTCCAGCAGCCATTCGCTCTCTACCTCTTGGCAAACACGGGGAAAATCCATTTCCACACTTTTTATTTCCAGCTTCTCGGCATCAGTATATATAATAGTGGTGCGTTTTTAATGTGCTTCAGTATATATATATATATATATATATATATATATATATATATATATATATATATATATATATATATATATATATATATATATATATATATATATATATATATATATATATATATATATATATATATATATATATATATATATATATATATATATATATATATATATATATATATATATATATATATATTATATATATATATATATATATATATATATATATATATATATATATATATATATATATATATATATACTTACGTGTATAAAGCATGTATGTATGCATTATACTTACGTGTATAAAGCATGTATGTATGCATTATACTTACGTGTATAAAGCATGTATGTATGCATATACCTATTAAGTGTATGTATGGCTCTTATGTACTGATGCATATCCTCATATGACTCATCTGCTCAAATTGTATTTAATTACCATCGCGTTTGAGACGCTGTATCCTGTTTGCGTCATCACTGTGGTTATTCCCCTTGTAGGAGGACTGCCTATTTTTAACAGTCATAGATTGAGTGATGCGCCAGACAACAGAGGGCAGTCCAAGAGGAATAAGATGGACTACATTTTCTACATTGGAAGATCTGGAATATGCAGATGACACTGCACTACTAGCACATTCACATCAACACATCCAGGAAAAAACGGATAGACTTAATAAGTTTAGCCAGCAGGTGGGCTTGAACATCAATTTAAAGAAGTCAGAGGTCATGACGCTCAATGTGAGCAACCCTGAGCCCATATCAGTAAGGAATCAGCAACTGGTACAGACAGACACCTTCACATACCTAGGATGTATAGTAACACCAGACGGCGGGGCAGGCAAAGACATCAACATCAGAATGAATAAGGCAAGAACAGCCTTTTTTAGCCTAAACAACATCTGGTAGTCCTCTCAATACAGCACAAGCACAAAATTAAGATTATATCAGAGCTGTGTGCTTTCTGTGCTTCTCTATGGTGCGGAATGCTGGAGAGTTACAGAGAAGGAAATGTCGAAATTGTCCTCTTTTCACACAACATGCCTAAGAAAAATTCACCGAATCTTTTGGCCGAATACCATCACCAACCAAGATCTGCTTACTCGGAGCAAGCAAGAGGACATGCACACCATCATAGCTGGCAGACGCTGGAGCTGGGTTGGCCATGTCCTCAGAAGAGACCCCTATGCCATCACAAGAACAGCTATGCTTTGGACCCCTGAAGGAAAACGAAAGAGAGGCCGACCAAAAACAACCTGGCGGAGGACTGTGGAGGCTGAGATGCAAAGAATGAACCAGAGTTGGGGTACTGTACGAAGGATGGCAGCCGACCGAGCAAAGTGGAATCAATTTGTTGTTGCCCTACAAGACGCCACTAGGCGTGATGACCACTGACTGCTTTGACGGTCGGCGGCTAAGGATCAAAGAAGAAGAAGAAGGAGAACTGCACTAAAATATGCATGTGCTCTTGCACCACTGGTTTCTGTTGCAACTTGTTTTAGGTGATGACGTTGTCAGGTTGATGCAGAGTGTGTATTCGTTGTGACGTTTGTAGTACATTTATTTGTAAACAATCGTTATAACACACTGTTGCGTTTGTAAACAAAGCGCCTATTTCTATACTACGTCCAGACATTTCTGGCAGTTTCTTTTTTAGATCGATGTCAATCTAATTTCAGCGCCATGGCAATGTTGTGCATTTCTCCAAAATATTAGCGTCAGTCTGCATCCTTTTCATCTATCTATCTATCTATCTATCTATCTATCTATCTATCTATCTATCTATCTATCTATCTATCTATCTATCTATCTATCTATCTATCTATCTATCTATCTATCTATCTATCTATCTATCTATCTATCTATCTATCTATCTATTTGGGAGCCGCGCTGGTGTAATGGCTTCGGCGTTGTACTGGCGACCAGGCGTTCATGGTTCAAACCCGGGCGTCAGCGTTTGAAGAAATGTTTACGGCCGGAAATTTGACTGAATAGCCTGAACGGCTCCTGTGATAAACCCTCTGTGGATGGGAAGGAGCGAAGCTCCTTACCGGGTTGGAAGGAAAGTCCTCAGGTTCCCCAGCCTCGCAATGACATGTCATTGGGCCGAAGGGCTGAAAGCCCAAGTGCCGCTGGTTAAGGAAAAAAAAAAAAAAAAATATATATATATCTGTCTGTCTGTCTGTCTGTCTGTCTGTCTGTCTGTCTGTCTGTCTATCTATCTATCTATCTATCTATCTATCTATCTATCTATCTATCTGTCTGTCTATCTATCTATCTATCTATCTTTCTATCTAATCTGTCTGTCTTTCTGTCTATCTATCTATCTATCTATCTATCTTATCTATCTATCTATCTAATCTGTCTGTCTGTCTGCCTGTCCATCTGTCTGCCTGCCTGTCTGTCTATCTGCAAACCTGAATGTGTGTCTACATGTATGTCTAGAATAACTGCCTGTATGTATATATGCCTGTGAACCTGCCTGTCTATCGGTCTGCTTGCCTGCTGTCAGACTGACTGCTTGTCTGTCTGTGTAAGACATTTCCTTAGAAAGGTCGTCCTTACCACTTCATCATTACAAGAAATACGGTGTTTTCTAACACAATTACATTTAATGAAACCTTTTTTCCCCACACAAACGGACACATCGTATGTTACAGTACGGCCAACACTAACGCAAGTTTACACGTTAGTATTAGAAATAAAGTCTAACAGACCGTCCTTACCACTTCATCATTACAAGAAATACAGTGTTTTCTAACACAATTACATTTAATGAAACCTTATTTCCCCACACAAACGGACACATCGTATGTTACAGTACGGCCAACACTAACGCAAGTTTACACGTTAGTATTAGAAATAAAGTCTAACAGACCGACGTACTTGAATAAGACTAGCAAGTATAAGCACTAGTCAAGAGAAGGTAACTCTTAGAAATTTATAGTTAGCTCCCCTTAATTAATAGGCGAAGTCCTAGGCATTGTTGACACTTGAGTGTGTACAGAAAGCTTTGCACGGGCTGAGTACTTTTATAAGAAGAGTCGAGAACTAGCTTCCGAGCGAGACACATCAGTCTTGCAGATCGGTGAGTTTTCCTTGTTAGAAGTTGAGAACTATCCCTTTCTGCAAGTGTAACCTTTTCACAGATATTATGTTGGAAGAATTGTATACGGTTTGTACCTCTCGTTATGTGTGTGAACAGTTTGATAACTTTTATCTATGAAATTACAAAGAGTCAGTAGAAGCCACCATTGTTTACAAATGACATGGGACAGTATTTCATTGATACTGTCGTTTTTATACAAGGAACAATGCTTTTTTTGATTGTGAACGTTCTGACCGTCAGTAGTCAGGGTATTGAGTTGTGTCAACCATATGAACCTTGTAGTCCAGTTGGACTTATAAATAAACAGATTGTTTTATAAAACTAAAGAGTCATTGAATATACACCTTATAGTGGAAGGTATCAAGGAGAATAGATAACGTGACAGCCTGTGGTGAGTAATAAGAACTTGGGTTGCATCATCTTTCCTTCGGGTATTAACAGCTCTGGTGGTAACCAGTTACACTCGAGAGATTTCTTACAACGATCACCAAAACCTAACCACCTGTCTTATAATACAAAATGGTGACATATGATTTATGAATGTTATCTAACGACCATTTGAGACCAAAACTTCTCTCCCCCGTCACACATATATAAAATGGTGCCGTTCCCTTCGTCACCTTACTGCCACAATATCACATACAACAGTCAACTTTAGTTTTTCTTTATTTCTCCTGATTTCCATGTTTCTCAATACCGCGTAAGTTATTATTGGCTGCTCTGGCCTCTTCTTTATACAGCCGTCTGCAGACCCAGTATCTATGACACTGCACGACGCAAAGGGATGTTTTCACCTTCTATGGTAGACTTTCTCCTAAGCTGCATGCTTTTTGTTTAATCTGTATAATCAATTTTTACATGTCAATTTTATTACATTGGTTTATTACATTGGTCCTTAGCTTCACGAACTGTGAAATTTGGGTCCAGGTTGTAGAGCGATTGAGAATCACTGCATTACCATCAGTATTTACGTCATTATTGCTCATTGACGTCATCGCTGTTGGTTGCGATGGATTTATCTGCCTTTAATAATCTAGAGCGGTGTTTCCCAAGCTTGCAATAATCGCGTGCCCATTATCTTCTTCTTCTTCATCGTACACTCTCAGACGTCCACTTGAATGTTCTCAAAGAAAGCAGTAGTCAGTTTGAGGCTATTTGAATCTCCGTAGAGCTTTTCCACGAACAGAGCTGGCGTCGGCCATATGCACTTTCTCTGTACCACATATAAGGGGCAACTTTGAAACAGATGTTCAGCAGTCATTTTATCAGTGCCACAGTTACACTGATCGGTAGTTCTTATCTTTAGCTTGTTGAATAGATGGTATCTCAATCTGTTGTGGCCAGTGTGGAGTCTGAAGATTACCACTTGTTCTCTTCTGTGGAGCTGGTAGTAAGCATAATTATGTGTGTGCCCTGGATGTTCAACATTCCATTTGTTTCTGTACCTGATTCTGATAAAACTCTTTGCCTCCTTAAAAGTTATGCTTACATCAGGCTGAGGTAGATGTGAACATGTGATGCTGCACTGTAATTCTGTCTTTCAACAGGCCCAATTCTGTTCTTCTATTTTGAATTTTCCTCTTTTCTTATTCTCGTCGCAACTATATGGGTTTGCCATGGTTCTTCTCATTTGAACATATTTCGTGTTTGGTATTTTTGTGTTGGTAATTTTAATGGGTTCGTTTTATGATGGTAGGTTTATTTCTTACTGGCCCCAGTTTTCTTTTCTTCTAGATTTTCCGCGATCACGTAGATTTTCGTTGTTTACGAAAATTGCTATTTTCGCGCACGCCCGTATGACGCGGCAGAAACGTCACGTAACGTGATGCAATTTTTGGACACGCGGTCTGCGCGTTTTCAAATCTGATTGGCGTAGGTCGCGGTTATTTTATTTTTCTAAGCGTTTCCATTGGCCCGAGTGGATAACTTAGCAGATACGTAGGCGATCCGCGGGGGTGTTTCTCTTGTATATAATCAGTTGTTAAACTGGGGGCAAGTCTCTATATGAAGAAATAATTGCCTGCCGGTCAACTTCGATTTATCGTCTCCACTGTGGGAAAAACAGCGGTAATTGCGAGTCACGGCGAACAGTGGGGGAGCATAAATTTGCCCATATGCAAAATTACCCACGGCAACAGGACATATCTCAAGGGTCAGAGTACTCGAGGTATCGCCAGCAGAGAAAAGAACATAACCTAAACGGTCTATTGCAGTGAAGTTCAACTCTTCAGCGAGACTGGTTTAAATTGCCTACAGCCAGAAATCAAGGCTGTGTTTTTCCTCTAGATCCGGAGCGGGTTAAAAGAGGGAAGCTAGTCAGCAGCAGAGAAGTTTTCGTCAGTTAATCAAGTACCTCATGCTTGACACCCGAACTTCTTCATCATCACCCATTTCAGGAGCAGGTGATAGGGTTAAAATACCTGGGTCCTGAAAGTAACGAGAGAAGAGCGTAACGGAGACGCCGCATCATCCGTCGTCGAGTATTAGAGAGACACTGAGACCAAGAAGGAGAGAGGGAGAGAGAGAGAGAGAAGGCGGGAGAAAATAGACAGGACCAGTAGGATCTGTTCAGTATCCACTCGAAGGATAGACACTGAGCCATTGTGTTACTCCAAGTCTATTATTTTAGCATTTCCAGTGGAGTTAGATAGCGGCGCATATCGCCTACCAAGTTGGAAGCTGTGTAGACGTTCGTTGAGGAAGAGTCAACAGGACTGAGACAGTAGAATCTTATTGGTATTAGAGAGTGGAGGCTAAAGTTGACAGCCCCACAAGATCAGAGTGTGTAAATCACTAACCATTTTTATTGTTCCTCAGCAGGGTGACAGGAAGAGTGAATGTGATTGAGGTCTTTTTCTAGTGTCTAGCAAATTTAATCGTTACTTGTTTTCAGGCTGTGCAACAGTGCACGCTATTTCTTTGATTGATGTATGATGGAATTTTACTGTTTTATTGTGTAAATAAATAAATATATATTTACTGTACACTGGATCAGCTTCTACACTCTATACTTGACTACATGTTGTTTGTATAGATGTGTCTGTGGTCGTGTTATACACCTTATCTCCTTGTGTTTAAAGATAGTTAGAGGGGGTGATTCTATAGCTTTTTCAGAAGTCACGAAGCGGCAAGGGGAGAGTCAAATCCTGGTTCTAGCCCTTGAGCCAATAGTCTCATCTGTCCACAGGCATGTCATTTTTCCATCAAATTCTATCTTCTCAGACTTTCTCATACTAGGGTCTTGCTTTCATTCAGGCAAACTATAAACTTAAAACCACTTCGTGACAGAACCTTCTTTTGCCATTCTGTCAGCCTCTTCATTGCCGGCGATGTTACAATGAGATGGAATCCATTGGATCACAACACTTTTGAATCGTTGACAAAGTTTGTGAAGCACTATTCTGAGATCATCCAGGTCTGTATTATTTTGGCTTTTCAACGTTGCAATTACTGACTGTGCATCAGTAAAGAAAGCAACTTGTCTCTCTGCGCTTTCTTCTGTCAATATAACTTCTGCTGCAGTTTTCAAGGCCTCTGCTCTGAAGTTGCTGGAGAATCGTCCTGTCGCCACTGACAGCCTTTTTTCTGCACCAGTGCTTAAGGTCAGAAAGACACCCCCACCTCCATTTTCTGTTGCATTTGTTTCTGATCCATCTGTGTATGCATGGGTCCAGGTGTTGCGTGAGTAATGTTTCTCTATGTATTTTCTATCTGTTGCAGTTTTGCTCTTTTTTTCTTTCAATTCCAGGAATGTTTTCTATCATTTTAGGGAAACGATTTTGTTTCCAAACTGGAAGCTTGTGTGCAGTGTAGATGGGTTTAACAGTGGATATTTCATCTATGGATACTGCTCTCATTTGTGGTTTGGTTGATTCTACAAAATTGCTTTGTTTGAGTCTTTGCCTTCTAACCGTGCCCATTATGAGAGTTTAGTCTTACCGGAGTGCACTTCTCGGGCGAGATAATTTGGGTATAGTTTTAATTTTATCTATATACAAAAAATTTATATATATATATATATATATACATACATACATACATACATACATACATACATACATACATACATGCATGCATGCATGCATGCATGCATGCATGCATGCATGCATGCATGCATGCATGCATGCATGCATGCATGCATGCATGCATGCATACATACATACATACATACATACATACATACATACATACATACATACATACATACATACATACATACATACATACATACATACATACATACATACATACATACATACATACATACATACATACATACATTCATACATTCATACATACATACATCTCATGTATTCATGCTGATGGTGGGAATTTTCGACATGTATGTACGTATGTATGTATGTATACGTACGTACGTACGTACGTACGTACGTACGTACGTACGTATGTATGTATGTATGTATGTATGTATGTATGTATGTATGTATGTATGTATGTATGTATGTATGTATGTATGTATGTATGTATGTATGTATGTATGTATGTATGTATGTATATATATATATATCTCACACACATACATATACAGCGTGTTTCAACATTATGTATACACACTTTCTTCTGAAAAGGACGTTGGTTGCGTTGTGTCCGTTTACAGCGGGTCTGCGATATTTCCGCCTTTCGGCCGACACATCCGACTTCAGCATGGCATTTTTTGGGACCGGGTTTGCCTTCCCTCTTCGATCCCTACTCTCTCAGCCAGACTGCAGTGATGCAGCCTGTTTCCAGGACCACCACTTGGAGGTGCAGTAGGGTCTTGGTCAGCTCTGGTTCGCTGACCCTGACGCAAGCAGTCAAACTATGGGTCGCTGACTGCATTTATCACTGTTGGTGCGTCTTAGGTCCCGTATACACACTTTAAAAAAATATATTTCATGGACAACACACACAATTGAAATATTTTTAAAATCACATTTTAAGCTAAGCAATTGGCACGTTCTTTTTTCACAATGAAATAATTTTGTTTTATTGTTAAAATACATTGAAAAAAAAATGACAGAGAATACTCAATTAAGTTGTGAAGAAGGAAAGACAATTCTAAAAGAATTGTAGATAAGTTTGTGAGAGATGTCACTCATGTATTCATGCTGATGGTGGGAATTTTCGACATTTAAACTAAATTTATGTTATTGTGAAAAAAAATGTATATCTCTTAGCTTTAAAATGTTATAAAGAAAATTAAAATTGTGCATGTTGTTCATGAACTATAATTTTTTAAAGTGTGTATACATAATTTTGAAACGCCTTGTATTAAAACTTCGATGAAGGGAAACGTTGGGGACGAGACGCATCGCAATGTTTCCTGCGACCTAATTTTGGGTCGCTACCCACAGTTTGAGAATCATTGTGGTAGCGAAATGTATGATAGGTAACTCTGTTTGTATAGCAACAAAATATTCTCAGGCGTCGTTAATGTTCCGTAAATGGCAAGATCATTTGGTTCTTCTTCATCATCATCATTATCATCATCATCATCATCATCATCATCATCATCATCATCATCACCATCATCATCATCATCATCACCATCATCATCATCATCACCACCATCATCATCATTTTCCTTTGCGCTCCTAACGGAGTATGGAGTCACCCCTGCAGCAGGTCACCTTGCAGGAAGCTGCATCAGGCATTCACATGCTCTTGCAGCAGTGGTTTCTGTGGTAATTTGTTTTTCATTTGTTCTCAGCCCAGATGTCTATCCAGACAGATTATCTAATTATCCCCTTTATCTGCGTGCCTCCGCCAGACAGATGTCTGGTCAGACAGTGTTGTCATCTTTCATTGTAGCACAATACAAGCTTGTGTCAACATGATCAACAGCTTTCCAATGGGGTCAGACGTTGGACCGACACGTTTCCACAGGTGGTCACACGGATTCACAACCTCGTATAAGTCGCCTTGTACGACATGCATGAGGGTACAGTAGTCCTATTCTTTTTTTGTCTCTTCGTAGACCCCCGGGAACTACCCTGGGACAGATGGTTTGTAGAATTCAGTATTACTGGGACATATTCAGTATTACCGGGACATAGTCAGTATTACCGGGACATATTCAGTAAAACTATTCACTGATTTAACAAAAACAGGATGTTTGGTTTTGTTTTAAGGACTATCTTCATTGCACAAGGATAACGCCATCAGTGCTCAGATCCTCTCTCTTAGATCACACACGGAGGATCTCAGCACAGTGCACGAATTCCGTAGCACCGACGAGGATCTAAATATGCGTATACAGGAATCACACATTCTATAAATATTTTTGTGGTGGGTAAGTTTCCTAATTTTTAAACTTTGCGAGGGCAGCGGCTGGACATCTGATCTCACTACCCAGGAGATCTCACTACCCAGGAGATCTCACTACCCAGGAGATCTCACTACCCAGAAGATCTCACTACCCAGGAGATCTCACTACCCAGGAGATCTCACTACCCAGGAGATCTCACTACCCAGGAGATCTCACTACCCAGGAGATCACACTACCCAGGAGATCTCACTACCCAGGAGATCTCACTACCCAGAAGATCTCACTACCCAGGAGATCTCACTACCCAGGAGATCTCACTACCCAGGAGGTCTCAGTACCCAGGAGATCTCACTACCCAGGAGATCTCACTACCCAGGAGATCTCACTACCCAGGAGATCTCACTACCCAGAAGATCTCACTACCCAGGAGATCTCACTACCCAGGAGATCTCACTACCCAGGAGATCAGGGGGAGAATGACATCATTAGGAACCACTGGTTTAAATAAATAATAATAATGTCCATACCTGTACTGGGAGCGAACCAGGTACCTATAGGATTAGAGGAGGACGCCATATATCTTAACCACTCCGATCCCCGGATGTTTGCACTTTATAACGTCATATCCGCTGGGTAAACTTTTGTAATTGTAAAACTTGTATGACTTTGGAATATGAATAAAATTGACAATTAGAAAGATACAGACTTTCATGGGTGGGTGCATATGCACAGAATGGCGACCTTCAAGTGGAGTGACAGCTTCAGTTATGTGGAACTTGTGGAGAGAGCCAGACGGGCGCAAGTGAAGTGGGAAGTTAGGAAAAGACGTTGGTGTTGGATAGGTCCCTTCTGTGAAAAAAAACCAGTTGATAGCATTGCGTGGCGGTCCTGTTCTGGACAACACAACTGACTGAACTATAACTAAAAAGTAAAAAAAAAAACCGCCATCGTGAGGAATAATACAGCACAGAACATAGAATATATACACAATCAAGAGAAATATCACTCTAAATGAAACCCGTACTGATATAATCAACAGTTCTGTGTATAAATAAAAATGTTCTGGGCACCCCTGGGGGTGAAGTAAATGTATGGAGTCCAAAACATCACACGGAGGGTGGAAATGGACCGACCCTGCACACAGCAGTGGCGGTTCCATGATCCAGAAAAATCGAGGAGGGATACAAATCATCATTAGGTCTTCAGCTTAAAGTCATCGTCATATTATCACCACCAGGGCTGGATTAACCATTAAGCAAAATAAGCACGTGCTTATGGCACCAAGGGAGGGGGGGGAAGAAAGGGGGGGGGAGGCACCACAGAATTTTCCCTCTAGCTATCATGCCTTTCTCTCATCTCATTCCCTGCCACAGTCGTATTTAGTCTAATTTTTTTAATTGTCACGGGATTGAATCCCATTGCTTTGCAGTAGTAGTCCACTAATGGTCACAACGCAAGCGTATCTAAAAGTAAGTCGTCCAAGGTATCTATCTTCGCGCAAGATAGATGTAGATAGAAGATGAATGGCGCTTCTACCGTAGGGGAGCCTTCGCAAGATATTCCCAGAAGTCAAGAACAAACGCTGCTTAAGCGCTGAGCAAATTTGTTAACTTATTATCTGGCTCATCGCCTTTTGTGAAGGGGTTATGCAATGATTCCGACCGATCAAGCCCCCAGTTGGAGTAATCCAACGAATGCCCTCTTATAATTAATGACTATATATATATATATATATATATATATATATATATATATATATATATATATATATATATATATATATATATATATATATATATATATATATATATATATATATATATATATATATATATATATATATATATATATATATATATATATATATATATATATATATATATATATATATATATATAAATATATATATATGTAACTGTCTTTTTTCTCTTGTTGATGTGATCACTGGCCCAAGACAGTATACATGTTGTTAGATGTGTAGTGCGAGCGTATGATGAATTGAGTGTGGGTGCGAATGAAGACGCGAATGTGTTTAGGCTCGTATAGATGTAGATCCTGCAACCCATACTCTCACATGCAGTAATCAAGGATGCTTTGACACTGCAGGCATGTTTCAAGACATTTATTCACGAGAACACACATAGTATCAACAGGAACAGTCAGTGTAACAAGGTCATGCTGACCTGACATCGATAGGTATACATTTGGCATTCAAAAAGGTAAACATCAGAATAGACGTGCATGGTCAATAGCAAAGTTCTTCAATAATGACAGTTCGTAGCGTCGCCCTTGGCGTCTCTGACTAAACGCGTCAGATGCCTTAGTCACTTGGACACATAGGTGCAGCTTGGCACTCCCCGCCAATTGCACATATCAGGCTGTAGTATAATAGCCGGAAGCACAGGCCTCGTTCTGACGTCGGCCGTGTACTTCTGTTAAATAGGTTATCATCAACCCTGCAGTAATACTTATTGTAGATATGAACTCCGCCAATCTGCGGCTCCCACAATATATCTTCGTCACTGGATTTCTGGACAATATAAGACTAACAGTCTTGGATGGCTACCTCGAGCACAAATATATAAGTTCTGAAATGGCGGATCAGTGAGCTGCTGTTCACCCTAGGTAATCCTTTACATGTTCTGCCACCGAAAAGCGTAATAATGCATAAAGGTCGGTATTACCTGGAAAATGAATCCTCAGAACTAAACAAGGAATTCTGTCGTCATCCCGACGCACAGAGATTCACTGGGGAAAACTGCCATAGCAGTTACTTCGAAGATTCTCCCCGAAAAACAATGGACTCTTGGTCCCTTCAGAAAAACAGGACCTCCCGGCTTCCCGGAAGTATATCTCACTCCCGCTTAAAAAACCTTCCCATAGGCCTACGCCGAACTGTCAACCTCTGACCCTAAAGGTCAAACACAATGAATGAATAAACAAGGGAAGACAACCCCTAATCAACCTGACATCGCAGGTAAAGACACAATTATTCTTATGATACAAACATAAGCAAATAACTTGACTGATGACTCCGTCGAAAATGACAGCAACATTACTACCACCCCCCTGTAAAAAAAAAAATGCAATTTTTTTTTTTTTTTAATATGTTCATGAGCAAGATAGCACCAGTATCACTTCTGTGCTCATGCAAACAATGAACCTAATATCAGGTACAATAGAAGAGGGTACAAATCATCTCCCAACATAGGAGAAAATATTTCCTTTAAGCCAAACAAACTAAGGGATACCATTCAAGAAACCTAAGTTGCTGGCAATACCAATCATATATCAAACATTACTAAATAATATAACCATAGCAATATACAAATGTCAATGCTATTTTAGCAACATATCACTGATGGATGGACAAAATGAAATTTGTTAAATTATCTAAACATCATCCAAATACATTTGTATTACAACATATTATGATATTAAGGACAGACCTAAGTCTGAAAATATATCAGGAAAAACTAGGACACAAGATTTAACTGGAATCATGTGGGCATCTAGACAATATGTCCGCCATCACATTATCCGAACCACGGATAGCTCGCACCGTGAAATGGAAAGGCTGAAGAGCAATAGCATAACGAGTAGATCTCGAGCTCTTCAAATCCTTACTTTGCATAGCCGTAAGAGCTTTTTGGTCGGTTTCCATAAAGAAATGCGCGCCCAGAAGGAACCTTTGTAGCTTAAGAATGGACCAAACCATAGCCAACAATTCACGGTCCAAAACCGAGTAATTCCTTTCTGCCGCATTCAGCTTCCTAGAAATATACATTACAGGATGCAGAGTTCCTGAATATTCCTGCATTAGTGCCGCTCCAATGCCAGTGGAAGAGGCATCACTACGAAGGACAAAAGTCTTATCAATCGTCGGTAGTCTTAAGATAGGATGAGATGAGAACAAATTCTTAACCTGATCCAATGAAGATTGGCATTCTTGGGACCAACGCACCATATTAGGAGAACCTTTTTTCAATAACGTTGAAAGTGGTGCCATAATGGAGGACAGATTCTCAATGAATCTTCCATAGAATTGTATCAATCCCAAGAGACTACGCACTTGCTTTTTTGTCTTCGGAACCGAGATATTTAATATCTTTGAAATGTTTTGGTCCTCTGTCTTCAACAGACCATGACCAACTCGATGACCTAGGAAGGAAATTTCACTAAACCCAACAAAAGCTTTAGAGGGTTTAGCAGTCAAACTATGCTCACGTAGAGTAGATAGCAATTCCTTTAGACCCACATAGTGTTCTTCCCAAGTATCGCTGAAAAGACAGATGTCGTCTAAATATGCAATGACATCTGCACGATCTGATAGAATTCGTCGCATCATGCGCACGAAAGTCGCTGGGGCGTTCATAAGCCCGAAAGGCATAAAATTCCATTGAAACAGACCCCTAGGTGTCGAAAAAGCAGTGAGAGGTTTGGCGTGTTCCGTCAGTGGGACTTGCCAATAACCTTTCGACAAGTCTAGTTTAGTAAAGAATTTAGCTTTAGAAAGTCTAATAAGTAGATCATCTAATAACGGCATAGGTTCAGCATCGAACTTCGTAACTTGATTTAATTTGCGATAATCAACGCAAAGACGTATGTTATTGTCTTTCTTTCGAACAATAACTATTGACGAAGAATAAGCTGAAGTGGATGGTTCAATTATTTGTAGTTGAATCATTTCATCCAATTCTTTCTCGACTTGTGCTTGAAAATGAATAGGTATTGGGTATGGTCTTACTCTGATCGGATTACGATCAGTAAGTATGATGTCATGTTCTATGACATCTGTGTGTCCAGGAATGTCGGTAAGGACATCCTGATATGATTGTAACGTAGAGGATACTTGACGTTGTTCCTCAAAAGACAAGTTGGAAGAGACTGTAACGTCTCTCCACGATTCCGTTGAAGTAAGTGGAATCGTAGGAAGAGGTAAGTTCACGTCAGAAAAAATAGTTTCCTCATCCTGTATAACAGACAGGGATGAGATGTGACCATGTTGGACTGGAGAGTCGTCCGTCGCCTGGAAAATAGGCTGTAAATAGTCTGGACGTTCAATAAACTCTGTTAGCATATTTATATGGAAGGTTTTATGCCTTCCATCCACATCGACAATATAGTCGACATCAGAAATTTTCGAGACTATAGTGTATGGACCCTTCCAAGAAATGAGAAGTCTATTCTCTCTTGAGGGCAGTAAGACATATGCTTTGTCTCCAGGACAAAGTTGACGTAGGCGTCTTTTCTTATTAGCAAATCGCCTAGCTTTTTCTTTCGCAAATTCGGAAGATGAAGTTGCTAACCTGCACGATTCGATAATCTTTTCTCTAAGAGCTATAACATATTCATATGACGATTGTGTATCATCGTCAATATTATCGGAAGTTATCAAATCGTGTAACAAGGACATTGGCCCGCGCGGTTGCGCGCCAAAGACAAGTTCGAAAGGAGAAAACCCTGTATGCTCGTTGGGAACCTCTCTATAGGCAAAGAGGACTGCAGGTAAAACCCTGTCCCAATCTTCAGGATGATCCTCCGTTATCTTGCCAAGTAAGTTCTTTAGTGTCCTGTTAAGACGTTCTACCAATCCATTGGACATTGGATGATAAATACTACTGAGAGACCTTTTAATGTCTAGCGTAGCCATTACCTGAGACATAACGTCCGAAATTAACTGAGTGCCGTGATCCGACAGTATTTCTCCGGGGAATCCCAGACGAGAAAATACGAGCCAAAGAGCATCAGCGATATCGACAGTTGATATGCTCTTCAGAGGAATAGCCTCTGGCCAACGCGTGCACATGTCCACGCAAGTGAGGATAAATTGGTGTCCTCTGGCTGACTTAATTTTGAACGGACCAATGATGTCTATAGCCATTTTCTGAAACGGCCGAATCGGAATATCTGCAGCCTGAATAGGAGCAGCATGTCTCGGACCCCTAGACTTGACCTCTTGACAAATTTTGCAAGATCGGCAATAAATTCGGATGTCTTTATTCACGAATGGCCAAAAAAAAAGACGCAAGGACTCTAGTTTTAGTTCTGGAAAAACCCATGTGTCCAGCACACTGAGAATCGTGTGCATGCCGAAGAATTAAGGCTCTCATACACTTAGGCACAAGAATTTGCGAATGCATAGACTTGTCCGAGTGTTGTACCATTCGTACCAATATACCATTCTTCATAGTAATATACGATTTGTGATTCGTATTTTGATTGGGATCCCCTTTCTTTGCAAGAAGGAAGTATTTCTTCAAAGAAGGATCCTCTTCTTGACGTTTAACAAACGAGTCATGGGAAATCACCAAGTGCTCGTCTTGGCTATCAACTTCATTACTATTATCAGATGAAGTTGGGGGATTAAGAGCTTGAGCTCTTGTCACCACTGCATTGACCGTTTGAATGTTTCTTTCTTCCCAACTAGCAATTTGTTGCGGGGTGCATTCCTTAACCCCATGAATACGACCGATTATAAGATCCGCAATAGGATTAGGAAGAAGACATGCATGGACATCTCCTGTGAAGAAAGGAGTGTCAATCCTAATAATAGCAGTAGGATAACTTTCCATAGTACCACCAAATGTAACACATTTGATTGTTTTTCCAGTGGCACAGCAAGGATCTATCAGAGACTCCTTAACCCCGACGGTAGTACATCCCGAATCGAAAAGTACTGAGACTAGCCTATCATTTATTAGACCTTTATCTAAGATGAGAGATCCTCTCCCATCATGCGCAACTGTAGCAGGTAGAGCAGGAAGAGGGTGACCACAACTTAGCGTAGATACAGTTGATGAGTCAAACAATGTATGTTAAGCATTGGGGGCATTCAGTTGCTCTCCCAAAATCGAAAGCACAACCAGTGATAGCCCTAGAGTTACCACTATCATTTACTGTATTACAGGCTCCATCAAACTCTTGTTGCGCAGAGTTTGCCTGTTGGTAAGGTCTTTTCTTGTTAAACCTAGGTCTACCTCGATTATCATTTCCCCTGTAATTATTTCGACTATCATTTCCCCTGTAATTATTTCGACTATCATTTCCCCTGTAATTATTTCGACTATCATTTCCCCTGTAATTGTTATCATATTGCCTATTGTAATCATCATTCCGGTTTGAATCCCGGTTTCTAAATTCACCATCGTCATAATCTTGACGTCGAGAATGATTACCTCGAAAATTTGAATAATTATTATTTGGATAGCCTTTGCGAAAGTGTCTCAAATTATTACCACTAAAATTACGAGAACTACCATCTTGTCTCCACTGCATAGACGAAGAACCATCATGTGTTGGATTATTCCGCTTCTGAGTGTAATTTTGATTACTTCCCCTATTCCAATTTTGTTGAGCACCCTGAAATTTTTTTTTTGAAATTAGGGCCATATGGTGTTGCCGAAGCAGCTGGCAACCCTTCTTTCACTTTAGAATTGCTAACTGTAGCATGGGGATGTGCTGTGGCATACTGACAACAGTATTCCTCCATTTCTTTTAAGTTTTTAGGCTTACGCTCATGAAGGAATGCAAGAAAAGAATCATTAACAGATGACAAAACCTTATCTCGCAATAATAAGTCCATTAGACCTTCATATGTTTTCTCAATCTGAGACAACTCAACCCATCGTGTAAATGTACGACGTATCTTTGTAACAAAATCAGAGAAATCTACTCCATTTTCTGGCAACATTGTCCTAAAACGAAGACGATAGTCTTCTTGTTTTAGTTGATATTTTTTTAGTAATGCTGCCCTGACAACATCATAATTAGTCCTCTCATGTTCGTCTATTGTCATAAGAGTAGTCACTGTGTCACCTGTAAAAAATGGCATCAGTTGTTCAACATATTTTTCCTTTTTTATGTTATGCGTATCGCACAAAAATTGGAATCTATCTAGATAATCTGCTACGTCATCCTTTAAAGGATTGAAATGAGGCAATTTAATCCTACTAACAAACTCCCTTGTCGTACTCGAAGTTGTTTGCTGAGCACCCGTACTCGCCAATTTCAATTTCTCTAACTCCAAAGTTGCGAGTTTTTCATCAAGTTCCATCTTCTGTTTTCTTTCCTCATGTTCCATTTTTCTGATTTCAGCCTCAGCTTTCCTCTCCTCTGCAGCAGCTTGAGCTTTCCTCTCCTCTGCAGCAGCTTCTTTGTCTAATCTCTTCTGTTCCGCTTCTTTGTCTAATCTCTTTTGTTCAGCTTCAAATCTCCTTCCTCCACCTGCATCTGCAATTTCTTTTGTTCAGCAGCAATATTAGCTTCTCTGTCTAGCCTTTTTTGTTCCGCCGCAGCTTCTCTTTCTAATCTTTTCTCTTCAGCCTGAGCTTTTTTCTCTTCTGCAGCTAATGCTTTGTCATACTGAGCAACAACCCATTGTTCTAACTGTTGACCAGTCTTATCAAGGGCTCTCCCTTGTGTAATAAAGTAGTCCAATGTAGACATCTTGTCTACTGAGATCAGTAACTTGAAAAAAAAATTAAATAAATTACCTTATCCCACTTCAATGGGAGACAAGTCTGAAATGCTAGACTTGTATACTCACTTCACTTTCTTTCACACTCTTAGTCTTGTTTATAATGTACCCAAAAAATCACCTGAGTACCTGTGGAAAAAAAATTCCCTTTATATCCCACTCAATATGGGCACAAGTCTTTTTTATAAAGAACTTGAATATGTATTTCACCTTGTCTCAATCTTTGTAGATAACAAGTCTTTTATCAAAGAACTTGTATAAATATCTTATATAATATTATTTAACAAACTCTATATGAAGAGTCTACCTTATCAATAATATCAAAACATGACCAAGTATGTGTATGTAGACTGTGCATGACAGTAATGTAGTACAACCAAAAAAAAAAATACAAAGACAAAGATACAAAACAATACAAATGGCAACACTGTTTTAACCAAAAATGTGTAGAGAAATACACAAGAAAGGAGAGACCTACAGAATACAAACAAAACAAATCGACAATCAAAACTGAAAAACAGACAAAATATTACAAAAACAACGTTAAGTACAATTACATCACAGCTAACATCAATAGCGACCAATTGTCACTAGCAAATTTCCAAATTAAGAAAATTTGCACCTGCAGAACGCTTACAGTAAGCCTCGATCAAGTGGCATATTTACCGTAAGACCCACCAACCGAAAAACCCGCAGAAAAATACACAAAAACAGCAGAAGTAACATAATATAGCAATCAATTTCAATGTGTTGCAGAACAAGTTCAGTCACAGCTGAAACTAAAATAAATTCCTTGCTCCTTGCGAACACAGAAACGAAATGTCAAACGCGCACTGAACGTCAAATCCACTGTAACATAAAGTGGTATTCACGAACCAAAGTTACTATGACCTTCTCAAATTAGGGCTTGCACATTGAATGTTTACCATTTCCACGTACTGTTTACAAACACTTGACCTCCAACAATGTAGCTTGAATGCTCTGACCTAGAAAAGTCTGTTGTTGAATGAAACGTGTAACAACCAGCAGTACTGTTTACAATAGGAACCCGCCTTCTATGCAGTTATGGTCCACGTAGCAAATGCCTAGTAGTTAACTTCAGTACATGTCTTGTTATGCTTTATGTAGCATTATAATATAAATGCTCGTACTGTTTATTTGGGTCAACCGTTGATGACCTATATCTGTCCTGTTGTAGCCAAAACTTGCAAGTGTAGAATTAGCGCTGTGTGTTACGGCTGTCCCGTGTGTAGCTTAGACCCACAGATCAGAAGTGTAATGTGTACTTGTCCTTCTTGTCACTTTCTCGCCAAAACTGGAGACATCATACATGTAACAGCCAACCAGGAATGTAAATTTCTGAATCCATAAATGTCAACAATAATGTCAAATGCTCGCTCTGTTCTTTTTAAACCCACAGGTCTGGTCCATCAGAAATGTAAGTTTCTAGGCCACATTGGCGACAAGAAATGTATCATAAGAGCCCACGTAACTGGTCCACCAGAAATGTAACTGTCTTTTTTTCTCTTGTTGATGTGATCACTGGCCCAAGACAGTATACATGTTGTTAGATGTGTAGTGCGAGCGTATGATGAATTGAGTGTGGGTGCGAATGAAGACGCGAATGTGTTTAGGCTCGTATAGATGTAGATCCTGCAACCCATACTCTCACATGCAGTAATCAAGGATGCTTTGACACTGCAGGCATGTTTCAAGACATTTATTGACGAGAACACACATAGTATCAACAGGAACAGTCAGTGTAACAAGGTCATGCTGACCTGACATCGATAGGTATACATTTGGCATTCAAAAAGGTAAACATCAGAATAGACGTGCATGGTCAATAGCAAAGTTCTTCAATAATGACAGTTCGTAGCGTCGCCCTTGGCGTCTCTGACTAAACGCGTCAGATGCCTTAGTCACTTGGACACATAGGTGCAACTTGGCACTCCCCGCCAATTGCACATATCAGGCTGTAGTATAATAGCCGAAAGCACAGGCCTCGTTCTGACGTCGGCCGTGTACTTCTGTTAAATAGGTTATCATCAACCCTGCAGTAATACTTATTGTAGATATGAACTCCGCCAATCTGCGGCTCCCACAATATATCTTCGTCACTGGATTTCTGGACAATATAAGACTAACAGTCTTGGATGGCTACCTCGAGCACAAATATATAAGTTCTGAAATGGCGGATCAGTGAGCTGCTGTTCACCCTAGGTAATCCTTTACATGTTCTGCCACCGAAAAGCGTAATAATGCATAAAGGTCGGTATTACCTGGAAAATGAATCCTCAGAACTAAACAAGGAATTCTGTCGTCATCCCGACGCACAGAGATTCACTGGGGAAAACTGCCATAGCAGTTACTTCGAAGATTCTCCCCGAAAAACAATGGACTCTTGGTCCCTTCAGAAAAACAGGACCTCCCGGCTTCCCGGAAGTATATCTCACTCCCGCTTAAAAAACCTTCCCATAGGCCTACGCCGAACTGTCAACCTCTGACCCTAAAGGTCAAACACAATGAATGAATAAACAAGGGAAGACAACCCCTAATCAACCTGACATCGCAGGTAAAGACACAATTATTCTTATGATACAAACATAAGCAAATAACTTGACAGATGACTCCGTCGAAAATGACAGCAACATATATATATATATATATATATATATATATATATATATATATATATATATATATATTATATATATATATATATATATATATATATATATATATATATATATATATATATATATATATATATATATATATATATATATATATATATATATATATATATATATATATATATATATATATACATATATATATATATATATATATAAAGAAAAATTGGCTCATACGTTTGCTTTCGTACATATAAACTGAATCAACTATTATTGTTTAGTTTAAAATAACATACAACAAATTTAATAGTCAGTTAGTTCAACAAGTTAAAATAAGGATTAAATGGGGTGAAAGTTATATTAAATTTGTCCTCATTGAGGTTTTGGTAGGGCGTTAATAATGGCCGTATTTTTTGCTGTAGCCTGTTACACACAACTTAGCTCCAGATAAGTCCTGCAGTCGTGGTTTTCGTCATTTCGTGGTGATGAGTGCACTTCTCCACATAATTCGTCCACTGTAGGCTGTTGGTGGGGATAATCTTCTCTCACACTAGTGGCGTAAAAACTTCAGTACTTAAGTCTGATGTCTTGTAACCACGAACTGTGACAAATTAGAAAGAAACAAATGCCTCAGTACATTTGTTCTCCGCAAACTAACATGCCCATTTTCATGCGCTCCACCCAAGAATGTTAACCTCTCCCGAGCACACAATGTAACTCAGGGAATATGATGAAAATTCACCAATATCCTTTTGGGTATTAACTTGGAAATTGCGTCTGCAGTGCATGAATAATGATTTGCCTGAATTACAATTAAAAAGGTATCTAAATCTCACAAAATGATTCTGTACACTTTTGGCACCTGTGATGTAATTATCACTCATTACTCGTCGTTACTTCTGTCGGGTTTCCCGCATTACTAGTCAGAAACAATCACCAGCTCTTGCAGTAGTGGTTCATGCATATACTATTTTTATATGTTGAGGTTGCCAGCCTAAGATAAATATATATATATATATAACCACTTAGCAAGAAACCTGTAAGATTTACATTAGTAAATAAATTAATTACACTTACCCCAAAATTTTGGGAATACACACTTTTCCTGGCACAGATTTAGAATGGACCCACAGCCCTGCATTTAGATGCTGTTCGAATCACTGGTCTGGGAAATATGAGTTAATTCCTCTGACGGCTGGTGTTCTATGAATCCTGCCTGGGAAAACTGTTGGTATAATTCATCTTATGACTGGGTCTGGGAAATATGAGTTAAATCCTCTGACGGCTGGTGTTCTATGAATCCTGCCTGGGAAAACTTTTGTTAAAATTCCTCTCTGACTCCTTGTGATAAAATTCCCAAGTTTCCAGTTTTGTATTAAAATTGCGGGTTTACTTGTAAATTCGAAAGTTGCCCAATACTCGATCTGGTACTTCTAGTTGTGGAATTGTAAGTCCTATCCTCTTTCCTCTGGCTTGTAGAAGGTGTTTAGTTGACGTTGCGATGTAGTCTGTCTGTGTCTCCGAGTTTGTTAGATTATATCTCACAATCCTTAGTTTCAAATCCCAGCTGTGTTTCCGCCGAAAGTTCCAATCAAATCATTGTAGATTCTGGCGAACCAATCCAATCTATCTAGCACTGTTTGGGTGGGGAAGTTTATCATTACTCATCCCACACGTATTTAAAACATTAATTTTAATATCCACGCGTGACCTCTTACAACAGTGATGTCAAATCGTTACCTAAGACTTCCGGCGCACCTCTGTTTATCACAATATTGTGACCCTGTGTTCC
The DNA here is from genome assembly GCA_024509875.1 of Oreohelix idahoensis. Taxonomy (NCBI): domain Eukaryota; kingdom Metazoa; phylum Mollusca; class Gastropoda; order Stylommatophora; family Oreohelicidae; genus Oreohelix; species Oreohelix idahoensis. Next base: position 773,767 of record JAMPIV010003254.1, on the reverse strand, counting down.
TGGCGTAATGTTCTCCGCCCAGATATCTATCCAGACAGATTATCTAATTACCCCCTTTATCTGCGTGCCTCCGCCAGACAGATGTCTGGTCAGACAGTGTTGTCATCTTTCATCGTAGCACAAAACAAGCTTATGTCAACATGATCAACAGCTTTCCAATGGGGTCAGACGTTGGACCGACACGTTTCTACAGGTGGTCACACGGATTCAAAGAGATAAGCGGGTGAGCGGTCTGACGACTGGGTATTGTTACGATAATACCACCGTTCAGCTGGTGGAACATAAACACGTCTAAGGAGTGGCAAACAATAAGATACGAATAACTCCCTTAGAAAATACTGCCATAGGGGAGTGGCGTGTTAGAGACTTCACCATGCTATGTCCAGCATAAAGAGTAAAATAGTGAAAATAACGAATGAAAAGGCATGATTTATGCCAAATAAAAGCTATGAGTGAGAAAAATGAAGAAAAAGAAAGGATACTGCTGGAGGGTTGAAGGTGTGAGAGATCACACAAAAGAGCATGTTCAGACGTTTTGTCACAGTAATTATCAATTTCTGCCGTGTTCGACTTTAATCCGAATTGTTAAAAATAAAAAAAAAGACGTTTTCTTTGGTATGGTGAGTGACTGAAAGTGTCAGACATAGACCTAGAGTTCAGTATGTTTGCCTGTCTTACCAACGTTTTTCTGCATGAATTTCAGTGGAGTCTGGCCAGGAAGAAAATTGAATTTTCATCTCTTCAGCATTTATTGAGCCTTAATGTCTTGTCAGTTAAGCAATGGAAGCGCCCAAGGGGAGGGGGGCACCATTGGGGGGCTGTGCTTAAGGCATCAGTTGGCCTTGTCACAGAGAGTTATGATCATTATATTCTCTATATACTCTTCTTTTCTTCACCCGTGTCCTCTATTTTATTATCACTCTTTACCCTTTTCCTGTATTTTTCGCATCCATTCGTTTGCGAAAAATATTTTCTTCCCCATTCTCAACTTTACCGTTTTCTTTCTCATACTGGTAAACGCATTTATGACATAACATGTCAGTCTCTGTACGAGAGAGAGAGCGTTAAAATGCATTCTATTGCATTAGGTGTCAGTGGACGAAACTGTGAATATTCGCTTTCACCAGATCTATAGGCGACATTTTGACTGCATTTTCACCTGCCACAACGAGTTGCATCGGCTGAGCGCTCAGGGTAGGCGCGATAACCGACATCTCCTCGGCGCAGTTTGAGACATTTGTCTGGAAATCCCAGCTGACAAGGCACTCACTGTTGGCCCTGGTCAGCGTGAGGTGTGAAAACGCACGAGTGTCAGTTCATGGTAGTCTTCTAGTTTATGTAAGGTGTTTAAGAATGAGAAGGGAAGATTATTTCGTTTTGCGAAATAAGTTGGGACCCCTTTGTCCTGGTTTAAGATATTTACCGGAGTTTGAAACTAGATTTTCATTCATTCTCCAAATTCGCAGTAGACAGGTTGTTCGTGAATAGAATAAGCTGTATAGCGAAGCCCTAGTTTGTTAGGAAATTTACCGAGCTGTAGACTTGAAATAAATATTTCAGCGTATAATTCTAAAATGTGCGATTACCTGTAGTTCTGTGTTGAGGTAAATATATTACACTATATAGCTAGTATTTTGTGAAGTGTTTAAAGTGTTCAATCGATTATTCTTTTGTGCAGAGAGAATTAAAATATAGTCTGTTATATTCTCTAATCGACGAGTTACAGTGGTAAAACAGAATAAATTATAATTTCTAGCTTAAAATCATGTAGCTATAATGAATTTAATTTAACTGCTAAATAATCAGACGAGAATATATTTTAAAACTAACTTTTAAATGCTAGATGCCTCATGAGTGTTGACGGAATACGTAGGTATTCCTAATTCATGATGATGGATTTTTATATATAAATTATTTCACGGGAAGTTTTAAACGATAAGTCAAGCTCTATGCTTGCAGTTCAAAACGTAAGTTATATTGAGTACATAATATGTAAAATATTTCATATGTGTTTTTCTTTATTCAGTGAATACTGGAGTAACCCAAATTTTGCCGGCGTTTAGTACAGAGACATACCTGTGAGAAACATAAACATTTTATATCTTTAACCACGTGGGTTTTCAAGTACCACCTGTCTGACAGTGCGTGTGCCTTCAGAGATAGACAGAATACCAATCCCACTAACAGGTTTGTTTTTAAGAATAAATGTTTATACTGGGCCTTTGAGGCAGATCATATTCTCCTCGAACTCTGTGTTGAGGCTACTTTGTGGCGAGAATAATTACAGAAATCTAAAACATTAACTTTCCGACATTGTTGACAAAGTGTGTGGTGGACCTAGATTATCTGTTGAGAGAAGTTGTCCACCGGTCATCTCCCTAATTAAGGGAAACCTCGTGTTCTGACACTGTGTGCCCGCTTAAGCCTAATTCTTACCTCGTGAGTCAAGTGACACTAACTTTAGTCTGAAATAACTATCGCATGAAGCAGACGCTCCCCGGATCCATTTTGATGAAACCAACGAACAAATCTACAGAGCTGGAATCCGCTTCATTAAACGACAGAAACAGATAAAAAGTGTGTGAGTGTCCCAAAGTTTGCGCCAGACGGCGAACAACAGCACGGGTTTAGGTAAGGTTGTGTGAGTCAGGGCCCTGAAGAAAGAACCGAGTGAAAGTAGACTGAAGGATGTTCTTTGTTTGAGTCACCCACGTTGTAACTTCCTTTATGCAAGTTATTGCTAACAATATTTTCCCTTAGAATAAAGCAGAGTATCAAGCCTGTCCATACCTTAAAAGGGGGAAACCCTAGACTAAATCATATGTATCTGTGACTCTTTGGGGTTATCACTTTCTTCTAACGAGACTGTGAGCTATATATCCAGGGGAAGGACCATACAAACGGGTCTATCACTATTGTAGCATTACTTGATTTTTTATGACTATGTGTATATGCTTTTGATGTATTTTATATGTTGTGATGATAGTTTAATATGATAATTAAACTATACCTACACTTATTCCAGTTTGGTGGTCAGTTCGTTCCCATAATATCTATATAATCATTGTTATAGTTTGCCACGTGTGTGCGTCTACATATTGTCAATTGTGTGTGTGTGCACGTGAGTGGTATATATATATTAATATATATATATTTTTTTTATAGACTGTCTGACTCCTCTGGATCTGTTGTAGAAGATAGGCGGAAAGAGAGAGAGATTCTCCATTTCCGGGACAGCCTCTATAAATTTCTACCATCTCACTCGTGGAAATCTATTTCTATTTACTACCTCTCACTGTGACTATCACTTATTCCAACCTATTCAGAAGGGACCAACCCACGTCTTAATCCCCTATCAAAAATCTACGACAGGCCTTAATCCGGCCCTGATCACCACCATATCGTCACCATCCCACACTAACCTCTATATTATTTCTCCGCTACTTTATCATCATCGCCAATGCTAGAAAAGTCTGCACAGAGCGTTACAACCGGACGCAATCTGATATTCAGGAGTCTGTTTCCTATCTGTAAATGGGTACCTGACTCTGCTCTTCAGTTATTGAAGGCAACGACATAGAGGAAGGGAACGGGTCACCCCATCTCATAAAGTTGGATCCTATTACTGTGAAGTTTCTAACACATCATTATCCTACGGCAGTACCTGCTTTACCTTTAACTTATTATACCTATGTCTTTCTCTCAACTTTACTTTGTTTCCTAATGTTAATATAGGTATACCTCACTTTATTGCTCTTCACAGATATTACGCTTTTTTTCTCTTCAAATTATTCATATTTATTTATTAGAACGTGCGTTCTTCTTCCGATAGATTTTGGCTCTCCACCAGCAAAAAGATTACGATTCGCTGAAGGCTCAGATGATTAGCCTTTTTCTTTAGCAGTAAAGTATTTTTAATTTTACAATAGTTTTTTTTTTTTATTGCGCACTTAATAGACATAGTGTAAACATGATTTTAGGCTTTTATATGCACTGGGAAGCTTTATTGCGATATTCGCTTTATTGCGGTGGTCTGGAACCGAACCCGCAATATCTCCAAGGTATACCTGTACATTATATATTGTCCTGTATTCCTCTCTGTTTGACATCCACGTAATCTCCCCGTCTGTCTCGGATCTCAGTTTTTTTTTTTTTAAATTGTAAAAACCCAGTTAGGAAAAGGTGTTTCAAGGTGCGGGCGTCAAAACGCGTGACATTTCAACAGTTATGTAACTACAGACGCGGTTAAGTAAACACACTTTACAGCCCAGTGCTCTAAAGTAATACCTTGACTTCAACGCGTGATAGGCTTTAAGAAAAATGGTGTAATGGCTTCGGCGTTGTACTGGCGACCAGGTGTTCATGGTTCAAACCCGGGCGTCGGCGTTTGAAGAAATGTTTAACTGTAATAGCCTTCCTGTGATAAACCCTTGTGGATGGGAAGGAGCAAGCTCCTGCCCAGTGGAAGTAGGTTCTTGACATGTCAAAGGCTGAAAAAGTGAAAAAAAAAAAAAAAAAAAAAAAAAAAAAAAAGAAAAATGAAAAACAAAACAAAACATCGGTAGTCAAGCTTCATTAAAGTGTCTAGCAAGCCTGGGGTTGCAATTGCGTCATATAATTTGTGTTGCTTTATGCGCCCTGTTCATGGTAGAGAAGTGCGTACATAAAATGCTACAGTTGGCTTGAAAATTCTATGAATAAGTAGAGCTTTCATTTGGTTTTCCTGAATAAAGAAATTCTGAATACCACCACCGTGTTTCCCATGTGAAAATAGTTAGTGTTAGAAAATAAAAAGCACGTTTTGCGTTTGTTTGCTGTAAGAGAACAGGAGAATATTTAACAGGAGATCGGAAAAATGAAAATGCAAAGCTAACTGACAACGTTTCTCAGAATGAATGCGGTAAACATTTGCCAGATTGCACTTGGACAAATATCTCTTCAAAATATAGACTCACACATATATTTTTTGGCAGCTCATATGTATGTAAAGCTGGCCGTTAGGATTTTTCAGTGGTGTGAGGTCTTGTTTTTGTGAATAAATATTAGACAAACATAAAGGTATGTTTTCAGGCACTCGTAAGAAATAAAGAAGTAGAAAACTAGACAACAGAAAAACAACAGACGTGAGTGGCTTACCCAGGACTCGAACCCAGGACCCTCCGTGCGACAACCCCGCCTAGCTTTGCAAACGAATCACACTATCCTCCCTGCCATCTAGGCATCACCAAGAATGATGCTCCGATGACGGGTCATTAGTGCGACCCGCAGCACATAACACCGGAAATTTATCATGGGCAGTCCAGCCTATTAATGACGCAATCACTTCTGTTGTTCCCCTATTATACAGTATAGGTCAGACTACACAAGACAAAGACCTTAATACTGTGTCTAGTAAATGATAGAAGACTAAGAACAGTAAGTACAGGACAGAGGGTAGGTTTTGGTATTGTACTCCCCCCCCCCCCCCCCCCCCCCCCCACCCCACCCCCAGTTCCGTGCTGTATTGTTCTCTGCTGAAGGTCAGTTTTTTTTAATACTATTGAGTTGGATCACACTATAATTTTCGCATTGTTATTATTTTTTTTTTTACATTTCAGCACCCATTCCCACCCCCCACCCCCAGACAGCGCCGGTGCGCCCGCACCACGCAAGATCTGGCTGTGAATGTATGGCACGTATTTTACAGGTAATACCAAATGATTGACGCTATCCACACGATGTTCGTGCCCTAAACTAGAATGATGAAGTCTAGATATCTGTATGAAGGATCAAAAGTACAGACTGGATATTCGTACAACCATTGTCCTTTCAATATTAATACACGGTAAGGATTGGCAAACAACGCCCAAAATGAATATGTACGCCTACTATTTAACCCCTTCCCCTCTTAATTCAAAAACCAACTAGATTCAATCACGCAACGATAGTTATTTGGCTGGAAGAAAAACATTAACTAAATAATACATATTTTCACTTACAGGTTTCACTTGAAGATCAGATCTATTCTTCTTTCCTTTTGCAGAAATTTCTGTGTTACAGCATCGTAAAATGTATTCTTCATTCTAACCTTGCTCAAAAGTTCCTTTTCAATGGACAATAGGCTGAGACTGGAGAGTCGATCTTGACCTTGTGTAGATCTGTGGTAACTGGATTCGCTTTAAAGCTGAAAACGATCTTTCTACAGAAGCAGTAGTTGCTGGAATTGTCATTATCAATTCTGCCAGTTTGAACACTTCTTTAAAGCTTGAACTGAGATCATTTTCAACTAAGAACAGCAGTAACTCATGATCTGACTTGTTGCAGAACTCATCCGAACAATAAAGTACAACAAGTTCATTCTTCAATCTTACATAGTCGAACATTTCTCCATAAACGTCTTTTAATTTTTGGATGAGGTCCTCTGGAAAAATTTTTCTTGAAACTGGTATACTTTTGCTCATAAAGAAAGTGGAAATACTCAAGTTTCTTTAAAGCTGCAAACCATGTTTCTGTGTGAACACTAATGTTATCAATGATTTCAAAATACAGTTGGCAACATGCATCTTTTCCTATACAACCAAGCGTCGTTTATTTGTAGGTGATTGTGGTGGGTTTAGATGTTAAGAAGAATGGTGTGCGTATAGTTGTACTTGAGTGAGATCAACTGTGAAGGTCTCTGAGGTAAACAATGGACAACTGTGTTACAGAGTACCTTTCTTGTACCACCCTACGATCTCACTCTAAGTTATATTTTTATTGACTAGCGTGACTGAAAGCTACATAAAGTGTCTAGGGTATTGTAAGAGTGTTGTTAAAGAATCTCAATACAAAAACATATACAAACATATACTAAGTACTATGATAAACTCAACTAAATCCAGCTGTTAAATTTTATATTTAAAATATCTTTTGTTAAACTTTATTGGTCCTGAGCCAAAAAAATTTTTTGGGTCAGGACTACAGTCAATGAGAATCAATTTAGATGGATAGATATATTTACAAATATATATGTATAAAGATATTTACATACAACAGACAATATGTCCATAGTACATTGTTACAAATGTTCACTTTGATGTTATTTACTCTATTTAAATACTGGTGATGGGAAGCAGGTTGAGGATTGTCATCATCCCACTGTCTTTTGTTTCACTATGATGGTTTATTATATTCTTTAGGATGAATGTTTTTGTAAGCACAGGAGATTATTCTTTAATCGTGATAGGTTATCCCAGGCCAGATATTCAACTTATCTGGATCCTGGAATAAGCCGCAGTTGTAGTCGGTTTGGCCAAACACTTCAGTCTCCTCTGGACTTGAACTTCTTTAGTACAAGCAGGTGCCAGAGACTCTTTGAAATCATGCAGACTTCTTCAATGAGCGAGTACTAGCACCAGACAAGTGCCAGCAGGAACCCCTGTCAATGCAAGTTATGGTTCGGTCTTAATATCAAACTAATTCCTCCTAATTTACATGTAAACATATATTCAATACAAAACAACATGGTCAGCTCTCTCTGACAACCCTGCTTCTCCACTTTAGTTTGATGGAACAAATAGTACCAGTTTTCTTTTCTCATTCCCTAATGGATGCTACGCCTCTGTCATTCCTGCAGTAATCTTTTCCATGCAATAAGATAGGTGTAATGTTCCTGTATGACCATCATATATATAGTCCTGTAGTTCTAAACTCCTTAGATAGTCCCTTATATGATGGATCAACATCTAGGCCATGCCTAAGTCTGCTATGGAACCATTTAATTACAATCTTTTTTCATTGCCTTTTCTTACACACAAACCCTTGTTTAATGAAAAGTCAATAAAATCAATCTTACCACATATCACGAATATATGATTTTTATGGGGCTACGTGGCTTGGTTCAAAATTCTATATTTTTTTCCATGTTAGTTGTTTATTTTTAAACTAGACTACCTCCTGTTCAATTCTTTTTCCATGTACTTTCAAGCTAATTACGAGAGTTTATGTCATTCGCAATCAGAGCTAAGCGAGTTTCCTGATCGTAGTGTCCACATTTTCTAACGTTACATCGTATTTTTGAAAACCGCCTAAGGCAATACTAGCAAGTTAGTTTTATTTTTAGAAACAAATGTGAGACGTGATTTGCGTTGGGTTATCTATCCGTGCCCCTCCCGTCCACAATGTATTTTAGGCAAATACTTAGTTGACCTAGGGAAGTGTTACGTTTATCGTCAAGGACGAATTTGAAAATTTGGGTACCCTTTTTGTACGGCTAATGTGTTATCAAATAATAAGCTGAAGGCGTAGGCGACGCCAACACTGAAAATTTGTAGTACTATCCTATCTTTGACTTTATGCACTATACTGTTATATTCTAATTTAGATATTGTATTTAGAAGTTTACCACACATCTCCCCACTTAGAACAGACTATCATATGTCAGTTCCCACTTCTAAATACATATAGATAAATTTACTACTTATGCCTGGTGACTACTCTGATGTTCGTCATACGGATGTCTGCTTAAAAAATCTGCACCTACATTGGTTTTGCCTGGAATATATTCTATGGTAAACTGGTATGGCTGTAGGAGCAGCGACCAACTTAATAATCTAGCATTTTCGTGCCTTGCTTGTGACAGAAACACGAGTGGTTTATGATCTGTTTGGATCTTAAATGATTTACCATAGAGATAAATCTGGAAATTTTTTATAGCCCATATGACAGCTAAACATTCTTTTTCCCTTGTTGAATATTTTTGTTCCGCTGAGTTCAACTTACGGCTAGCATAAGCTACTGGGGTTAATTCCCCATCAAGTGAATTTGACCTTTGTAATAGAGCTGCACCCAAACCTATATTACTAGCATCCGTTCTCACAATGAATTCTTGACTCAAGTCAGGTAATTTCAAAATAGGCCTGCTTGTGAGCTTTTCCTTCAACTCTTGGTAGGCTAATTCACACTGCGCTGACCAAGTAATTCTATCAGGATTTCCTTTGCGCGTTAAATCAGTCAATGGAGCACATATGGAGTTAAAGTTTTTAATATACTTTTGGTAGAAACCACATAATGAGACAAAAGATCGCACATCTTTCTTTGTCTGTGGTCTTGGTGCTCTTTTCAATTTCTCCAGGTTCTTGGGGTCAGGGGTCATGTTTCCCTGATGTACTGTGTCCCAAGAATTCCAGCTCTTTACATCCAACACAGCATTTCGTCGGTCTAGCTGTCAAATTGGTCTCTCTCAGTCGATTAAACAACATATTCAGAGAGTTAATGTGTTCCTCAAATGTTTCCGTCGCTATGAGAATATCATCCATGAAGTTGGTGATGCATGGATTATTCAGGGGATCCAGTAATTTTCTCATCATCCTCGAAAACACATTCGGTGCATTTTTCAGCCCGAATGGCAACATGTTAAATTCATAATGTCCTTCCGAGGTGCTAAAGGCTAAATAAGGTCTAACCACTGGCTTTACTGGAATCTGATAGTAGCCTTTGCTCAGATCCACTTTAGAGAAATATTTAGCTTTATTCAGCCTGGAAACAGCTGATTTGTATCAGGTAATGGATCCACCTGACCTTCTGTGACAGCATTCAGTTTCCTGTAATCTATACACAGTCTATGTTCTCCAGAGGGTTTTCTTAACAGAACCACACTGGAGCTGTAGGGAGATTCACTGTGCGAGATAATTCCTTCTCTCAACAGATAATCTATCTCCTCCTTCAAAGCTTTTTCCTTAGCGAACGGAATCGAATAGGCTCTCATACAGAATGGTGTTGGGTCTATGAGTTTCATATCATACTCTAATAAATTTGTATGCCCCGGTCGGTCCGTTAACACATCTGTATGATCATTCAGAACCTGTTGAACTCTCTCCCTCTGATTTTTCGTTAAGTGCGTACTGATTTTTACCTGTGCAGCGGTCTCACAGGGATGTAAAGGATATTCATGAGAGGTGAGTGGTTCCTTTTTCATTTCCATTGCAACAGACAAGGTCAGTAGGTGTGTCTCCTCCTGGTTTTCTCTGTCCAGATATTTTTTTCAGGAGATTCACATGATAGATTTTTTCTTTCCCCTTCTTATCTATCTTATAATTTGTTCTAGACACCTTCTCTAGAACTGTATATGGACCGTGCCATCCAATTTGCAATTTATTATGGCTGCCGGGCTCTCCCACAGCTAATTCTCTGTCCTTCGCTTTCTTATTGTAATAGGCAGCATGCTTTTTCCTGGCTTGTCTCAAATTTTCATTGGCAAGTTTCCAGCCAGTTTTAAGACGAGTGGTCAGCTCGTTCACATATTGATATGATGAGGTAATATTTTCTTCTGCCTTTTCATCGGTCCATGTCCTTAACAAGGCTTCCAATGGACCTTTTATTGGCCTTCCAAATAACAAGGTTGCCGGGGCCATACCGGTTGAACTATGGGGTACCTCCCGATAGGCAAACAGGGCTGCGGGAAGGTATTGGTCCCATGTATCTGGTTTTTCATGTGCCAACTTTCTCAGGATCGACATGAGTGTCCCGTTAAATCTTTCCACTTGGCCATTTCCTTGGGGATGGTACGGGCTACAATGAAAGTGTTTGGCTTGAAAGATCCTGAATACTTCTTCCGTTAGTTTCCCTTTGAACTGAGAGCCATTATCAGTCAAGATTTGGTTGGGAAAGCCTAACCTGGTGAAGATTGTGAGTAATGCCTCTGCCACATGTTTCGAATCGATTGATGACAGGGCTACCGCCTCTCCCTACATAGAACAAGTGTCCACCAGAGTCAGAATGTAACTGTTCTTCCTCTTGGTCCGAGTGAGAGGTCCCACAATGTCCACTGCAACTCATTCAAAGGGTGTTCCCACTATGGGCATTTCCCCTAAAGTTGCTGGAGCAGTCCAATGCTTTGGAGCTACCCGTTGGCATTCTGGACAGGATTTTACATATCTCTTTATGTCTTCAGTTATCCCTGGCCAGAAATAATGACAAGCTATACGCTGTCCTGTTGCGTTGATCCCCATATGACCACTGAAGGGAATCGCATGCCCTAGTTCCAACACTTTAGTCCTATATGAAATAGGAAGGACCAGCTGTCCGTGACCATGGGATCCAGTTCCAGCCTTCCTATAAATCAATTTGTTCTTCATATAGAAGTCTCCCTTGCCTGGAGGTGTATGACATTTGGGCAATTTTTTAAAACAAGGCTTGAGGGTCTTATCCTCAGCCTGTGCCTTCCTCATCTCATCTGGATGGGTATTTATGGGATTATCCTCCTCCTTTTTAGACTGTGATCTGGTCTGCACTGTTGCCATGATCACAGGTCTCTTGGGATTCCCCAAGAAGACATATCTACACCCCAATATCAGAGGGTAGATTGGTTCATTTATCACTGCTGCTTTTATGATTCCTTCCACATATCGCGTTTTCACATTGATCCTGGCGACGGGAAGTGTCATGGTCGCTACGTCCTTGGTTGCAGCTTGAATCTCCACTGTTTCTGTGGTGTATTGATCTGCCTGCACCAGGTGAGAACTCACAACTGAATCATAATCTAATCCAGTATCATACAATCACCTTATAGTGACTCCATTACATGTTACATCTTCACACACTGGGGGGTGGTAAGGTTCCTGTTGTTCAGTAGAGTTTACCTTTACTCCCTTTCTCCCCATTTTCATTGCAGCGAAATTAGGAGGTTTCCTTCTACAATTTTCGGTGTTATGGTTGTTCATCTGACACTTTTTACACCACCTCTTTCCTTGGTTAAAAGGTTTTCTTTCATCATATTTCCTTTCATTGAATTGTGGGGTTTTATTTTTATAGTCCTTGTGTGGCCTATCAAACTGTTGCTTACCTTTGTTCTGTTCTTTATGGTCAAACCTATTAAAGTTTTGTGGTGCCTTAAAATTGTCCACCTGTTTTTTTTTAGTGCCAGCTACTTCTGCTTGGGCTGCCTGATACCTCTCAGCGACATTGAGTAACTCACCCAGCCTCTCTGCACCTTGTTCCATGAGAAACTTTTTCAGGTCTGGAGCCATGGACTCTCTTAGCTGCTCAATAAGGATCATTTCCTTAAGATCTTGGGTTTTCCCCAGAGCAGTCCATTTCTCCAAGTAAGTCTCTAACCGTGCAGAGAACTGGTGATAGGTCTCACCCGACAGTAGCTTGGCATTCCTAAATTTTTTTCTATAAAATTCTCCATTTTTTTCATATCTTAACAAAAGAGCCTGCTTTAACATGTCGTAATTGTCTTGGTCATCTCTGCTCATTTTGGCAAAAACTTCATAAGCTGTTCCCCTAAGCCCCTGGGATAACTTGAGGCTCCACCTCTCTCTCTCTCTAACCCATATGTAGTAGCCAAAAGCTCAAACCTACTTAAATACCCTTCTATGTCATCGTCTTTCTCAACAAAATGGTCTAAATGAAAACCCATAGCCGAGGTTGAGGCTCCCTGACTAGCAGTGGCATCTGAGGCAAAGGGGCTGGCACCATTTTCAGGAGCATGGCCTTGAAATTCCAACTCTCTTAGTCGTAGCTCGTGCTCCCTCTGCAATCTCCTATCTTCCCTTTCTGCAGCCAGTCTCTTTTCCTCTGCTTCCATTTCAGCAGCCTGTCTCTTTTCTTCTCTTTCTGCAGCTAGTCTCTTTTCTTATCTTTCAGCCTTTTTTTCTTCTAATTGGAGCCTTTTAATCTCCGCCTCCCTATCTGCCTCCAATGCCCTAGCCTCCTTGTCAGCCTCAATCTGCAGCCTCTTAAGTTCTTTGTCAGCCTCTAACCTTCTTTCTGCTTCTAACTTCCTGTCTTCCCTATCTCGTTCAATAAATTTGTCACATTCTGAAGTTACATACTTGACCAGCTCTGGTCCATCCATGCCCGTCTCTTTAGCAGTCTGCACAGCGGCAGATCTGAATTTGGCTAGATCAGCCATTCTAACTCAAGCAGGTCTAATCAGGTTCTAAGACAATCTTAAACTTAACTAAAATAAACACTAACTATAATTACTAATTACTACTGGCTGTGACAACTTATCACTGTAATCTCCTCTTAATTATTTTTATCTTCTTAGGGAGTGTTTCTACTGCTAATAATAGTAATAAAATCTTGCATTTATATACTACTTCTAATTTTTATTCCTGGAGTTAGTTAATATATGCTGTATGAGATTCCTATTTCAAACATTCATCTATATATATGCCAAGTTCAAATCTCGGACTTAGAGACCCCAATATATGTGGTGGGTTTAGATGTTAAGAAGAATGGTGTGCGTATAGTTGTACTTGAGTGAGATCAACTGTGAAGGTCTCTGAGGTAAACAATGGACAACTGTGTTACAGAGTACCTTTCTTGTACCACCCTACGATCTCACTCTAAGTTATATTTTTATTGACTAGCGTGACTGAAAGCTATATAAAGTGTCTAGGGTATTGTAAGAGTGTTGTTAAAGAATCTCAATACAAAAACATATACAAACATATACTAAGTACTATGATAAACTCAACTAACTCCAGCTGTTAAATTTTATATTTAAAATATCTTTTGTTAAACTTTATTGGTCCTGAGCCTAAATTTTTTTTGGGTCAGGACTACAGTCAATGAGAATCAATTTAGATGGATAGATATATTTATAAATATATATATATAAAGATATTTACATACAACAGACAATATGTCCATAGTACATTGGTACAAATGTTCCCTTTGATGTTATTTACTCTATTTAAATACTGGTGATGGGAAGCAGGTTGAGGATTGTCATCATCCCACTGTCTTTTGTTTCACTATGATCTTATCTGGATCCTGGAATAAGCCGCAGTTGTAGTCGGTTTGGCCAAACACTTCAGTCTCCTCTGGACTTGAACTTCTTTAGTACAAGCAAGTGCCAGAGACTCTTTGAAATCGTGCAGACTTCTTCAATGAGCGAGTACTAGCACCAGACAAGTGCCAGCAGGAACCCCTGTCAATGCAAGTTATGGTTCGGTCTTAATGTCAAACTAATTCCTCCTAATTTACATGTAAACATATATTCAATACAAAACAACATGGTCAGCTCTCTCTGACAACCCTGCTTTTCCACTTTAGTTTGATGGAACAAATAGTACCAGTTTTCTTTTCTCATTCCCTAATGGATGCTACGCCTCTGTCATTCCTGCAGTAATCTTTTCCATGCAATAAGATAGGTGTAATGTTCCTGTATGACCATCATATATATATAGTCCTGTAGTTCTAAACTCCTTAGATAGTCCCTTATATGATGGATCAACATCTAGGCCATGCCTAAGTCTGCTATGGAACCATTTAATTACAATCTTTTTTCATGGCCTTTTCTTACACACAAACCCTTGTTTAATGAAAAGTCAATAAAATCAATCTTACCACATATCAAGGAAATATAAACAAGTAACGATGAATTAGGCAATCTATTATAGCACACTTTCGTCACTGCCTCTGTTCAGACTGCTTTCAGATGGTAGTATTATTAATAAAAAGCACAAGTCTGCTCATCGCTTCTTGCTCCTCTGAATATTTTGAAAAAATGGCAGCGAGCATCCTACTATTCCCATCATGTAAAAAGCTTTGGCCAATGAGACCAAGCATCTCTTTTTTTTAATGAATTTAAAAAAAAAAAAAATTATCTCAAACCACTATGCGTTACTACTACCAACTAGATTTGTATATTAGGTCAGCCAATAATATTACGGCTTCCTTCAAATTTCATCCAATCCCCTTCATCGTACTATCTTAGCCTTTCCTTCACCTACTTCCCCCCCCCCCCAAAAAAAATATGCTATCCAATCTAAGCAGATATGACTTGACCTGACAGTATCTCCGATTCTCTATGTATTATTACCAATATTTAGTTAATTAGTGGACTATTTATGTAATTGATAACATATTCTTGGTCAGCAAGGCCTCAGGTACACGAATATATGATTTTTATGGGGCTAAGTGGCTTGGTTCGAAATTCTATATTTGTTTTTCCATGTTAGTTGTTTATTTTTAAACTACCTCCTGTTCAATTCTTTTTCCATGTACTTTCAAGCTAATTACGAGAGTTTATGTCATTCGCAATAAGAGCTAAGCGAGTTTCCTGATCGTAGTGTCCACATTTTCTAACGTTACATCGTATTTTTGAAAACCGCCTAAGGCAATACTAGCAAGTTAGTTTTATTTTTAGAAACAAATGTGAGACGTGATTTGCGTTGCGTTATCTATCCGTGCCCCTCCCGTCCACAATGTATTTTAGGCAAATACTTAGTTGACCTAGGGAAGTGTTACGTTTGTCGTCAAGGACGAATTTGAAAATTTGGATACCCTTTTTGTTCGGCTAATGTGTTATCAAATAATAAGCTGAAGGCGTAGGCGACGCCAACACTGAAAATTTGTAGTACTATCCTATCTTTGACTTTATGCACTATACTGTTATATTCTAATTTAGATATTGTATTTAGAAGTTTACCACAGTGATTCAAATTCTTCTCCCCTCCTTCCCAATGCAGCATACCAAATCTCATTAAAGGCAGTATCCCTTGCTCGTTGAAGTTCATTTTTGATCTCTTCTATTTTCTTGCAGCAGTACAAAATATCGAAATTTCTCGTTTGAAGTAAATTGTATAAAACATCTGTATATGCAAATAATCTTGAAAATACTTGAAGTAGGAAAATTGTATTTAGTCTCCTCAAGAATGACAAAATGCCTTGCGATTTAACCACTGTGTCTGCATCCCATTCTAAAGAACAATCAATGACATTTTCAAAAAAGTCAATAAGCTCTAACCAATGATCGTTCACTGTATGTACTAATCTGGAAGTGAAGTTCCACCTGGTAGGTGCTACAGTTGGCAACTTCTTAGAAAGAAATTCTTGAAGAGCTATTGTTCTCTTAGACGATTTTGAGAAAAATGCAGAAAGAAACCTATCGAGCTGATCATTAAGCAAGACGTCCACTCTTTGTCGGTTAAACATTTTCAGCTGAAAAAAACATTGGACATGGCTTTTAGTCTTTTCGTGTCTCTGTGCAGCTGTACTTAAGTGGTTAAGATCATCAAAACCATTTCTACTCCGTACGTTGCCTTCTGAAAAAAATAATAAACAAGGCCAACAGAGCAATTTATTTCTCTTTTCACAACCAGTTAACCAATCTACCGACTTGTAATGAGCTGTTGAAAAATGGCGTGTGTATACTTCTGTCTTAGTTTTATGTACTGTTTTTAAGAGTGGTAACTCAGGACATGGTTTACCGTTACGCACAATTGATAGTTTTTCACTAAAACTTAGTGAACAAAACTTCTTTTTAGCGATGTCGTCCAACACTTGCATTTTGGGTATATGTCAATTATCTCCGAAATACTAATTAACTTACAACTTGAAACTCACTGTCACTGTAATAATCTGCACTCCCGACAACTAACAAAAATTAATCACAAAAAACACTGGACTTGGGACACAGCCAATTTTTACAACTCGAGAGCTGCAAGACGGACCGCACGCATGTTTTCATTGTATTGACGTATCTGGCCATGACCCCGTACCACACAAACCAGTCTTTAGACGTGAATCCGGAAGGTGCAGCACGCATTGTGACGGAATTACCCGAGAAACGTCGGGCGATTGCAACCAACCAATAAAAACTGCACAATAAAACGCGTCTGGGAAACTGAAACTAGATTCTATGCGGGAAAATCCGTTATCCTGATGCGTGCGGTCCGAAAGCAGAACATTAGAAGAGAAATATTTTATAGAATAATAAATTAAATTTTTATTTTCCTTCGCGCATAGGTGTGCGCAGCACGCACAGCACACATAGAGAATACGCCACTGGAAACAAGTGCATGTATTCCTAGCCCGTACCAGATTTTGTCTTGATCATGTAGCCATTTCTTCGCTGCATGAATCACTCCTTCATCATCTTCAAACCTTGTCCCACGGAGTGCATCTTTAAGTGGGCCAAATAAATGAAAACCAGCGGGTGCCAAATCGGGACTATAGGGTGGATGGGGTAGTACAGTCCGACCCAATTTGGTGATTGCTTCCCGTGTTGCCAGACTTATGTGAGGTCGCGCATTGTCGTGAAGGAGAAACAGGTCTGCTGGATTCTTGTGCGGCCGAACTCTGCGAAAACGTTGATTGAGTTTTTTCAATGTCTTAATGTAAGCTTGCGAATTGATTGTCTCTCCTCTTGGCATAACGTCCACAAGAATCACACCTTCAATGTCTCAAAAGACAGTGATCATGACCTTTCCAGCTGAAGGAATTGTCTTGAATTTCTTTCTTCGTGGTGACTGCGGATGATGCCACTCCATTGACTGTCTTTTTGTCTCAGGTTCAAAATGATGTGCCCAGGTTTCGTCACCTGTAACGATCTTAGCCAAAAATTTCTCTCCATCAGCATTGAAACGCTCCAACAATTCAGAAGAGATTGCTTTCCTTTGCAATCGGTGGTCATTTGTGAGATTTCGAGGAACCCATCTTGCGCAAACCTTAGAAAATCCGAGAGTTTTTATAACTGCATTTGCACTACCAATGCTGACTGACAGCTGTAAGGCCAATTGTTGAGTAGTGATTCGCCTATCAGTAAGAATAATGCCCTCAGCGCATTTCAACATTTCTGCGTTGGTGGCTGTGGCAGGACGTCCACAGCGCGGCCGATCAAGCAGCTCCGTATCTCCACTTCCTGATTCTTTGATTCTCTGAACCCAACGACTGACTGTACTCTTGTCGACTGCAAAACTTCCATACACATCACATAGACGCTTGTGAATGTTCACAACAGTTTCCTTCTCTGCAATGAGAAATTCTATCACAATTCGCTGCTTATAACGCAAGTTGCTAACACGCTCCATTTCAACGGTTTAGGGCAGCCGTATTAATTGGCCGGTTGCGGTACAATTTGGTGCACATAATTTGCACATGCCATATTTGAAGTGTGCAAAATTTCATGCTTCTATCTTTATTATTAGCTGAGAAAAATGATGTGGTGCATTACTTTCTGAATACCCATTGTACTTTCTTTTATGCATCCCACCTGATGAAGTTATCTAGGCCAATAGAAATAAATAAAGAGAAACCCCTGACGTTTGTGAATAGTGCATAATAAACGAAGTTATGTAAAGAGCAGGTACTAGTAAGAAAGAAAGAAAGAAAGAAAATTAACAGAAGTGATAGGCTTATCAGGGACTTGAACCAGCGTCCACCCGAGCAGTGCCACCGCCACGCTGCGATAGTGAAACATGAAAGGACACACGGCCAACTAAGTAACCCCATGTGGATCGTTTCCGGGTCCTATATTCCATAGTTATTGCGTAAAGTGTCCCGAGAACGACTGCCGTCAATGAGGTACTTTTTTCGGGGTGCTTTTTTAGTCGCATGTCCTTTCACGTTTCATTCTCGTCAGATGAATCCTTTCCCTTACTAGCTCCTTTTAAAGCATGCAGCAGTTGCTGCAGAAGACGCCCAGGTAGGAAGTCCGCACCACAACACTTAAATACCTTTGCTTTTGTTGTTTCTGTAACAATTTGTTTCACATGATGAGGTTGCCACCCCGTAAAATTTAATATTAATCGTCTCTTTAAGACATACATGAGGGAACAATGATCCTTCTGTATTCTCAATGACCCCGCGTGAATATCACGTGGTGTTACTATAAATAAAGCACTTCACTAGCAGAAACAATTCATTTTAATCGATCAAAATGTAATGAACAGAAAATGGATATCACAGACAAAATAACCCTTGTCGGCCAACAAGGCATATTCCATTGGACCATAAATGATAAAACGTCAACCAACAAAAAAAAAAAGAAAATAAAAAATGGTAGTAAGCATTAAAAAAAACCCAGCTAGAAAGCAATGATAAAAAAGAAAGATAAAAAGTAGGAATTAAAAAAAAAAAGAAAGACAGAAAGTGAATATAAAATAAGACACACAGAAAAGCAAATATCTTCTCGCAAAACGCGTGAATAATATAACGGATCTCGAAGCGGGGACAATGGTGGGCGCATTGTCTTATTTGTATCTGAACAAACAACGATGGCCGAGGAAGGGGTCAAAAACTAACGTTACCAGATGTGACTGTAGGACAGTACCATCCTGTCCTCGACTTGCCTACAGCTTGTACAGTATTACACGCCCACTTATACACATCTACAAATAAATAATGTTGGGGTGGGGAGGAGACAACCCAATTCTGGTAATCTGTGACGATGAAACTCAGCTGACCCTGAATTATTAGATGACATGGTAGAACCCTCGTAGCATCAGTACCCCTGAATATTGTTGTAATTTTATCGTCAACGGGAATTCTTCGACCTGGGCTCATTAGCATGCACTATAGAGAACGTGGAACTCCACCTGGGCTCATTAGTATGAATCAGAGCAGAGTGGACTCGCCACCCCGTTCGCTAATTAATATGGAGACAGTTTATCTTCTATGCATTCTGGACATTGCTTTGTCTAAAGGGGAGGTAAAGCCACGCCTACTGAAACCTCTAGAGCGATCATAAGCAAGCATTTTGCTACACCTTTCTTTCGTACCTGCCTTAAAGGCGTTACCTAAATCAAACGAAGAAAGCGGTGCACGATCTGAGACAATGACGATCTCAGAACGGACGATGAAGTTTCCTGCTGCTAGGTAACACGGCAGTGTGACCCAGAGGAGAACGCTGGAATCGCTCGAAAGACGGAACGAACGGGAAGGACGAAGCGGCCAGAGAATTGAATAACCGAGCGGGGACGGGCGGCATAGAATCTCGAATTTTCCCTGAGTTCTTAAAAGGTGTGAAATTTTAACATGTCCCCCCCGATCTGTCATTCCATTTCATATATATAGAGACCCTGTAAAATGCAATTTTATCACTCGTTTGCCAGAGATTTACAGAAGCACTAGCTAAAGTAAAATCTTGTTAGATTTCCCCTGGATTTTGGCTATATTGCAGTGAATTCTATTCTGTGCTAAACGGTATAATATATATTAGTTTCTAGTGATCAGTGGTCTAGTTCATTCATTTTTATTTCACTGGATTTTGTGTTAGTTTAAATCTATTAAATTAAACCTATCTCAAAAGTTTCCAGTTGAAAATTTAATGATATATCTCTTACCTTATTCAAAAAGATAATAGAGGCTTAAACGCTTAAATTAACTTTTAAAGTCGCGAAGGAATTTATAACTAATTAATTAAGTTAAGTCCTATATATAGATGTGTGTTTTAACCATTAGACTCACGAAGTGTTTTCTCAATATATATAATTAAATACGCGAGTGTATATATAATAGTCTTAACGGTAAATTTATCGCCCTTTAGAATGTTATTTGATTTTTTTGGTATGAATTACATGTTTTCTATCTTTCATATAGGGTGATCATAACCTTGGCGTCCCAGCAAAAAACATGGTATAGAGCCCTCCAGACTCGGTTCTTAAAACCCTCCAGAACTTGATGAGACTGTTTAAATTTTAATCTTGTGGCGATCCTGTTGGGATTCCGCTATCTAAACATTACCAGAAAGAAAGCAAACCCAAGAACAATTTTACACGCCATCAATTAAATTAAGATTAACTGGAGAAGAACATTGCCAGAGCCATAGTTGTATTATTTTACTGCTCTACTGCGAAAGAAAATAGAAATCTTCCGAACACTGACTGTGCATATTTTCTTCACTGGATTGTAAAACCCTCGAAGTAAACCATACCTCACCGGTCAGTTGTTGTCATCACGCATTAAGAAGTTTTACCATCAGCGGCGAAATCAATGAGACCACACCATTTTCACCACCTGTATCTGTGACCGTACCATCCCATAGAACTTTCCTTTTAACATAACAAAAAAACAAAGAACACTTAGGCTTCACCTTCCAGCAATTTCGGGACTGTACTAACGCATAAACCTGATAATCTGGGGCTGGACACAGAAGAAAAAGACACTACCTATGTCAAGTGTTTAATTGATGTTTGTGTATTTTGTATGGAGTGCCAGATTCTACGATCGGTAAGTGTGTGTGAGAAAATGAGTGCTGGCCATCACGAGCGTGTATGAATGACATGAGATTTATTTTGCAACCATTTTTTAATTTGCCTACCTGGTAAACACTTTTACTGTATTCCCTGTATTATTCCTTTAAGTGTGATTTTTTAACTCTGTTTATTCCCGCCCCTTACATTTGCTTAGTAAAAGGAAAAACAATTGAGAATAACAGGACTTTTTTTCTACCACCCATACCTGGTATTGTAACACCTCTTTTCAGAGTAATTAAATTTACTGTTGGGTTACATTATCTATTTTTTTCTGATAACTACCTATCTTTGGACTGGGTTTATCTTTGTCTATTACAAGCGGGAAGGGCATATTGGATACCACTCTTCATACACCCCCCCCCCTTCTTCCCCACCTTGTTATTTGTATTTTCTGTACCTATGATTTTTGCCTGTAACAAATGATAAATGTTGTGACTGATTTAAATGATAAATAAACATCATAAAACTTTTAGTACTTTGTTGGAAGGCCCAAGCCCAAATTACCCATATTTGTTTACCATAGTTTGTATTCACGTAGCGTCTGTGTGTTTGAAACACCAAATTGGTGTGAGCGCGTGTGTGTTTGGAAACTGGCAAATAATTGTTTAGCCAGGAGAGTTTAAGGAGTAGATTGAGAGAAAAGATTGTCGTAAAAGAGTCTGACCTTACTCTCCCCAGCACTCGGTGAATCAACTATTTACTTCCAAAACCCTTATTATCACAGAGCCTTCGCCATCATTCTTCACTCTAAACGGGACCACTATTTCCAAGACTTTTCTCAAAATAAATTTACGACATAATCATAGCCCCTTTTATTCTAATTGTCTGAGTGAAACGGACTATAACGAACAATTTAAAAAATCTAGCATTGCCCCGTGAAAGATAAATTGAACGTCCATTATAAGTGCACGCAGGCCTTTCATTTTGTTTATCTTTCCGTGATGCACTGACCATAAGTCATGATAAGTTTGACTACACATATCTAATGAAGCTGAATGGACAGGAAATGAAATAACCACAGGAAAATTAATGTTGTCATTTTAAGACATGCAACTGAAAGTGCACAACACAATTATTTCCCGTGTTTTGGCGGGTTATTTGCTCGTTTCATTATTATTGACATATTGGTTGTGAAAAACTACAAATTGTGATCGTGATAGTATCACTCAAAAATGAATGTCAATCTGGGACTGGAATCCAAAACTCTGAACACGTTTTTTAAGACTACCCAGCCAATAATCAATATAGATAAAATCCCAGCTTTTTCTGTCACTAACGCTAAGGGGTGCACCTGTGGTTGAAAGTTAGACATTAATTGTATTGTTTCCCTTATATGTACTCTCCCGAAAATAGTAACACTCGACAAAGAAAAGTGCGCAAATGACGGTGTGCACAAAAATTTATTTATAGAGTGTGTGATCCCGTATACACACATTGGGATCCTCGCTGCTGCTACGTAGTTCGTGTACTGTGGTGATGCACAGTGGTTTAAAAAAAAAATATTTTTTGAGTAAGTAGAAGAAGAAGAATAAGTAAAATTGCCGTTAGGTATTGGTGCTTTTGAATTTAATTCCCGTCTTATGACGGGCTTTTACACTAGTGATTAATAATGACTCTGCAATTTCAGACCTGGCCTATAAAGTGCAGAGCTGAGGCAGAAGTTAAAGGGCTGCCGCGTGGACATGGAAATGACTGTGGACTTTGTTATAATAGAATAACGTTATAATGTTTACCATCTGAAGTTATGGAATAAAAATATAATACAGAATAGAAATAAAAATTGTCCGCTGCCATGAGCACATACAGTCACACAATGTTGTTTTTTTTTTAAAACTAAATTTTTAAAATTTAATTAAAAATAAATATTTATTATCTATTTTAAGGTAACACTGTGGTTTGAAGTTTTTGTGGCTTAAAGCTTGTCATATGCCCAACCCTCCGTAGTCGGTTTTTACCATATGCATGGTAGGTTTCACTGTTGCTGTTCTTTGCTCCTATTTCGGGTCTCGGTACTACGAAGCTTTCATTGCATTGGGAAATGCATGGAAATCACAGGAAATTAAGTCCAACACAAATTGTAAGAATCTTCAACTCAAATGTCAATTCAGTCCTATTGTATGGCTCTGAACCATGGAGAACAAGAAAAACAACAACCATAAAGCTACAGACTTTCATAAAAGGGTGCTTGCGCAGAAAGGAAGCATTGAAATTGGAACACAAGGCCACCAATGTGGAACTGTTGACAAGTGCCGGTGTAACAAGAGATGTGAAGATGACGCTGGCGAATGGACAAGATTACACACTGAGGACACCTACTGATAACATTACAGGTACGTCCATGTTTTGGAATTCCCAGAGTAATAGAATTCGAGGTAGATCGAAACATACAGGGAGAAGAGAAATGGCCACGGAAATGGAAATAATGAGGAAGACATGGACAGACCTTGAGCTTACGGCATGAGATATAAGACCTTTTGTATTCTTATTTTGATACCACTTCCTTTTTCTCCAACTCTGCCGAGATATATGTATGACTGGTAAAGGGTCTCGCCATTCACGAAAGGCTGAGAACCTCTGCTCTGGGGGTGCTTACGTTAAGCGAGCTAAGAAGGTGCAGACGTGAGCAGCAGATATATGAAAATACAGGTGTGCTCTTGCGCGCACTGTCTACGTTTATTACAAATAAGGGAGGGAAAACCTTATTTGTAATAAATGTTTGTACAATACCAAACCTACCCACTATTCTGTTCTCACTGTTCTAGTCTACTATCATTTACTGGACACAGTATTAAGGTCCTAAGGGTCTTGTTGGATTCGGCCTATACTGCTTGATAGAAATACAACAGAAGTGATTGCGTCATTAATAGGCTGAACTGCCCATGGAGGACTTCTGGTGTCGTGTATTGTGGTTCGCACTATTGACCTGCCATTGAAACATCATTTTTTGATGATGCGTAGATGGCAGAGCGGATAGTGTGATTCGCTTGCATGGCTAGGCGGGGTTGTCGCACGGAAGGTCCAGTGTTCAAATCCTGGGTAAGCCACTCATGTCTGTTGTTTTTCTGTTGTCTGGTGTTCTACTTCTTTATTTCCTGTGAGTGCCTGATAACATACCTTTATATTTATTTCATATTAATGCACTGTCTACGTGATCAGCCAGCTACCTGAGTGTATGTGTGTTTAGTTTGTACCTATGTTTGTTATTTTACCCTGAATACGTTCATTTCATTATCCTTGTTATGTTCAAGGCGTATAGGCCTTTATTAAACTCAGGTAAAATCCTCCTACCTGTGCCCACCACTCAATGTATTTCCATATCTTCGTTATCCCTGTCATTTATATCTCTAGCTACTTCCTCCATGTGTTGTTGCCTTCCTCTGCCTTTCTTACTATCGGGATTCCAGAACAAGGACTACCTTGTATTGCTTTCAATGCGTTTCATTAATGTGTCGTATCCATCGTCATCATCTTCTTGTCATGTCTCGTTCCACTCGCATCTGTCTGGGTTCTGTTATCAGTTCCACATAGGTGACCTTAACCCAGAATAAGAAAAAAAAAGCAGTCCCATAACAGGCACTGCCGGAGGAGAGTGAAGGGTTTGAGAATTAACTAAACTAGGTCCAGCTTTTTGAGATTATGTGACCAGTTCCTTCTCTTACTGCTTTTACCTTACCTAGCTCAAAAGCAGATTCAGGTATACACTTACGACTGGGTAGACTGAAGCATGACGCTACCTGGTTTCATACACGGTAACGTTGCCGCATGAAGCAAGATCTCTGTCTACACTGCCAATCCGCTGCTATCCTCTAGAATTCATCCACCCATCGCCCTTTAGCTCCCCCAGGAGCACAAGCCTTTAACAAGCGCATACCAAGTCCTCCTGTCACGTGACATAAGCTACAAACTTACCCAGAATACAAACATGTGCCATCAGCTACAAACTTACTCAGAATACAAACATGTACCATGAGCTTCATGTTTACCCAGAAAACAAATATGTACCATGAGCTTCACGTTTACCCATAATACAAACATGTAACCATGAGCTTTAAGTTAACCCAGAATACAAACATGTACCACGAGCTTCAAGTTTACCCAGAATACAAACATGTACCACGAGCTTCAAGTCTACCCAGAATGCAAACATGTACCATGAGCTTCAAGTTTACCCAAAATACAAACATGCACCATGAGCTTCAAGTTTACCCAGAATACAAACATGTACCATGAGCTTCAAGTTTACCCAGAATACAAACATGTACCATGAGCTTCAAGTTTACCCAGAATACAAACATGTACCGTCAGCTACAAACTTACCCAGAATACAAACATGTGCCACAGCTACAGACTTACCCAGAATACAAACATGTGAAAGACAGAGTGTTCCCTACTTCTCAGTCTTATAAGCGTGCAAAAGTTACCTGCGCTGTTTTAACGATGTCTGGACAGGTGAAATAGAGAAATGAGAACACACGCTTAGGGCAGTTCGCCTTCTGTGAAGATCTGAGAGATGGATACAGAAATAAAACAAACACAATGTTAAACAAGAATCTGAATTCATTAATTCTTTGTATTCATAATCGAAGATTAGATGTTCATGGAAATAAAAAGCTAGGAAGCAAATACAGGGTGATCGAAAAACCTCTCCGCAGTGGGTTCAGTACTTTAATAATATGAATGTAACATTTTATGATACAGTAAACGGTATTATTTTAATTGATTTTAATTAGATTTACTTTACTACTACCAAAAAAAAGGTATTTTTTTATTATTTTCACTTAAAGCATTAGAGTCTGTTTAAATAATTTAAATTACTATGTAAAATAAAGAAATGTAGAGTTGTAAATTACGACCTTTTAATAATAATTTTATCTTCTTCTTCTTCTTCTTCCGTCCTTAGCCAACGACCGGCAAAGCAGTCAGTGGCCATTACGCCTAGTGGCGTCTTAAGGGCAACAGCGAATAGATTTTCTTTGCCGTTGTTCCCATCACGCCTAATGGCGCCTTTAGGGCAACGACAAATCAATCCATTTGTTGTTGTTTCCGTAATCAAAGTGACTGGCAAACGGGTGATCAGCCCGTTGGGAATAATTTTATCATGTGGATTGTTTCCCTTGATTCAAGCACTGAACCCACTGCGGAGAGACTTCTCGATCACCTTATACATATAACAATAATAATAAATACGTAAGCGTGAACCTTTCATTCTTAACCCATCTGCTCACCACGGAGTAGAGGCCTTTAACAAATTTACACCAATCCCTCCTGCCCTGCGCCATCCGTCAAGAGTTTTTTCGTGACTTCTTTATCCCATTCATGACCATAAAGACAAACTTCTTGAAGTTGTCTTATTTTCTTTCTTTTCTTTTTTTTAAGTTGAGGGGAACTGCGGTAAGACGTGGAGTACGGATTTCCTTTTCCGGGCACGCTCGTCCGTTCGCGGGCAGCAAAAGTGTTAGGACTTCCATACCTTCAGGGAAGTACCTAGGTTTAATTTTTATATTTATTTAGATTTTTATGTGACCTATCTAGCCTTCACTTTCTTTCCTTTCCTTGACGAAGGCGTTGTGGCCGTAACGATGGCTATTTTCTTTGTCTTTTGTCCTCGTAAGACGAATCACCTTTTTTTCGATTTTTTTTCGACACCCATCCTTTTTTTTTTTTTAAGATAGTTTTGCCTTGTTTTGGCGAGGCGCGTCCTGTTCAACATACTCGGTTATATTAGGGCGCATGTCCAAATATAAAAGACCCCTATGTCTTGAAGTTGTGTTTTTCTTTTCGCTTTAACTTTCTACAGGATTTGGTTACGGGTTCATGACCAGCCCATCTCCCTTTCCCATTCGACGTTGAAGAATTGCTTGTTAGGTAGCCGTGTTACTATTCCTTGCTCCCATCGTCAGGCCTCGGTAAGAAACGGGCGAACTTTAACCTTTGCAAAGAAGATTATTATGTCTTACGAATTGCCTGCTAAAGATGAATGTAGAGGTAGTCACATAGCCTATATTGCCGTAGAGGAATGAAGTGTTAAGGACTTCACCATACTAGGTCCAACTTTTTTTATGCGGTGGGGTAACCAGCTCACGTCCTCGCCGTATTTGCCTTCGCTAACTCAAGGGCGGAGTCAGGTACCCATTTACAGCTGGGTAGACTGGATCGCTTGTCGCTACCAGGTTTTGATCCTGGAACCCGATAACTGTGCCGCGAGAAGAAAGCGCTCTAACTGCTTGGCCAGTCGGACTCTCGAGTGCCTGCGATGTATATATTCGTTTATTTATACGTATATTCAAAATGTTGATGCGTCTGGCAACTCCATTATGTAAAACGCATTGCCATAAAACTACCGCAGTAAAAGCATGCATATGTTTGATGAAAGGTTCCTGTAAACCAGTGATTCTCAGCGTGGGGCATACTATATTTCTGGGGAGGCTACAGTAAAATGATAAAGTACCTTTTTTCCAGTTAACAGCGACTACGAAAAGGGGGGGAGGGGGTAGATGGGGTAGGGCACAGAGATAAATGAGGCTCAGGAGGGGGGGCAATGTGCACACAAAAAGGTTGAGAACCATTGCTGTAGACAAAACTGTAATGTTAACTCCGGACTCCGTAAATAGCACATAAGTCAGTGCAGGCTGTCTAAGAACAACTACAGAGCAGGCTGTCTAAGAACAACTACAGTGCAGGCTGTCTAAGAACAACTACAGTGCAGGCTGTCTAAGAACAACTACAGTGCAGGCTGTCTAAGAACAACTACAGTGCAGGCTGCATGCTCCGTTAGGAGCGCCAAGGAGAAAGGAGAATATGCTCAACATGACGATAGCAAGTTAGCGACTCCGAATGATGAGCACATTTCAGTTCTTTCACTACCAATCTATTATTATTCTCTATAAGTCAGGAGCATTCCAAAAAAAAAAAAAAAATTGTTTGTCAATAATCTATCACAGCCAAGTGTAATTAGTTCACACCAGAGGGTAGTGAAAGAAATCCAGCTGTGTAAATAAATCGAACTGTTGGCGCAAGTGCGTGTGCAAAATGTCGGTTTTCACAGGGCATGTATGTGTACGTGATCTTGACTGATTATGAACACGATGACCTACATGTTTATGATTTCGCTTCATTCCAAATACGTAAAAGTTTTGGTCTTACGTGAGTGTAAACGTGTGAGTCTGTGTGTGAGTTTGTGCTGTCTTACTTCGAACTCGATTACACAAAATACGTTTATGTATGTGGCTTAATATGCTACTAGGTTGAATAGGTCCAGTGGCGTACTAAGGGAGGTGCGAGGGGGTGGGGGCGGGGAGGTCTGCCCCGGGTGACAACCAGGCAGGGAGTGCTATCGGATACTTTTATGATAGTGCTCACTGTTAAAAATATACTTGCAACTGTGTTTATTTATGGGGGAAACTGTCGTGAAACATTCTAAATCCACATATCTAAATTAAAAAGTAAATGTAAAGCCTAACGAATTAATTCAATAAAAGGAAAGAAGAATGGTAAAAGAACAGTGCGGTCACAATAGCGTACGCCTGTATTATAGAACGTCATACTAGCTAAACAAGAAATCCACTTTTTCTACTTCGTCTGCATAATGGTAGCGCTTTCACGTTTGCTAGTAAAGCCTACTGCATCAAATACACGCGTTTCTAAAAATAAAACTGGTACTGTGTTTCTTAGAAAACCTTGAGATAGACACACTGCGTAATGACCTAGATTAATATTACATTAATGTAATTTTATGCACTACGTAAACTAAAAGTCAGACGAGCTTAGAAGAGAGAGAGAGAGAGATGTACGGAAGGACGCATGCAATACTACCACGCCGTCTCGCGATTGAAAATTAATGCCACCCCACGCGAAAGGCATGCAGGCTTGCTTTTTTTCAAATAAACAGTAATAAAAAACACTACCAATACGAGGTTAGGTTTTAAAAAACATGGTTAATGCTTATTAGGAAACATGACACAATACTGTTTTATGTCTGAAATCCTGACATTAGCCTGACAGTACAGAAGACACCCCATCGTATAGAAGTGAACGGGTGGTAGAAGAAAATACATATTTTGAACGCAGCCACTTAGCTCCATTAAACTTATATATTTGGGTGCCTTAGGACTTGCTGACAAAGAATATGTTAGGTGTTAAGCAAATAGTCTAATAATTAACAAATTATAGCCAAAATACTATAGTGGTGTTGTCTGACAACACAGGATCATATTTGCTCATAATGGCGTGTTTGGACACTGCTTTACAGGAAATGAGGCCACCACGTTAAATCAGATTTGATTGGCTAGAATAATATGTAAGGCTAAACATGATTAATCGATTGCAAATACTATTTTTGGTTGTTAATTGAAACGATAGGAAGGGTACTTTTTTTCAAAAGCTTTTGTAAACATGGTCTCATTGGCTAGACCATTTAATATAGTCAATTAGGAGCGTCTGTTCAGTGCCACTTTTTAAAAATAAACTTTGTAGAAGCAAGTGCGTTGAGAACCAGCTCATATTTTTCTAATAAAAGCCTGGGACAGAGGCAGATCGGAATTGTGCCATAACTCATCGCCAGTCAACGTACTTGTTTAATATTTCCTTGAATTGTGGGACCGTGGTACTAAAGTATCAAAGCAGCACCTGGTCTGAGTTGTGCTGAATCCAGAGGCTGGTAGCATACTCTTTGGTCAAGATATCGACCAGTGTTGTTGCTCAAAAAAACGGTGAAGCAAGCGAGCAGTGGAGACTGTTTCCTGCCGCCCACACAGAAGTTAAGATTTCGTTGGCCAGAGCAGCTCAATCTTGTGTATACCCCCCTCAAAAATTGACTGTACATTAAATCAAGAGGGACAGTTATTTGGTTCAAATAAAAGAAACTGTGAACCTTTCCAATATTATTTCCACCAGAAACAAACACTTGAAGTCATGATGACAAACAACAACCTAGCTTGAAAAGCCAGTATTACCTCATAGTACTACATCACTACTTACACACATATGGTAATAATAATATATGTCAATACAAAGATCCTATCTATAAATTGTGTACATACAACTTGTGATTTCATTTGATTGTGATTCCTGGTTCACTTTGTAGTTGAATCAGGATATCTATTATTGAAAGGAATTAATACATATTTTAAAAGTTAACACTTGACTTATTAAGATAGTCTTATAGAGTGTTCTATGTATGTGAGTGTCACAGTGTTGTAAAGTATTGTGGATTAAATTAAATTGTTTATCTGTCTGTTGGTTGTTGTAAACATACACTTCATCACTATCATAACCCTAGACATTCAACGTAGTCATCACATATATTCCAGAATAAGTCTGACTGAGGTCTAAATGTGGTAGCAAAGTAAGGTCATCTGTAATACACCACACTTATTAGATACAGATACCTTCACAGTTGATCTCAGTCCGTACATTAAGTCCCCTATAAATACTTATATCATCCCACTTTACCACATATATTGGGGTCCTGTCCGGGATTTTGAATCTTCTCCTATTATATATATTGGGGGTAATTCACTTCAGGGAATAATAAAAATTTAAAAGGTATCCTTGGGTGAAAATAAATAAGGTTGAGCTCTCAGTGCCTGTGGTTGTCCTTAGATAATTAGTTATAGATTGACTTGTTTAGGTTAGACATTGTATAAATTTGCCTGTTAGACAATGGCCGACCTGGCAAAATTTCGATCTGCTGCTATGCAGGCTGCTAAAGAGTTAGGAATGGACGGGCAAGATATGATTGCTTATGTCACCACTGAATGTGACAAATATATTGAACGTGAAGAAAGAAAATTTGAAGCAGAAAGAAAATTAGAATCGGAAAGATTAGAAAAAGAAGCTGAAAGAAAGTTAGAGGCTGAAAAAGAAATTAAGAGGTTGCAGATTGAGGCTGAAGAAAAAAAGTTAGAGACTGAAAAAGAGCTTAAGAGGTTGCAGATTGAGGCTGACAAGGAGGCTAGGGCATTAGAGGCTGAGGCTAAGAAGTTACAATTGGAGGCTGAGGCTAAGAAGGTCCAATTGGAGGCAGAAAGAGAGGAAAGAAGATTGACTGCAGAAAGGGAAGCAGAAGAAAGAAGGCAGGCTGCACAGAGGGAAGCAGAAAAGGAGGAGAAGAGATTACAAAGGGAACATGAGTTACGACTAAGGGAGTTTGAGTTTCAAAGCCATGCTCCTGAAAATGGTGTCAGTCCCTTTACCTCTGATGCCTCTGCTAGTCAGGGAGCCTCAACCTCAACTATGAACTTTCATTTAGATCATTTTGTTGAGAAAGAAGATTATATCGAGAGCTATCTAAATAGGTATGAACTATTAGCTACCACGTATGGGTTAGAGAGAGAAAGTGGAGCTTAAAGTTATCACAAGGGCTTCGTGGTACGGCTTATGAAGTTTTTGCCAAAATGAGCAGAGATGATCAAGAAAATTATGACATGCTAAAGCAGGCTCTTTTGTTAAGATATGAAAAGAATGGTGAATTTTATAGAAAAAAATTTAGGAATGCTAAACTACTGTCTGGGGAAACCTATCACCAGTTCTCTGCACGGTTAGAGACATACTTGGAGAAATGGACTTCTCCGGGGAAAACCCAAGATCTTAAGGAAATGATCCTTATAGAACAACTAAGAGAGTCCATGGCTCCAGACCTGAGAAAGTTTCTCATGGAACAAGGTGCAGAGAGGCTGGGTGAGTTACTAAATGTCGCTGAAAGGTATCAAGCAGCTCAGGCAGAAGTAACAAGTAATAAAAAGAAACAGGTAGATAATTTTAGGGCACCACAGAACTTTAATAAATTTGATCCTAGAGATCAGAGCAAAGGTAAGCACCAGTTTGATAGGCCACGGTATGACAATAAAAATAAAACCCCACAATTCGATGAAAGGAAATTTGATGAAAGAAAATCTTTCAACCAAGGAAGGAAGTGGTGTACAAAGTGTAAGATGAACAATCATTCCACTGAAAATTGTAGGAATAAAACTCCTCGTTTTGCTGCTATGAAATCTGGGAAGAAGGGAACAAAGGTCAAACCTGAGGAACTACAGGAACCGTACCACCCCCCAGTGTGTGAAGATGTAATCTGTAATGGTGTCACCATAAGGTGTTTATATGATACAGGTTTAGATTATGATTCAGTTGTGAGTTCTCACCTGGTGCAAGCAGATCAATACACCACAGAAACAGTGGAGATTCAAGCTGCAACCAAGGAAGTAGCGACCATGACACTCCCTATCGCTAAGATACATGTAAAAACGCGATATGTGGAGGGAATAATCAAAGCAGCAGTGATAAATGAACCAATCTACCCTCTGATATTGGGGTGTAGATATGTCTTCCTGGGGAATCCCAAGAGACCTGTGATATTGGCAACGGTGCAGACCAGATCACAGTCCAAAAAGGAGGAGGAAAATCCAATAAATACTCATCCAGATGAGATGAGGAAGGCACAGGCGGAGGACAAAACACTCAAGCCGTGTTTCAAGAAGTTGCCCAAATGTCATACACCTCCAGGCAAGGGAGAATTTTATATGAAGAACAAGCTGATTTATAGGAAGGCTGGATCTGAATCCAATGGTCACGGACAGCTGGTCCTTCCCACTTCATATAGGACTAAAGTGTTGGAACTAGGGCATGCGATTCCCTTCAGTGGTCATATGGGGATCAGCGCAACAGGACAGCGTATAGCTTGTCATTATTTCTGGCCAGAGATAACTGAAGATATCAAACGATATGTAAAATCCTGTCCAGAGTGCCAACGAGTAGCACCTAAGCATTGGACTGCACCAGCAACTCTAGGGGAAATGCCCATAGTGGGAACACCCTTTGAGAGAGTTTCCGTGGACCTTGTGGGACCTCTCACTCGAACCAAGAGAAGGAACAGCTACATTCTGACTCTGGTAGACACTTGTTCTATGTGGGGAGAGGCGGTAGCCCTGTCATCGATTGACTCTAAACATGTGGCAGAGGCATTACTCACAATTTTCACTAGGTTAGGCATTCCCAATCAAATCTTGACTGATAATGGCTCTCAGTTCAAGGGGAAACTAACAGAAGAAGTTTTCAGGATCTTCCAGGCCAAACACTTCCATTGTAGTGTGTACCATCCCCAAGGGAACGGCCAAGTGGAAAGATTTAATGGCACGTTGATGTCGATCCTGAGAAAGTTGGCACACAAAAAACCAGATACATGGGACCAGTACCTTCACGCCGCCCTCTTTGCTTATCGGGAGGTACCCCATAGTTCAACCGGTATGGCCCCGGCAACATTATTATTTGGAAGGCCAATAAAAGGTCCACTCGAAGCTCTGTTAAGAACGTGGACTGATGAAAAGGCAGAGGAAAATATTACATCCTCATACCAATATGTGAATGAGCTGACCACTCGTTTAAAAACTGGCTGGAAACTTGCCAATGAAAATTTGAGACAAGCCAGGAAAAAACATGCTGCCTATTACAACAGGAAAGCTAAAGACAGAGAGTTGGCTGTGGGAGAGAAGGTACTGCTTCTTCTACCCGGTAGTCAGAATAAGTTACAAATTGGATGGCAAGGTCCATATACAGTTCTAGAGAAGGTGTCTAGAACCAATTATAAGATAGATAAAAAGGGGAAAGAAAAAATCTATCATGTGAATCTCCTGAAGAAATATTTGGAAAGAGAAAATCAGGAAGAGACACACTTGTTGACCTTGTCTGTTGCACCGCAGATGAAAAAGGAACCACTTTCATCATTAAAGTATATTTCTGGAAAAACTAACTTGGGTGCGGATTTTCTAAGCCGTCATCCGTGTGATGAGAATCGCCGTAAGCACCAGGAATAATATTAAATTTCTCTATGTGTATATAGAATTATAGACTGACATTTAATGTCTGTTTTAAGTGGGGAGAATTTGTCGTGAAACATTCTAAATCCACATATCTAAATTAAAAAGTAAATGTAAAGCCTAACGAATTAATTCAATAAAAGGAAAGAAGAATGGTAAAAGAACAGTGCGGTCACAATAGCGTACGCCTGTATTATAGAACGTCATACTAGCTAAACAAGAAATCCCCTTTTTCTACTTCGTCTGCATAATGGTAGCGCTTTCACGTTTGCTAGTAAAGCCTACTGCATCAAATACACGCGTTTCTAAAAATAAAACTGGTACTGTGTTTCTTAGAAAACCTTGAGATAGACACACTGCGTAATGACCTAGATTAATATTACATTAATGTCATTTTATGCACTACGTAAACTAAAAGTCAGACTAGCTTAGAAGAGAGAGAGAGAGAGAGAGAGAGAGAGAGAGAGAGAGAGAGAGAGAGAGAGATGTACGGAGGAACGCATGCAATACTACCACGCCGTCTCGCGATTGAAAATTAATGCCACCCCACGCGAAAGGCATGCAGGCTTGCTTTTTTTCAAATAAACAGTAATAAAAAACACTACCAATACGAGGTTAGGTTTTAAAAAACATGGTTAATGCTTATTAGGAAACATGACACAATACTGTTTTATGTCTGAAATCCTGACATTAGCCTGACAGTACAGAAGACCCCCCATCGTATAGAAGTGAACGGGTGGTAGAAGAAAATACATATTTTGAACGCAGCCACTTAGCTCCATTAAACTTATATATTTGGGTGCCTTAGGACTTGCTGACAAAGAATATGTTAGGTGTTAAGCAAATAGTCTAATAATTAACAAATTATAGCCAAAATACTATAGTGGTGTTGTCTGACAACACAGGATCATATTTGCTCATAATGGCGTGTTTGGACACTGCCTTAGAGGAAATGAGGCCACCACGTTAAATCCGATTTGATTGGCTAGAATAATATGTAAGGCTAAACATGATTAATCGATTGCAAATACTATTTTTGGTTGTTAATTGAAACGATAGGAAGGGTACTTTTTTTCAAAAGCTTTTGTAAACATGGTCTCATTGGCTAGACCATTTAATATAGTCAATTAGGAGCGTCTGTTCAGTGCCACTTTTTAAAAATAAACTTTGTAGAAGCAAGTGCGTTGAGAACCAGCTCATATTTTTCTAATAAAAGCCTGGGACAGAGGCAGATCGGAATTGTGCCATAACTCATCGCCAGTCAACGTACTTGTTTAATATTTCCTTGAATTGTGGGACCGTGGTACTAAAGTATTAAAGCAGCACCTGGTCTGAGTTGTGCTGAATCCAGAGGCTGGTAGCATACTCCTTGGTCAAGATATCGACCAGTGTTGTTTCTCAAGAAAACGGTGAAGCAAGCGAGCAGTGGAGACTGTTTCCTGCCGCCCACACAGAAGTTAAGATTTCGTTGGCCAGAGCAGCTCAATCTTGTGTATACCCCCCTCAAAAATTGACTGTACATTAAATCAAGAGGGACAGTTATTTGGTTCAAATAAAAGAAACTGTGAACCTTTCCAATATTATTTCCACCAGAAACAAACACTTGAAGTCATGATGACAAACAACAACCTAGCTTGAAAAGCCAGTATTACCTCTTAGTACTACATCACTACTTACACACATATGGTAATAATAATATATGTCAATACAAAGATCCTATCTATAAATTGTGTACATACAACTTGTGATTTCATTTGATTGTGATTCCTGGTTCACTTTGTAGTTGAATCAGGATATCTATTATTGAAAGGAATTAATACATATTTTAAAAGTTAACACTTGACTTATTAAGATAGTCTTATAGAGTGTTCTATGTATGTGAGTGTCACAGTGTTGTAAAGTATTGTGGATTAAATTAAATTGTTTATCTGTCTGTTGGTTGTTGTAAACATACACTTCATCACTATTATAACCCTAGACATTCAACGTAGTCATCACATATATTCCAGAATAAGTCTGACTGAGGTCTAAATGTGGTAGCAAAGTAAGGTCATCTGTAACACACCACAATTATTAGATACAGATACCTTCACAGCTGATCTCAGTCAGTACACTAAGTCCACCTATAAATATTTATATCATCCCACTTTACCACAGAAACAAAGGCTGGATCTGCCCCGGGCGCCAAATACATTAAAGTACGCCCCTGAATAGGGCATAAAAGTTCTATAATATACCGTTTCTCCCCCCCCCCCTTTTTTTTTTAAAAACACTAAAAAATAGACCTGACGTAAAATACACGATTTCTGATCAGTATTATGAAGACATAGCTGTATACAGCTTCCCTATGTTCCTGTCTTGACTAACGGATGCGAGTCATGAACAACGACTAAAATCAACAAAAGCCAGCTTCAAACTTCAGGAATGAAATATCTGAGGAAGGTGGTCGAAGTTAACAAGATGGGTGTCGCGCCGTTATCCCGAACTGGACATTAATTGTCCCAGCACAGTTGGATAAGAAAGTTGTACGATAACGTCATGGCCTCGAAACCCAGCCCCTGCAGACCGAGTGAGACAGTTCCAGTTAAACATTTAAGGAGGGGAAACCCGAGGCCTGTAAACATGACCGCCTAGCCACGGGAGCGAATCGCTACTATCCTGTCTGCCAACTGGGCACTACAAAAATAGTTCGGAAGGTCCTGATTCGATTCCGGGTAAGCCTATCACTTCTGTTGTTTTTCTGTTGTCTAGTCTTATACTTCTTTATTTCTCACTGAGTACCTGATAACATACCTTTGTGTGTTTATTTATTTACAGTTCCAATTACGATGGTTTAGCCATGTATTTAGAATGGGAGAACGTAGGATACCACGGCAAACAATTTATGGGAAACAAAAAGTCAGAGATCCAGACTAGATTACAGGTTCAACCCAATAACACGTAGTTCGCTGACATGACAACGAACCGTCAGATTTTCTGGTTACTGGGACCCAAGAAATTTGACACTCAAAAATAAGTGAGGAATGGATCTCTAGTTTAAGCGATCCATAGCTTAACTGCCTGCGTCAGGGTCAGCGAACCAGAGCTGACCAAGACTCTACTCCACCTCCACTTGGTGGTCCTAGAAACCGGCTGCATCACTGCAGTCTGGCTGAGGAGTAGGGATCGAAGAGGGAAGGCAAACCCAGTCCCAAAAAATGCCGTGCGGAAGTCGGATACGTCGGCCGAAAGGCGCAAATACCGCAGCTTCGCTGTAAACGGACACAACGCAACCAACGTCCTTTTCAGGACGAACGAGGAAGAACAAGAAGAAGACTATCTCTGAGGTACCGAGGACTGGAGTGGGACCAGGCCAACAGGAAGACAGCCGATAAGATATCATGTAGCTTTATCTTTATCTTCTCCCCCCCCCCCCTCTCTCTCTCTCTCTGGCAAACCTCTACACCTCAAGATAGAAGAGGAGTGACTAAGCAAGTAAAACAAGGTAAACAACATCATCAGACGATAGAAATTAAACTCTGTGGACTCTGGCAAAACTTACTGACTTTGTAGATTTTGATGACGACTTGGCTCTTCTGTCTCATACCCGTAAGCAGATTCAAGACACAGTGAGAATAAATGGTGAGGGGTCCACCGCAACTGGGACTGAAAATACACAGCGTAAAAAAATAATGATAATAAATACAACTAAAGATAACCAGATCGCTCTGTGAGACACTCCTTGACAACATAAAGTTTTCATACCTGAGGTCGATATAATTTCTTTACGTGAGAGGTCAGCAACAGCTCAGATTTGAGGTACCGGTAGATCCCAAGGCAACATTTGGTACATTAGGTGAAGGAGGGAGGGAAACAGAATTGTTAACCTAGGTAAACTTCGGTCCAGCTCTTTCCCACTGGCACTTCAAAGCGCAGTGCCCCCAGGCTTAAAGGTGTCATCAATGCATTCATATGAAAACCCGCTAGCTAGCTTACTAAAATTCAGTAAATAAATTACACACATACAGGTAAGTTTCAGGCACTCGTGAGAAAACAGAAAAACAACAGAAGTGATATTCTTACTGGAGACTCGAACCCAGGGCCTTCAGAATGGCAACACCGCCTCTCGGCGGGGGGGGGGGAATTGTGACTATCCATCCTGCCAACTTCTTCTTCCTTGATCCTTAGTCACCGACTGTCAGAGCAGTCAGTGGCCATCACGCCTGGTGGCGTCTTGTAGGGCAGCAACAAACTGCTTCCACTTTGTTCAGTCGGTGGCCATCCTTCATACAGTGCCCCAGCTCTGGTTCATTCTTTGCATCTCGGCCTTTACAGTTCTCCACCAAGTTGTTTTTGGTCGGCCTCTCTTTCGCTTTCCTTCAGGGGTCCATAACATAGCTGGTCTTATGATGGCATCTGTCACATAATTGGGTTCGCTCTCTTTTCCTCTCTTGCAGTATTGTTATTTATAATCATTGGTTGCACTTCTTCTCCATAATAATTTGTCTTGTCTGTTTACCTGACCATCCCTGCTGAGAGAATAGGGACTGTTGATGCAATATTGACCGACAGTCAGGTTGGTAAAATTCTCGTGTACCAAACCTTGGCCGCGCCGGATTAACTCGACGTACGCCCAGCACGTTTATTTAGCGCTGATATGGCTATTGTGATTCACTAATTACTGTCGTGAAGAGTCACAGCCCAGATGGTTAAACGAGGGTCGGTGTTTGCACAATGACGGGGAGATAAATTACCCGTCTCCGGACATATTACAGACATGCACCTGAAAGACGGAATGTTGTAATAACTTCTTGACAGAAGTGTTACAAGAACATTATTTGTGATAATGTAGGGAGTTGTAGTGCAATCATTACCGCGAATCGACTAATATAACTCCTTATACGGATAATGACCTTTTAAATTTATGCAGAATGAATTTTCCTATGATGAAATTATTTGAATATACGCCATCAAACCACGTATGATTGTAACTATTGGCCGGCATTCGAGATTTAAACATAACAACATTTCTTATTGGAGCCTTATCTAATAGTAAACAACAACGTGTGTGGGACGAAAGTTGCAATATAACCTGACACTTTAATCGGTTGAAAGCACTGTGAAATTCAACTCGTCAAGAGACAACTAGACCTGACAGAGTTAAGAATAGAATCAGAATTCATTTATCGGACCGGACTTGTATGAACTTCTTGATGACTTAAGAGCCCAGGAAAACTCTACCAATATTAGCAAGAAAAACCGGACTCTGGGGAATCTGAGACACGAAGTCAAAGTGGGAACTTATTGTAAAGTAACAACACCCCAGAACACGTGTAAGAGGCATCTTCAACAAGTTGCCTTAACTATTTCTCTGAGCCAGCAATCTGTCGGTGAACCCAAAAATTTGAGGTAAGTTGTATATCTATAATTCTATGTTTTGCATTATTAACACATGAAATAATATGTATATATTGACATGTGAATATTAATGTGTGAAACTTGCTAAGTGGATTGTCGTAAATTTTATAAGATAGGTTTATAGATATTTATGGTCCGGTCTGAGCAGAGGTGATAGTGGAAAATGTTTGAGGATAAAGGTGTAGGAAAATAGATTTTTCACGAGGGGTGATAGTGTAAGAGAAAGATCAGTCTCTGGAGTGAGTAGTTTCTCTACTCCAACCTATCTATACGACTATATTGTAATCAGACGAACTTTCGCTCCTTATATAACAAATATAAGTTACACCTCACATACATACACAATTACGTGACGAATACGCACAGACGTGAAAACTATGAATAATATATATGGGTAGGGGTTCGGCCAACATATTAAATTAAGTTTCATTAAGTTTATTATCACTTAAAAATCTTCACAACATCAAGCATATACATATCAATAAAAGCATGGTTTAAGACAAATGAAAAATAACCCAATTTTGCCCACCCCTCTTGTAGAGAAAGGATCTCAACAGAACTTAATTACCCCAAAAGGTCAAAGTTTAACAATACTGGTATGGAATAGTCAGTAAAGGAAAAGAGCAAGTTCCTAGTTAAACTATCCCGTAAATAATCAGGTTAGTGAGGAGATAAAAAAAAGAAGATTAGTAACAAGGGAAAATATGTTTCTCTCTTTCTTCTCTTTCACTCATTCATTCTGCGGCCACACGCATACTCGCTTACCCAGTACTTGTCGCAGGTATTCCTTGAAATAAACACTAACAATAATATGACCCTACAGTGTCATGTGGTTTGCCAACTCCGGCCCCAGACTATCTTTGGTGCTTACTGCTAATGTCAAGGTAGTCGCCGAAGTTGGTGCGTTAATAGTTTTTCCCGGATAATTCATGTATCCCTGCATATACATGATATAGTTGGTTGGAATAAGACGTATTCGTGATGGTCACCGTCATAGAAAGAAAAATATATTGTTCCTGTGCTGTCTAGCCTCTCGTTGCTGAGACACTCTGTTATATTATGCAAATGTTAATAATAATTATCGGCTGTTCTCTGACTTGATGGCCGATTCTGAACAGTGAATTCTCTTGAGTATAATCCTCGTGGAAAACTACTGTCAGTGGTCAGGTAAATTTATATATATATATATATATATATATATATATATATATATATATATATATATATATATATATATATATATATATATATATATATATATATATATATATATATATATATATATATATATATATATATATATATATATATATATATATATATATATATATATATATATATATATATATATATATATATATATATATATATATATATATATATATATATATATATATCTATATATATATATATATATATATATACTACTTTGCAAAAAAAATGGCAGTCATATTTTCGCAACGCAGCACACTCATAGAAGCAAATAATAATAAAATCTGTATGTCCAGAGGAAGATTGGTATCTCCCCTATCTATTAACAGTGGTTTCAGTACAATATAATGTTGCCTTCTCCAACAAGGCAAGCCTGGATGCGGCGAGGCATACTTCCCGCAAGTGTTTGTAGGTAATTGTGAGTCAGACTGTCCCAGTATTTTTCAGCTACCTTCTTCAATTGTTCAACGTCTCTGAGTCCACTCTTTTTTAAATGATTCTTGAGTAGTGCCCAAACGTTTTCAATTGGGTTTAGGTCGGGACTGTTGCTGGGCCACTTCAGCACTATCACATTCTTCTCTTGCAGCCATGTTTTGGTGGTATGAGCTGTATGCTTTGGGTCATTGTCATGTTGAAATGTGCACCCATCGGGGTACATGACCTGCATAAATGGCAGAAGGTGTCCCTCTAGTATGTCGATGTACCTTTCTTTCGTGAGAATTCCTGTGAAAACACACAATGGGGTGGCACCTCTTGCTGCCACCCCTCCCCAAAGATGGAATTTCTGGGTATGTTTCGGTCGCTGGTACACAGGCGTTACAGAGTCTTTCATCTAAATATTTATTTGAGCAGGATAAGACCAAACAGAACATTCATCTGAAAAAATCACATTGTCCCATGACAAATTTTGGTGTTCGTGGCACCAGTTCAAGTGCATCTGTTTGTGAGTCTCTGTGAGCAATGGTGACGAAATTACCCGCTTTTTTGTGTAATTCATCCTGTGTAGCTCCCGGTTGACAGTAGCATTAGATACCTCTGGGTTTCCCAAATCGATCATGCGCTGCCGTATGTTTTCTACACTCTTCATTGGCCCAGCCTGAACGATTTGGGCGAGACGCCGATGGTCCTTTGTGTCCAAAATTCTTGACCCCCCACTACCTTCTTTTCGCTCGATTCCATTACCTGCTTTTAATTTACTCACAACTCTGTAGACAGTCCGATCAGGAATGTTCAAGGATTTAGAAATGTTGGAACATGTTTGATTTCCTTCATTCCAAAGCTGTGAAATTAACATACACTTTGACTTTGCGTCCATTTTCTGCCACTAGCATTAGAAATTGTCGTCTGCTCTATTA
Organism: Oreohelix idahoensis; assembly: GCA_024509875.1. Classification (NCBI taxonomy): domain Eukaryota; kingdom Metazoa; phylum Mollusca; class Gastropoda; order Stylommatophora; family Oreohelicidae; genus Oreohelix; species Oreohelix idahoensis. The sequence goes on along the minus strand of JAMPIV010003254.1, from coordinate 732,043 downwards.
TCAAGGGACTTTACTCTACGCTAATTTTTTTTTTACTTTTGGTAGTGTTTGCTCACTTAAGTGGAGTATAAATTTGGGGCAGAACATGCATATTTAATTAGATTTCAGCTTATTTAGCTGAGCAATATGACTGCCATTTTTTTTTGCAAAGTACTGTACATATATATATTTATATATATATATATATATATATATATATATATATATATATATATATATATATATATATATATATATATATATATATATATATATATATATATATATATATATATATATATATATATATATATATATATATATATATCTTATTGCCACATCGGGCTGGTCAGTTGCTAGAAAAATCTGGTAATGTTCAATTCCAGTTTAATATTATATTATTGTTCTAGATTGGTCTCTCTCATGAGTGAAGAAAGTGGACCGCACCGGTCAAAGATCAAAGACCCAATATTACAATAATATCTCTGGATAGCTGATAAGACCGCTAGTTTGCTGGTTTTTTATCAAGCCTAGATTTTAGGAAAAGATACAAAACATGTAATCACAATATGTATATTCTATCCTGTCACGCGTAAGGTTTAAGATCTCTTATCCACTCCGTTATTAGATTAGATTAGAAACCACAAGTGTCTAGCTTATCTTTTCGCTTTTAACACGTGATATAAACCCTAGTCATTTATAAACTTACACATAATGGATAGAAGTAAATTGTATTCCGTCAATTATCAATCGCCTAGCGTATTTATTTGTTAATTAAAACTATCAGAAATAAAAATAGCTATGCGTTATTTAGTACACCATTTTTAGCACTTAGAAAAAAATCCCAGTGAATTCTAATGATAAACTTAACACATAAAATCACGAAAAATGCTATTATCTATTACCGCAAACAGAAATGAATTTATCTCCACGAAATTCTAAGTAATCCACTTTGTACAATGGCTCTAGGATGTCGAGCTAGATATTCCGAAAATTTCTGAGGCGACTAGATAACTGTTTTTCGGAGATTGGGCATATATACAAGAATAGTGTTGTTTTGCGGAGAGATGACGAAAGTCACGCCTTGGGCAATCAGGAGAAATTAACGGGGTTTTCTTCCAAGATAAAGAATTTCCTCCGTTCGCGCTGTTCGCCGTTGAATCGACAACAAAGGCTTCTGATCTCGGCGATTGTCTCCCTGTCCGTGCCACATCACAGGATTTCCTTCCCCTTGTAGAGACTTCAAAGCTGATTACTTCCCACGTGTTTTGAGCTCATGCATTCTGTCAGTTGTCGTAATACTAACGGCTCTGCTCGCATAGGAGCTTCAGGCAAACGCACTGGGTTCGTCCCCTTTGAAAGGAATGACGGTTACGACTCTAGGTATACGCTCGTAAGCGCACGAAACAAGAAAAATAGGCGTGGCTAAAATATGAGTTAGACAGATAGCGAAAAGTCATGGATTTAGCGTAACAAACCGTGCAAACTAATGAGGAACCAAGGTGGGAAGCGAAAGCGGACGGATTCATGTAGTTTATCTACATAACCTGTCACATGGATGTCCAAGTCATTTGAGGCTGGCAACCTCAGGATATAGAATGATGATTTCATGAACCACCACTGCAAGGGGTGGTGACTGGTTTATGCGAGTTTCTTATAGAGAACTAAAAACAGAGGTAGTTCCAAGTTCCATATGGAGCAGGAAGTGAATGGTTAAAGAAATGACGTACATACTTATTATATTATTAACATTTTCAATCAGTGTAGATGGTAATGTAACTATATTAACGTTAAAAGTACTGAAAGTTTTCAACCTTTTCAACAAATGTAAAGGTAAATATAAATCTATTCAACCTAAATGTAATTAATTTTTTTCCGCTCAACGGGATTAATATTAATTCTCATCGAGGGTAAAGTTCTGAGATAGATGGGATGGTGGAATGAAAAGAGGGGGGCACATGAGTTTGTGCTGAACGAGCTAACGAATTATAAGAAAACCCTATCCTTCACAAATGTTGACGGCAGATACTAGAGTTAACATTTGCTCCGCCTCATGCAGCATTATTCTCGCTTTTCTGAATATCTTGTTAAAACTACCTTGAGGTAGAAGCATTATTATCTTTGTACCTACAACTCTGCCAAAAGTAATCTTGTTCGAAGGTAGACACCTTTGAAGACCCACGTTAGTTACTCTTAAGTTTTGGCCACTGTTGGACCACTACTGCAGAGCTAAGGGGAGGCAACCCGTGACAGCATCGGGGTCTGTTCTGAGGATGTGGCCAACCCAACTCCAGCGTCTGCCAGCTATGATGGTGTACATGTCCTCTTGGTTACTCCGAGTAAGTAGTTCTTGGTTGATGATGGTATTTGGCCAAAAGATTCGGAGAATTTTCCTTAGGCAGATTGTGTGGAAGGATGAAAGTTTCGACATTTCCTTCTCTGTTACTCTCCAGCATTCCACGCCATAGAGAAGCACAGCAAGTATACAGCTCTCATATAATCTTAATTTTGTGTTTGTGCTGTACTGGGACGACTTCCAGATGTTGTTGAGACTAGAAAAAGGCTGTTCTCGCTTTATTCATTCTGTTGTTGATGTCTTTGCATGTTGCGCCGTCTATCCTGCCAACTAGACATCACAAAAACGACTTTGGGATCAATTTAATTAATTTATTTATTATGTATATAATAAAATTCACTGTATCCGTGAACTGAATAAGATAGACGGCGATCTTTTCTTTGAAGTAAAGTTGACATTCGGTAAAATATTTAGTTTTAATTTTCCACCGCTCTGATGGTGGGATTGTCATGCAGTACAGCCAAAAGTTACATATAGCCTGGACTTATTCCAAATTCAAGATACTCTGAAACCTGAAAATAGATATGAATTTATCATGGTAGATATGAATTTATCATGGTAGATCTTTAGAGAGCTCAGTGTTTCTAAAGTAGATCCCCACTGCGGCTGGGTTGCCTACCACTGTTTTACATGTTTTAGTTTTGGGAACTGTCACTAGATGTTTTAAGAATAGAAAGTACCGTTGCTCTGCAACAACAACAACAACAAAAAAGGGGTGGCACGATGGGCTGACTGTTGTGTTAAGAGAACAGTGTATTTACGAGTGTATTTACGAGTGTATTTACGAACTGTTTGCTCTCTTTTACATAAAGTGTACCACTTGATTCATGTAGTGAGTCTGTTATTATTGTGACTGAATAGTACTTAAGGGCAGCGGCGTACTGCTGGGGGAGGCGATAGCCAGGAGAAAAAAAAAGGGGGGGGGTGTTGTTATGATGGTACTTACTGCTACAATATACTTCCATGTGTTTCTTTATTGGAAAAGGGGGGGGGGGGAGAGGTGTAGGATCCACCCCTGGTGCCAAATTCTTTAAGTACGCCCCTGGTTTAGTGCGAATTGAAATCAATACTACTATTGGAAAACAAATGAAAGAAAAAAAGTCAAAACGCGCTAATAGTTAAAACAAAAACTTATACACCATTTAAAACAAGAGATAGGAAACTATATACAGAGCAATACAACAGGAGGCAATCTGATCATCAGAAGTGGTCCCCCGTCGATCAAGTGTTTCGGCCCCTTAATTTCCTATACACTCTAAGGGGAATGGACCCAGTTAGGTCATGACTCCCAAGTGTAAGCCTCATATTGTCTAGTAAAGAGAATTGAACATACTCCACTTTGGTTGCTGCTTTCAAACTCACTCCTATTTTCTGTCAACTGGAGGCAATTGTAAAAGTAACCCTATGTTGAAAACAAATTACTGTCTCGAGTTCCATAGCCCGTTGCGGCTGTTCCACAGCCAGCACGATGCCTTTTCCGCAGTTTCGCTCAGCCTCTTGAGTGCCCTTGTTCTTTACTGTCCCCTCAACTCCAAAGGTTTCAGTAAATCATACACTGAGGCAGCTGCGAGACCTCTTGCACCCACCTCAACAGCCATGACCCTTTCAGTGAACCCGTCGCGTCTCAAGTCCGCGGCCAGATCATTATACTTGGCTACTTTGAACGAGTGTTGCTCGTCCAATCTGGATTCAAATGGCACAGTCAGCTCATTCATTATAATCTGGTGCGATGATAAGGAATGCAGCACTATATCTGGCCGTCTTCAAGATCTTCTGATACACTCTGGATATACCCCTAACCCAGGTAGGTCTACTGCCATCTCCCAGTCATTTGCACAGTCAAGAAGAGATGGTAAACTGCTACTTGGTTTACTTGGTTTGGGGTGTGCTGACTTTCCTGCTTTCAGAAAGTAATGTATTTTCAGTGCTCGGTCTGACTTTGCTGTTCGCCTTCACCCTTGGCAGACCTACTGTAGCAGCCAGCTCATTTAGCACTTTGTTGTGGCGCCATGTGTATCGCCCTTGCCCCAGTGACACCTTGCAAGCTGAGAGCACATGTTCAAGTGTCTGCCTCTCATGGCACAGGGGGCACTAAGTATCATCAGACTTTCCCCATCTCACAAAGTTTGAGGTCCATGGCAGAAGGTCATACATTGATCTGATAATGAAGATGAGTCTAAGAGGTGTCATATGCCATATATCATTCCATGTCAAGGACCGTTGCAGGGCTCCCTCCTATGTAGTCCATTGGCATTGCTGGGTCTGCTGCATCGCTTTTAGCATCCTTTTATCATTTTCAGCTCCCCGTATCTCCTGAATTGCCATATCTCTGCGTTCCCTGTTTGATGCCTTGGACAACCAGCGGATGTCACCGTGGCCAAATCCCCGTCTATTCGTCTCTGTGTATCAGATTACCTCCCTCAGCTTAAGCGACTCTTGGGCAGCCCCAACAGCTTCATCCACTTTCAACTTCCTTACAGTTATCAGTTTCTGCTGAATGGACTTAACTACGTCATCTGCTGACTCCATAGCATCATTGCGAGCTTTGACTTTCCTGCTTTGTATTCTTCAACAACTGACTTGAAGGGAAGCACAAGCTTTGCCTTCTTGCAGTACAGTGCTTCGTCTGACAGACCTGGTTGTACTCCTAGCCATTTCCTCATGAACTTGTTGACCTTTTGCTCTATAGCTTCCACTGTACTGGTGTTTATTTCATATATAAGCAGTTACCATAGCAATTTAGGTATCAGCATGAACTGACTGCACCACAGTTTAAACTTTCCTAGGAGTATGCTTTGGTCTATGATCTGTAGTCCTCTGTCTGTCATTTCTATTGTCTGTTGAACTGCCTTTGAGTCTTTTAATGAGGCATCAAACACCCTGCCAAGACTTTTCACAGGTTCCTCAATGACATTTGGGGTTCTTTGGTTTGAAACCATGCATGTGACCTCATATATCTTCCTTTTTCTGACTGATAGTCTTCTTAGGTTTGAAGCTCATTCTGCACCAGCACACTAGTTCATCCAGGCGTGCTAACACTCTCCGTGCCTGGTGTTTATCTGATGTCAGAATTGTTGTGTCATCCATGAATGCTTTAAGCGGTTGCATGTGACACCTTCCATTGAACTTCGGACCTGTTGCAAATCCTTCAGCCGCTTTGAGGATTTCTTGCAAAGCCAACACGAATAGTATCGGATGGGTACATTCCATCGCAATTCCAACATGTAGATCAATCCACTTCGTTCTGTACTCTCTGGCTGAAAATCTGACAGAGAACCCAGAGAAATACAGCTTCAGCATTGTTGCAATTTCTTGTGAAACATGGTACATTTCCAGGGCCTGTCACAACGTCTGGTGTGGAACTTGTCACGGGTTGCCTCCCCCTTAGCTCTGCAGTAGTGGTCCAACAGTGGCCAAAACTTAAGAGTAACTAATGTGGGTCTTCAAATATGTCTACCTTCGCACAAGATTACTCTTGGCAGAGTTGTAGATAAAAGGATAATGATGCTTCCACCTCAAGGTAATTTTAACAAGTTATTCAGAAAAGCGAGAACAATGCTGCATTGGCTGAGCATGTTAACTCTAATATCTGCCGTCAACTTTTGGGAAAGATAGGGTTATCTTATAATTCGTTAGCTCGTTCAACCCCCCAGCTGAGTTAATTCAGCGAATTTCCTCTTATTATTATTTAGCTCTGCTTATGTGTATTTAAGAAATTATCTGAGACATACGAATGTCGTACATTCAAAATGATGAAATCAACTTTAGATTTATCTTTATAAAAGTAAAAAATGTAATAATCAATTAGATCTTAATAGTTACAAAAATTAATAATTGTTTAGAAAAAAGTATTCATCACAGTGTGATGTTATGGTTTTCGAAAATGTACAGTTCACTTGGCAGCTATTTTATGCTCCAGCTGATGCTTGGGTGTTTGCAGATAGATGACTGGTCAAGGTTAAGAGCTGCAGCACGTTCCGAGTAGAATCAGGGAGTAACTGCAAAGCTGGTCCCGCGTCTCTAAACCCCGTCTGATGATGGTGTCTAGCGTCGACTTCAGGCCACTTATACCATCACTTGTTCAAGAATAAGCACCCTCAACTGGTACCACCAACTAGTATAGCAAAAGAAGATAAACGAATACCCTCTGAGTATTGGGTTTCTCGACATATACTTGTGTGCCCCCCTCATTTCATTCCACCATCCCATCTATCTCAGAATTTTTACCCTCTCTGAGAGTTAATATTAATTCCAGTGGGCGAAAAACTATCTTTACATTTAAAATGAATAGTTTTAAATGTAACTTTAGTTGAAAATGTTAACAATATAGTTTGAATATGTTTTACATTTACACTGGTTGAAAAGGTTGAAACTTTCATTGCATTTAGAGTGAATATGTTTTACATTTACACTGGTTGAAAAGGTTAAAAATAAAAAACAAGTATGTACATCTTTTCTTTCTCATTCCCTTCCTGCTCCACGAGGAACTTGGGACTACCTCTGCTTTTGGTTCTTTATAAGAAACTCGCAATAAAGCAGTCACCAGCCACGGCAGTGGTGGTTCATGAAATCATCATTCTATATGCTGAAGTTGCCAGCCTCAAATGACTTGAACATCCACTAGCAATTTTCACATATTAATATTCACAGGTCAATATATACGTATTAGTTCATATGTTAATAATGTAAAAATATAGAGTTCAAAATGTACAACTTGCGCCAATCTTTAGGCTCACAGACTGCTGGCTCAGAGAAATAAAGGCACGTGTAGAGGCTTCTTACACTTGGTCAGGGATGTTGTTACTTTAGCAATAAGTTCCCACCTTGACTTGTTTTTCAGTTCCCTCAGATTCTGGTTTTCCGTGTTAAAATGGTAGCGTTTTCCTTTGCTCTAGGTCCTCAATATGCTCCAACAAAGTCCGTTCTGGTACTATTCTTAACTCTGGCAAGATCTGGTTGTCTTCTTGGTGTGAGTGAATTTTCACAGTGCTTTCAACCGACTAAAGTGTCTGGTTATATTGTCCCTCTCGTTCCTGGCACGTGTTGTTTACTATTAGACCAGGCCCCAATCAGAAATGTATTTATGTTTACATCTCGAGAGCCGGCCAATAATTTCAAACATGCGTTTTTAGGGTGCGGTAATTTAAAATATTTCCACTAGGAAATTTCTGTGCATCACTGCAAAGGTCATGTCTTCCAAATATAGAATGAAAACACCCGATCACTCTCTCGGCAATGTTTACAAATAAGATATCACTTTCATCTAAAGTAATGTCTTTGTAACTAGGTGTACATGAAATGATTATGTCATTCGTTTCCGCCGAGTGCATACCGATAGGTCGATAATTTATCGCGGGGCACTCCTAGGTAAACATGACACGCGTTCACTTTACGAATTTTGACCGAGCCTATCTTGGTTTCACCTGCGTCTTAAATCTTAGCAAAGCCGAGAAGCGCAAAGCAAGCATGATCAATTATCACTGAAGGGAGTGTAAAATTGATAAGACATAGCTACTACCTGCTTGATAGCAGAGAAGAAAAATGGGCGACCACGAAAATTGCGCGTAATCAGTACTCACAACAAATGTAACGGACTACTGCCGGAGAGGAGAAGAGATCGACCCAAATTTATGTGACAGAACTGATCCATACGCATTTGCTAGATCCAACCAGATTACATGGAGATTTGTTCTGCCAGACTTTGTCTTTTGAATTGCTTCCCATATCATTGTGGAATGTTCAAGACACTATGGTGTCTCTAGATAGTCTAGATAGTAGGGTTGGTCAAATAGGCCAAGGGTTCTCATACCTTTTTTTCTCTTGTTTCCCCCCTCCCCTTTCTGAGTCTTATTTACCTCTGTGGCCCCTTGATAGTCACTGTTAGCTGGGGAAAAAGGTGCTTTACCATCTTTATGTAGTGCCCTTGAAATATGGCATGGCCCCCTGTGGGGTCAGATGGCCCACGCTGAGAACCACTGACATAGGCGACATTTCGGAGACTAAGACTAAAGGAAATTTTTGAAAGAGCCACCCAGAGGAGGCCCTCGGGATTTTTCACATTGGTGCGAGGATTCGTGAAGATTGCCCTCACCGCTAAGACACGTGTTTCGGCCTTTTTACCTACTTGGAACTTTAAGGGTGTGGGCCCACTTTGGTCAGGACTTTAAAAGTGTCGTCCACCTGTTGATCACGCCGCTGCATGTCAGTCACTGCAGCAACAGGACGTGTTTCTATGTCATCGTTTTCTTTAACCGGATTTAGAAAATTAATTGTATTCTTTGTAGCGGATGTAAGTTTATTAAAATTAATTGTCGACAAATGTACTGTCATGAATATACTTTCAAAAAACATCCTGTCTTTTTTATATCCCATTTTAATTCTAACACGTGACACGTATCACTGAGTGTTTTCTTCTATGTTTATGTTGTCCACTTAATTCTCATTTTCTTTCCTTTCTGTTTTTGTTTGTCTGTCCCTGACGAAGGCCTTGTGGCCGCAGCTTAGGTTCTTTCTTGTCTTTTCTCCTAGTAAGACGTATCAGCTTTGTTATTGTTTCCCCTCCATTCTACTATTTTCTTGGGCTGTTCTTCTTCATTTATGAAATAAAAAGCAGAAGCTTAAAACTTTTAAAATTTTAAAAACCAAACAAAACGAATTAAATTCTACGAGAACAAACCATCAACATCCTACTGCAGATTAAACAAAAAACAAATTCCTTTCCTTGTTAGCTCTTTATGAATCACGTAGTTAAACTCTTACTGGAAGATTGTGCCAAAGATTTCGTTGGTCTTGCCGCTGTTGTTTCTGTGGCAATTCCTTTTACATAATCAGAATCCTTATTCTCCATAAATTACTGTAACAGAATGGGGCGACCCGTCTCGATCTCTGTTTCACTACGGCAGTATCAGAGTATTTTTGTACTGATCTTTATTGTGTGCTTTTAATTGTCGCACTTTCTTTCTTTCTGTTCTCTGCTATGTGTAGCAGATATTATGAATTTTCCTTCGTATACCCCTCCAACAGATTAGTCATCATGTTTGCTTGTTATCTATTCTCCCTTCGTTGCAACGAGCGGCTGAAACATTTCTCGTCTACCGCAGCTTAGCCACGGCAGATTAACACCAAAATCGCCAGCGCAACCTGCTTAATCACTGATAAAACAATGGTGTGTCGTTGCCAAGACGGTAAGAGACGGATTTTCTGTGTGCTCAAGCAACAGATGACATTACTTTAAATAAACTTAACAAAGTGTTACATCTGACACACGTTGTCGTATGAGTTTAACGACATGTTTGTGAGTTCGTACACAGGACAATCGGATGTTCACAACCCATTTTCATAAAAGTAATGTTCGGAATTTTGCACTAAATGAGTCATGCAAAATATTCAAATCAGATTGGCTCATCATTTGAGCTCCATAACAAACAGAGTTGGGTAGGACTGTGAATATAACCTGGCGTTTGTTCTGTGAAAATTTACTCTGAGGAATCGCTTGCCAAGAACAACCAGACTTGCCAGAAGAAAATTCAGGATTTCCATTTATCAGACCGGACTTTTGTTGGAATACCTTTTAAGACTTAATACAGCCCAGGAAATCCATTTTTATAAGGAACCGGACTCTGAGGAAACTGAACACACAAAGTCAAAGAGGGGGTTTTAATGCTAAATTAACGACCCCAAGAGCACGTGTAAGAGGCCTAACCCAGTGCCTTAACTTATTCATCTGAGCAAAAAACGTCTGTGAGCCAAGATTGGCGTAAGTTGTGATTTTACATTCTATATTTCATTACTAACATGTGAACTAACATGTTTGTATAAATTACCATGTGAATTTTAATGTGTGAAAAGTGCTAGGAATGTCCAAGTCATTTGAGGCTGGCAAACTCAGCATATAGAATTATGTTTTCATGAACCACCACTGCAAGGGACGGGTGACTGCTTTATTGCTAGTTTCTTAAAGAGAAATAAACGCATAAATATTCCCAGGTTCAATATGAAGCAGGGAGGGAAAGATGAAAGAAATGATGTACATTCTAAGTATAATATCCACATTTTCAATCAGTGTAAATGTAAACGAAAATATATTCACTTTAAAATTAATGGAAGTTTCAAACTTTTCAATCAGTGTAAATATAAATGAAAACATATTCAATTTATGTTGTGAACACTTTTCAAACAGTGGAAATGTAAATGTAAACATATTCTATCTGTTTTATTAACCTTTTCATTTAAATGTAAAATCAATATATATAACTGTTCAATTTAAATGTAAAGATAGGTTTCTCTCGAAAGCTTAATACTCATCGAGAGTAATTCTGAGTTAAATGGGATGGTGAAATGGAAATAAGAGGGGGGGGGGACGGACATAACTATGTGTCGGAAAACGCAATACTTAGGAGAGCATTTCACTTCTATTCTTTCATCATAGTAATTGGTGGTGGTACCAGCTGACGGGTACTATCTCTGGAACAATAAAGGAACAGTGGCCTGCGCTTTAAGACGAAGGACCAACTTTACCGTTACTCCTTGACGTTCTAGGAACGTGCGGCATCTTTAACATTGACTAGAAACAAGCGTAAAAAGCGATAGTCTACCAACAACCAATCCAGCGGGAGGATGAACTACCATTGGCAGCTAAGTGCAAAATATCCGCTGCCAAAAGTGACCTTCTTTATTCGGTTAAATCCCATCACAACAGTGATGGCAACCTTTTCATAAAATATTATTCAATTCTTTAAACTTGTTAAAACCTGAAGTGATTATTAAATTTTGTTATTTGTAATTATACAAATTTAACTTCTATTTAATCCTTTTTAATGTACTGCATGTTTGTCTCAGTCAATTTACTAAATAGACTCTAATGAGAGCTAAACCAGTATAATAAGAATTCCACTGAGAAACTCAGACTTATCGAGCTAAAATTTATCATTGCTTATTTTTCACAAAAGTGATCGGCAGATTCTAGAATTAACGTGCTCAGCCAAAGCAGCATGGTTTTCGCTTATCTGAATATCTTGTGAAGACTCCCTTTGTGATAGAAGTGTCATTACCCTTCTATCTACATCTTTGCCAAGAGTATTTGTGTGCGAAGGTAGACACCTTTGAAGCCCATATTAGATACTCTTTGAGTTTTGGCCACTGTTGGACCACTACTGCAAAGCTTAGGAGGAAATACCGTCACAATTACACTGACATGAAGTGATATAATAAATGCAACATTCAATATAAAAGACTTATTAAGATTGGCAATAATGTTGCAAATGTCTTTTTGTATTTTATTTACTACTTAGATGTTTCTATTCTACCCTGTGGTGTAGAGGTTTGCCAGAGAAAACGCCATACTATCATATCGGATGTCTTTCTCCTGGACTGGTTCCAGTCTAGCCCTCGGTCCTTCATGGATTGCCTAATATTGTACTCCCAGCGAACTTTGGGTCGTCCTGGAGGTCTGGATTCTTGGCTCTTAGTTTCCCATGTTTGTGGTGGTCGCCGATTTTCTTCCATTCTGCATACATGGCCAAACCATCGTAATTGGGACTGTTCCACTTGGGTCTGCAGGAGCTGGTTTTGAAGCTCTGGCGTATCGTCTGGCTGCGAACCATGTCTCTTCTTGTTACTTCAACCACCTTCTTCGTAGACCTCATTTCTGAGGTCTATTTTATTCAAAGATTAATTTTCTGTAAAGAAGTAACAACCGTTCCGAACAGCTAATATTTAGTTGTGACTTCAAGCCATAAAACTAGTTAAGGAAAATAATACGTATTAGGGATCATTTTTATTATTATCATTATCAAATGCACTAAAAAGGCAAAGGAACCCGTTACACGCCCATTGAGGCGTATTGGGAATATGGTGTTAGGCCCATATTTTCTTGACCATCGGCACACTAGAGGTGATGTGGTCAGCATCACGCCGGCCGCCTCAACCTTCCCAGAGTTGCTCTGGTTCCCAATTCATGAGGCTGGGTCGACCTCGGAGCCGTTTGCGATCTAATAAATCCCACCTCAACTGGAGATCGAACCATAAACCACAGAGCAAGGAATCCAGTGCACTAACCACTGTGCTACCGCGACTCCAAATGCACTAAAAACTGAATATAAAAGTTGCATACATTCTATTGCATAGAACAAAAGTGCTTTTTCAGTTATTATTAACCAGTAATATTCAGTTCTTCCTTTATATTTCCTTCCAACTTTTACCTTTTACCGAGCAAGTAACCTGTAACAGCACACAGTCGCTTGAAAACTATAATCAAGAGGCATACACTTGTGGAACATGAAGACACACGACTGGATTAAAATATATAAAGAAAATTAAACAACGAATCAAACAAACGCTGCCGGTAATCGAACGCAGTACGTTTGTTTGGACAGCATGCGTTGTAGCGACTGAACCACCGACTTGCTTTAGTACAGACACACGCATATATATATATTGCGTATTCCGACACATAGTTATGTGCCCCCCTATTTCTATTTCACCATCCCATATTGAATTATATATATATAAGGTTGTTATTGCCGGGAGTTGTAGTGAGGATAAGCTCTCACTGCAGATAAAATACTTCTATGGCACGCGCCTCAAACAGCCTCTGACAACCAAGTCCAGCTCCCGGCCTTCGCGTGTGGCTCAATTTGAGCCCGGCGGAACTGTTTCCACTGACGGGAGAAGGGGCAAAGGCGAGCGACTGGCGCCTTAAAACCAGCAGCTTCGGGCAGATAGGGCTCGTGATCCTTGGTTGGTAGCTTATCTAAGAGAAGGAACTCTGAATTCAAACCACCGCTGCCTTGCGGGAATATCCATTTATGGAATTGGCTTCGGGAGTAAACCCTGAGGATAAATCCGGAGTCGGAGTCCCTAAGGCAGTCTAATGTCGATTTGACATTATTCTGGCAACTCCTGCGACATGGCTGGTACCAAACTGTATCGGCTACTGCCGTTCCTTTGGATCTACCGGCTGTGTGGAGAGGGGGAACATGCTGCATGGGCAACAGCTTGATCTCCATATAACTGTGCCCAAGCTCGCGCCCTGGAGAGGACACTCCAGCTTCACCCTATAGGTGTCGGCAAAACACGGGAAGTAGCAGTTACCGGTTATAAGCATTTTGCCCAATTGGCGTAGGGCATGGCGCCAGGGGCTACTTCCGACAGTGGGAGAGGTTCTAGGATCTCACTGGACAGCTACCGCCCGCTTCAAGCTGGGCAGCCCCCAGTCAATAAGGTGTTGTCCCGCCACTGTCTGCTTTCCCCATTGGGTGCATGGGGATTAGGGTCAAACCCGAACTGTGGACAGAAAATTTTGCACCAAGCAATTATCGAAAAAATAGAAATAAGCAAACTCTCAGATTGGGATGCTGGAACGTCCGGACTATGTTGACTGGACTATCCGAAAACCTACAGGATGTAAACGATGTAAGGAAGACAGCCATAATTAATGATGAGCTTAAACGACTTCAGGTGGATATAGCTGCACTTCAGGAAACGCGCCTGGCGGGCTCTGGAACGGTGAGCGAGAAGGACTACACATTTTATTGGCAAGGGAAAGATCTTAATAAAGCTAGAGAACACGGAGTAGGTTTTGCGGTCAAAAAATCGCTAACTAAAATGGTTGAACCAGGCGAGAATGGATCAGAACGCCTGTTAACGCTCCGCCTGCAAACTAGCACAGGTCTCATCACCCTTGTCAGTGTGTATGCTCCTACTCTGTACTCTGCCTCAGAAGCTAAAGATGAGTTCTACGAGAATCTAACAGCAATTATCAATAGCATACCTAGGCAAGAACAGCTTGTTCTCCTTGGTGACTTTAACGCTAGAGTGGGTGCCGATAATGTTTCATGGCCTTCATGTCTGGGCAGGTTTGGTATTGGCAAGATGAATGAAAATGGACAACGGCTCTTAGAGTTGTGCGTCCACCATGACCTCTGCGTGACCAACACCTACTTTCAGACAAAACCCCAGCATAAGGTGTCATGGAGACACCCACGATCCAAGCACTGGCACCAACTTGACCTGATTCTCGTCAGAAGGCCACTCCTCAGGTCTGTGCTCTCCACGCGCTCGTACCATAGTGCAGACTGTGATATAGATCACTCCTTGGTTTGCTGCAAAATCAGAGCACAACCAAGAAAACTCTATCGTGTCAGACATGAAGGGAAACCACGCATTGATACCAGCAAGATGTCAGACCCTTTCATGATCGCTCAATTCACTGCGACCTTCGAGAAAGTGCTCAGTAGCCCTCAGCATGGTGATACTATTACAGAGAACTGGGAGCATCTACGGAACACCATTCAAAGTACTGCACTTGCCACCTTTGGTAAGAAAACAGCAAAGTCAAATGACTGGTTTGATGCTTCATCAGATGTGATGGCACCTGTCATTGAAGCTAAGCGCAGTGCTATGAATGAATACAAACGTTTACCGAGTGCCAGAACCCTACAGATCTTGAGGGCTATGAGAAGCAAAGTTCAACAAACTGCTCGACGCTGTGCAAATGACTACTGGCTCCAGCTCAGTGAGAGCATCCAGATCGCAGCGCAAACAGGCAACATTAAACAAATGTATGACGGTATAAAGGAAGCACTTGGCCCCCATAAAAGTAAGACGGCACCGCTAAAAACCATCAGCGGAGAGAAGCTAACCGATAAGGGTAAGCAGATGGAGAGGTGGGTCGAGCACTACTCTGAGCTTTACGCTAGAGACAATACCGTTACGCCTGCAGCCCTTGATGGTGTCAACAGTCTGCCAACTATGGAGGAGCTGGATGCCGAACCAACATTAGAGGAACTCAGCAAGGCCATTGATAGCTTGGCCTCTGGCAAAGCACCAGGCAGTGATGGGATTCCTCCTGATTTAATCAAATGCTGTAAAAGCACGCTATTACATCCCCTGCATAGGATGCTGTGCCAGTGCTGGGAAGAGACAACTATTCCTCAAGACATGCGAGATGCCAAGATTGTAACACTGTATAAAAATAAAGGAGACAGAAGTGATTGCAATAACTACAGAGGCATCTCTCTTCTTAGTATTGTTGGTAAGGTTTTTGCCAAAGTCATCTTAATGCGACTACACAAGTTAGCTGAGCGCATATATCCAGAGTCACAGTGTGGATTCCGAGCTGGCAGATCAACAACAGACATGATCTTCTCTCTCCGCCAGCTTCAGGAAAAATCAAGAGAGCAGAAAAGACCATTATATATCGCCTTTATAGACCTCACAAAAGCATTCGACCTGGTTAGTAGGGATGGACTCTTTAAAATCCTCCTGAAAATAGGCTGCCCTTCTAAAATGCTGGAAATGATAAAGTCATTCCATGACGGCATGAAGGGAACAGTCCAATATGCTGGAAACACGTCACAGCCCTTTGATATACGAAGTGGCGTTAAACAAGGCTGTGTTCTGGCTCCGACCCTCTTCGGAATCTTCTTTGCCTTACTCTTGAAACATGCATTGAGAGATGCAACTGAAGGAATATGCCTTCACACTAGGTCAGATGGCCGTCTGTTTAATCTTTCAAGGCTGAAGGCAAAAACAAAAATCAGAAGGGTCACTATAAGAGACTTGTTGTTCGCTGATGATGCTGCAGTCGTCACTCAAAGCCAACAGGAGCTTCAGAGCTTGATGAATCGCTTCACTAAAGCATGCAAGGACTTTGGCCTCACAATAAGTCTAAAGAAAACGAATGTGCTGAGTCAGGATGTGGATGCTGCACCAGTTATCACTATCGATAACTATGAATTGGCAGTGGTGCACCACTTCACACACCTAGGGTCTACCATCAATGACAAACTCTCACTGGATACAGAAATCGACAGCCGCATTGGCAAAGCTGCAGCTACCTTTGCCCGCCTCACATCGCGTGTTTGGGGAAACTCTAAACTCACAATGAAGACCAAAGCTGCGGTATATAATGCCTGCGTCACCAGCACACTCCTATATGGCAGCGAGACCTGGACGACCTATGCTAAGCAAGAAAGAAGGCTCAATACCTTCCATTTGCGGTGTCTACGCCGCATCCTCGGCATCTCGTGGAAAGATAAAGTGACAAATGTCGAGGTGTTGTCACGTGCTGGCCTTCAAAGTATGTATACGCTTCTTAGACAGCGCAGACTTCGCTGGCTTGGCCATGTTCGCGGTGGATGATGGTCGCATCCCAAAAGATATCTTCTACGGACAATTAGCAGATGGCAAGAGAACAGTTGGGCGACCACAGCTGAGGTTCAAAGATGTGTGCAAGAGAGATATGAGGGCACTGGACATGGATCCAGCAACATGGGAGGATAAAGCTGCCGATCGCACTAAGTGGCGATGCTATTTATGGCGCCACCTCAGATTGGGCGAAGAGAGGCTCACACAAGAAGCAGAGGTGAGGAGAAAACGTCGAAAGGAGCACCAGGAAAATAAGCAGCTGAGGGCTGTCACCTCAGGGGCGCATTCCCATAGTCAGTTATGACTGAAGGGGTTATTATTATTATTATTATTATTATTATTATTATTATATATATATATATATATATATATATATATATATATATATATATATATATATATATATATATATATATATATATATATATATATATATATATATATATATATATATATATACACACACACATACATACATACATGTTAATCTCACTATTTTAATGATTGCCTCCCTCAGTCAGAGTGTCAGAGTTACGTTACTTATCAAGCAAATTATTAGAGCCGGGTAAGTAACCGCCAAAACATGGGGTGGGGGGAAATAGGTATGTTGTACTATTTCTGCTGCATGTCCTCATGACGGAACTAATTATCCTGTGGTCATTCATCTGTGTGTATTGTTTGTGAAGTTATGGTGCAACGCGTCAAAAATGGCATATAAATGGGTGAGAAATAAGCCAACTGACTGAAATTTGACTAATTAATGAACAGCTGCTTTATCACAATTTTTTTTGTAAATGTACTGATTTTTTTTTAAAGTGCCTTAGAACGTATAAAAGAAAAACACACATACACACAAAAAACCTATTACTCCGTCTCCGAATCTTTATTTAAGGGAGTATCGACTTGAGTATCAGCCCAGAAACTGAAAATGTAACGAATTCTTTATTCATACTCACCCGAATTACAAATGGGAAAAATTCAAGAAATCGTGCTCAAAATTAAACACTAGCTGTTATTACGAATGGGAACAAAGCAAAACTTTGCGCTGTTTCAACAAGCACACAATTTTTCTCTCTCTTCTTCTTCTCCCCCCCCCTTTTCCCCTCCCCCCCAATCCAAAGAAAAATGCGACTTAAAAAATAATTGCAACTTTGGTGGGGAAAAGATGGACTAAAGTGACGGATGGATAACAGAATTCGGGCGTTTAATATTCTGTCAATAACTGTGGTTGATGTATTCAGCCTTCTGCCATTCTTCTACTGGCAACACGCGGCCTACTTATCTAGTCCATACTGTACGCCAGTTTACTGTACTTTCTGTGAATACTCGTACTTAATGCGGTTACTTTAAAATAAATAAATATCCCAAACATGAAAAGAATGTCTGTGCGCACGCAAGCGTGGAGTAATGTATATGCATGTTTGGTGTTATGATAATAGCAGCTCTAAACAGATCATTAAAACAGGAGATAATCTGATCATCAGAAGTGTCCCGCCCGTCAGTTAAGTGTTTCAGCCCTTTTTTCCCCTTTGCACTCTAATAAGGGGGGGGTGAGGAAGAACACCCACCTGGGGGATGATTCCCAAGTGTCAGTTTCCTGCTGATTTTTCCTCCATCTGCCCTTGGAATAGAACCCACTCCACCTTCCAAGCATACTCATGGTTGTGTCTATTCTGCCAACTTGAAGCGGTTGTGAAAGTAACGAAAATTATTCCACAGCCTCAGAAGACTTGAGTTAGGGAAGGCAAAGGCAGAGAGGAAGAGAACTGATCACCCCACCTCATAAAGCTAGACCTAGTATAGTGAAGTCTCTAACATTTCACTCTCCTACGGCATTATTTACTTTTGACTACCTTTTTTTAGCTTCAGATGATGTGTCTGCATTTTTTTTTTCTGTTTAATACGCACATTAATCAGTAGTTCATCTTAATACAACTAGCAAATATTGCGTAGCTCGGTTTTAAACCCGTCTCAAATTTTCTACAACTAGCATCAAAGTCAGCGTCACTATCGTCTCCAACTTCATCAATAAAACATGACACAATCATCAATTTCCACTAGTATGTTTGCAAGAACCACCCTTCGTGCAATGAGACGTACTCGAGTTTCCTTCTATTACTAACAGTACAAAATTGAGTTCTTCATAAAACCTCAGTGAAAAGCTCTTCGGGTTGCTTCTAATGCAAGGTTTCTTAACTTGTGGTTCACGGACCCATTGGGACGCATGAATGGATTCTTTGGTGTTCGTGTACATAACAGAACATTTTCACGCAGATTTTTACTATGAAGATTATCATACATTTTTACACTGAAAGAAGAATATTCTTTTTATAGATTATTTTAATTTTTCAGGGCAACTTTATTTAAGCCTAAATGCTGCCTGCGTCAGGACCAGCGAACCAGAGCTGGTCAAGACCGTGCTCCACCTCCACGTGGTGGTCCTGGAAACAGTCTGCAGCAGTGCAGGCTGGCTGAGCGAGCATGGATCGAAATGGGAAGTCAAAACCGGTCCTTAAAAAATACCGTGCAGAAGTCGGATGTGTCGACCGAAAGGTGCAGATATCACAGCTTAGGCGCAAACAGACACAACGCAACCACCGTCCTTTTCAGGACGAACGAAGAAGAAAAAGAAGAATTTAAGCCTAAATTCTCTTTGTAATAATAATAGCCTATTCGGTCATAACTGACAGCAGGAATGCCCCTGAGGTGACAGCCCTCAGCTGCTTATTCTCCTTGTGTTCCTTTCGACGTTTTCTCCGTTCTTCTGCTTGCTGTGAGAGCTTCTTTTCGCCCCATCATAGAAATAAAATGTATTTGTTTGCAAACATTTTACTTATTGCGTCCCTTTTTCTAAGAAGTAGTCCGTAACATTTACCAGACAATCAAATGGGCTAGTAGCCTTTGCCGGACCATCAAATTGGCTAGTAACCTTTACCGGACAATCAAATGGGCTTATAGCCTTTACCGGACAATCAAAAGGGGTCTATTCAACAAGAAAGGTTAAGAACACCTGTTCTGGTGTAATCTGGTTCCAGCTGGAAAAATCGAACGTTGGCGGGACTCCAGACGACACAACAAACTTCATAGCTATTTTAGTGTCATAATGACATGCCTTTTATGTCTGCTGTTCATTTTGTTTTCTCTAGGGTAATTTGATTTTTTTCATCATAGAAACGATGTTTTCAAGCTCTTTCAAGAAGAAATTGATGCATCCAGATGTAATCATCAGCACAGCTATGACTCTTTATGACGCTTTTAGCTAAACAAGAAAAGAGCAGTCAAAAGTAATGAATCTCGTACGCTCCTCACAAGGTAACCAGCACAGAGGGGCGTAGCAGCAAATATGGAGGCTCAGGATAAGAAAATGTCAACGGTACTACTTATGAAAAATAAATAACGTAAATTGATAAATGGCAGGCACTTGTAAGAAAGACAGAAAGATGGGAAACAACCTACAACAGACAAATTCTAGTAATTCAAGGGTTGTGATGTGGTGCTGGTGGGGTGCTGATGCTCGATTTCTTCTTCTTCTTTTTCTTCTTCTTCTTCAAGTAACATGACTGGTGGCTTGCAGTCAAAAAAAGTAACATCAAATTGACAAAAAGCGTGGGGCGCTGATTCTGCATGAAAGTAACTTCTGCTTTATACTTCATTAGACACTTATGGGTAAAATGCATGATAAGCGCCCAACGCTTTTTGTCAATTTGATGTTACATTTTTTACTGCAAGCCTTGACAAATTATTTGTGGCTTTTTAGTGCATTAAAAGCGTGTGTTTATAATTTTTATTTTTTTAAAATTAAAGTTGGTTATGCATGGGTGCTTGAATAGAATATAAATATTGAAATAGTATGAGAAAATCACTAATGTGGAATTAATGGCTGGTAGCGTTAGAAGACAGTCCTCATTCTGAAATCGCTAGTGTATGAGGGATAGAGGTAGATTGAAAAACACATGAAGAGAACTGGAGACAGAAGATGAAAAGATTGAGTTTGAGATTGAAAGACTCTGAACTGATGGCACGGGACAAGGGGACTTTGCATGAGTTTGTTGAAGGTATATGTTCCTTGTGAAGCTAGAAGATGATGATGGTCATAATGATGATGCTGATATATGGTTTCAGGATAGCTAGGAATTCATGCCTAACTAGAACGATAGCGAGGGAGGTGCATGAAGAGTAGACTCCCCGGGTGCCAAAAGTACTACATTCTTCCCAGCGTTAAATGGGGAAGGAGAGGATAGGGGTAGACTGCGCATAATGTCTGTTCTCGAGTCAGTCAGGGTTAGTTGTAATACCCATCTTTGTTTATTTTACAGCTACTCGTTGAAAAACTGGCATGTCACGTGATGATATTCTCTTCGAGAATAAGTAGGTGGATGTCAGTCGATACCACGTTGTAATCGATACCGTTTTGGATGCTATTGATCGGAGCATAACAGCAGATTCACTTTCAGGTATGGAACGGAAGCCTGGTCCCTGGAAGCCTTCATGACGTCAAAATACTTAAAATAACGCGCATAAAAGACATCGCATATTTAAAAAAACCTAGAAAATGACTAGATGTGAACATAAAATTTGGTCATAGTTTTGTAAATAACAACGATACCGAGTAAACAACTGGGAAATAACATAGTTCATTCTTCGTTCGTTTTAATATATCACTAAACGTATTTCTCTCATAAAGTTGGCGCTCTGCCTCAGGCTTCTTTCGTCTCCCTCATATCATCATCATTTTGCTTTTCACTCTCAATGGAGCATAGAACCACCACTACAGCTGACTCCTATACAGGAAGCCTACTCCTATACAGGAAGCCTACTCCTATACAGGAAGCCTACTCCTATACAGGAAGCCTACTCCTATACAGGAAGCCTACTCCTATACAGGAAGCCTAATCAAAGCATCCACAGACGCTTGCAGCTGTGATTTCTGTAAAAATTTGTGTTACGTTATGAGGTTGCCAGCCAGACGCATGATGATGGTGATGATGATCGAACAGTAGTCATATTTTTTCCTACGCCTGTTAAGAAACCCCTGGAGAACTACGCGGGGCCTCACTCTCATATAGCCGCTTATACTTCTCTCATAAAATCGGCGGTCTCTCTCAAGCTTCTCCCATCGCTATCATATAGCCGCTTATACTTCTCTCATAAAATCGGCGGTCTGTCTCAAGCTTCTCCGATCGCTATCATATAGCCGCTTATACTTCTCTCATAAAATCGGCGGTCTGTCTGAAGCTTCTCTCATTGCTATCATATAGCCGCATCTATATTTTTTTTTCTCAAAATGTTCGAGGTCTGCTTCAGGCTTCTCCATCGCTCTCATATAACCAAGCCTATTTCTCTCATAAAATTGGCGGGCTGTCTCAGGCTTCTTTCATCCCTCAAATATAACCACATATATTTCTCTCATAAAGTTGCTATTCTGTCTCATGTTTCTCTCATCCTCATTCCGTTTTTTTACGTCAATGGAGTTTGTGATGGATGTACTATCAATTTACTCCTCTTGTGGGGTGGACATCCTTAGGGCTAAGGTTCTAATCTTGGAATGTCTTCCCTACATGGACACATCTCTTCTTATTTTGTTAAGGAACAATAAAAATAATGAATTAGCCTACGTGAAGTACCAGTACGACCAATGTACACATTTAAAGAAGTGAAAGTATAACGGAATTCTGCTCACTGTAAGACATATGGAAATGAGAAGACATATGGAAATGAGAAGACATATAGAAATGAGAAGACATATGGAAATGAGAAGACATATGGACATGAGAAGACATGGAAATGAGAAGACATATGGAAATGAGAAGACATATAGAAATGAGAAGACATATAGAATCGAGAAGACATATGGAAATGAGAAGACATATGGACATGAGAAGACATATGGACATGAGAAGACATGGAAATGAGAAGACATATGGAAATGAGAAGACATATAGAAATGAGAAGACATATGGAAATGAGAAGACATATGGAAATGAGAAGACATATAGAAATGAGAAGACATATGGAAATGAGAAGACATATGGAAATGAGAAGACATATGGAAATGAGAAGACATATAGAAATGAGAAGACATATGGAAATGAGAAGACATATAGAAATGAGAAGACATATGGAAATGAGAAGACATATGGAAATGAGAAGACATATGGAAATGAGAAGACATATGGAAATGAGAAGACATATGGAAATGAGAAGACATATGGAAATGAGAAGACATATGGAAATGAGAAGACATATGGAAATGAGAAGACATATGGAAATGAGAAGACATATGGAAATGAGAAGACATGGAAATGAGAAGACATATGGAAATGAGAAGACATTGAAATGAGAAGACATATGGAAATGAGAGGACATGGAAATGAGAAGACATATGGAAATGAGAAGACATGGAAATGAGAAGACATATAGAAATGAGAAGACATATAGAAATGAGAAGACATAAGGATATGAGAAGACATATGGAAATGAGAAGACATATAGAAATGAGAAGACATATGGAAATGAGAAGACATATGGAAATGAGAAGACATATAGACGTATCTAAAAAGTCAGTCAATACCCTTCAGCTCCCCAATGTGCACAGGCCTTCTATAAACACGTGCAAAGCCCTGCAGTCACGTGTCGTCTAAAAAGTTGAAATTTTTGTGGTAAAATATTTTTTACTGGATGGGGTAACCAGCCCTCCTTAGTCGCTTTTTACGACTTGTCTGGTAGGGTGCAGTGTTACTATTCTTTGCACCTCTTTCGAGCCCAGGTAACTTCTTGTCTAATAAGGGCGAATTAAATTTCAAACCCAAAGACAGGACCTCATTTGATGAGATTTAAACAAAAATAGCTTCAAATGAAAATGGCGCAGTCACACAATGTTATATACACCATTCTGACTGGCAGAACGGTTAGCTGGTTTGCCTCGCGGGGCAAAGTTTACCACGATCCGGGTTCAAAACCTTTTGACGTCACGCTATTGTCTCCTCATCATCATTTACCCTGCGTTCCTGATGGAGCATGGAACCATCACTGTAGCTGGCCATCTGGCAGGAAGCCTGCACCAAGAGGCCACATGTTTTTGCAGCGGTTGTTTCTGTGACAATTTATCTTACATGTTAAAGTATCATATTACACATTGCCTTAGTTAATGAATGAACGACAGGATGTAGGACATGCGTGTAGTCCCAATGCTAGTAGTACTTTTCGTAGGCGTGTCGAGGTCAGCCAATCGTAAAATATGAACTCACAAAAACCGATCGATAATGTTACGACCGTTTAATATGGAGGATAAAAACGTACACACCGGAAGTTAGAATTAGGACTAGTGAAAAGTGTATGCAATGTCAGAAATGGATAAAACTGGTCTCATTCTACGGGGAATAACTCCAATTTTATACCTACAAAAGGAAAAGTGGAAAGAAGGAACACTTTTGAAGATATGTGAGAGTAAGAGTGTCAGTACATCGAGTGATCCTGTGTTGTTCCTAATTAAAATTTGTTTTAAAATCAGTAACAAGACCAAATAGGGAAAAAACAAATGGACAGAAAGCAAAACTTACGGAGAATGGAAGAATATCACTCAAAGGGTCCTAACTAGAAAAGGTGAGATGCACGAAGCAGAGGTTTGGAATACTACTCGCACAGTCTCACTCGAAGACGGAAAATTTTGGAGACTGCAACTGAGTTACCGACCTTGTCTTCTCGTACGGGTGATGCCAGCTTATAAAAAGAGACCGCGGAGATTTCAAAACACACTTGCACTTCATAAAGACAAAAGGACGGAAGCTAGAGAGACGCGTGTTGAGGCTAAACCTTACCATCTGTGGCCGGACAGCACATTCTCCACAAAGCCAGTCTTTTTCTGGACTTTATATAAGATCCTGGGAGGGTTCCTACGTGTCATCATAAGTCAGAGGTCACTGATCGAGAACCATACGAGCTATCCTGAAATAACCAGAAGTCTCTATAGTGGTTTCAAGATCTCAGCTGTAATCCCCAGCAGTGTCTGGTTGACAAAAGATAGACCTATCTGAAATGCTGTGAAATACTAAAGCAACCATTCCTAGAACTGACCAGATAAGTAGTGTCTGTAGAAATTCGTGCAGCCTGAGTGACAAGTCAGACTGTGTTTTATGATGAACTATATTTTTGATAGCATAGTAGAGACAAGAGTGAAATCAGAACATTGGGGAATTCCTTTTTTCAATTACTTGGAAAAGCCCACAAGGACATTTTAGTTAATTATTTACAATTTAACTTCATCATCACCAGGTTTTGTAAAATATTTCTTCATTGATCCCATCAGCATACATGCATAATTCAGCACAAGCAGGATAGATGTAAATAAATAATTCAATTGTACTCAGCAGACTTCTTAATTTTATATTGTTGACGTTGAGTGTTTTTCTTTTTAATTGTTTACTTATCACAGATAGTTACTTAGCGGAAGTGGCACCGTAGGCTCTGACTGTACTTTGAATTCTTTCTGTAGCAGAGACCTTCACAGCCGTGACTATTCTGTGATTCCAGTGTTCCTATCCTTCATTGGGACCTCACACTTTCTAGAGAGAAGACTTCTTCTACTCTAATACTATCACTACACACAATAAAAACCTTTCGGTACACTGGGGGGCTCATCCGGGATATTCTTGTATATCATGAGCCAATACATCTATCTTTTATTCTATCTTGTGCCACAAATAGTTGTAAAAGTAAATCTTTTTGAAAAGTTTTATAACTAGATTTTCATAGAAGTTGTACCTTAGAGTACTCAATAAATAGTTGACGATCACAAGGTTGCACGAATAATTGTATTGTCTATTAATTAATTAGATTAGTTTAGTTAAAGTAAGACTAGATACCCTATTCAACTGGTGTAAGTTAAGAAACTTCACTCAGGATTTTGAAGGGTTAAATGAGATGGTGTTGATAGAACAACTACTAGATTCTATAACCTCTGAAACTAAGATGTTCCTGATAGAGAACAAACGAGACAGGTTAGCTGACATAATCACTTATGCAGAAAGCCACCAACTTCTCCTACACTGGGACCTCACACTTTCTAGAGAGAAGACTTCTTCTGCTCTAATACTATCACTACTCACAATAAAAACCTTTCGCCACAGTTGAGGTTCCTAGCCCTATTCACAACTTCGTAATAGTCGCCTTGTGTGACATGCATGAGTTTTGCAGTTGTGCTATTCTTGCTTTGTTTCTTCACAGACCCTCGGAAACTACACGGGGCACTTATACAATCTACCCAGCAGAAAATGGGTACCTGACTGCTTTCTCAGTTAGGGAAGGCTAAAACAGCGAGGAAAGGAACAGGTACCCCCCCCCCCCCCCCCACTTCATAAAGCTGGACCTAGTATAGTGAAGTCTCTAACACCACTTCACTACTGCAGTATTTCTTATAGGACTACCGTTACCCTTTTTTAAGCAGACGTGCGAGTAAAACTTACATTTGCGAAGCAGGTAATTGACCTGGTGACTGGACTTTGCCAGCATCTTAAAGACATCTCTCCGTTGGCCTCTTTACCTGTAGCCATCAATTTCATTAGCCCCAACCACCAAGGTGCCCTAAAACATCCACGCCACTGCGATCAGATCCTGTTCCTCGGATGAAAAATATCAGTTTAATCTTAAAAAAACATTTAACCTTCCTAACGGGATACCTTAAGCCTGACGGCTTAAATATCCAACTCTCATTTGTCTGATGCGACATTCTATAGTTACGTATTTTTCAATTTCTACCACTAATGTGTGTCTTTGCCGGTTGTTTCTCTTCCCACTCGCCGCTCCGTCTTTTCAATTAAAAAAAAAATTAACCGCGTTATTTCTTAAAATGGGAAAGGTAGTCTAATGGTAAAAATTGACGTAATGGAGTGAAGAATTACAGAAAAGATCTAGAGGCAGAAATATAAATGATGAGGAATACAAACAAAGATTTTAAGTTGATGGCACAGGTCAGGAAAACTTGGCATGTTCATTGAAGGCCTATTCTTCTTGGAGAGCTGAAGGGTCATGTTGGGTGATGATGATGTTGTTGATGGAAGGGTGATGATGATGTTGATGAAGGGTGATGATGATGTTGATGACGGGTGATGATGATGATGATTTTGATGAAGGGTGATGATGATGTTGATGACGGGTGATGATGATGATGAAGGGTGATGATGATGATGATGTTGATGAAGGGTGATGATGATGTTGATTAAGGAGGGTGATGATGATGTTGATGAAGGGTGATGATGATGATGACTTGTTCATGTTATTGAAGTTTCTTTGCTTTAAGTTTCTATATGATGGGGTAGCCAGTCACTTGCCCAACCCACCTTAGCTGCATTCAACGGCATACCTTGTAGGTTACAATATTACTATTTTTTGCTTCCCGTCCGTGCCCTTGTAACACAGGGGCCAAATAGTTGAAACCATCATTGTCCTCTCCATTTTCATTTCCTTTGGAGCAGCCACTGCATCTGACCCCCATTACAAGAAGCCTGCGTCAAATAATTCATGTGTTGTTGCAATAGTAGTATCTTTAGCAATTTGTTTCACACGATGAACGTGCCAGCTCCTAACACAACCATATATTAGTCACCTCATACGACATTGCCTGCGGGAGCAGTATGGCCTATATTTTTCTTTGTCTCCCTAACAGACCCTCTCCAACCCGGGAAGTACACGCGGCAGGTTTTGTTGTGGCCGCTAGAAAACAAGTGACAAATTTCTTTATTCATTTCAAATTTAGAAAACAAGCTGCTCTTTCTCAAATATATGGTACATTGATTCAAAAATACAAACACAAGCCACTTATGCCAGGATGCCCGAGATAATAGTTGAAATCTAGAAAACACGAAAACATTTCTTATTTGGCATTTCAGAAGGGGAAACAATCTACTATTTGAAGAATGCCCAAAGCGTTACTTCTGATGAACAAATTTAGAATGAACAAATACGGTGCTTTTCCCACAATGCCCGGTACATTATCTCAGAAGTCAAAAGAAAGATGTAATCGAATAAACGTGATAATGACAATGTGATATGTGAATAACTTAAACTATTTCCTCATCATCACATGTCAGCTCCCAGAGGATCATAGGCCTTCAACAAACATGTCAAGTCTTCCTGTCCCGTGCCATCAAGGTATCTAGTCTCCATGTCTTCTTCATGACCTTCATGTCAGTCTGCAGTTCTATTCTCCGTATATTATTTGGTCTCCCTCTGCCTCTATGTGTCTGCTGCTCATCTGTGGAACAATCTTCCACACGACCTGAAAAACACGCTTAGTCCATAATCATTCAATCACAGACTTTTCAAATACATCATGAGTGCAGATTATATGCCACTCTAATTTAGTTATGTTCCTAAATAATTATATAACATCATAGGTTTCAAAGATAATTTTGCACTGTTTATTATTAATTATGATAAGGTACTGTAAATGTGTATAACTGTTATTGTACTGTAAATGTGTGTAACTGTTATTGTACTGTAAATGTGTGTAACTGTTATTGTACTGTAAATGTGTGTAACTGTTATTGTACTGTAAATGTGTGTAACTGTTATTGTACTGTAAATGTGTGTAACTGTTTTTGTACTGTAAATGTGTGTAACTGTTATTGTACTGTAAATGTGTGTAACTGTTATTGTACTGTAAATGTGTGTAACTGTTATTGTACTGTAAATGTGTGTAACTGTTATTGTACTGTAAATGTGTGTAACTGTTATTGTACTGTAAATGTGTGTAACTGTTATTGTACTGTAAATGTGTGTAACTGCTATTGTACTGTAAATGTGTGTAACTGCTATTGTACTGTAAATGTGTGTAACTGTTATTGTACTGTAAATGTGTGTAACTGTTATTGTACTGTAAATGTGTGTAACTGTTATTGTACTGTAAATGTGTGTAACTGTTATTGTACTGTAAATGTGTGTAACTGCTATTGTACTGTATGTAAATGTGTGTAACTGTTATTGTACTGTAAATGTGTGTAACTGTTATTGTACTGTAAATGTGTGTAACTGTTATTGTACTGTAAATGTGTGTAACTGTTATTGTACTGTAAATGTGTGTAACTGTTATTGTACTGTAAATGTGTGTAACTGTTATTGTACTGTAAATGTGTGTAACTGTTATTGTACTGTAAATGTGTGTAACTGTTATTGTACTGTAAATGTGTGTAACTGTTATTGTACTGTAAATGTGTGTAACTGCTATTGTACTGTAAATGTGTGTAACTGCTATTGTACTGTAAATGTGTGTAACTGTTATTGTACTGTAAATGTGTGTAACTGTTATTGTACTGTAAATGTGTGTAACTGTTATTGTACTGTAAATGTGTGTAACTGTTATTGTACTGTAAATGTGTGTAACTGTTATTGTACTGTAAATGTGTGTAACTGTTATTGTACTGTAAATGTGTGTAACTGTTATTGTACTGTAAATGTGTGTAACTGTTATTGTACTGTAAATGTGTGTAACTGTTATTGTACTGTTAATGTGTGTAACTGTTATTGTACTGTTATAATGTTGGGATTTTATTGCTCCAGGCCTTTTCGTGCCTTCATCATCAACTTTATTTGTCCCCAGGTCTCTTCTCAGTGCATTTTTTGGTCTACCTCTGATTCTTTTGCCCTGGGGGTTCCAGAACAAGGACTGCCTTGTAGTGTTATCAACAAGTCACTGCGTATCCTATCCATCGCCAGCATGTTAGTGATTCTCGGTTATTATTACTAGGTAAAATTGTAAATAGGGTCATCCTAGAGCAGGGTTTTTTTAACCGTAGTCCAGGAACCACTTTGGGGTCCGTGAATTGATTCTACGGGGTGTGTGTACTTAACTTAAAATGTAAAATGTACAGTTATTTACTTGGCTTTTAGTGTATTTGTTTCCCACGAAGCGATCCTTAACCCTCATCGGACAATAAAACGGTTGATTCATAAAAGAGGTTAAGAGACGCTCTAGAGAGATTAAAAGAAGGCATAATTAGATAAGTGAGTGCTGGATGAACTTCGACTTTTCCCATCCCAGGGCAACGAGATTCCATAATTTTTTTTCCAGTTCCAGATAATGAAATGTTCACGTGTTTATCTTCTGCTCTGTGTCTCTAATATAACGGTCATAATTTAATGATGGGTGAACGTACAGCTATTAACACTGGACACCTTGCATCATCCCTCCACACCTACAGACTTGACCCATTGACACTGTTTTAAAAAAATGCATTTAAAGACATTAGAAGAGAGTGAAATACCATCAGATGAGCTTCATGTGACTCCCATCATCCACCATCTCGGCAGCATAATCTATTCAACCTAATTTTCGTTTATAATTAGAGTATTCATAATAACTTTGTTTTATTTGCATTAAAGACATGATCAATGATGGTGTGAGGATAACGGGTAGTCTGATGGGGTGCTTATACGGATGATGACAGATACTTAATAGATTTGGTGTCATCCTGGACACCTCCGGGCTTTCTCCTCTCTTATGACTTTGTTACAAACAGTGCAGTTATGAGAGACTTTAATTTTTTCTTTTCTTTTATTTTTCGTTGTAGTTGTTTGTATGTGTTTGTTTCTTTTTTTTAATTTTAATTTTTTTATTTGTTTTTTAGACAAAGGAGGGCACACAAATACAATTTTACAGTTTTAATTTACTATATTTGGACTGAACGAACGAACGAACGAACGAACGAACTTTATTTTCAAAGGGTTGAGAATTGGGCACGCAGGCCCGTCTGACATTCTGCCCTTCCTTTCTCTCACCTTTCATACTGAGTGGAGGGGAGGGGGGAGAGAAGATACTATATTTAGATATCGTAAATCAAATTATATTATCTTGAAATTACTACACTATATATTATAATTATAACCCATCAAGGATTGAACGGGATACTTTGTCTTTAAAAAAAAATAACATGAGAGTGCTATTCACATTTGACTTTATTTGGTAGAAACTATTTATATCTTATAGTTAGACACCACCCATCCACAAATATAAACACCATCCATCCACACAGAAAAAGAGACCACCCATCCTCATAGAAAAAGAGATTATCAATCCACATAGAAAAAGAGACCATCCATCCACACAGAAAAAAGAGACCATCTATACACATAGAAAAAGAAATCATCCATCCACATAGAAAAAGAAATCATCCATCCACATAGAAAAAGAAACCACCCATCCACACAGAAAAAGAACCACCCATCCACACAGAAAAAGAAACCACCCATCCACACAGAAAAAGAAACCAATCCACACAGAAAAAGAGACCACCCATCCTCATAGAAAAAGAGACTATCAATCCACATAGAAAAAGAGACCATCCATCCACACAGAAAAAAGAGACCATCTATCCACGTAGAAAAAGAAATCATCCATCCACATATAAAAAGAAACCACCCATCCACACAGAAAAAGAAACCACCCATCCACATAGAAAAAGAGACCATCCACACAGAAAAAGAGACTATCCATCCACCTAGAAGACGGGACTATCCATCGCCTTTTTTAGACACTAATAATCCACTTAGGGAGAGAGACAGTCGTTGACATCCACCGAGAAGAAACTTTTTTTTTACGATTACTTCATTTGCAAGTAAATGTTTGGTCAATGTTAAACATATATAAAATGATAGAAAGAAAAAAATGCATTCATCTGTATAACGAGATAGAGGGAGAGAGAGAGAAAGAGAGAGAGAGAGAGAGAGAGAGAGAGAGAGAGAGAGAGAGAGAGAGAGAGAGAGAGAGAGAGAGAGAGAGAGAGAGAGAGAGAGAGAGAGAGAGAGAGAGAGAGAGAGAGAGAGTGAGTTCTCTTATATGTCTTGCGGCCGCCTCTATTCTTGCTAAGTTTAACATAAGTAATGTGGACTCCCTATTTAACACAAATTTCCATCCCAGACGACAACAACCAGTTCCGGATCGATCAAGATCGGCTGAAGTATTTTTAGACCTAGGCTGCTGCCAGAAGGGAAATAACCATCTTCCGTGTTGACCAATGGCTGCGCCAACCTTTTGAGTTTATTTACAAGTGAATGTTGCATGTCCGTTGTTGTCCTGAGACTTCCTGTTTCCGTCCCTAGATTAATCTTTTTTTGTGTTTCTTAACCAACATTTATTTTCTCGGTTACACTGAAGAAGAAGATGTCTATTTTGTTTTGTTCATCGATCGTGTCTGTTGTATGGCTGGAAAAGAAAAAAAAAAATATATATATATATATATAGTGTAATTTTTTTTCATTTTCTTTTTAAAAGTAAATTTCAGTACCCCTCCAAGCCGTTTCCCAGTGCTCAAACCGCACCAAAAGTCGGTCCTGTACACAAATATAACACTAAAATTGTTCAAAGATCAGGACAAATAATACAACAAAATTTCAAAGTACAAAATAATGTGCTTTTATGACAATGATCGTTTTCCTGTAAATTTATATTATTCCTTTCTTTTTTCAAAAACAGAGCAGTCAGCACACATCTGTAATTCAACACGAATAAAGAACAAATTACGTGCAATAAGATTTTTTTTAAAAACATCTGCGTTTTATGTTTTTGTAAATTTATGTTTTTGTAAAATGCTACAGGGGACATCACTCGGGGAAAAGTACAGTCTGATCCAGCTCAATAGCATGAAATTAAACTGAGTCTGCTAAGAGTACATACTGTACTGCCCCGTAATTCATAACCCTCCACTCCCAAAGGAGCATAGGCCTTCAACAAACACATGCAAAGTCCTCTTGTCACGTGCCATCATCTAAAGTTCTTTCCACGTTCTCCTTATCATTTTCACCTCTGTTTCCAGCTCTCTTCTCCATGTGCTTCTTGGTCTACCTCTGCTTCTCTTGCCCTGGGGGTTCCAGAACAAGGACTGCCTTGTAATGCTATCAACAGGTTTCCTCAGTCCTATCCATCGCCATCGTCTTCTTCTCATCTCTTGTTCCACTAGCACTTGTCTAGTTCTTGTCATCAGTTCCACGTTGGTAACCTTGTCATACCATTTTAATCCCTCTATTCTACGCAGGCACCCATTTATGAAAGTCTGTAGCTTTTTGGTTGTTGTCTTTAGTTGGCCACTCGAAAAGCAGCGGCTGGGAGACTTTTTCAGGCCATAAATCGTGGATTCCTCAGCAAGAAAGAGGTTGGTAAGAAAACGAAGATGGCTGTATACCGCTCCACCTATGTCCCAGTCTTGACATATGGATGCGAGTCGTGGGCAATGACTACAACCCACAAAAGCCAGATCCAAACCTCAGAAATGAGGTATCTGAGGAAAGTGGTTGAAGTAACAAGAAGAGACATGGTCCGCAACCAGACGATCCGTCAAGGCCTAAAATCCCATCCGCTGCAGACCCAAATAGAACAGTCCCAACTAAGATGGTTTGGCCATGTCTGCAGAATGGGAGAAGATCGGCTACCAAGACAAGCATGGGAAACAAAGAGCCAGGGATCCAGACCTCCAGGACGACCCAGAGTCCGCTGGGAGGACAACATTAGACAATCTTTGAAGGACCGAGGACTAGAATGGAACCAGGCCAGGAAGAAGACAGCTGATAGAATGGTCTGGCGCTCTCTCTTCCAAACCTCTACACCTCACGGTAGAAGGGGAACGACTAAGTAAGTAAGTAAGTCTTTGTTGTTCTCCATGTCTCAGAGCCATACAATAGGACTGACTTCACATTTGAGTTGAAGATTCTTAACAAAGGTACATAATGTACTGCAAAAATGGGGGGCGGGGCCGCGGAGAGATGTCAAGAGACTACGCACCACCTTGAAAAATCGCTAGGGCCGGTTATATATATATATATATATATATATATATATATATATATATATATATATATATATATATATATATATATATATATATATATATATATATATATATATATATATATATATATATATATATATATATATATATATATATATATATATATATATATATATATATATATATATATATATATATATATATATATATATATATATATATATATATATATATATATATATATATATATATATATATATATATATATATATATATATATATATATATATATATATATACAGTGCAAACCGCTTAAGGCGATCTCGGATGTGGCGAATTTCTGTTGTGAAGAACAATTTGTTTATCCCCGGCAATTTTTCTTCTTTGTCTTTGTAAAAAATGTCCGGTTAAGCGGAATCCGTTTATCACGAATTTTCGGATATGCCGAACGATTAAACGTGTCCCGACTATATAATTTGATCTGCTTAAGGCGAACTTTTTTTCAAATACAGTACCTGGACATTTGTACAACTTTTCGGCTATTTTCGGAAATTGCGCGCTTCGTCAGTGTTAGAATTTGAGTTATTTTCCCCTCTAAAAATGGCTGGAAAGTTTAAATCCATATCTTTGAAAAGAAAGATTGAGCTAGTACAAGAATTGGAAAATAGTGGCAAAAAGAAAATGGAAATAGCAAAGGAATTCGACATTCCAAAATCAACGCTTTCAGGAATCATAAAAAATAAGGATCGGTACAGAAAAATGTTTTATGGTGGACAAGTTGATTGTCACAGAATGAAGAACCAAAAAGCGACGTGTGATGTGGTTGACACGGCACTCCTAAAATGGTTCACCATGGCGAGATCAGCAAATGTTCCTGTAAATGGACCTATATTAACTGCAAAGGCAGAAGAGCTAGCACTTCTGGAAGGTCGGACTGGCTGGAAATGTAGTCCTGGCTGGTTGGGTTGTTTTAAAAAACGGCACATTACTTACAAAGCCGCGGTACCATAGTGGTTAGTGCACTGGCTTCCTAGCGCAGTAGTCTATGGTTCGATCCCCAGATGAGGTGGGAATTTTTTAGGTTACAAACGGCTCCTGGGTTGACCCAGCCCCAAATGGGTACCAGAGCAACCCTGTGAAGGTTAAGGCGGCCAGCGTGATGCCAACCACATCAACCCTAGTGTGCCGACGGTCAAGATAATATGGGCCTAACACCATATTCCCAATATGCCCCAATGGGCGTGTAACGGTTCCTTTACCTGTTTTTTTTTTTTTTGGTGTGGGGAAAGACATTCTGTTAATGAAACGACTACCGAGTCATGGACGGAGGAGGTGCTAAAACCAGCCATGAGTAGGTATAATTCCGTTGATGTGTTTAATGCTGATGAAACTGTATTGTTTTGGAGATTGCTGTCTGACAAGACTTTTTCCTTCAGAAATGAAAAGTGCCGGGGAAGGGGGGGGGGGGGGGGGGGGGGGAAAGGGGGGGGGGCGGCGTGGCAATGGAAAGAAAGAATCACAATTGTTGTGTGTACAAATATGGATGGTTCAGATAAATTGCCATTACTTGAAATCGGTAAATTAAAAAATCCACGCTGTTTTAAAGGTTGGAAAAAATTGTGTGTTGATTATGCAGCTAATTCAATAGCCTGGATGACATCATACATTTTCACCAAGTGGCTATATGCATTTGATCATTCTATGGAACGTCAACATTACAAAGTTCTTTTAGTGCTTTACAACTGTTCAGCCCACATAAATGTTCAAAATCTAAAAGCAACAGAACTTTTATTTTTACCACCAAATGCGACATCCAAACTTCAGCCTTGTGACCAAGGTATTATTCAAAATCTGAAGGTTCATTATAGGTCAGCAATGTTGTCCAAACTTGTAGGTCACATTGATGCAGTACAGAGGAAAATTACATACCTTTTCATTTAAGAGTTCTTTATCATTTAAGAGTGTGCAAATTCTAGAGATAATGATGACTGTGGGTTAACGGTACAAACTATTTCACAGTTGGAAGTTTCAAATTGCATGGATATAAAACTAACATATATATATAATGCAGGCTGGATGCCAAGATGATTTAATTTATCATTTCTTTGAATTTAAGGATGTCATGGAAAGACATTTTTATTAACTCAAGTACAGGTACTAAGTAAGATACAGAGGAAAATTGCAGCTTTTTCATTTCAAAGTGTAAAAAGTGCTGTTATTCTCTAGATATTTGTGCCAACTTTGTACGAGTACATTAACACTTTTGGTGATTGACATATTTTCTGTGTCATACATCTGTCGTATTCAACGCTAATTCATTATTGTATTGTACGCTGTAAATGCATTACCATATGCTTGAACTCTTATCTGGATAAGAGGAATTTCTGATAAGAAGAACTATTTCTTGGGTCCCTGGTGAGTTCTCCTTATCAGGTCTGCACTGTATATATATATATATATATATATATATATATATATATATATATATATGTATATGTATATATATATATATATATATATATATATATATATATATATATATATATATATATATATATATATATATATATATATATATATATATATATATATATATATATATATATATATATATATATATATATATATATATATATATATATATATATATATATATATATATATATATATATATTCTTTGAAAAATCAGTTAATAAATACAAATTGAGATCTGTGGCAGGCAACCTTGAACAAGAATTGAGCTCATGATGGTAGCGGCTTCATTAAAGTCAATGTAAGCCAGCCAAATTTCATGCAGCAGCTTCGTCTCTGGCAGTGTTGATAGCAGGGTTGTGGAGTAGGAAAAGAATTTGTTCGACACCAGTAATATGTACGACTCCCAACTCCGACGAGAAGGTACGTAAATAAAATAATCCAGATGTCTCGAGAGATAAGTCGGGGAGCTTATAGCCGACTACGATTCTGCACACAACTACCGACTCCGACCCCACAACCCTGGATGAAAGCAATGAAGAAGCCTCAGGTGGACTGCCAACTTTGTAAAGGGATAGATGTGGATTAAATTCGCCTATTTGCATTTTTCGCCTACTAATTTGCTTTACCATTTAATTCCTTTACTTTGTGGGACGAATTCTCTTTAGTTCTAACGATATCTGTAAAACCTCAACTGTACTGCCATTTAAATCTCACACAGTCCCTCTTGTATCTTTTCCTCACTCTCTCTCCCTCTCTGTAGAATGAATGCGTTTTTTTGTTTTGCCATACCGGGGCTTTCAAAGAAATTCTATCTCTTTGAATGGGACCCTGACCGGCGAAACGGCCATGATAATTTATGAGACAACGCCATGGCTTGTCCCACGCTTAATCACGTGATTCGTGCTGGCCGCTTGTTGGCGGTCTTGTAAAATATGTATCCTAAAACTGTGGGTACAGAAAACATTTCCCCCAAGAGGCTGGTAGTGGTAGAGATATGACAGGTTTTTATCAGACCTGTAAACTCTTTGTAAAGATGTTCTAGCAGGAGTTGCAAAACAATTCTTAAGCTATTAGCACTGCTAAACACTTAAGTAACTATAAGTAACTATAATTAAGTGCCTTTACAAATGAGATAGCTTAGATTAGTGGCCACAACCATCATACGCCAAAACTAGAATAGGGTACCTCTAGAGTCTAGAGCTACCTCTATGAGAATACCAGGCAAGCCATCAAGACAAACATCTTCGTGGTTGACATTGGGACGGCCTCTGTCCTACAATAACAGTTGGAATCTTGAGGGTCGAAACGTGGAACTGCAACAGGAGCCTGACAGCATTAAGATTCCTGCAGAAGAGTCCAACATCTCAAGAATACCACTAAGACTTGACTAACTTTACAGCCAGGCGGATGCACATAATTAAGCTGAGTAGACAATACCATCCTTGAGAAGCATATATAAGTCAGTTTCCATATGACGAAAAAATCTGTTTCTTTTCATGAAACTTCTTCTTCGTTCATCCTGAAAAGGACGTTGGTTGCGTTGTGTCTGTTTACACCGGAGCTGCGATATCTGCGCCTTTCGGCCGACACATCCGACTTCAGCACGGCATTTTT
This sequence comes from Oreohelix idahoensis, assembly GCA_024509875.1. Classification (NCBI taxonomy): domain Eukaryota; kingdom Metazoa; phylum Mollusca; class Gastropoda; order Stylommatophora; family Oreohelicidae; genus Oreohelix; species Oreohelix idahoensis. The sequence continues at coordinate 694,699 of JAMPIV010003254.1, read as the reverse complement.
GGGACCGGGTTTGCCTTCCCTCTTCGATCTCTACTCTCTCAGCCAGACTGCAGTGATGCAGCCTGTTTCCAGGACCACCACGTGGAGGTGGAGCAGGGTCTTGGTCAGCTCTGGTTCGCTGACCCTGACGCAAGCAGTCAAGCTATGGGTCGCTGACTGCATTCTCTATTGCTGCATCTTTGGGTCCCGCTTTTAATGAAACAACAATATTATATTTCAAGTAACACATCTATTGCATTTGTAAAAACAGCACTATAAACTGGGTTTTCTTTTAGATTATATCTCTTTTGGAAATTCTATTTATATTTATAGAAAATCAAAACAACCATCGAGTCTCTTTTATTTTCTTTGTGTCACATTTATGGTGCATGTCAACATTTGTGGTAATAAGATAAAGTCTTTTATGCTTTCACCTTGGGGAAACGAGCCAAAATACACTGTAATTGAAGATGACAATATAATTACAGAAGTCAGGGAAGGGATAAAGTGTGACGAGAATGCCTAAGATTCTGCATATATTCTATATTTTTCAGTAATCTCTCTGCAGATTCACCAAGAGGCGAGTTTTACTATTCTTATAATATCCCTTTTCACGTTCTTAAAAAGGAACTGTCCTGATTAAGAGAGAGTGTTTTTCGTGGATCTGTGGACAGCAGACATTCTTCATAGAATAGCGCCTGCTTCTCTCTTCTGTCACTCTTTTATTCATCCACACACCTTCACTCAATCACTCTCTCCTCTATTATGAAAGATAACGTCACAGTCATGACCCCCTATCATTTGTACTGCACACATTTATACTATCGGGCCTCGGATTAATTTAAACTGAAGATACAATATCTCTGCCTGAGATTTACACATTTATCCCCACGGGTACTGTTGCGTGATAAATTCTCGCAACATCGTTTTATTTCAATATCTATTTTATAACGCAAGGGCAACAACTGCTTGAAATTTATAGTCACTTTTCTCGGTAAGCATTTGTCTTCTCGCGTTGGTATCGAATGCAGTTAAGTTTGAGCTGTGGTCATTTTGCGCTGGACTGCGCATGACTTGTCTTGCTTCTTGGTCGATCGGTTTCCGCCCACCACGAGTGGAGTGAGCGATTTGGAATGGCGAAAGAGATGCCTCGTTGAAGAGGGGATCTCCGCTTTTTTTTGTTCTGTCAGGAATGTGAGAGTCCTCTTATGGATATTTCGTTTATTCGAGATAATACCTCTAGTGTATTTGCACATGCCGGGAGGCATAATATTTCTGTGTATTTCCGGAAGGCAAGGTAAATTAACATTTTCATTAACTCTATCGATTTTTGGTCGTGAACGATTTCTGGTTCATAGCCTGTCTTCGAAAGTCGTCGTCACGAGATGTTTTCCTAGCTCACATGTCGCTGTATTGTGCTGCATCGGTTGATGCAGGTTCCAAGGACCATTACTTGCTACTTTGTTAAATGAACTAGGTTTGAAAAACCTTTATTATCTAGAGGATATTTTTGAGGACATTATTTATACTTCGGCAGACGTGTCTGTCTTGCTGAAGTCAGACTAAGGAGAGTGAACTGATCTCATATATCTGGTTATCTCCTGGCTGTTATAGAAAAGGATGGAGTTTTTCACCTGACTACATTTACAGCACTTTGAAATATAACATGCATCTGACTCATCATTGTAATGCTGTCTACCGTCTATTGCTGTATTGAATGTTGCTGTGAAAATGACTGTTTGATGTGCCTACATATTCGCGTAACCATTTTGTCACTGTGGCGTCCACAATAAATAATGAAGAAAAAACGTCAACGGCTGTTACAAGAATCATTGACTTTATACGTCGTGAGTTTACTGACGTCCTATGTGGATTGCCCTGTTATTTTTGTATGAACATTGTTTTGACTGAACACATCTGCACACTACACAAAACCAGACATGCGGATACCATCCATCATCATATGGCATCACGCATCATTTGGTGGCCATAAGCTGGTTTCATTCTGGTACCAGCAAACACGGGGTCCCTTACCCACTTCATTTTCAACAAGAATTCATCAGCATCCTTCAAGAAATTAACATTCTTCAATACAGTCAACATCTTCAAAATTTTCAAAGTACTCGGCGTTGCCCGGTAAAAGTCAAAATTTCAACTTTTTGACGGAAACAAGAATTTGACAGTACCCGGCGTTGTTACATGTTGCCGGATAACTCGGACTGCTGTTATCTTTTACGCAAGTCAAGCAAGTTGCTGCTGTCAAGGTTCCAGTGCTGTCGTTTTTGTGAAGGTCAAGTGCCGGTTGAAACGGGTTGTTTTCTGAAGAAGGCCAAGTACCGATTTCCATCAACTTACTTTTGGATTAGAAGGTCAAGTGCCGAAACAACTCAACACACAGTATTTCAGAAGCTCTTGTACCATCGTGTTAGCAGTGGAAGCAGTTCAGATGTGCCATCATCGTTGGAGCTTCGCTCTTTAGGACGTTGATTGACATCCGTTTTTCTGCTGTTCTACGATTGGAAGCCTATAAGTTAAGTGGCCTGTTTGTATGTAAACTGTGCCCTTATACTTCTGCTGAGTCTTCTGTGTATCATCTCATTCTATATGTTATATGTTTATATGTTATTCGTATATTTATATGTTTATATTTCAGCGGGTTCTCGGTTGGGTGGTGTCTCCGTTAGATTATGCCACGTCATAGAGGTCGTCTATTGTGAGCGTTTTCTGTAGGGTTTGCAAATTTCCGATACTGGAATTTGCTAAGCGACTTCTGTTGCTATTTATGTTAGCTGTGATGACATGTTTTAATATTGTTTTAGATATTATTTCGCATTCTTTAGTTTTGTTTTGATTTGTTTGTATTTGTTAGCCTACTCTTGTCTATAATTTAGTTTCATACAACATTTTTGTTTATACACTGTGGTGTCATGTATTTTGTTTAATTCTATCGCAGGTATCGTCACATTTTTTGTGATATTTCATTAATTTCTGCTTTATTTTTAGTTGATTTCTGCGAAAGTTTTTGTATTGTTGCTGATCTTTGTTATTGTTTACATTGTTATTGTTTACATTGTTTGTATTGTTTACATTTTCAATGTTTACATTCTGCATGTGTTTACATAGTCATTGTTTACAGTTATAGTAATTAGTTAATGGGCTATGCTAATGCACTGTTACTACTACACTGATGATAAATGAATGATGAATAGTGTCGTGCACTATTGAATGAGAAGTGCACTTATGATCAAGAATTGAGTGCTGATATTTCATATACAAGTTCTTTGATTGGAGACTTGTTTCCCACAGAGACTGGGATAATATAATGTGATGTGAATATACAAGTGCTTAATTAAGACTTGTTACACTTAGGTTTGAAATAAATTAGTTAATTATTTCAGGTTTTGGACTCATATGTTAGACAACATGTCTACATTTGAGCACTTTATTGAGCAGGGTAAATTGCTTGGCAAGACTGGTGATAAGTTAGAAGAATTTGCAACTGCTCGATATGATAAAGCAATGGAAGCTGAACAAAAGAAACTGCAGATGGAAGCTGAACAAAAGAAACTGCAGATGCAGGTGGATGAAAAAAGATTCCAAATGGAAATGGAAAAACAAAGAAGGGAATCAGAAGCTGAGGAAAGAAAACTCCAGCTACAGCTAGAAGCTGAAAGACTTCAAAAAGAGGCTGAGAATAAAAGACTTGAAAAAGAAGCTGAAAATAAAAGACTTGAAAAAGAGGCTGAAAATAAAAGACTTGAAAAAGAAGCTGAAAATGAAAGACTTCAAAAAGAGGCTCAGGCTGAGGAAAGAAGATTACAGAGAGAGTCTGATGAGAGGAAAGAGAAAGAAAAAATGGAACATGAAGAAAAGGTCTTAGCTTTAGAGTTGGAAAAATTGAAATTGACGAGCATGAGTAATGGTAATGATTCAAACAAGGGTTCATCTTCTGGTAAGGCTAATAATGATACTTTTAAGATTAAGTTACCAACATTTAGTCCTTCCAGTGATGACATAATGTTCTATCTGGACAGATTTGAACAAGCATGTACAGCTCATAACATAGACAAAGCAAGATATGTTTATCAGTTATCAGGGATACTGACAGGTAAAGCTCTAAGTATATTAAATATGGTGGATGAACCTGACAAGAACAATTATGAGGTTGTCAGGGCCGCTTTGTTAAAGAAATATCAGCTTAACGAAGACGGCTATCGTCTACAATTTAAAAAACATGTTACCTGAAAATGGAGTTGAATTCTCCGAGTTTATTGCAAGAATACGCATTACTTTCTCACGATGGGTTGAACTATCTAAGACGGAAAAAACTTATGAAGGACTTATGGACTTAATACTTAGAGACAAAGTCATGTCGTCTGTCAATGAGTCTTTCCTTGCTTTCCTTCATGAACGTAAACCTAAAACAATAAGGGAAATGGAAGATTTCTGTTGCCAATACGTAACTGCACACCCACACATAACCATGGGTAACTCTAAGGTGAAAGAAGGTTTACCAGTTGCTTCGGCAGCTCCGTATGGTCAAAACTTTGCTCGTAGATTCCAACAAAATTTTGATAGAAAGAGTAGCGGTAATTTCTGTCAAAATCATGGAAATCAATTTCATGGTGATTCTTCTTCGAAGAATTGGAGACAACCTGATAGTGGTCGTTACTATCACCCTAATAATTATAAGCATTTCAAAAGAGGATATGGTAATAGAGGTTATTCCTGCCGAAGACCTCAGAACCAAACAAATAGATGTTCGCATCAATGTGAACATGATAGTAATCGTGGAAACTGGAATTCGAACCAGGATAACAATTACAATAGAGACAATAATAACTGCAGAGATAATAATAACTTTGATAACTTCAGAGGTAATAATAGTCGGGGTAGATCTCAACACAAAAAAAGAGATATCAGCAGGCTAATGCTGTACAACAGGAAACTGAGGGAGCCTGTAATCATGTTGTTGATAGTAAAAACTTTGACGCTGTCACTGGTTCTGCTTTTGACTTTCAGAGAGCAAACAAATGCCCCCAATGCAGTACTTTATTCGAACCGGGTACCATAACTACTTTGAGTTGTGGTCACCCACTTCCCGCTCTTCCTGCTGCTGTTGCGCATGACGGGAGGGGTTCTTTAATCCTACATAAGGGTCTTGTTAATGATACTCCGGTCTCACTACTTTTCGATTCCGGATGCACCACTATTGGTGTTAGACAATCGCTTGTAGATCCATCTTGTGCTACAGGAAGGGTTATTAAATGTGACACATTTGGCGGCACTCTAGAAAAATATCCTACTGCTGTAATTCGCATTGCCACTCCTTTCTTTACTGGAGATGTGCATGCTTGTCTCTTACCTAATCCTATTGCGGACCTTATTATTGGTCGTATTCACGGAGTTAGGGAGTGTACCCCACAGCAGATTGCTGCTTGGGAAGATAATAACATGCAAGCTACAAATGCAGTAGTTACAAGAGCACAAGCTCTACAAACACCCGAAAATTCACTGAATAGTGATAATGAAGTTGATAGCCAAGATAGTCACTTAGTAATTACTCGTGACTCTTTCATAAAATTGTAAGAAGAAGATCCTTCTTTAAAAAAATTCTTCGTTCTTGCGAAGAAAGGTGATCCGAATCAGGATACAAATAGAAAATCTTGGATTGCAATGAGAAACGGCGTACTTGTACGTATGGTACAAGATTCGACTACGTCGGCACATTCGCAAATTCTTGTTCCCAAGAGCATGAGAGTGCAAATATTGCAACATGCTCATGACTCGCAATGTGCTGGACATATGGGTTTTGCCCGTACGAAGTCGAGAGTCCTTGCGGCTTTCTTTTGGCCTTTTGTCAATAAGGACATTCGTATTTACTGCCGATCATGCAAGGTATGTCAGGAGGTCAAATCTAGAGGACCACGACATGCTGCGCCTATCCAGGCTGCTGACATTCCTATTCGGCCGTTTCAGAAAATGGCCATAGATATTATTGGCCCTTTTAAGGTCAAGTCGGCCAGAGGACATCAGTTTATCCTTACATGTGTCGATATGTGCACACGTTGGCCAGAGGCTATTCCTCTTAAGAGCATATCTACTACAGATATCGCAGATGCTCTTTGGTTGATATTTTCTCGCTTGGGGTTCCCCAGAGAAATATTGTCAGACCATGGCACTCAACTCATATCTGACACTATGTCACAGGTAATGTCTACCTTACATATTGAACGATCTCTCAGTAGTATCTACCATCCTATGTCTAATGGGTTAGTTGAGCGTCTGAATAGAACGCTCAAGACTTTGCTTGGTAAGATAACTGAAGATCATCCTCAAGATTGGGACAGGGTTTTACCCGCGGCTCTCTTTGCCTATAGAGAAGTCCCTAATGAACACACAGGATTTTCTCCCTTCGAACTTGTCTTTGGCGCGCGTCCACGCGGCCCTATGTCTTTATTACACGATCTCATCACTGCCGATGATATTAGCGATGAAACTCAATCCTCATATGAGTATGTCATTGCCCTTAGACAAAAGATCATTGAGGCATGTAAGCTAGCAACTGCTTCATCAGAAATTGCTAAAGAGAAGGCAAGGCAGTTTGCTAACAAGAATAGATGTCTACGACAACTTTGTCCAGGTTGTCGCGAAATTGGTTTCAAGTCATTGCAAATGAGTTCAGTTAGATTTACAAACCCATCTACGATCGAGTGACCGCTTTCAAAATGGCGGCGTATCAGCGAAATGTATATCGGACAGAGGAAATCGCCAACGATAAATAACAACAGAAGGGAATCCGTATGAAAAGGATTTTACATTTCAGTACAGGGAAGGATGGTGTATAACTGCATATAAGATGGAACGGTAGGAAGTTCTCATTTACGGAGATATATGCGTATTTCGGCTGCCCACAGTTACGCTAAAAGCATGTAAACTCACTTCTGTTCTAAATATTAAAATCAACAAATAACAGTTTGGGAATTTACATGGATAGGAAGATAGAGTTTTATCAGCTGAATAAAACTAGATAAGATGGAACAATATGGATATTATATATGCTGAGAATGAGAAAGGCAAAATTTCAGTCGACGCACAGATCGGCTGAAATCACGGTTCGGGAAGGATTTTTTCAGGTTAGGTTTAAGCTGTGACGTCGGTACTCTCCGATACGTCCGCGCTATACGTATTTAAAGCGGATCGGTAAACTGAGAGAGATACACAACGCAAGAGGTTGAGACAAGACTGAGGGCAGATAACGCCACGACTCTAAATCCATCTGAAGTGTGAGCGGATCGCCAGAAAATTTCAGTCTTAAGTGTCTGGAGTCTGAGGGTAAGCGAATTTACGATAGCTATCCTGTATAATAATTTCTTTTATTTTGTATTACAGGTTCATTTAGAATTCACAAAATATGCCTGTATAATATTCATTGATATAACGTATTATTATTTTAATATGATTTATTCATGTGCTTAGTGGAAGATGGTTGCTTGTACAAAAACGTATCAAAACTAGCCCCACAGCCAAATAGAAAATATTTATTATATTTAATGCTGTATCTCGTCGATATTAAATGCATTATCGCTTACGAAGATAAGGGCAGTCCCATGACCAGAGATTGTCATAGGGAAATGAAGTGTTAGAAACTTCATCATGGAAGATCCCAGTTACGAGGCTAAGGTGACTAGTCCCCTTCCTCGCTGCCTTTGCCTTCCCTAGTGCGAGCGCACAACTTTGTACCCATTTACAGCTGGTAAACTGGAGTGTTCTACAGCCAGTTTCAGTAGAAAGCAACCTGATCACGTGGTCACTCACTCTATTTATTTTATGTATAAATTTTGGGTAGTTGCTAAGATAGCATCAGATTTGAATTTGTACTTGATATGATTTGGAAGGATCAAGTTATAGAATATGAAGGGATGTATAGGAGCGGATTAAACCAGATGATGTTTATTACTGATATGTTAATATTAATTCTGTATCATTGAAATGATGTTACTTGCTATGACTGTATAACTCTGACACCTGATGACTGACTTGTCTGACTTATGTGCTAGTCAGTTATACTTAATTGAAATGTTAATATTAATGCTATATCACTGAAATGATGTCCTTACTTACTATGATTGTATAACGGTGACATCTGATGACTGACTGGTCTGACATCTGTGCTAGTCAGCTACAAGTCTAGCCAGATACTAGCCAAGGCTGATATGTTGCAGGTTCCATGAAATAACTCAAACCAGACTGTCCAGTATCAGAAGCCGGTGTAGTTCATCCGAGGCAATCCCACCAAAGTGCAGGACCCCAAAGAGTGAACTTCAACTGGTCATTGGCATCCCTACTGTTGGGCCTACCAAGTCTGATATCAGCAAAGGACAGTTTCAGCAGAATCAAGTTGGAAAGATAAGTGTCCTGTTTGACACTGACCACCTATACATGTGAAACAGCCAATAGTTGAAAACAATAAGTAACCATACATAAACTCAGTCAACTGATGACAGTTATCCTTAAATTCAAAGGACTAATAACAGTGATTTCAGTAACTTTATTAGTTAAGATCTTGAAGTCTAAACAGACAATAATAGTAATTGTGTGAATATTTTTATATATATGTGTATACTCTTTTCCAACTAGTAGAAATAGAATATTAGTGTAATTATTAAACTATTTTAACTGTACCTGAGGATTTATTCACTTCTTCCATTTGTGGTTTCAGTGAATGTACATTATACTTATCCCCTAGAATATAAGTAATCATAAGATAGTCATAGGGAGGAGACACCTTAAATCCTGGTACTACTTCTTACCAACTGGACCAGGGTTTTTACAGTCTGACTATTTTTATGATAACAATACACCAGTGCTTATTTCTAAGACTGGGGTATTACGTGTAAGACCAGAACTCTTTACTGGCATACTTTTACATAATAAATAATTTTAAATAACCTCCCGCTACAGTGGGGGCTCGTCTGCGGGATATATCTTTGATATTCCTGAGCCAACTTTCTATTTCTGCTGTGTAGAAATTTTGTTTTGTAAATTTTTTGGAAAGAGTAACATAGTAGGAAATAATTATATTTTTAGGAGTACCATTGAGTACAGATAAAGAAAGCTGTTTCATATATGGTGAAGTCAGTTTAATTAACTTTAATTTTAACTAAGTTAATTATATTGTAGTAAATTAGTTTGAGTAAGATCACTTGCCCTACTAGACTACAGATACATCATGGCTGACTTGGTCAAATTTAGGTCTGCTACACTGCAGGTGGGAAAAGAGCTTGGCATGGATGGTGACGTTCTGATCCGGTATGTCACGACGGAATGTGAAAAGTACACCGAGAGAGAAGCAAAGCAATTAGAAGCAGAGAGAGAAGCCAAGAAATTAGAAGCAGAGAGAGAAGCCAAGAAATTAGAAGCAGAGAGAGAAGCCAAGAAATTAGAAGCAGAGAGAGAAGCCAAGAAATTAGAATTAGAAGCAGAAAGAGAAGCCAAGAAATTGGAAGCAGAAAGAGAAGCCAAGAAATTGGATGCAGAAAGAGAAGCCAAGAAATTAGAAGCTGAGAGAGAAGAAAGGAGGTTACAAGCAGAGAGAGACCATGAGCTGAAAATGAGACAGCTTGATCTTGAACTTCAGGCTGGGACTATCACCCATGGTAATAGCTCACCTCATTCTGCGAATAGCTCTTTTCAGAACACAGCAAATGGGGCCATGAACATCCACCTAGATCCATTTGTTGAAAAGGAGGACGCAATAGAGTCGTACCTGGATAGGTATGAAAGGCTAGCCTCTACCTATGGACTGGAAAAGGAAAAATGGAGTCTAAAGTTATCCCAGGGATTGAGAGGTATTGCATATGATGTGTTTCTGAAACTCCCCAAAGAAGATCAGGAAAATTATGAGATACTAAAGCAAGCCTTACTGATCCGGTATGAAAAGAACTCTGAGGCATATAGGAAGAAATTTAGAACTTCTAAACCTCTACCTGGAGAAACATATAACCAGTTCTCAGCTAGGCTAGAAACGTATTTGTTGAAATGGAGTAGTTTAGGTAAGTATCAGAAAACATACGAGGATCTGAAAGAAATGGTTATGTTAGAGCAAGTGAAAGATTCCATGTCTCAAGAAATGCGGAAATTCCTTATGGAACAAGGAGCAGAGAGGCTGGAAGACACTTTGAAATGTGCAGAGAGGTACCAAGCCGCTCAAGCTGAACTAGTAGGAACGAAAAGGAAGCAGGTAGAAGGATATAAGCCACCACCGCAGAATACCCAGTTTGACCAGAAGGATCATCCATACAGAAATAAGCCAAGATTTGATAATAAGGACAAGAACCCTCAGACTCAGGAAAAGAAACCCTACAAACAGGGAGATAAGTGGTGCAAATTTTGTAAGATGAGCAACCACAACACTGATGAATGTGGGAGGAAAAAACCCCTTCATCATGCTGCATGTCTACAGGTGAGGACTTCTGTTAGGAAGGAACTGACTGTGAGTCAGAATAGCCTCCATCACCCACCTACCCAGGAGATAGTGACTGTGAATGGCAAACAAGTCACAGGAATGTATGACACAGGTTTGTCCTATGACGCAGTCGTGTGTGCATCTCTGGTGTGCCCTCAACAAATCACCACAGAAACAGTAGAGATTCAAGGGCCACTAAAAGGAACATCACCCCTTACATTACCCATAGCAAAGATTCATGTCAGTTGTCGCTATGTGGAAGGGGAGATAAATGCAGCTGTGATAGATGATCCCTTTTACCCCCTAATGTTGGGGCGTAAATATGTTTTCTTAGGAGACCCTGTAAAACCTATGGTTATGGCAGGAATCCAGACCAAGGCTGACTCCAGGAACATAGAGAGGGACACCAACGTAAAATTTCATTCAACTGAAATGAAACGGGCTCAAGAAGCAGACAGCACGTTGAAGCCTTGTTTTGGCAAATTATCAAAAACACATAAAGCTTCAAGGAAAGGACATTTTTATATGGAACATGGACTCTTGTACAGGAAAGCTGGAAGAGGGACGAAAAGTCATGGTCAAATCGTTGTACCATCCACCTATAGGAATAAGGTTATAGGCTGGGGACACATATCAACTTTGAGTGAACACCTGGGTAATGGTGCCACAAAACAAAGAATAGCCACCCAGTTCTACTGGCCAGGTATTACGGAAGACCTAAATCAGTATGTAAATTCCTGTCCAGAGTGCACCTATGTAGATTCAGAAAGTCGACGGAAGAGTCTTCATAAAAAATCTACAAGCAAACCAGCAATCAGGGGTACTCCCGAGATTTGCACGGGAGGGGAAAGGAAACATCCCACACAGGTTCAATTGCAGTCTGAACCCCATGCGCTGGAAAAAAGGAACAAATCACGTAGCGAAAAACAAACACCTACGGATTTGCGAGGGAAAACCACATGCAACTATCAACGAAAATAGGGCGGTAAACTTCATGGGAAACCTACCGACCCCGTTTCACCAGCAGTAAGAGCCTGGATGAAAAGCCGTACAGGAAGAAGAGAGATAGTGAATGATGAATATATTCTTGGAAAACAGAATGTGGGCGCAGATTTTCTTAGTCGTTATCCCCCAGAGCTTGAGGAGGATAGAAGGAAGAAGAACTAACCTCGGAATGGTCGATTTGCAATTGTCTTGTACCCAATAGTTAAGCTAGATATCATCCAGCTTAAAATATGGGGGAGCTAAGACTGTAGCGGGAGGTTATTTAAAATTATTTATTATGTAAAAGTATGCCAGTAAAGAGTTCTGGTCTTACACGTAATACCCCAGTCTTAGAAATAAGCACTGGTGTATTGTTATCATAAAAATAGTCAGACTGTAAAAACCCTGGTCCAGTTGGTAAGAAGTAGTACCAGGATTTAAGGTGTCTCCTCCCTATGACTATCTTATGATTACTTATATTCTAGGGGATAAGTATAATGTACATTCACTGAAACCACAAATGGAAGAAGTGAATAAATCCTCAGGTACAGTTAAAATAGTTTAATAATTACACTAATATTCTATTTCTACTAGTTGGAAAAGAGTATACACATATATATAAAAATATTCACACAATTACTATTATTGTCTGTTTAGACTTCAAGATCTTAACTAATAAAGTTACTGAAATCACTGTTATTAGTCCTTTGAATTTAAGGATAACTGTCATCAGTTGACTGAGTTTATGTATGGTTACTTATTGTTTTCAACTATTGGCTGTTTCACATGTATAGGTGGTCAGTGTCAAACAGGACACTTATCTTTCCAACTTGATTCTGCTGAATCTGTCCTTTGCTGATATCAGACTTGGTAGGCCCAACAGTAGGGATGCCAATGACCAGTTGAAGTTCACTCTTTGGGGTCCTGCACTTTGGTGGGATTGCCTCGGATGAACTACACCGGCTTCTGATACTGGACAGTCTGGTTTGAGTTATTTCATGGAACCTGCAACATATCAGCCTTGGCTAGTATCTGGCTAGACTTGTAGCTGACTAGCACAGATGTCAGACCAGTCAGTCATCAGATGTCACCGTTATACAATCATAGTAAGTAAGGACATCATTTCAGTGATATAGCATTAATATTAACATTTCAATTAAGTATAACTGACTAGCACATAAGTCAGACAAGTCAGTCATCAGGTGTCAGAGTTATACAGTCATAGCAAGTAACATCATTTCAATGATACAGAATTAATATTAACATATCAGTAATAAACATCATCTGGTTTAATCCGCTCCTATACATCCCTTCATATTCTATAACTTGATCCTTCCAAATCATATCAAGTACAAATTCAAATCTGATGCTATCTTAGCAACTACCCAAAATTTATACATAAAATAAATAGAGTGAGTGACCACGTGATCAGGTTGCTTTCTACTGAAACTGGCTGTAGAACACTCCAGTTTACCAGCTGTAAATGGGTACAAAGTTGTGCGCTCGCACTAGGGAAGGCAAAGGCAGCGAGGCAGGGGACTAGTCACCTTAGCCTCGTAACTGGGATCTTCCATGATGAAGTTTCTAACACTTCATTTCCCTATGACAATCTCTGGTCATGGGACTGCCCTTATCTTCGTAAGCGATAATGCATTTAATATCGACGAGATACAGCATTAAATATAATAAATATTTTCTATTTGGCTGTGGGGCTAGTTTTGATACGTTTTTGTACAAGCAACCATCTTCCACTAAGCACATGAATAAATCATATTAAAATAATAATACGTTATATCAATGAATATTATACAGGCATATTTTGTGAATTCTAAATGAACCTGTAATACAAAATAAAAGAAATTATTATACAGGATAGCTATCGTAAATTCGCTTACCCTCAGACTCCAGACACTTAAGACTGAAATTTTCTGGCGATCCGCTCACACTTCAGATGGATTTAGAGTCGTGGCGTTATCTGCCCTCAGTCTTGTCTCAACCTCTTGCGTTGTGTATCTCTCTCAGTTTACCGATCCGCTTTAAATACGTATAGCGCGGACGTATCGGAGAGTACCGACGTCACAGCTTAAACCTAACCTGAAAAAATCCTTCCCGAACCGTGATTTCAGCCGATCTGTGCGTCGACTGAAATTTTGCCTTTCTCATTCTCAGCATATATAATATCCATATTGTTCCATCTTATCTAGTTTTATTCAGCTGATAAAACTCTATCTTCCTATCCATGTAAATTCCCAAACTGTTATTTGTTGATTTTAATATTTAGAACAGAAGTGAGTTTACATGCTTTTAGCGTAACTGTGGGCAGCCGAAATACGCATATATCTCCGTAAATGAGAACTTCCTACCGTTCCATCTTATATGCAGTTATACACCATCCTTCCCTGTACTGAAATGTAAAATCCTTTTCATACGGATTCCCTTCTGTTGTTATTTATCGTTGGCGATTTCCTCTGTCCGATATACATTTCGCTGATACGCCGCCATTTTGAAAGCGGTCACTCGATCGTAGATGGGTTTGTAAATCTAACTGAACTCATTTGCAATGACTTGAAACCAATTTCGCGACATAGGTGACAAAGCATTCGTCCTACTCCCCAGTAGGGAAAATAGACTTCTTATTGCATGGAAAGGTCCGTATGCAATAGTCTCTCGGATTTCCGATGTTGACTATGTGGTCGATATTGATGGAAAGCATAAAACTTTCCACATAAACATGCTTTCGGAATTTCACGAACGTCCGGACTATTTGCTGCCTATTTTCCAGGCAACGGATGATGCTCCTGCACCTCACGGTCATTATTCATCCCTGTCTGTCATTCAGGATGAGGAAGCTACCTTCTCTGATGTCAACCTTCCCCTTCCAGTGGTTCCATTACATTCCACGGAATCTTGGAAAAACGTTTCTGTTTCTCCTAATCTTTCTGGTGACGAACATCGACAAGTCTCGTCGATGTTACTAACATTTCAGGATGTTCTCACTGACATTCCTGGACACACAGATGTCATAGAACATGACATAATTCTTACCGACAATAATCCAATTAGGGTTAGGCCGTATCCTATTCCTATACACTTTCAGTCGCAAGTGGAAAAGGAATTGGATGAAATGATTCAATTAAATATAATTGAACCATCGACTTCACCATATTCTTCTTCCATGGTTATTGTCCGGAAGAAGGATAAGAACATACGAATTTGTGTTGATTATCGCAAATTGAATCAGGTCACAAAGTTCGACGCTGAACCGATGCCTTTGTTAGAAGATCTACTGATTAGACTTTCTAATTCTAGATTCTTCACTAAACTTGACTTGTCTAAAGGTTATTGGCAAGTGCCTTTAGCAGAGCATGCCAAACCTCTTACTGCTTTTTCTACACCTAGGGGTCTATTTCAATGGAATGTTATGCCTTTTGGTCTCATGAACGCCCCTGCCACTTTCGTTCGCATGATGCGTCGAATTCTGTCACATCGTTCGGATGTCATCGCATACTTAGATGACATCTGTCTCTTCAGTGATACCTGGGAAGATCACTATTTAGGGTTATATGACTTACTGTCCACTCTACGTGAGAATAATTTGACAGCAAAACCTTCTAAAGCTTTTGTTGGTTTTGGTGAAATCTCTTTCCTGGGTCATCGTGTTGGTCATGGTCTCTTGAAGACAGAAGACCACAATACTTCCAAAATACTGAACATCTCTGTTCCTAAAACGAAGAAACAAGTTAGGAGTCTCTTAGGTTTAATTCAATTTTATGGGAGATTTATTCCAAATTTATCTTCGATCATGGCACCTCTATCAACATTGTTGAAGAAAGGTTCGCCTAATCTGGTCCGTTGGTCTGAAGAATGCCAATCTTCACTAGACCAAAATCAAGAATATATTTTCTTCTCCTCCCATCTTAAGATTACCTACTCTTGATAGAACTTTTGTTCTTCGGAGTGATGCTTCATCCACTGGGATTGGAGCAGCACTGATGCAAGAATATGCAAATACTCTGCATCCTGTTATGTACATTTCTAGAAAACTAAATGCGGCAGAGAGGAACTACTCGGTTTTAGACCGTGAGTTGTTAGCGATGGTTTGGTCAATTCTAAAACTACAAAGATTCCTCCTGGGCGCACATTTCATTCTAGAGACTGATCAGAAAGCTCTTACAGCTATTCAGACTAAGAATTTGAAGAGTTCGAGATCCACTCGATATGCTATAGCTCTTCAACCTTTTCACTTCACGGTACGAGCTATCCGTGGTGCGGATAATGTGATGGCTGACATTTTGTCTAGATGCCCACATGACTCCAACTAATACTTCTGTCCTATATTTCCATATATTACAGAGTCATAACACACCTATATTTCTACAATAGATTAGCACATCTGTACTTACTTTATATGTACACACTATCGTGCTTTGTTGTCATCTTCTTCTGTTCGTTTTTTTTTAAGATGATAGAGGAGGACTGAGTAGTTAATATAGGGGCCGTTAGTTTACTAAACAGCCACAATTATTAATAATGTATTGTACCTTATGAAGCATATTAGTTATTAATTAGCATTATATTGCTTGTACTTTCTCAGAATGTCATTGTTGAGCTGAGGACTTACCTTACTAGTATCAAGCATGACGAGTTCTAGATTGTGTACTTACCCTCGGAATACCAGAGCATATGTCCTGGATCGTCATGTAGTTTAACTTTACTATGTACTTATGTCATTACATGTCAAAGAATGTACTATTTAAATTTTCCTATCAGATTTGTACATCCATTTTTAAAGACAATATTAGAGTATGCTGTTTAATGATGATTATAGTAACTTGCATACGTATATTGTGTTTACATGCTAACGTGATGTGTGTTGGTGACACCTCCCCGATGTGAATATTTTTTGAGACATATTTATTTTTCTGTTGAGGTATATCCTCACCAGACACTCTATAATTAGCCTATTGTTTGGCAATTTAGTTAATTATCAGCGCATAATTCGTGCGTTTTGAGCCGCTTATCGCATGCTCTTTGATATTGAAAAAAAAAAATATGTTCCACATTTTTTTTTTTATCGGGAGGAGGTGGTGATATGTTGCGTGATAAATTCTCGCAACATCGTTTTATTTCAATATCTATTTTATAACGCAAGGGCAACAACTGCTTGAAATTTATAGTCACTTTTCTCGGTAAGCATTTGTCTTCTCGCGTTGGTATCGAATGCAGTTAAGTTTGAGCTGTGGTCATTTTGCGCTGGACTGCGCATGACTTGTCTTGCTTCTTGGTCGATCGGTTTCCGCCCACCACGAGTGGAGTGAGCGATTTGGAATGGCGAAAGAGATGCCTCGTTGAAGAGGGGATCTCCGCTTTTTTTTGTTCTGTCAGGAATGTGAGAGTCCTCTTATGGATATTTCGTTTATTCGAGATAATACCTCTAGTGTATTTGCACATGCCGGGAGGCATAATATTTCTGTGTATTTCCGGAAGGCAAGGTAAATTAACATTTTCATTAACTCTATCGATTTTTGGTCGTGAACGATTTCTGGTTCATAGCCTGTCTTCGAAAGTCGTCGTCACGAGATGTTTTCCTAGCTCACATGTCGCTGTATTGTGCTGCATCGGTTGATGCAGGTTCCAAGGACCATTACTTGCTACTTTGTTAAATGAACTAGGTTTGAAAAACCTTTATTATCTAGAGGATATTTTTGAGGACATTATTTATACTTCGGCAGACGTGTCTGTCTTGCTGAAGTCAGACTAAGGAGAGTGAACTGATCTCATATATCTGGTTATCTCCTGGCTGTTATAGAAAAGGATGGAGTTTTTCACCTGACTACATTTACAGCACTTTGAAATATAACATGCATCTGACTCATCATTGTAATGCTGTCTACCGTCTATTGCTGTATTGAATGTTGCTGTGAAAATGACTGTTTGATGTGCCTACATATTCGCGTAACCATTTTGTCACTGTGGCGTCCACAATAAATAATGAAGAAAAACGTCAACGGCTGTTACAAGAATCATTGACTTTATACGTCGTGAGTTTACTGACATCCTATGTGGATTGCCCTGTTATTTTTGTATGAACATTGTTTTGACTGAACACATCTGCACACTACACAAAACCAGACATGCGGATACCATCCATCATCATATGGCATCACGCATCAGGTACCTGAGAGGCCAACCTGCCTCGGAATTCCATAAAACTTGAACAATATGAATAATGTACACATGAAATGTACACCTTGTCCTTCCATTGGCCCGACTAACGTTCATCTCCCTCTGGTGTCAATTTTCACTCTGCAGGCATCCTTCACAAACCATTTGACTTCGTTTTTTAAAGCCCGCGCAACGATAATTAAGGAACCCTATATCGGTAAATGTATTTGTCCTCAGAAGATATCGCGGGAGCAGCAATGCTATGGACTCCTGAGGGAAAGCGAAAGAGAGGTCGACCAAAAACAACTTGGCGGAGGACTGTGGAGGCTGAGATGCAAAGAATGAACCAGAGTTGGGGCACTGTACGAAGGATGGCCGCCGACCGAGCAAAGTGGAATCAATTTGTTGTTGCCCTACAAGACGAATCTTATTCAGGCACTTACTCATATTCCAGCAACAAATCATATTTACAATGACTGGGTACCAGAGCAACTCTGGGAAGGTTAAGGCGGCCGGCATGATGCTGACCACATCACCCCTAGTGTGCCGATGGTCAAGAAAATATGGGCCTAACACCATATTCCCAATATGCCTCATAATAATAATAATAATAGCCCCTTCAGTCATAACTGCCCTCAGCTGCTTATTTTCCTGGTGCTCCTTTCGACGTTTTCTCCTCACCTCTGCTTCTTGTGTGAGCCTCTCTTCGCCCAATCTGAGGTGGTGCCGTAAATAGCATCGCCACTTAGTGCGATCGGCAGCTTCATCCTCCCATGTTGCTGGATCCATGTCCAGTGCCCTCATATCTCTCTTGCACACATCTTTGAACCGCAGCTGTGGTCGTCCAACTGTTCTCTTGCCATCTGCTAATTGTCCGTAGAAGATATCTTTTGGTATGCGACCATCTTCCATGCGGCGAACATGGCCAAGCCAGCGAAGTCTGCGCTGTCTAAGAAGCGTATATTTACTTTGAAGGCCAGCACGTGACAACACCTCGACATTTGTCACTTTATCTTTCCACGAGATGCCGAGGATGCGGCGTAGACACCGCAAATGGAAGGTATTGAGCCTTCTTTCTTGCTTAGCATAGGTCGTCCAGGTCTCGCTGCCATATAGGAGTGTGCTGGTAAAAGGTAAAGGTAAAGGAACCCGTTACACGCCCATTGAGGCATATTGGGAATATGGTGTTAGGCCCATATTATCTTGACCGTCGGCACACGAGGGGTGATGTGGTCGGCATCACGCCGGCCGCCTTAACCTTCCCAGAGTAGCTCTGGTACCCATTTGGGGCTGGGTCGACCCAGGAGCCGTTTGTGGCCTAAAAATTGTCCGCCTCATCTGGGGATCGAACCATAGACCACTGCGCTAGGAAGCCAGTGAGTGTGCTGGTGACGCAGGCATTATATACCGCAGTTTTGGTCTTCATTGTGTTTAGAGTTTCCCCAAACACGCGATGTGAGGCGGGCAAAGGTAGCTGCAGCTTTGCCAATGCGGCTGTCGATTTCTGTATCCAGTGAGAGTTTGTCATTGATGGTAGACCCTAGGTATGTGAAGTGGTGCACCACTGCCAATTCATAGTTATCGATAGTGATAACTGGTGCAGCACCCACATCCTGACTCAGCACATTCGTTTTCTTTAGACTTATTATGAGGCCAAAGTCCTTGCATGCTTTAGTGAAGCGATTCATCAAGCTCTGAAGCTCCTGTTGGCTTTGAGTGACGACTGCAGCATCATCAGCGAACAACAAGTCTCTTATAGTGACCCTTCTGATTTTTGTTTTTGCCTTCAGCCTTGAAAGATTAAACAGACGGCCATCTGACCTAGTGTGAAGGCATATTCCTTCAGTTGCATCTCTGAATGCATGTTTCAAGAGTAAGGCAAAGAAGATTCCGAAGAGGGTCGGAGCCAGAACACAGCCTTGTTTAACGCCACTTCGTATATCAAAGGGCTGTGACGTGCTTCCAATATGCCTCAATGGGCGTGTAACGGGATCCTTTACCTTTTTACCTTTTACCTACAAAACGCCACCAGGCGTGATGGCCACTGACTGCTTTGACGGTCGGCGGCTAAGGATCAAAGAAGAAGAAGATATCGGGAAAACCCGAAGTCTTCTATGATCGTGCGCAGCACTCAATAAGCATAACCTTTAACTGGTTTAAATTGTTTTCAATTGCATTTTAAACAAATACATAATTTACTACACTTCGATTACGGAAACAACAGCGAATGGCTTGATTTGCCGTTGCCCTAAAGACGCCACTAGGCGTGATGGGAAACAATGGCAAAGAAAACCTATCTGCTGTTGCCCTAAGACGCCACTAGGCGTAATGGCCACTGACTGCTTTGACGGTCGGTGGCTAAGGACGGAAGAAGAAGAAGAATTTACTACACACCTTAAAACAAAATGCATGCTGAATAAACTGTAGTTGATTAAAATTATACTTTAAAAAAAAAAATTATAACAAGTTATCACCATCCCAACAACAGGCCGTTGAGATCAAAGACACAGACGTTTAGCTAGTTAAAAGACGGCACTTGGGCTGGTGTGAATCAGCGTTGCCACTCCTAGATGGATTCACCTAGATCTAGGTTTTTTATGTCCCGTTGACTCCTGTCTAGGTGTCATATTCCTTCATTATTTGAAGAACGCCACTTAGATCAACTTTCGGTTTTCGGCCCAAAGTAGCCCCCCAAATAACTGCATAAAGTAGCCCAAAATTCAAAATCTAGGTGTATCTAGGTGTTTTTTAAGGTGCCATATAGGCTTTTTTTCAAAATTCAGGGTGGCAACACTGATGTGAATGTTTTACAATTGGGGGGAGGGGGATGCGTGCAAATACATTTATCTGAGGCGCATCAAAGGGAAGATCTTGGTAAAAGCCTGATTAATTAATACTATATTACTTAAAATATTTTTTTTTAAAATCTGCACTAGTTAACTAATTTACATTCGATTAATTCTTTCTTTCAAGTATTAAAAAAAAATTGGGACGAAGAAAGGGGAGGGGTTAATAGATGTGTGACATCACATATGAGGGAGATATGGGTTTTTATTGTGACATATGATAAGGGGGAGTAGATTAAAATAGTAAAAATGGCGTAAAGTCATCTGTGAAGACCCCTGATTTAAGAGTGAACGAAGAGGAAGAAGAAGAAGAAGCTGGGATTTAGGCTAGGCTGCAAGTGTAGCCCCACATATGAAGTAGATGACTCAAGTGTCATGCCACACCTGTGAACGTTACAGTAAGAATTATGATGGCTTGGAATCCGTACATATTTTATATACAAGGCATCCACTAAGCCCTTGTTCCTTTACGAAATTAATTAACTTGCTACTGTTGAGAACTTTATCAGGGCTTGTTGATCCCCAGTTTGTTGAGTACCTAGTTTAGCTGAGAACTCCCTCTTTCTCAATTTATTTGATTGATACTGGTATTTGTACACCAGTGTGTTGCCGCAAATACTGATTATTTATTACCGATGAATGTTCTCATCACTCAGTGTTCTGGTTATTAATATTATAATATTGATCTAGTTATTCTTAACCAAGTGTCTTTAGAAAAACACACACAACGAAATAACTTGAAATCAATAACTCAACCAATTTCTAATAAGTCCATTCCAACTCCATTTTATGGACGGTTGATAGGGTTTAATACAAAGACTGTTCCAACACTTGAGACAAAAACTTCAATTTAGTTTGGCAACGCTAAGAGTCATAGTACATCTTCAATTATACGTTATACAAGCACCATCATTGTGCTGTAATTGCATTTATATGTTCTGCTACACACAAAGTTTATATTCTTCACATTAATAACTTTAATACTGGTGCAATACTGCACATTTTCCATTTGTCTGCTTTAGTATAAATATTTTCTTGCCGACGTATTATATTTCAAATTTACTCATTAATCCGTTTAGCTTGACTTGCTAATTCATTCTAAAAAATGTTTGTTCTTGGCCAATTTCGACATCATTTAAACTTTGACTATTCTTGGATCCATATTATCAGTCGCTTCACAAACACAATTAACTCTATGAACACACAGGTCCGATATTTATATTATTTAATATACGTGGCAATGGCCACGCTTCTAGAAACACAAGTAAGTGGTAAAAATACCACATTAAGATTTACACATCTTATCAGCCCGAAGGCACGGAGCAGACTTGTAACTAGATTTTCTGCATTATCATACTTCGCGTATTACGTTCCAGCGTGTCTATGGTTGGGGTGCTGAATGGTCCAATCACCTTGGTCGAAACTAAACCAGCCAAGATGATTACACACCATAAAGCAGTCTTCAACATCTACACAGAGAGTCAGCTATTCCCGTTTCCCTTCATTTTCCTCCAAGAGTCAGGAACAACGTCGATGTATGCAGAATTAGTTTGGTTTGGTGTTTAAGGACTATCTTACCTTAAGGAACGAAAGCCTTCAGACATAGTGATTTTCAGTGACTCCATGTCTGTTTTGGAGGCACTTAAACAGACTCCATATGAAAACAGACATCTTTCTTATAGGAAGAGTGATTCACAACTTGATCACAACCTACTCCGTCTGTGTAACCCTACAATGGATCCCTGGACACATTGATCTAACAGGAAATGAGACGGCTGATAGACTTGCTAAAACAGGAGCCTCTAAACAACACAAGGACAGATCCTGCAGTATGAGAACAGTCAAATAGATTCTCAGAAACAACACAAGGGAAATCTGGCTAAGCAGATGAGACTGGCCGAAATGTCTTTAATGAAATGACCTGCCCAAAATACAACGACAACATAAACAGACTCGGCAGGAGAAATCAAAGTCTTATCTTTCAGTTTCGAACAGGACATGCCAGAGTCAATAGCCATCTAAACCGCAACAACCTTCAGCACCTACCCATGTGTTGACACTGCTCTCGTCCTTATGAAACAACCAGACACCTCCTCATGGAGCGTCCATCACTCACAAATGCCAGGTAAAAACTATTATAGATACCTCTGACAGTCACCAACTCACTATCATTCATCTCATCTCAGCCCGTAACCCGTCATGGGTCGTAGGGGTGCCATGGTGGAAGCATCAGCAGACAAGGTCCTCCACTGCTCTCTATCCTCAGCAATGCGTACAAGTGTGGAAAAACCGTGTCCTGCCCATTCTTTGATGTTATCAGCCCAGGATTTTCTCTGCCTTCCTCTTCTCCGTTTACCTTCGACTGTTCCCTGAAGGATCGTTTTCGAAAGGGAGTCATGACGAGTTACATGCCCAAACCAGACAAGCTTTCGACGTTTCACTATTGACAAAAGTGGTTCTTGGTGGCCTGCATAGGTGTTTATCTTCTCTCTAACATAGACATTTGTTTTGTGTCTTTATAGCAAATGCGCAAAATTCTTCTATAACATTTATGCTCGAAAGCCTGAATCCTTCGCTCCGTATCTGCAGTGAGTGTCCAGCCCTCACACCCATACAAGAGAATAGATAATACAAGTGATTTGTATAATTTGATCTTCACAGGAAAACTGATGTTACTTTTCCAGATCACATTCAACCTTGTCATGGCAGCTGAGGCCATCTCAAGTCTTGTCTTGATTTCTTTAATTGATCTTCCATCACTACATATAGTGGACCCGAGATATTTAAAGGTGTTAACTTCTTCTAACGTTTGCCCATTTAACGTAATGTTGGTCGGAACATGTTTCTTATGGCTATTCACCAATATCTTGCTTTTTTCTATATTAATTTCCATCCCATACGTTCTTGTTACTTTCTCCAGTTTAGAGGTAAGGTCTTGAAGTTCTGATTCTGATCCAGCTATCAGATCAATATCATCAGCAAAACGTAGGTTGCACAGAGGTCGGCCTCCAATCGATATGGTTGATTTATAATCGTAGAGAGCCTCCTGCATAATATGTTCTAGATATATATTAAAGAGCACTGGTGACAGGATACATCCTTGGCGAACTCCTACAGTTGTTTTGAAAAATTCTCCAATGTCGTTGCTTGCAAAAACAGCACTGCTTGCGTCCTTGTATAGTGCTTCAATGATATCTATGATGTTGGTATCAAAATTGAATTTTCTCATTACTTGCCATAAGCCTTCATGCCAGACTCGATCTAAGGCTTTTGTGAAATCGATGAAGTTATGGTATAAATCGTATTGATGTTGGAGATGTTTTTCGATAAGTAATCTAATATTGAAGATTTGTTCTGAGGTACTTCTTTTTGGTCTAAAGCCAGCCTGTTCCTCTGACAACTCACTATATGGAACATTAAAACAACTGCAGAACACCTGCACTTTTTAAAGAATGGCATTGGGCTGCCAAGAGTAGACATGCTCAGGAGCTATGTGATATCGACAACAACAACAAGGACTATCTTCATTGCACACGGACAAAGCCATCAGTGCTCCGATCTCCTCCCTTAGATCACACAAGGAGGATCTCAGCACAGTGCACGAACTCCGTAGCAGCGGCAAGAATCCCAATGTGTGTATATAGGAATCACATATTCTATAAATTTTTGTGTGGTGAGTAGGTTTCTAATTTTTTTAATTTTACGAAGGCAGCGGCCTTTACGATTTCCAACTGCCGTGGGATTTGTAACGTGCGCAACTTGCAGACGGGACCTCCTATTTTTTCGCCCTTATCCGAGAAGGCTAGGCATCAGATCTCACTACCCAGGAGACCATGGGGGAGTATGATATCATTAGAACCACTGATTCTGAAAAAAATGTCCATAAATTATATTCCCTAAACTGGGAATCGAACCTGATACCTATAGAATTCGAGGCGGACGCCATACCTCTAACCACTACGACCACCTAATTATTTATCTGCCGCGCCCTGTGGCCCGTGTGATTTTCTGGTGGCGGTGGTAGGGGAAGGGGGTTTCTGATGATACGAAGAAATAATAGGCCAACTGCTACATCCAGACATGTCATAAAAAGGCAACCAAAGCGAGGTTGTGCATAGTCTTTCAACATTAGCATGTTATATACATTGGTACAGAAACTACAAGGCAACATTAGCATGTTATATACATTGGTACAGAAACTACAAGGCAACATTAGCATGTTATATACATTGGTACAGAAACTACAAGGCAACATTAGCATGTTATATACATTGGTACAGAAACTACAAGGCAACATTAGCATGTTATATACATTGGTACAGAAACTACAAGGCAACATTAGCATGTTATATACATTGGTACAGAAACTACAAGGCAACATTAGCATGTTATATACATTGGTACAGAAACTACAAGGCAACATTAGCATGTTATATAAATTGGTACAGAAACTACAAGGCAACATTAGCATGTTATATAAATTGGTACAGAAACTACAAGGCAACATTAGCATGTTATATACATTGGTACAGAAACTACAAGGCAACATTAGCATGTTATATACATTGGTACAGAAACTACAAGGCAACATTAGCATGTTATATACATTGGTACAGAAACTACAAGGCAACATTAGCATGTTATATACATTGGTACAGAAACTACAAGGCAACATTAGCATGTTATATACATTGGTACAGAAACTACAAGGCAACATTAGCATGTTATATACATTGGTACAGAAACTACAAGGCAACATTAGCATGTTATATAAATTGGTACAGAAACTACAAGGCAACATTAGCATGTTATATACATTGGTACAGAAACTACAAGGCAACATTAGCATGTTATATACATTGGTACAGAAACTACAAGGCAACATTAGCATGTTATATACATTGGTACAGAAACTACAAGGCAACATTAGCATGTTATATACATTGGTACAGAAACTACAAGGCAACATTAGCATGTTATATACATTGGTACAGAAACTACAAGGCAACATTAGCATGTTATATAAATTGGTACAGAAACTACAAGGCAACATTAGCATGTTATATACATTGGTACAGAAACTACAAGGCAACATTAGCATGTTATATACATTGGTACAGAAACTACAAGGCAACATTAGCATGTTATATACATTGGTACAGAAACTACAAGGCAACATTAGCATGTTATATACATTGGTACAGAAACTACAAGGCAACATTAGCATGTTATATACATTGGTACAGAAACTACAAGGCAACATTAGCATGTTATATACATTGGTACAGAAACTACAAGGCAACATTAGCATGTTATATACATTGGTACAGAAACTACAAGGCAACATTAGCATGTTATATACATTGGTACAGAAACTACAAGGCAACATTAGCATGTTATATACATTGGTACAGAAACTACAAGGCAACATTAGCATGTTATATACATTGGTACAGAAATTACAAGGCAACATTAGCATGTTATATACATTGGTACAGAAACTACAAGAATACACAAACCGCGTTGGAGCAGGCTTCCTCTACGGGGACCAAAGGTAGTTTTGTTACGCTCAATATCGGGGGGGGGGGGGGGGGGGGGGAGAGAGTACAGTGATTTATTCATGAATGCGCAGCGTCCAGCCTCCCCCTACCGTATTTGTGGTAAATGTGGCGGAAAATCCCGTCACGTGGCAGAAAAACGTGGACGTGATTTAGACAATGCGCAAATTGTTTACTGTCAGCCCGTGAACAAAGTACGGGATAACAATACCACCTAACTACTAATGCAAAGTCCGCGATAATAATACTACGTTACTACTGATACAAAGTCCTTGATAACAATACTACGTAACTACTGATATCTGTACAGAAAATACATCACAATAGGCATACTTAACATTGATAGGAAACTCTACAAAGTGCATAACAACAGGATGCAGTCTGGTCATCAGAATTGTCCCCTGTCAGATAAGTGTTCCGGTATTTTTCTCCCCCGTTACTGAATTCCATAGCCTACTGCGTCTGTTCCACCACAGCCAGTACGACTCCTTTTTCGCATATTCGCTTATCATTACTTATCAGCTCCCCACGGAGCATAGACCTTTAACAAACTTATGCCAAGTCTTCTTGTCACGTGCCATCAGGTCAAGGCCTTTCCATATCTTCTTCATCCTCTTCAGGTCTGTATCCTGTTCTCTTTTCCATGTGTTCTGTTGCCTCCCTCTATCTCTCTTACTATGTGGATTCCAGATGAAGAACTGCCTTGTAATGCTATCAACAGGTTTCCTAAGTGCATGTTCTATCCTTCTACAGCGTCTTCTTCTCGTGGTTTGCTAACTAGTGCTTGTCTGGTTCTAACAGATATTCACCTATATCAATATATTATTCTATGGCCCAGCACAACGGGCTGATCACCCGTTTGCCAGTCACTTCGATTACGGAAACAACAGCAGATGGGTTGATTTGCCGTTGCCCTAAAGACGCCATTAGGCGTGATGGGAAACAATGGCAAAGAAAACCTATCTGCTGTTGCCCTAAGACGCCACTAGGCGTAATGGCCACGGACTGCTTTGACGGTCGGTGGCTAAGGACGGAAGAAGAAGAAGAATATATTATTGAGCAAAACTGTAATGGCAAATCGTATACTTCTAATCGTTTTTAGAATCGTTCTACGCTCCATTTTTTTTTTTCTTAAACCAGCGGCACTTGGGCTTTCAGCCCTTCGGTCCAATGACATGTCATTGCGAGGCTGGGGAACCTGTGGACTTTCCTTCCAACCCGGTCAGGAGCTTCGCTCCTTCCCTTCTGTCACGAAGTTGATTTAAGTTTATAGAGTTTGGCTGAATGAAAACAAGACCCTAGTATGAGAAAGTCTGAGAAGATAGAATTTAGATGAAAATTGACATGCCTGTGGACAGATGAGACTATTGGCTCAAGGGGCTAGAACCAGGATTTGACTCTCCCCTTGCCGCTTCGTGACTTCAGAAAAGCTATAGAATCACCCCCCTCTAACTACCTTCAAACACAAGGAGATAAGGTGTATAAAACGACCACAGACACCACTATACAGACCACATATAGGTATAGCATAGAGTAGAAGCTGATCCAGTATATATTATAGCTATATTTATTTACACACCGAAATCATTCAATTTCATCATACATCAATCAAAATTAAATAGCGTGCACTGTTGCACGGCCTGGAAAACAAAGTAACAATTAAATTAGATAGACACTAGAAAAACCCCAATCACATTCACTCTTTCTGTCACCCTGCTGGGGAACAATAAAATGGTTAGTGATTTAAACAAATCTAATTTGGTGGGGCTGTCAACTTTAGCCTCCCCTCTCTAACACTAATAAGATTTCTACTGTTGCCGTCCTGTTGCCTCTTCCTAAAAGAACGTCTACACAGCTTCCAACTTGGTAGGCGATATGAGCCACTACCTAACACCACTGGAAATGCTAAAATAATAGACTTGGCTTACAACGATGGCTCAGTGTCTATCCTCCAAATGGATAATGAACGGACCCTACTGGTCCTGTCTATTTTCTCCCTTCTCTCTCTCTCTCCCTCTCTCCTTGGTTCAGTGTCTCTCTAACCCTCGAAGACTTATGATGCGGCGTCTCCGTTACGCTCTTCTCTCGTTACTTTCAGGAACCAGGTATTGTAACCCTATCACCTGCTCCTGAATTTGGTGATGATGATGATGATGATGATGGTCGGGTATCAAGCATGGGGTACTTGATCAACTGTAGAAACTTCTCTGCTGTTGAATAGCTTCTATAACTTTCCACTTTTAACCCGCTCCGGATTTAGAGGAAAACACAGCCGTGATTTCTGGCTGTATAAGATTACACCAATCTCCCGGGCCACTTGCCGGTGCTGGAGACTATAATAGCGATGAGCTCGGGCTGTATGATAAATAATTCCGTTCCCGCTCCTCACTGAAAAAAAGAGCTGTTTAGGTCTCGCTGAAGAGTTGAGCTTCACTGAAATAGACCGTTTAAGTTATTTTCTTTTCGCTGCTGGCGATACCTCGAGTCCTCTGACCCCTGAGATATTTCCTTTTGCCGTGGATAATTTGTATTGGCAAATTATGCTCCCCCACTGTTTGCCGTGACTCGCTGAAATGAAAAGGAAATGCGTGTAATGTACACCACTCTAACATCACGTATCTCTAACATATTGCTCCCATAATCTTTACAACTCAATACTTCACCCGCTAAGCACCACAAATCCATAAATAATTTCTATCCACGTGTCACTTCAATCTCACTCCTTCTACTCCCCTTCTCTCGTTCTGCCCAACGATACATAAAATATTTCTACCCACGTGTCTCTCTATCTCACTGTCACGTAGACAGAAATTTATTTTGCCATTTTAATGTTTTGTTTTCCTAATCATTTGTATTCTCATTTTCTTTCATTTTCTCCTTCTCAAACCCCACCCGAGGTGTTTACGTTCAGGCTTTCAGTGGAAATCCACCACTGGTCAGAAACGGTCAGCGCAGCGGTAATATTACATCAAACGCACCTGGCGCTTGCCTGATCAGAAGAATTTCTCTTACGCGTAAAGTGTTTGAACGAGCGAAAGGGTCCCGGTGTTTGGCCTTCAGAACGCTGCTAGTGATCATAATATTATGCATCCTTGAAACAGGGGGAGATAAACCCGCTGCTAGTCTTTGTTGTTTGCCCTTAGATGAGCAAAGAGCACATAATATTATGATTGTCTCTCTGGGGGAATTTTCGCAAAGTTGTTGCTTCTGAAACCTGTGTCTTACCCGGTATTACGCATTACGTCGATACATCTGTAGAATCAGGCTAGGCAGGTGTCCGGGGGGAGCGTCCTTTGTAAGCTATAAGATTTGAAATTTTACTACGTCAAACACAGTCGTAGAAGATTCCTGGCCCGAGATAGACCATTATGGAAATAAGGCAAACATTAACACAGAACTAAATGGTTTTTGCCTATTTCTTGGCATTTTTCTCGGGGTGAGTAAACAACTCTTATAACTATTATATGATATATTCATGTTAGTGTTATATATATCTGATAGGGAAGTGAATTTATTTCTGAGGACTTCTCCTAGTAATTTATTCAGTGATAAGGTAGTGCTGTCTACGGCCTATTAAGTGGTGCTTAAACTGTTACAGTTTATCATGGGTTAAATGTTAAACTTACAATAACAGATATTAGGCGTAGAATCAGTCCACGAATGCTTACCATTGGGTTAAGAGTCAGCAAAAATTAACTGTCATTTCTGTAAGATAATGTCAGGTGTGGATTGTTCACTTTAAAACTGAATAGTGAGATGCAGGTAATAACTCTGGATTATAGGAGATAGTCACTTATTCCTTTTTGATAGATATTTTTAGTGGCAAGGGAGGATCATTTTATGCTTACTTGTGTGGCTAGACACTAGTCTATAACTTTCACAGAAAGCAGTCACCAGGCATAGACATAATTCTATCTTATGATTTAGCCACAACTGTATTATTATAGCTAGAACATTGCACTTTCTATGTATTCATTTGTGGGATAGTAATATTTTGTTTCCCCAAAGGGACATATGACTTATTTGTGTAATGTCAAATGCTGTAATCTGTTTATGTAAATTCATTTAATGTTGTAAGATGAATAAGCATATTCATTTAACTGTAACTACAGGTTAGGTTTCCTGTATGTTGAGATTGGGAGAAGAGGAGTAGATTGTTGCTGTCAGAACAGTTACTGACAGGTACCTGGGTGTACAAAATATATTAAGCCTATGCGGGCGCGTGTTGATAATTGATATTTTTAAGGAACAGGAGACATGGTTAAAGACAGCCCTAAACTATCATAGCAATAACTACAATAAATTTAATCCCATAGTGGAGCGAAACTTTCTATATAAAGTTAGTGTGATTTATTATTTGCTAGATGTAAAAGGGTGTCTCTTTTCGGTCTCAGTTTCAGGGGGATACCGAATTGCTAGTCTAGTTTCCAGTCAGACGAAGACACCGTCTCTTCGCTCTAGAGGGATTCTGAGGATATCTAGCCCCACGAGTGTCACAGCCATACCTGAAACAACAACCCTTTGTCAACGCCATTTCCCTCTCACGGGAGTTCAGCTCACGCATTGTGAAATGAGCCAACGCAACAATCTGAAAACGTCTATGGCAGTAGTAGTTCCCTACTCACCTATTGGATTACCAGCCAGGGCATTTCGGCTTCCAGCATATCAATCAGCCCATGTCTAGAGCAGAATTCAATTCACCAGTCTCTGTATGCCTAAACGGGGCACTCAGCCAAGCCACAGTCAACCAGCCAAAACAGGATTTACAGCCAAGCGGAGCCTTGCGCCGGATAAGCGCGCCTGGGTCTCTTTGTCCTCAAGTGACTTCTTCTGGTATATTTTCTGGATACTTAAAACCTCGCACGTATGAGCAGCCATCTATGGACAGAGTTCAAGCCCCCCTCTCGCGAGTAGCGGTCACCAACGATAGCGCCTATACAGTGATTTTATTCAGGTTAATTCCATCACCGATGGCGGATATATACGAAAAAACCACTTACTGGAGCTATTCCCCTTGGTCCCCAAAAGCGGACAGGCTGTCGCTAAGTTCATTCAGTTGGTCTGCAGGAGATAAACAGCGTCCCCCAGCCCACCCCGCGCCAGTAGGGGGGAGTCACCAATGATAGTACCAACAAGGACAGTTTTGTAGGCATAGTCCCTCACGAAGGATCTACAAGTAACACACTGTCTGGACTATTTCATCTGGTCCCCGAAAACGGACGGACTGCCACGCAGTTTATTCATTTTGGTAAACAGAAGGTAAATAGAGTCTTCCAGCCCACCTCGCGCCAGTAGGGAGGAATCACCAATGATGGCGCCTATACAGTGATTTTATTCAGGTTAATTCCATCACCGATGGAGGATATATACGAAAAAAACCACTTACTGGAGCTATTTCATATGGTCCCGAAAACGGACGGGCTGACACTCAGTTATTTCATCTCTCTGTGTTCTACAGGTTTTATGAATGGTGATCTGTGTGTGTGGTTGTTGGTGTATATGATTATTGATGACTATTGATGATTAGTTGATTATTGATGTAATTTTATGTTGTTGTGATGATATGCATTATTTTCATGCTTTTCTTCTTTAATAAATTTTACACATTTATTAATGCGCTGTTCACGACCTTTCCATCCATAAGTAACTTGTTTTTAACTCTTTACTATAATCTCTATGTATGATAAGAGAAAAGAGTGAGAGCAGGAGGTGCTGAGACAGACATACGTGAGTTGGGGCTTGGAGAGAGAGATCATTTTGATAAATCTTCTTCCAGGTTGTCTCAAGTCCATCTCCTATTTACACCTTTCTGTGTGTGTAATCTATAACTCTGTCAGTCCACTATCCCTTGTCGATTTCACTACTGTTGTCCAACTCGACAAATACTCTACACTCAAACTCAACCACGACACTCACTCTCCTTCTACTCCTCCCTTCCCTCAACTTAAATATGCCAGGTAAGTAAACAAAGCCCCAGACACTGTCTGACGGGTTACGTGGCTGTTACGCATGGCTAACCACGTGTCCAAACATTTCAACTAGGGAAATCCTTTTTCCGAAATTCCCATTACACCTAGGGTTCCCGACTTAAGCCCCAATTTAAATTAAACCTCGTGCTATAGGAATAATTTACTCCCCTAAGCCGTATAATTCACTGATAACATAAATCTGTACCCTTCACCTGCATTTCTCACATTTAAGGCACAATAAAATTAACATACACACAATGGAGTTCCCAAATAAAATTACATTTGTAAATACCCAGGAATAAATGGTGGTTTTACACAACATTCTACAACTATGAGCACACGGGTATCTCATAACTTCACACGCTCCTATCTACTGCCAAAATCCTAGAAAGACTTATGCACACTTTTACATTTACATCGTTCTTCAAAGATAATGGATGGCGATACCATTTAAAACTTAAAGTTAATGTCCCCGAAGAACTTTACTTACGGGCGAATTTCTCAAAGAACCCTCTAATAAGTAAAACGATACTAAAATTAGTACATACCAATTACCGCTTTTCTTCCCCGCACTGGAGACGATAAATACGTGGTCGCACGGCCGGCAATTATTTCTTCATATAGAGACTTGCCCACTGTTTCACGACTGATTATATACACGAGAAAAACCCCCGCGGATTCTCTCCTACGTCTATGCTAAGCTTTCACTCGGACCAATAGAAACGCTAGAAGAATAAAATAACTTCGAGCTACGCCAATAGATTTGAAAACAACGCGAAGACCGCGTGTCCAAAAATTGCGTCACGTTACTGACGTTTCTGACGCGTCATACAGGGGCGTGCACGAAGATAGCGATTTTCGTAAACAACGAAAATCTACGTGATCGCGAAAAATCTATAAGAGAAGAACTGGCCGAGTGTAAAATAAACCTACCGACATAAAGGAACCCATTTTATTACCTACACAACAATACCAAATACGATATATATTCAAATGAGAAGAAACATGGCAAACACATATAGTTACAAAGTGAAGACGAATGGTGAAAACTCAAAATAGAAGAACAGAATTGGGCCTGTTGAAAGACAGAATTACAGTGCAGCATCACACCATCCACAGAGTGTTTATCTCAGGAGCCGTTCAGGTTTATTCAGTCAAAATCCCGGTCAATGACACTCTTTCAAATGCACACGACCGGGCTCCATTCAAAGTTATGTCTTGCCTTTACTGGCGCTGATAACCAGTACCCTCCAAAACTGTGTTTCTTTTCTGCATTCTCTTACCTCTGGTACTTGCTATTTTCCAAGCCGCTGTATCATGCATTTCCAGATTATCTCTCTTTTTTTTTTTTCTTTATCTGCTTCTTTAATTCTCAATCTTCGCAGTTGTTATCATGTTTGCTAACCCCGTTTTTAAAGTACATAATTAAAAGAATATTACAATTTTTTTTCTATTTGCTTATTATAGTAGCGGTCCTTTCAATCCGTTTTCCTTTAATGTTCCCACCAGCGTTGCCACTCAGAATTTTGAAGAAAAAAAACCTAGATATAGCGACTTGGGCTATTTTGGGCGACTTTGTTGCGACTTTGGGTGATTTTTTGGCTATGTAGGCCGATTTTGGACGAAATCTAGGTGGCGTTCTTCGACTAATGAAAAATGACACCTAGACCGGACCTAAAAACCTAGATCTAGGTGAATCCACCTTGGAGTGTCAACGCTGGTTTCCACACACACAAAGTATTTTAAAAACTGCATACGGCGAGAGCCAATCAAATCACAAGTCTTTTAAAACTCAGAGCGCTAAAAATCTAGCGCAAACCTGGCTCAGACACCTTCCCGAATCACACTGAGCAGAGATGAGGCAGCGATCGACTTGAAATCTTGCTGACCTAAAAGCCATACAACCATCAAAAGTAGAGTCCTGTCAGGGAATATGTTTATAAAAAGCTGCATCACGAAGCAAGCATTTCCCAAGTTTAAAAAAAAAAAAAATTTCACAGAAAGGATTTTGCGGACGCCTTGAAACCATCCCGAGGAGTTTCCCATGCAGTAAAAAACGGGCGTGCAGCGCACATGATCAAGAGTTTTCAAAATGACACACTGTGTACGGTCCCTAATTTAGCAGGTAGACAAATTTGTGGCAAAGGTATCTTCACACTTAGCCAGCTTAGCGAGGTAACACTAGAACGTCAACAAGAACATAATGTCACCTTTACATACCGGGAGAAAGTTTTTGAACAAGTAAACAAAGACACGTTGTAGAAGGTGCTGGAAGATTATGAAATCAAAGAACAGCTTCAGGGCTTTACGAAAATCAATGTATAAATAATGCAAACAGTGCGGTAAGGACAACGGTTGGCCTTTCAAAGTGACTTACTGTTGTAGTTGTTGTTGCTTAACTAGGGCTCCTGAGCTCGTCGCTGTTTCGCAGCCAATGCCAAGCTGAATAGTACGCATGTTTTCTGTGGCTGCTGAATGGTGATTTATAAAGTGTTTGTGATTGTTGGGGAGCCCGGTAGTAGCATTCTTCTTGCTGTGGAGAGTCATGGGAAACTGAGCGGCACATGCTGAACTGTATCATATGGATGGGCACAGTAAAGTAGTCTCATGAGAGTGGTTTAATTTGTTTAAATGTTTGTTGAGTCTGGTGTATTCTGTTCTTTATTCGAAGATTTTGTTCTTCTCCATTCGTCATAGGTTGTTCATGTTGTTATTTTTGTTGGGATGGAACATTTCTGTATCCCTGGCGCGACCAGTGGCTTGTACTAATATGTGAAGAGATGATGAGAATTAGCACCGCTTACTTACTTCTATCTTTGCTGTCACTATTGCTGTGAAGCGTAGTGGGGCGCTGAAGTTTGTGTTCTTGAGCTAAGTTGGAGCTGTTGTGTGCCCGTGTTGTTATAGCATTTCTGTAATGTTGTTTTCCCATCTGCAACTTGATATTCCCCGTGCCATAAAGCCACTTCTTATATGGGGTTCGAGATGGGTTAATATAGTATACAATTTGAATTATCTCATCTCATCTCATAATCGGAACCTCTTCTACCCAGTAAACAGAGTGTAGAGGTGACCCAAAGAGCACAAGGCTCCTGGGCAAAACATATAATCAAAATGTTTGGCAAACATTGTGTTAATCTTAATTATATGATACAGTAAATACATAGCCAGCAACAGCACGGTGTGTCGGGTTTTCCGTTGAACTCCCGAAACTTTTGCCTCGCAACCTATACAAATCTATGGGGAGGTAATTTCAGGAAAGTGACTCCTTTCTCATGAGAGGGCCAAATCACTTCATTTTCTGTCTCTCTATATACTTGATGCAGGAGGTAGGTCCTACAATTTTTCTGACGTTGTCTTTTCTCAAGCTATCACTCCTGGAAACATTAATGGCTTTTCTTCAGCATCTCATCTCACAAAATGCGATTATCCTCTCCTGTGCTTTGGTCAGGGACCATGTGTGACAGTGATAGCAAATAGTAGGTAAAATTACAGGACGCGCCTACAACAGCAGAAGATCTGGCTTCAGGGTACGGTGAAGACTAAAAGGCAGATGGATAGACGTCACAGAAATCCTACAACAACACGAGCTCTCACCAGCCAGTGCGATACACGTGACTTAAGTGCGCAAACTGCAACTCCCCACAACGCTTCATGCCGGAATGAAAAAACGTAAAAGTTCAGTAAGTACCAGAAAACTTTTTTTTTTTTTTTTTTTTTTTTAACAAGATCATCCTTGGGAGATTAAAAGAGGTCATAGACAGACAACTGACGGAACTAGCAAGTTTTTTATGAAACGTATTCTGTTTCATTGATTACACCAAAGCTTTCGATTGTGTACAACATCAGCAGTTATGGGCTATTATGAAAAATATGGGATTTCCAAACCACCTTATACAACTCATCGCACTGCTGTACCAAGAACAACAGGCAGCCGTAAGAATAGAGGGGGAAACATCAGAATGGTTTGAAGTACAGAAAGGAGTAAGACAAGGCTGTACCCTTTCCCCTTACCTGTTTAACATTTATGCCGAGAATATCATGAGAAACGTAAGAGATGACCAAGAACACACAGAGTTTGACTCATTTAACATCGGCGGGTACCAGATCCCGGAAATCAGATATGCTGACGACACAGTCCTCCTATCGACCAACCCAAAAGGACTTGAACAATTACTTCTGTCCACCAAAAAACACAGCGAGGCCCAGAATCTATACCTAAACACCAAGAAGACCAAAGTATTGACAACAGACAAAGTAAAGACCAAACCAGAATTTGAAATTGATAACGAAGAACTGGAAAGTGTCAATGAATTCGAATACTTAGGATCAATCATTAACAGCTCTGGCGACTGTGCAGTAGAAATTAAAAGAAGACTTGCAATTGCTTCACATAAGCTAATACAGATGAAAAACCTATGGCAAGGCACAAGCAAAGAAACAAAGTTACAACTGATCAGAGCACGTATATTCCCAGTAGCAACATACGGCTGCGAGACTTGGACACTCAATAAAACAGTTGCAAAAAAGATTACATCATTCGAAATGAAATGCTACAGAAGGATGTTGAGAATACCCTGGACAGAAAAAAAGACCAACAGAGAAGTACTGCACTCACTAAACGTACAGGAACATTGGCTCCTAAATACCATCGCAATAAGGAAGCTGAAATTTTTCGGTCATATAAAAAGACATAATAGTCTGGAAAAAACAGTGATGGAAGGCATGGTCCCTGGAAAAAGGGGAAGGGGTCGACCTAGACGACGGTGGACCCAGGACATCACAGAGAGTCTGAACTTGTCTTTGGCTGATGCAGGTCGACTTGCCCAGAATCGTGATGCGTTCAGAGCAGCTGTAATGGAGACAACGTTCTGGAAAGAATACGTCACATGATGATGATTCTGTACAGACCAGATAGCCAGCCACACTGCATAAAATTGTTGACCATAACTTGGAACTAATGACTGCTTTACATCGAATTTGTAGACTGTGAAAAGGCGTTAAACGAGTTAGATAAAGAATCGCTGCTGAAGTGCTGTGGAATTACGACGTGCCCCTTCAGTTCATTAACTTAATCGGGAAATATATGTATGTGAAACATCATTCTCCCAGAAGGACAACATATAAACCCCTTTGAGATAAGTAATGGAGTGCAGCATGAATGCCTCTTGTCACCATTTAACTTCTTACCGGCTGTTGACTGGATTTAATGGGATTCAGCGGGCTCTGACTTTGGGAACGAAAATGTCAGCCAACTGTGACGAGAAGCTGTTGTTTAACATTTGTGAGCAAAATGTTTATCTGAATGTTGTGACAAGAATGTTTATCTGGCTGTTGTGACAAGAACCTGTATGTGGCGGCTGTGACAAGAATACTTTCTGCTGTGGTAAGAATATGCCGTTTAACGGTTGTAACAATAATATCAGTCCATGCATCGGAACATACTGTAACCGTTAGTCACGGCAACTCTTAGAGATATGTAGTTACCAGGTGTTAGAATGCTGACCTAGTAATATTTCCCAAAGCTTTGTTTTCTTAATCTCCCAAGTCAATTTTCTTTTACTGGCCTATTCTGCCAGAGATGGTAATTCTTGGATGATTGGTTAATGGTTCAGGTTCGTTCGTATCCTTCTAAAGTAGTATAATGTGTGAATATACATACAGTGGTAGTCTTACAATTCAATCCAACAAAATCTTCAACGTGTAGTGACTGAGTCAACTTCTGGATGTTCAATCAAAACTTTTATTAACGAATAACTTCAACTGGCGTGGCAATTTACAAATAATTCAGATTCTGTTCAGCAAATGTTGTATCTTTGAAAATCACAAGTTTTCCATCTTTTACTTCAATGTATTGTGGTATATATACCTCCTGATAATACTCCGTCTTCCTATTATTGTTAGAGAGTTCTTTGGGCTTAATAGCAAGATATTCCTCTACTTCTTCATGTAGTTTTGCTAGTTGAGAATCAATATGTTCTACTTCCTTAGACATGTGCGTTTTGCTTAGCGTTCTCTGAAATATTTCTTAGTTAAATCGAATGTGTACTTACGATGTCATACACTAAAGAATGTATAGTCACAATTCCCTTACTAATGCAAAAATTCGCTGTCAGCTACGCAAATACTGTTCTGATGTCTTCAGAGTAAAATATCTTGAGTGTAGGAGCCGGACTTTTGTGGCAGTCTGGGTGAGCGCCTGGTTGCTTCAACTACCAAATAAAACCACGTCCATGTGCTAGGGCTCTCTAGATACAACTGATTTCTAGTTTATCAGATTCTGCTAACCCAAAGTGGTGCGTGGTCTTCCCACCTTTTGATTGGTCATCTTAATATTTTATAATTTATTTAAATGGGCACAGCTTCGCTGTTCTATAGACAATCTTGGCTATTCCAATTGACGTCACTATTTTGCTAGGCAACTCCCGCCTTAGGAAGCGTTGTGCGGCCCACCTACGTCATGGCCATTTCATAACTAAGGGGGCACAGTTTTTTCGTGTTTTAGACTTTGTTACTGTGGCGAGAGGTTTTATTTGGCTCTTGGATCAGTATAGTACTGACAATTACAGAAATAGAATTTCTGCAGAAAATGGTGAAGTCCCAGTGTCTGAGAGGACTACTGGTATCACAAATTAGTTACGGCTGTGAATGATCTGATCTCGAAACAATAGTATAGAGGAGACCGACATAAAGCGCCACCTCTGCTGTGTAACTAATTGTGATATTAAACAAAGCAAGGAAACAGATTTTTACTTAACAATGATAAAATTGACAAGTCGTTCAAAATACAATTTCCTTATTTTTTATTTAGTATATATACACTATCTACTCTTGTGCTGAAAGGTGAATGTTGCAAAAAATGGAATGAAATGAATTTGTAAGTTTACATATGATTTACAAATATTTATATTTATAAATATTACAACACGTTTTCCAATTATAGGAACAAAATTTATATCAGCTGTGCTGTTAATTAAGGATATAACGTTTATCAGCTATGCTGTTATTTACGTATAATTTATCCACTATGATCTTATTATTGTCTCTTGCTACGCTAATTCACGTTTTCTTCATTGACAGTTCTATGCTCACAATGCCGACAGAAATGGTACTAATGTGTACTCATCTCTCTTAAGTCTGTTCTTCTTTGTTTGGTTCACACCACCGGCAGAGTATCGTTCCTTTAGCCCACCCAAGACTGAGGGGGACCAAAGATGTAGAGTCTGGTCAACCTCTATGCTCCTGTGGAGTTCCAGGCAGCGGGATTGACTCGAACATACGACCTCAGGTTTTTAGGACACAATTAAACCTGTAACAAAGCAAAAATAGGGGCTAATTTCTGTCCTCAAGCCCACCTATTTCTAGTGTGAGTGAAATGAGCGTGTCTCCGATGTATGCATGTGGAATGAATGACAACATGGCTCAGTATGATTTAGCAATAGCGAGACAAGACAGGTGTCTACTTGCAAAACATTCTTTCTGATAAACTAATACATGGATACATTCAATAATATAGATTCAATACATGA
Organism: Oreohelix idahoensis; assembly: GCA_024509875.1. Classification (NCBI taxonomy): domain Eukaryota; kingdom Metazoa; phylum Mollusca; class Gastropoda; order Stylommatophora; family Oreohelicidae; genus Oreohelix; species Oreohelix idahoensis. Next base: position 655,201 of record JAMPIV010003254.1, on the reverse strand, counting down.
ATACATTTTATACATGAATACATCCCATAATATAAATCAATACATGAATAAATCCAATAATATGTACACCTAGGTGTGATACAACAATGTCCTTCCCCCTATACTATATCACGCCCTCTCTGACAATAGCTGGTAACATATATCCTAACAATATTGTTATGTTCTTATGATAGGAGTATATGAGACGAGGACTGGTTGGTGATACATCAGGTTGGAGTTATAGGAGACAATAGATTGGAGTTAGATGCGACAATAGATTGAGTCCTGACAAGGACTGTTTTGGTTATATTGGAGTTGGTCTTATCTGAGACAATAGACAATAGACTGTTTTGGTTATATTTACAGTTTGGGAATTATTACTAAACAGACTGTTTGGTTATAGACTGAAAGTTATCAGAGACAATAGACTGAAGTTATAGACTGAAATAGATTGAAGTATAGGAGACAATAGGTTGAAGTATGAGTCCTATTAGTCTTCGTCTATTCAATCATAATAGGAAATACAATCATTATACTTAATTCCCCCCAAGATACAATCAGTAACCTGATAGGTAGTATAAATGACACACAACAAATACCAACGGTTATCGTAAAAATATTTACCCTCCTAAGATTTTAAACTGGCCAGGTTTTGACGCGACTTAGTGAAGTAGGTTGCAGGTCGATGCCCTCAGGTAAGTTACCATAAATCAAGGTGACAGCTTCTCCCTCTTCAGTCTGTATCTCTGGCGTCAAGTTCGGGGTTGCGTGGTTAGCATAAAATCCGCCCGATTATATAGTCAAGTAACTACTTGAGGAAAGCTTTCGGTTGGTTCCTGGCGGAGCAAGTTGATTGGTTTCCTCCGGTTTTGTACCTGGTCTCATACAGCCTAATTTTATTCAGTTTTCATCGGCCATCTTGCGTGAACAAGATGGCCGTTAATTTATTCTGTCTCAACAACACGCGCGCTACAGGAACAATTAGTATTCATGCCCTTCGACATTTTCTGAGGGAGACTGAGCACTTATGGGTTTGCGCGGAGTGCAATGATCTCGATTCTGATCAACAATAACAACAAAAAGAATATGATAATAAAATGCTTTCTTACTGTAATGAAGGACATATGTTGTTTGAATGTTGTGACTAGAATCTTCATCTGAATGCGCCGACAAATACTGTTGGTCCGGCTTGAAGTGATAAAAGTGTTGTATGGGCATTGTGGCAAATACTATGTTGTCTGGTTGCTGTGAAAAGAATATGCTGGAATGTTATATGAAAAATGTTCGGTCTTGGTGTAGCGACAAATATCTGTTATCAGGGTATTGTGATTAGAATTTGTTGTCTTGGTTTTGTATCAGATAATCTGTTGTCTGGTTGTGGTGACAAAAGAAGTGTTGTCTGCACGTTGTGACATAAAACTTTTTTGTTGATGGTGTGACAAGAATCTGTTATCTCCGTGTTGTGAGCAAAAAATTGTGTTTTCTGCGCGATGTACCAAAAATATGTTTTCTTGATGTTTTGACAAGATTCTGTCTTCTTCTTCTTTGATCCTTAGCCGCCGACCGTCAAAGCAATCAGTGGCCATCACGCCTAGTGGCGTCTTGTAGGGCAACAACAAAATGATTCCACTTTGCTCGGTCGGTGGCCATCCTTCGTACAGTGCCCCAACTCTGGTTCATTCTTTGCATCTCAGCCTCCACAGTCCTCCGCCAGGTTGTTTTTGGTCGGCCTCTCTTTCATTTTCCTTCAGGGGTCCAAAGAATAGCTGTTCTTGTGATGGCATCGGTGTCTCTACTGAGGACATGGCCAACCCAGCTCCAGCGTCTGCCAGCTATGATGGTGTGCATGTCCTCTTGGTTGGCGATGGCATCCGGCCAAAAGACTCGGTGAATTTTTCTTAGGCATGTTGTGTGAAAAGAGGACAATCTCGACATCTCCCTCTCTGTAACTCTCCAGCACTCCGCACCACAGAGAAGCACAGAAAGCACACAGCTCTGATAAATCTTAATTTTGTGCTTGTGCTGTATTGAGAGGACTTCCAGATGTTGTTTAGGCTAAATAAGGCTGTTCTTGCCTTATTCATTCTGATGTTGATGTCTTTGCCCGCCCCGCCGTCTGGTGTTACTATGCATCCTAGGTATGTGAAGGTGTCTGTCTGTACCAGTTGCTGATTCCTTACTGATATGGGCTCAGGGTTGCTCACATTGAGCGTCATGACCTCTGACTTCTTTAAATTGATATTCAAGCCCACCTGCTGGCTAAACTTATTAAGTCTATCCGTTTTTTCCTGGATGTGTTAATGTGAATGTGCTAGTAGTGCAATGCCATCTGCATATTCCAGATCTTCCAATGTAGAAAATGCAGTCCATCTTATTCCTCTTGGACTGCCCTCTGTTGTCTGGCGCATCACCCAGTCTATGACTGTTAAAAATAGAGTAGTTGATAAGGGGCAATACGAATAAACACTGGGCAAAGCATACACGATAGGTCTAGACGACTATCACTTTCCCCACCAATACTGAGATCACTTTTTCCCGGCGACAAGCCGACATAGAAAACACAGTCCCTATCGGGACGAAGCCAAATCACACCACTCTCTAGCGACACATCCGCCGAATAGCCTTTGACCTCTCTAGAGACAACAGAACATATAGTTCGACCTAGATATGTAAAGATATACAGATATAAGACAGACTCGTCCTACTCAGACAAACAATACACATAAATTCAGGCCATAGATATTCTGAAGCAAGAACAATCTATTATTACCCAAACAACGAATAAATCGCAGTAAAATGGATTCATCCGCGGAGTTCGATCGAAGAGACGGCACAACTTTCAAGGGAAGTAACTCAATAATGACTTTCCCTTAAGCACTAAAAAATTACCTATTTTGTTTACAAAATATTTGCGAACATAACAAGTATACCAATGTATAATATTGTAAGATATCAAAGACTGCACGTAACAGTTGTGTTTATTTGAATTTCAGGTTTTATCCTGCAATCAACCTGAAGTATCTGATTTCCCTTTACTCGCTTTGGACTCTGCGGTGCAAGTGCTCGTGGGATCAATGCAGACAGCCACCGTTGTTCAACTGCCTGGCAATTTACTGAAGTGTTCGACCACGGCAGGAGAGTGTGGGATTTTCTACTTTAAGAGATAAGTGGCCTTATCTTGCCACTGATCAGCGTTTTCAATTAATAACTAGCACTACTCAAAAACTATAAATATATTAATAAACATTATAGTGAAGGATGAATATAAGGACATTATGAATCCATCCTATCTTCAGTCAAAATCAGTGACATTTTAGTAAATTAAAATTATTCTTCAGTGTAGAAGACAAAAGAGACTTTAGTACTAGATTTTGTTTTGATAATTAAAGTTTATGTGGTTATTTATTTTATATAATGTAAATACCTTTGAATTCTCCTAACCGAAAAGAGAACCGGTTTAGGTTTATTAAATTGTAAATATGTACTAGCAGACTTGTTGAGATTATTAACATTAAAGTTCAAGTTTTGTTGCATACATATTTTAGATTGAGAGATTAACTATATTACAAGTAAATACCCCTAGATCAACTTGGCAACATAAACAACACATAATACCAAAGGAGAATCTTCGAAAGGGGCAAATAGATTTTCAGGACATAGCCTTTCAACACCCTGGGGTCTATACAGCTGGATTCTACCTTTGATGTCAATACACGCTTATTCTTTTCAGAAAAGGGGGTATTTCTTGTAAGACCAGTCTCTTACCTGGCACTATCCTGGTATCATCTGATACATCTTTTTGTCCAGGATATCTTACAATTTATAACATCTCAAACCTTTCGTGACAGTGACTGAATAGGCTATTATTATTATATCTATCATTTTATGTTGAAAATAGCCTTGGGCGTTCGTGCTGTCATTATGCTTTCTGTTTCCAATCTTCCAATCTCTATTATTATGTGACCTGTATATAAGAAACATTTGATTGGTTATGGTATCTTCCTATTTATTCTTATCTTCAAAATTGGCTTCTCGTCTGTTTTAATGATTTTAATAATTGTTGTTTTCTCATTGTTAATATCGAATCCACATTCATGTTAGATGTCTGCTATTTACTTTCTTAACTAGTTCTTATGATTCGTATTCACCTTTAGCTGTAAAAAAGGGGGGGGGGGGAGACAAGTTGCATCATTAGTAGGTAGCTTATGCACAAGGTGCATATCTTTTTAAAATACAAGGACAGGTAAGAGTGTAACCTGTAATACCAAGCTGCAAGGTTACAGGGACGAATAGGTTAACGTGCATGTACTGCTAGATTTGACATCCAGCGTTCATGGGCGTAAGCACGTAGTGGTTATAACAATTGTGATGTCACAGTACCCGATGTACAAGGACATTTATTTCAAACAGGAACATTCACAAGTAAACATATCATTAAAAAATAATCACGAGTCGTGAACTTTCACCCCTTGAAGCTTCATACTTATTACTGACAGTTTATATATAATGATTTCAGGTCATAAATAGAGGATTCCTTAACAAAAGAGAAGTTGGCAAGAAGACAAAGATGGCTGTATACTGCTCCACCTATGTCCCACTCTGGACGTATGGATGCGAGTCATGGGCAATGACTACCGCCCACAAAAGCCAGATCCAAACCTCAGAAATGAGGTATGTGAGGAAGGTGGTTGAAGTAGCAAGAAGACACATGGTCCGCAACCAGACGATACGTCAAGGCCTAAAAACCCAACCCTTGCAGAACAGTCCCAACTAAGATGGTTTGGCCATGTCTGCAGAATGGGAGAAGATCGACTACCATGACAAGCATGGGAAACTAAGAGCCAGGGATCCAGACCTCCAGGACGACTCAGAGTCCGTTGGGAGGACAACAATAGACAATCTTTGAAGGACCGAGGACTAGAATGTAGCCAGGCCAGGAGGAAGACAGCCGATAGCATAATATGGCGCTCTCTCTCTCTTTCAAATCTCTACATCTCACGTTGGAAGAGGAACGACTAAGTAAGTAAGTAATGAATATAAGTGACGATGTGCTAGGTATGTTGCAGTTTGATTCTTCGAGTGTTTTTAAGGAAAAAAAGGGGCGGGGGGTGTTAACCCCGGTCTCTCCAGTGAATAGCAGGGGTGTTAACTACGACATTAACGCAAACCTGAAAGGCAAAGTTAGTCCCATAGCAGATACAGCCGTAGGGCAGTGAAGTGTTAGAGACTTCACCATACAAGGTCCAGCTTATGTATTAGTTGGGGTGACCAGTTCCCTGACTCGCGGCCTTATGTCATCCTTAATCCAAGAGCCGAGTCAGGTACCCATTTACAGCTGGGTAAACTGGAGCGTGACGCTACTTGGTTTCGATCCCAGAACCCGAGCACTTCAGAGCAAGAGAAAAGCGCTCTAGCCGATTAGCCAGCTGGACACTTATTTATGACTTACCGGCTGTAAACACATTGACAACTGTAAGGATTACACAGGTGGTCACACCCTTACAAACGAGGTTAAACAAACGATTACACAGGTGGTCACGCCCTTACAAACGAGGTTAAACAAATAGATTAAGATATTAAGTAGCAAATCACAGCTGCAAATGTACATAAATATGTTAAATAACCCAAACCTAGTGGTCTTTTATATTTAGACATGCGCCCTAATATAACCGACTAGGTTGAACGGGACGCGCCTCGCCAAAACGAGGCAAAAGTTTTACATTTAAAAAAAAAATGTACATAATAGCTTTAGTGCAGTGGTGGTTTCCATGCTGCATAATTCAATACCCCATGGAGCATAGGACTTCAGCAAACGTACGGCACGTCTTCCTGTCACGTGCCATCAGCTCAAGGTCTTTCCGCGTCTTTCTCGTCATGGTTATTTATGTCTCCAATTCTCTTCTCCATGTGTATATGTGTATGTATGTGTATGTTTGTGTGGTTTAGTTTACTTTCACCCCTGGGGATTTTAATACAACGACTTCTGAGAATCAATGGGATTTCATTGTGTAGGCCCGACATTTCTGCTGCCACTTGCACAGTTCTTCTCTGTTCTTTCAATGTTCGAACATTCCAGGTGCCAAATCTATAAATTTTCCTACCAAAAAAAAAAAAAAAGTGAGTGAGCCACCCGGACTCCTTTCGGCTTTCTCTTGGCTGCGTCGTATGCCTCCCGACCACGGGACCTTCTTCTCTCTTGGATGGTTGAGTTTTATTTTTATTAGCTGACTTAGCCATTTCGTTTGTTGAAGTTTGTTGTGGCTTAAATTTTCTACAGGAATGGTTCAGCCGGTCCCATGCCCAACCCTCCTTAGTAGCTTTTTACGATTTGGATGGTAGGTTACAGTGTTACTATTCTTTACTCCCCTTTCGGGTCCCGGTAACACACGGGTGGCGCTCCATAAGATGCAATATATTTTTCATGATTATATAGTGATTATATAATGATTATATAACAGTTACTAAAGTGTCATGACAAGATCACTAATGTGGAACTAATGACAAGAACTAGACAAGCGCAAATGGAACTTCTTCTTTGTTCACCCTCAGACGTCAATTTGAAAATATTGAAAGAATTCTTTGTTCACCCGACGTCAATTTGAAAATGTTCAAAGAATTCTCTGTTCACCCTCAGACGTCAATTTGAAAATGTTCAAAGAATTCTTTGTTCACTCTCAGATGTCAATTTGAAAATGTTCAAAGAATTCTTTGTTCACCCTCGGACGTCAATTTGAAAATGTTCAAAGAATTCTTTGTTCACCCTCAGTGTGGTGAAAAATTCTAATACCCATATATAAATGAGAACATAAATGTAAAGCAGAACGAAATAATACGATAGGAAGAAGAATGGAGAAGGACCAGTGCTTTCCTGGTATAGATAACGCCTTAGTTGTATAACGCTGTAATGGCTAACACAAGATTTCTACTTGTCCTAATTCGTTCGTTCATAATTAAAATGCTTAAGCCTAACAATACGGCGATAACCGTAGTTCTAAAAATAGAATGTGTAGAAAAATCTTTTGGACGACCTTGATTTTTAAAACTAACACTAGTGCAAAATTACGCACAAAGTTAGCCTTGGAAAGACAGACGGGCTTAGAAGAGAGAGAGGTAGACGGACCATGTAACACAGTATTGCAAGCCACTCGCTGTGTGTCTAAAAATAAACCAACTCGCAGTGTGCATGGCCTAAAATTTTTCAAATAAACAGTGATGAAAAAAACTAACGATACGATGTTAAGTTTTGAAAACAGGTTTAAATTCTTATTAGGAAACCTGATTTTTTTCGCAGGGCTCCTGACTTTATACTGATAGTACAGTCGTAAAGGATTGAACAGGTGGTAGTTGAATTAAACACTTAACATCGAAAAAAGATCGTATTCTTAACTACACCACTTAGCCCCTTGAAAATCATATATTCGTGTACAGGAAGGCTAGTGGACTAGGAATATGTAAGAAATTATCTCAAAAGTCCATTAGATAATTAAATATTGGTAATAAAACATATAGAGAACAGAGATACTGTCAGGTTTGGTCATATCTGCTTGGGGATGGAAATCCCTGATTTTTGTGAAACATAGTAGTGACAGAAAGTCTAAGATAGTACGTGGGAGGCCATTGGCTGAACTTTGAAGTTAAAAGAAATTGGATTGGGTGACCTATGAATAACAAATAAATGCCTAGAAACGGAGTAGAAGAGAATGAAAATGTTGGAATGACTGGGTACTCTTTTGAATATATTCAAAACGATTGGTTAATACACTGGATATTGGCAGAAGAAATCTTAGAGGGGACGCCATATCGTTACACATTTAGAAAGATGAGATCAGGCAGTGTATTCAAAATTAAATATATGATACAGCCTGCACATACAGCAGATCAAACTGTACCAGTCATCTTTAGTGTGTTTTCCTTACGAATTGTGGGACCGTAGTATAGATGGTGATATTGCATTGTCCGGTCTGAGTACTGCGTGATCCAGAAAGTTGGCAGCAGACTCCCTGCACAAGATAGCGGCCATTGCCTATCATAGTATCAAACTGAGAAGCAAGCGAGCAGAGGATACAGGTTTCCTGCAGCTGCATTATGAGATAAGAGCATATCAGCACGTAAAGCCCAACCTTGAATCAAATACCCCTGAAGTGAACTGTATTAAAAGACAAAAGGGACAGAAATTGTAAAGAAACAGAATCTGTGAATCCCTTAATATTATTTCCACCAATAACAAACACATGAAGTCGTGATGACAAACAACAACCTAGCATTAAAAGCCAGTATTACCTCATAGTAACCCATCACAACACTACACTTATATTACAATACTATTATAGGTTTGGACAAAGATCTTTTGTATAAAATCTTGTACATAAACATTGTGCTTACAGTTGATTGTGATTCCTGATTCACATTGTAGTATGATCAGGATATCTATATATTGAAAAGTTAATACATTATATAAAATTTAACACTTGACTTACTTAAGGTAAATCTTTAAAGTGTTATGTGTTCGTGACCGTCATAGTGTTGAAAATTGTTGTGAATCTTAACTTAGGTGTTTATCTGTCTGTTGGTTGTTGTGAACTACACTTCATCACTATCATACCCTAGACATTAAACGAAGTCATCATACAATTCAAGAATAAGTCTGATTGAGGTCGAAATGTGGTAGCAAGCAAGGTTATCTGTAATACATACAACCTTATTAGATACAGATACCTTCACAGCTGATCTCAGTCAGTACACTAAGTCCCCTATAAATATTAATATCATCCCAACTCACCACATATATTGGGGATCTCGCTCCCGGAATTTGAAATTTTCAAAGCACCAATTATATTGGGTAGCTCACTTCAGGAAATTATAAAAATTAAAAAGATATTCTTGGGTGGAAAATAAATAAGGTTGAGCTTTCAGTGCTTGTGGTTGTCCCTAGTATAATTAGTCATAGATAGAATTGTTTAGTTAAACATTGTATAAATTTGCCTGTTAGAAAATGGCTGACCTGGCAAAGTTTCGATCTGCTGCTGTGCAGACTGCTAAAGAACTGGGAATGGAGGGGCAAATTATGATTGCTTATGTCACAACTGAATGTGACAAATTTATTGAGCGTGAAGAAAGAAAATTTGAAGGTGAAAGAAAGTTAGAGGCTGAAAAAGAAATTAAGAGGTTGCAGATTGAGGCTGACAAGGAGGCTAGGGCATTGGAGGCGCATCGTGAGGCGGAAATAAAGAGGCTCAAGTTGGAAGAGAAAAAGGCTGAAAGGGAAGCAGAAGAAAAGAGATTAACTGCAGAGAGGGAAGCAGAAGATAAGAGTGAGTTTTCATTTAGACCATTTTGTTGAGAAAGACGATGACATAGAAAGTTACCTAAATAGATATGAACTTTTAGCTACCACGTATGGTTTAGAGAGAGAAAGATGGAGCTTAAAGTTATCACAAGGGCTTCGTGGTACAGCTTATGAAGTTTTTGCCAAGATGAGCAGAGATGACCAAAACAATTATGACATGTTAAAGCAGGCTCTTTTGTTAAGATATGAAAAGAATGGAGAATTTTATAGAAAAAAGTTCAGGAATGCTAAACTACTGTCAGGTGAGACATATCACCAGTTCTCTGCACGGTTAGAGACATACTTGGAGAAATGGACTGCTCTGGGGAAAACCCAAGATCTTAAGGAAATGATCCTTATTGAGCAGCTAAGAGAGTCCATGGCTCCAGACCTGAGAAAGTTTCTCATGGAACAAGGTGCAGAGAGGCTGGGTGAGTTACTAAATGTCGCTGAAAGATATCAGGCAGCTCAAGCAGAGGTAACTAGTAATAAAAAGAAGCAGGTAGATAATTTTAAGGCACCACAAAACTTTAATGAGTTTGATCATAGAGATCAGAACAAAGGTAAGCATCAGTTTGATAGGCCACGCTATGATAATAAAAATAAAACCCCACAATTCGATGAAAGGAAATATAATGACAGGAAACCCTTCAGACAGGAAGGAAAATATTGTCAAATATGCCGGATGCATAATCATAATAATAGTGAATGTGGTAGGAAACTTCCTCCATATCACGCAGCATGCATGATAACAGTGGACAAGGGGAAGAAGAAACTGACAGAGAATCATATAAATCTTCAACATCCCCCCATCTGTGAAGAAGTGACATGTAATGGTGCCAAGGTTAGGTGCCTTTACGATTCAGGTTTAGAATATGACTCAGTTGTGAGTGCAACCCTAGTGCACCCTGAACAGTATACCACAGGGAAAGTGGAGATACAAGGGGCCGGAAAGGGAATATCCACCATGACACTTCCCGTAGCCGAGATAAATGTCAAGACTAGGTACGTGGAAGGAGTGATTAGAGCAGCCGTGTGTGACGACCCTAATTACCCGCTGGTGTTAGGAAGTAAATATGTTTTTCTAGGAAGCCCGGTAAAACCTGTGGTAATGGCCACGCTTCAGGTTAGGTCGACCCCTAGTAGAACGGAGGAGGAACCACCACTAATTTATTCCCATAAGCAGATGAGAAAGGCCCAGGCAAAGGATAAATCACTAAAACCTTGCTTTGGCAAATTGCCAACAAGCCATACACACCCTAAGAAAGGGCAATTCTATTTAGAGGAGAGACTGCTCATCAGGAAAGCTAGAGCAGGATCCAAAGAACAGGGACAGTTGGTATTGCCAACTCCCTACAGGGAAAAAGTGATGGCACAAGCTCATGTTGTACCTGACGGTGGACACCAGAGGAATGGAAGCACACATAAAAGGACATCTGAAAAATATTACTGGCCCCAAGTAGCTGCTGATATTGCACAATTTGTGGGGGTGTGAGAAGTTAATGTGATTGCATTTACAACAGGCCCCTAGTCTTTAAATTTTGCATTTATTTACGTTTTTTCAGGGAAGGATTACGGTGGGATTTTTTATCTTATTCGTTTTTTTTATTTCTCTTTGTATAATAATAGAGTTTGGACTTTTTGTGTAGATTAAGAATTACGGTTTCTAGCAAAGATGGTAGTTTTAACTTTTAGACTGGCACCAGCGCGCTGTTTCATTGAGATAATTCGTTCATGGAAGATTTTCCAGTGTAACATAATGGCAGAGCATTTTCGGTTCTTCTCAGTGAGCGCGCTATAATTTTTAGTAAGGGTGAAATCAGATGGGGGTAGAGGGGGAGTTTTAAGCGCGTGGAAACAGGTCAGCAACGGAAATTTTCCGCTTGACCGTAAGTTCTAAATTTAGAAATGACCGTGGGCGATTCCTGGCACGTTGGTTGGTTCATAGATCGACCCGCTTAAGAACAAAGCCTAGCTATGACTCACGCGTAGCGTGGTCTGGGGTAATAAATAAGCGGGATTCCCTGGCAGAAGTGGGAGAATTTTTTGAACTTCTACGCCTTGGGAAGGAACTGCCACAGAGCCGACTGCTCTTTCGAGAGAAATTCGTGCTGGTAAATATGAAGTTAATTAAGCTTTAATAGTTTATGAGATTTTTGCAGAGTTGTTTCTAGGAGGTAAAGTTAATTCATAGAAGTAGAGCCATCAATGCTAATCTTTTAAGTGAATATAACTGACAGCGCAATTAGGTATTTTGTGAAAAGGTAGTAGGGAATTTTGATAGTTTCCGCAGAGTAGCTGTTTGTAGGAATTGGAATATTACTGTTATTTGTCAGAAGACAGGGGATCTAATTTTTCCTGGATGTGATTTTAAATGGTGCAGCGTAAAACACGCTCGCGGAATTAAATTAATTTTAGTTCATAACGGACATGCCATGAGTTCCCTCTTATCTAAATTATTATCAGAGTGCGTTCATTCTTTTATGAGATAATGAAAGCTTAAAGATGGTAGATGTTAAATACTATAATTTTGAGACACGATGCACGTAAATTCATTGTGATTTTCAAGGATTTGGAGAGGGGTACCTAAGCACGTGCTGCGGGTCCTTTTTTTTTTAGTGGGGTGAATCTGATAACGGAAGGAGAGGGGAGATAACTAGGCCTGCATTGTAAAATAGGATTTCAGTTCCTTTAGAGATTTTAATGTACATTGCTATCAGAATTATAATATTAGCGAATAATACGCTAGGGTTTTGGTGTGTATTTAATTGTTCAAGTGTGTGTAAATTACCAGCGGGCTAATTTGTGTAACGCTGTGGTAATAGAACGAGTGGCTTTAAATGTTAGAGCATGGGAAATTGTGTATTTTTCTCTGTGTGGGTAAAACCTACATTTTGAAGTCAGCAGTTACGGGTCTAGTTGGGATTTTTAATTAGTCCCTTATTTAATAGACCTATGTTTATACTGCTGAATTCATGGAGACGGGAGATTATTGTTTCGGGTGAAGTCTATTGTATTTGGGTAGCCAGGTAAACACATCGATCATTGTTAAATAGTAGGGCCAGGAATTTACCGGCAACAGTTTCATACAGTGGTCAGAATGTTGTGACGGCTAACCTAAGCCGCCAGCCTGTAAAAGATTAAGCCAGCTGAGTCTGGAGATTAGAGTGTCGATAGGACGGTATTTGAGGGAAAGTGGGGGTAGGCATGTTTACTAATCGCTGAAGCGATACTAGAGCATGGGAGCTGTATGGAAGATTTGAAAACTTAAGTGTTCGAGATTGGAAAACTTGGGTGTTAGATATTTGAGACTTAAGTGGTTGAAGAGTTGGGATTTAAGTGTTGAAGAGTGAGAGTTAAGGGAGTTAAGTGTTAAGGATATGGGAAATTTGTTGTGCGATATATATTTGTTATTGTTTTGTCCACAGCAGATATTTTCCAGGCGTGGCAGCGAGGGCTACAGTAGTCCTACAGCTGGCTAGAAGTTCGCCGGTCTTCTCAGGAGAAGAAGAGTCGGCAGAGCCAGAAAAGAAAGTGGAGTGGTGACAAGGTGGTCACTGGTGCAAAAGTTTTGTACCCAAGAGAGAGCAGGGAGCTGGAAGCACAGACTTCTTCAGCAAGAACAGATGTTCTTACCAAAATTCGGAGCTAGTTACGCTCATGTTAAACACACACTGATCATAGGCGCAGGGCCTAAAAAGTGTCGTGAATTTCGGGCATAATAATCCCGACAGCCTTGAGCCCACGAGCAGGGTATCCGGGCTACTGCAAAGTAATAATTCGTCTATTTGGAAGCAGCAATAGACCACGTCCCGAGTTTAATTTACCAAGCAAGTCAGCAGCTACAACAGGCGGAGAAGAGGGGAAAGGGTTAACATCCCTCTTTACTGCACGAGATCGATAGAGAGAAGGAGAGTAGTGGAGGAGTCGTTTCTGTATATGTTATATGAATTTTCTGTGGTGTAAATAAAATCCATTGTAAATTTTCCGGCTGGATCAGTCACTTACTTCAACCTATATGTTGTCTGTAAGTGGTGTCTGTGGTGTTAAGTAATTAAACCTTATCCCAGTCTTGGTAGCTAGAGGTAGTGAGGTTATCGCAAAACGTTACGTCACTTAGTGGCAAGGGAGAGTCAATTTCGGTTCTCGACCCTTGACGCCAATAGCCTCATCTCCCACAGTCACTGTTATTTTCTTCTGAAATCTATCTTCTTAGTCTTTCTTTCCACTAGGGTCTAGTCTATTTAGGTAGACAGCCTCTAGTCTTAAATCCACTTCGTGACAGGGGGCCTGTGAAAAATGTAGCAAGGTACAGTCCCCAAGTTGGGAAAATCATAATCAGATGCCAGCCAAGCATTCTGAAACATATGGGCCTAACAATAACAAGGAAAATAACAATAATAAGGTTGACATAGAGGATAGGTATCCACCTTCCCACCAACAGTTTTCACCAAAAATATTTAGATTAGCAACTCTGAGAAGGGCATCCAGAGAAAATAGAAACTCAGACCAGTCAACCCAGGCACAGTTTGAAGCCGCAGTTAGGGAACTGGCTGAAATTAATATTGAAGATAATCCGCCAGATTTGAACCCGAAACAAAATGTTAGAAGAAAATTGGGGAGTGGACGAGTGAGCAATTCGGAAAATGCTCACAGCGCTTCACCATATGGCTATTAATATAGCATGAAAAGGGCACTGGTGACATTGGTAGTCACCCGACCCTACACCGTCCAAGGGGAAGTATTGATCGGACCCTGGATGGAGATCACCCACACATATTATAGCAAAGCTAAGGGCGAATTGATTTCTGATGCAGAAACTCATTTCCCCACATATTATCTTAATTCACCAAATTGTCGGTAGGCGGAAATATAGTTGGTGAATATGGCCTCCATTTGAGTGGCACATTATATGTTTCCACATTCAATCAAGCCTGAGATCAGACCAATTGTTGGCTGTGAACATTTCGGAGGAGCAGAGTGTCTCCATTGTTGCCTTTTTGAATTGAGGATAGTCCGAGTGTTTATTAAGGCTGATCAGGAAATTATTGGATCCCCTACACAACTCAGATATCACCATATAGATCAACTCCTCATAATGTACAATTTGAGGAACATCTAATATTCTCGGGACATGTCGTTGAGCAGACTCAGAGAAGAGAAATGGTGAATATTGATTGCTAAGCAGCATTAAGACCAGCAGTAACACTTGCAGCTGTTCAGTAACATAACTGAAATGGATTCTTGGATTGCAGAGGTCTGAGGCAACCTTCGTCAGTAGTGCTTACTTTGAATTGACCCACCTGCATTAATAAAAATAAAATCAGCGAAACGTTGATGCAGATTTTCTAAGCCGCCATCCGTGCGATGAGACTCAAGGTAATCAACAGGCAAAGATAGAAATTTATCTATGTGTATATAGAATTAAGGACTGACATATAATGTCTGTTTTAAGTGGGGAGAATTGTGGTGAAAAATTCTAATACCCATATATAAATTAGAACATAAATGTAAAGCAGAACGAAATAATACGATAGGAAGAAGAATGGAGAAAGACCAGTGCTTTCCCAGTATAGATAACGCCTTAGTTGTATAACGCCTTAATGGCTAACACAAGATTTCTACTTGTCCTAATTCGTTCGTTCCTAATAAAATGCTTAAGCCTAACAATACGGCGATACCCGTAGTTCTAAAAATAGAATGTGTAGTATAATCTTCTGAACGACCTTGATTTTAAAAACTAACACTAGTGCAAAATCGCACACAAAGTTAGCCTTGGAAAAACAGACGGGCTTAGAAGAAAAAAAGGCAGAGAGAGGTAGACGGACCATGGAACACAGTATCGCAAGCCACTCGCTGTGTGTCTAAAAATAAACCAACTCGCAGTGTGCATGGCCTAAAATTTTTCAAATAAACAGTGATGAAAAAAACTAACGATACGATGTTAAGTTTTGAAAACAGGTTTAAATTCTTATTAGGAAACCTGATTTTTTTCGCAGGGCTCCTGACTTTATACTGATAGTACAGTCGTAAAGGATTGAACAGGTGGTAGTTGAATAACAAATAAATGCCTAGAAACGGAGTAGAAGTGAATGAAAATGTTGGAATGACTGGGTACTCTTTTGAATATATTCAAAACGATTGGTTAATACACTGGATATTGGCAGAAGAAATCTTAGAGGGGACGCCATATCGTTACACATTTAGAAAGATGAGATCAGGCAGTGTATTCAAAATTAAATATATGATACAGCCTGCACATACAGCAGATCAAACTGTACCAGTCATCTTTAGTGTGTTTTCCTTACGAATTGTGGGACCGTAGTATAGATGGTGATACTGCATCGTCCGGTCTGAGTACTGCGTGATCCAGAAAGTTGGCAGCAGACTCCCTGCACAAGATAGCGACCATTGCCTATCATAGTATCAAACTGAGAAGCAAGCGAGCAGAGGATACAGGTTTCCTGCAGCTGCATTATGAGATAAGAGCATATCAGCACGTAAAGCCCAACCTTGAATCAAATACCCCTGAAGTGAACTGTATTAAAAGACAAAAGGGACAGAAATTGTAAAGAAACAGAATCTGTGAATCCACTAATATTATTTTCCACCAATAACAAACACATGAATCGTGATGACAAACGACACAACAACCTAGCATTAAAAAGCCAGTATTACCTCATAGTAAACCCATCACAACACTACACTTATATTACAATACTATTATAGGTTTGTGACAAAGATCTTTTGTATAAAATTCTTGTACATAAACCATTGTGCTTACAGTTGATTGTGATTCCTGATTCACATTGTAGTATGATCAGGATATCTATATATTGAAAAGTTAATACATTATATAAAATTTAACACTTGACTTACTTAAGGTAAATCTTTAAAGTGTTATGTGTTCGTGACCATCATAGTGTTGTAAATTGTTGTGAATCTTAACTTAGGTGTTTATCTGTCTGTTGGTTATTGTGAACTACACTTCATCACTATCATACCCTAGACATTTAAAACCCATACAATTCTAGAATAAGTCTGATTGAAAATGAATAGCAAGCAAGGTTATCAATTACAAAGAATGGGCTGATCACCCGTTGGGCACCTGTGAAGTAGATGGAACAAGATGAGAGGAGAGAGGAGAAAACGTCGAAAGGAACATCAGGAATATAAGCAGCTGAGGGATGTCACCTCAGGGGCATATTCCCATGGTCAGTTATGACTGAAGGGCTATCACCTCAGGGGCATATTCCCATGGTCAGTTATGACTGAAGGGCTATCACCTCAGGGGCATATTCCCATGGTCAGTTATGACTGAAGGGGTTATTATTATTATAATCGTTTAAGATCCCCTCTTCGCCCATTCTATGGCGACCCTGTAGGAAGCTCGTCCACTTGGTGCAATAAGCAGTTTCACCCTTCCTTCTTCTTCTTCTTCGTTCGTCCTGAAAAGGACGTTGGTTACGTTGTGTCCGTTTACAGCGAAGCTGCGATATTTGCACCTTTCGGCCGACACATCCGACTTCAGCACGGCATTTTTGGGACCGGGTTAGCCTTCCCTCTTCGATCCCTACTCACTCAGCCAGACTGCAGTGATGCAGCCTGTTTCCAGGACCACCACTTGGAGGTGGAGCAGGGTCTTGGTCAGCTCTGGTTCGCTGACCCTGACGCAAGCAGTCTAGCTATGGGTCGCTAACTGCATTTCTCACTGTTGACGCATCTTAGGTCCCACCATTCCAAGATACTGGATTTATGCCCAGCGCCTTCACGTCTTTCTTGCGCACATCTTTGAACCTCAACTTTGGTCGCCCGACTGTTCTTTCGCCATCTGATAGCTGTCCGTAGAAAATATGCAACCATCTTCCATGCGGAGAACATGGCACAGGCAGCATTATCTGCGCTGTTTAAGCAGGATATACATACTTTGAAGACCAGCACGTTTGAACTTCTCGACATTTGTCACCTTGTGCTTCCATGACATACTAAGGATATAGCGTAGGCACAGTAGGTGGAAGGTATTCAGCCTTTTTTCTTGATTAGCATAGGTAATGTATGTAGCAGTAATGAAATAAATATTGAAAGAACAAAATTCTATTTATAACAGGCGAAGAAATGGGATTTCTGCTTGGATTAACATTACTTATAGCGTGAATAAAAATTCATGTTAGAATACTTAACATGTTTTTTTAATGACATAGACATTTTTAAAAACATGAAATTTAAAAGAAGAATCGGACCCGTACACGCCTGCTTTTTTTACTGGTAGATCGGGTACCGCTCTACGCCAGAACATTTATGAATATTACTATCTAATGTATGCACGCCTTGAATTCAGGATTGGCCAGGCGGTAGTATAATAGCTAAATTTTAAAAAATAAAATAATAAATAAACGAAGAAGAAAAGAAAACAAATAGAGCATAATCCCCCGCATGATGCTAGGTTTAAGAGCAAAACGTAGAAGATAATTCACTTTCACGTTTACTTGTAATAACATTTATTAATATATACAAAATCCCAGCTTTTTCTGTCACTAACGCTAAGGGATGCAACTTCGGTTGAAAGTTAGACATTAATTGCATTGTTTCCCTTATATGTACTCTCCCGAAAATAGTAAAACTCGACATAGAAAAGTGCGCAAATGACGGTGTGCACAAAAATATTAATAGAATGTGTGATCTCGTATACACACATTGGGATCCTCGCTGCTGCTACGTAGTTCGTGTACTGTGGTGATGCACAGTGGTTTTTTTAATACTTTTGAATAAGTAAAATTGCCGTTAGGTATTGCTGCTTTTTAATTTAATTCCCGTCTTATGACGGGCTTTTACACTAGTTTGTTTATAATTTACAGCCGAGAGGAATAGAACTAGTCACCTCCCCTCAAAACACTTACATCTAGTCTACGTGACGCCTGTAACACTTCACTCTCTTACGACAATATCTTGTTACGGGACTACCTTTACAACTGAGGAGTGACATCATGACATTTCTCGGGTGGGTTGTGTCGGATTTGTATTACCGTATTATTGCTGATTTCAAGTACCACATGACATCTGGGAGGAGAGTTCTCTTGCATCGACTTAACAATGCAGCATGTTGTCTTCTGCGAATGATGAAGATTTGCCAGATTTTTACAGAAGTTTCCCTTCAGAATAGTACTTGAAGCGATGACTGCTTATTCAAGCCAGAACTCAAAATATCATAAACCTCAAACGTTAGTAATAAAGGACACGGCAGTAGATGATGTTAAATTAAAAAAAACAATAACATTCTTCAAAATTTCCTCTCTCTTTCCTATGGACATATCCTTTCATATATACACACATCACACACACATACCACAACGTCTAGATCAGGATGTCTTTATTTTTTTTATTTATTTTTGTGTGCGTGTGCCGTGGACCACTTTGATTGTCCGATAAAGACTATGGACCCCTTTGATTGTCCGATAAAGTCATTTATACGCGAAACAAAGATTGTATCGCTAAATTCAAGAAAGAGAGAGAGAGAGAGAGAGAGAGAGAGAGAGAGAGAGAGAGAGAGAGAGAGAGAGAGAGAGAGAGAGAGAGAGAGAGTCAACCGCACAAGACGCTGTATAATAAACACAGATATAATGAAGTTAAGCAGAATTCAAAGAGCTCACAGAGTCTTCCTGTTGTGTGCCATTCTCAATTTACTTTCTGTTTCTATATCCATTCTCCGTGTTTTTTATATCTGCCTCTATTTCTTTTATCCTGGTGGTTTCGGAAAAAGGACTGCCTTGCATTGCTATCAATTGGTGGCATCAATCATCACCCTTCAGCTCCCTAGGGAGCATAGACTTCAACAAACTTTTTCCAAGTCTTTCTGTCCCATGCTAAAAGCTCAGTGTCTTTCCATGTCTCCCTTTCATGTCTCTCTCCACTTCTCTTCTCCGTGAGTGTTTGGTCTTCCTGAACTTCTTTTTACTCTGTGGATTCTAGAACAAGAACTGTCATGTAATGATATAAACATTCTTCCTCTGCGTATACCCTATCCAACTCCAACGTCTTCTTCTCATCTTTGACTTGTCCATATTTGTTTATTGAAATGTTTGTAACTCCAAGTTTCTATCGGATGGGGTAGCCGGTCCCACGCCCATCCCTCTTAACTCGCTTTTTTCGACACGCATGGTAGACTACAGCATTACCATTCTTTGCTACCCTTGAACGTGCCGCGGTAACAGATGAGTGCGGTGTCAGCGGTGTGTGTCATATCCAACGCCCATCGTTTTTATCCTCATCTCTTGTTCCACTGGTATTTGGTTCTTGTCATCAGTTCCACATTAATGACCTTGTCACGCCACTTCAATCCTTCTATTCCGCGCAAGCACCCATTTATGAAAGTCTGTACTTTCTTGGTTACTGTGCTGGTTGTTTTCCATGTTTTAGAGTGGGACTGCCTTGACATTTTAGTGCACGATTCTTATTGTAATTCATTTTTTGAATTACAATAAGAATTTCCAGCCGCATTGTTTCCATCATAAAAAAGCCTCCATTCTAACTTTACGTGCAGTGTTGGATTGAGTAATGTAACTTTCGAAGTAAAAACAGGAGTACGACAGGGATGCCCCTTATCAACAACATTATTTTTGACAGCCATAGATTGGGTGATGCGCCAGACAACAGAGGGCAGTCCAAGAGGAATTAGATGGACAACATTTTCTACACTGGAAGACCTGGAATATGCAGATGACAATGCATTACTCGCGCATTCACATCAACACATTCAAGACAAAACCGATAGATTCAATAAGTATGACCAGCAGGTTGGCCTGAACATCAATCTGAAGAAGACAGAGGTCATGACACTAAATGTGGGCAATACTGAGCCAATAACAGTAAGGAACCAGAAGTTAGAACAGACAGACACATTTATTTACCTAAGATGCATAGTAACACCTGACGGCGGAACAAGCAAGGACATTAACAACAGAATGAATAAAGCGAGAACAGCCTTTGCTATTCTCAACAACATTTGGAAGTCTTCCCAGTACAGCACAAACACCAAATTAAGACTGTATGAGAGCTGTGTACTTTATGTGCTTCTCTATGGTGCGGAATGTTGGAGAGTAACAGAGAAGGAAATGTCGAAACTGTCCTCCTTCCACACAATCTGCCTAAGGAAAATTCTCAGAATCTTTTGGCCAAACACCATCAGCAACCAAGAACTACTTATTCGGAGTAACCAGGAGGACATGCACACCATCATAGCTGGCAGACGCTGGAGTTGGGTTGGCCATGTCCTCAGAAGGGACCCCGATACCATCACAAGAACAGCTATGCTATGGACCCCCGAGGGAAAGCGAAAGAGAGGCCGATCAAAAACAACTTGGCGGAGAACTGTGGAAGCCGAAATGCAAAGAATGAACCAGAGTTTAGGCACTGTACGAAGGATGACCGCCGACCGAGCAAGATGGAATCAATTTTTTGCTGCCCTACAAGACGCCACCAGGCGTGATGACCGCTGACTGCTTTGGCGGTTGGCGGTTATGGATCAAAGAAGAAGTAGATTCTTATTGTGCTCCAAAATAAAAGATGCGTGGATACGTCACTGTTATAAAACGTTTGTATGTGTACAGTTAAAAGCGTGGCCCTTGTCAAACGTGTTTTACTTTGCTGTCATAAATGAACGAATGAATGTCCCAATTTTGTTGTAATTCGCAGTTTTAAGCCACATCTACTCGTGGTTCCCCCATAGAGAAATCCATTACGTAAACACATCACACAACGTAGTAATATTGTATACAGTATTGTCAAAACAATAAGTTATAGAAGAAAATAATAAAATAAGCAGTAACATGAGCTAATGAAGACGAAAAAAGTGAAGAATATATCGACTACTATGACTACACCTGTTCGCTCCCACAGGAGCAAGGGCCTTCAACAAACTAATGTCAAGTCTCCCTGCCCCGTACCATCAGCTAAAGGTCTTTCTATTTCTTCCTTATTCCTTTCAATAAAATAATATTCCCTTCACAAATTCAGGGGTAAAAGTATTGGCGGGTTTAGGTTGTGCGAGGCCCTATGCAAGCGTGAACTTCCGAGGCCCCTTTTAACTCTTTGACTCCTGACCAACGCTCACAGCGTTGAAAAATGCAACGCGCCGTGCCCGCGCAACGGTCAGAACGTTGTTTTTAGTTTATCACGAATAAACCCCCCAAAATCGTCCGTTTAATGCAGTTCATATTTTAAAACTCGTCGAATAACTTCCGCTACTATTTAAACAACTAATTTGAGTGTAGTTAAGCAGCACGTGTAAGTGTTTGCCTGTTTACCGACAAGCATAAATTCGTGCACGAGGCCCCTAATAAGTCAAAGCTTAGGCAAAAGCATAGATTTTCTGTTCTGAAACTACCACTGATGTTAAACATATTAACCCTAATATATCAACAAGTACAAATATGAAGATTAATAGGTAACGGTAGTCCCTTAGCAGATACTACCGTAGGGGAGTGAAGTGTTAGAGATCACCATACAAGGTCTAATAAGGTCTAACTTTATAAGGTGGGATTATCAATTTCCTTCTTCCCTGCCTTTGCCTTCCTTAACTCATGAGCAGACATGCCTGTTGGAAGGAGTGCTCATAATTTATGTGTGTGTCTACTTTCTTTACAGTGGCGTCACTATGTGGGTCTGAGTATCGAGCCTTTTATGCATAAGGCATCCTGTGAGCTCTTCTATAAAGATGGTACTGGAGAGCTTTGAGGTCATCCTCATCATCACTTTTCTATTTACTTCCCCATGGAACCACCACTGATGCTGCCCCCTTGCAGGAAGCCAGCAAGAAAGCATTAATGCGCTCTTGTAGCAGTAGTTCATGTAACAACTTGTTTTTGCTTAATGGTGTTCCCAGTCACGTGCACAATTTCATATTAGTCAACTCTTACGGACTGCCTGATACAGTATTATATTGTATTCCTTCTATGTCTCCTGAAAAACCCACAGGAAATACATGGGTCTTTCAAGCGGTCAGAGGAAATGACAAGAGAACTTGATACGGTTCCTGTTTCGTGACGTTATTGTTGATCAGAATCGACGTCACTGCGCTCTGGGCAAACCCATAGGTGCTCAGTCTCCCTCACCAAATGTCGAAGGGTATGAATGCTAATTGTTCCTGTTGCGCACTGGTTGTATACACGCCGGATGCGTCCTATCATAAGTCCATTCCTGTTGGTTTTACGTTTGATGCCAAATTCCAGCAGTCATAACCATGATAATTCATCGATGTCAGTGTCATTCTCTAACAGGCGATCATGAATTGCCCTCGGTATTTCTCTCTAAACCATGTACAATGCACCTTCTATGGGAGCTCTTCAAGCTAGTCTGTCAGCTCTTTCATTGCCGTGTACCCCTGCATGACCAGAACAGAAGATCCAAATCAGTTCTTGAAGATTCGATGCTTCTATGGAGGTTTTCCATTTGTTTCATGGCGTATAATTGCTGAACTATTGTAACGTAACTCTGATTGGTACGTCTCAAACAATAAACACGTTCCCGGCAATTGTTTATCCATACACGTCAAGAAGTTCGCTAATCATAGCGGCATCTTTATAAGCCATTTATCAAGAACTTCGTGAAAATAGTTTGCTTTCTAAATACTGTGTTTCAAGAACTTTGTGAACAGAGCTCTCTTTCTATTTTTTTTTTTTTTTATAAGGATCATCTTCACTGCACACGGACAACTTCATCAGTGCTCCGATCTTTTCCCCAATTTTCACAAACTTATATTTATCACAGACGCGCCATCGGATAATATACATACAGCGAGAGTCAAAAACACAATCATTGATTTCAGAGGTCGGCAACCTTTTTTCTGGAGATGGGCCAGACATTGAATGATGTGCCATCTGGGTGGCGAGATATGAGTTTTAAACGTAATCGAATAAAGGGGAGAGGGGTGAGAAACGAAAACACAGAAATCAGTAATTTAATACTGTAATTTAAAATGTTATAAATTGCTCATGGGTAATTTTTTTACCGTTTCAATATCATACCTGTCAACCTCCTGAGACAAAAATATGTACGTCGGACCAAAAAAATCCTTACAAACACCCAAAAATCCTTACGCAAAAAATATATTAATCAATTATACACAATACAGTTGTAAAACGAGAATTGACACATACAAATCTATTAGCATTTGAATTAGTGTGATATAAAACATGCTAATAGTCTCATGATGTTCTTTACATATAAAAAACTTAGTGATCGTGAGGTACTATTCTTTCGATGCAAAGTGTTTTGTATTATAATCAATACATACGCTTAACACTTTGCAGAATTGCATTTGTGGGCTTAAAGTCTGCACAGCATGTATCAATGTTAATCTTACATTGTAAAAAAGAAGTGAGTGTGTCTGCATTCATGGACTTCCTGCAGTCTGTGTGGATTTTTAATTGAAAAATAAAGCAGCGAAGTTTACGCAAACAAACTTTGTTTTCTAATTATGTAGGGCCGACACAGAATATTATGACATTAATTTATTGGAAATATTTAAATAATCAAAATTTAACTGGAGAGATTAAGAGAACCACACAAAAAAAAACCAAACAATACAACGAAGCAAAGCAAACAGCTAACAGCAAGGGGAAAAAAATTTAACCAAATTATGAACAGAATATCAAATCTAGGAAGAAAAACGTAGCACCAAAAATTTTCAAAATTATTTAAGAGTTGGTAGCCTAGACCAGTGATAAAAGATTGCCACTTTATTAAAAAATAAAGCAGTGAATCTCGACCGCTGGAATAAAGTAGGCCTACTCAACGCAAACAAACTTTTTTTTCTAGTTATGTAGGGCCTACTCAGAATATTATGACATTAATTTATCGGAAATATATTGAAGGGCAAGATATAACTGGAAAGATTAAGACAGCGATTAAATTGCAACAAAGCAAAACAACAGCAAGTTTTAACCAAGCTATAAGTGCTTTGCTTTTTTTAAACAAAATGGCGCGAAGTGTCTTGGCAAGCGTGGCTGATAACAGGTAACTTAAAAAAACGTCATGTCACGCTGAAAACCAAAAGTGTTTGAGGCCGAATTCAAAGTTTTTGCTGAATTGTTGGGTATACCAGAATTTGATTGGTTGCTGGGAGAGACCACAGTTTAAAAACAGACGCCGAGATTCCCGGAATTAAAAATATAAAAAAATTAGTTTAAAAAAAACCTGGGCTGGAAAATATTTTATGATTTAAAAGTTTTAAAAAACTTGGGTTGGAAAAAGTTTTTAGAATTTAAAAAAACAAAAAAATTTAGATTTTTTTTTTGGGGGGGGGGGGAGAAGAGAGAGGGGGGGGGGGGGATCCGTACAACGAGTCTGTAAGGCCGTACACTGCTAAAAGTATCAAAAATACGTACATTGTACGAAAAATTCGTACAGGTTGACAGGTATGCAATATACCGATTTCGCATTTTTAAAAACGTTCAAATCAGCAAAGAAGTGGTACAATAACTTGTTTAGTTACTGTTACCATACATGTCCCATTACACGCCTGGCAGAGAAAGGTGACAGACTGAAAGCGTAATGCAACTTAAAGGGAAAAAACATGTTTTGAATACTATCATTCAAAACTGCATTCATTCATCATTCATTGATCACTCATTAACCTTTCAACTCGCCGCGAGCACAGCCCTTCAACAGATGCGTGCCACGTTCCTCCTGTCTAGTTTCACCTGTTCCAGTTCTTTTCATGTCTTCTATACCCCTTTCATTTATGTCCCCAGTTCTCTTCTCCGTGTGTTTTGTCTGTCTGTCTGTCTATCTTTGTCTCTATCTTTCTCTATTTCTTTTACCCTGTGAATTCCAGAATAAGGACTGCATTGTGATGCTATGAGCAGCTGTCCTCAATGTGTGTCCTGTCCATCGCCAGTTGTCTTTTCCCCCATCTTCTATTCCGCTGGTACGTGCCTGGTTCTTGTTATCAGCTCCTACAATGGTCATTTAACTGTAATACAAGTCGTTAAAACAACACCATGCCCAAGCTAAAGAGGATAAAACCAGGGGCGTACTTAAAGAATTTGGGGTTGAGGTTGGAGTGGCAAAGAGGTACGGCAACCGCCTCGAAATCTAAAGGTACCAAGTTCGATTCCCAGTTGAGGGAATATAATTTATGGAAAATATATTTCAGAACCAGTGGTCCTAATGATGTCATACTCCCCCTCCCCCCCCTTCCCCCAGTCTCTGGGTACTGAGATCGGAAGCCTAGCATTTTCGGATAAGGGCGAAACAATAAGAGGTCCCGTGTGCAAGTTGAGCATGTTAAAAATCCCATGGCAGTTGGAAATCGTAAAGAGTAGGCTCTGGCAAAATTTAAAAATTATAAACCTACCCGCCACAAAAATATTTATAGAATGTGTGATTCCCCAACCTCTACACCTCACGGTAGAAGGGGAACGACTAAGTAAGTAAGTAAGTGATTCCTAGATACACACATTGGGATTCTCGTCGGTGCTACGAAGCTCGTGCACTGCGCTGAGATCCTCCTTGTGTAATTTAAGGGAGGAGATCTGAGCACTGATGGAGGTGTCCGAGTGCAATGAAGATAGTCTTTTAAACCAAACCAAACCAAACCAAACCAAAGAATTTGGCGCTCGGAGCGACTCTTACCTTTGGAACCCTCCCTGTTCCTCATAAATGCACAATTATTAACATTTATTATTCTTTCAAGAAGATTTTTAAACAGTAAAGTACTGTCATAATGATGTGAGATGACATCCCCCTATTGGCTGTTACCTGGGTCGGACTGCCTTGATAGTGCAGCCAACGCAGCTACCTACACAGTTCCTCAACGTGTAAGACAAAAATATGGGTATAAGACTTAGGCTGCGCCCGAGAGAAAGATGAATAGACAAAACTGAAGTAATCCTGAAGGAAATAACGTGGCACAACAATGACCAATGCTCACCCCCAGCGCAAGATGCCGTTCACAAATTACGTAACGCATTTTTAGCCCCCCCCCCCCCCCCCCCCCCCTCTTTGTAACGTGCGTAACAAAAACCCACAACATTTCAGAAATCCCCCCGCACCAAAGCGTAACATCTCGGCAACAACACCCCCTTCCTTTCTACCCTAATCCTCTTTACGTAACGTAATTTGTGAACGGCCTCCCAAGATGGAAAACTGATTTTCCGCACAACGCTTCACAGCACAAATGGAAAGTAAGAAATGAAATGAATTAGTATAGATCAGTGTTTCTCAACCCTGATAGTAGCAACGCCTCCTTTTGACAACTAATATTTTAAAAAGCCCCCCACCCTTTTAACACCCCCTTGCTCTTTATCGTGTATACACAAACACACACACACACATATAAATATATTCCACCATACTTTTAAAAAAGCAATGCAGTTAATGAGTTATCTTTTCTTATAATATAAAGAAAAAGAGAAAGCACATTTATAAAAACTTAATAATAATAATAATAATAGCCCCTTCAGTCATAAATGACTATGGGAATGCGTCCCAGAGGTGACAGCTCTCGGCTGCTTATTTTCCTGGTGCTCCTGTCGACGTTGTCTCCTCTCTTTTCGGCCTGTTGTGTGAGCTTCTTTTCGCCCAATCTGAGGTGGTGCCGTAAATAGCATCGCCACTTGGTGCGATCGGCAGCTTCATCCTCCCAAGCTGCTGGATTTATGTCCAGTGCCCTCATATCTCTCTTGCACAAATCTTTGAACCTCAGCTGCTGTCGCCCAACTGAATAAAAGCATAGTTATATTAAATATGTGTTTAAGTACGGAGTTATATACACCATAGGTTCATTATCTTTGAATTACAAATTGGCGGAGCAAATGATATAAAATTAGTTCTTACAACTCTATAACTATCATAATCATATCATTTTAAAAGCGCCTAAATGACTGCATATATATCTGCAAATCTGAATATTTAAGCCTCTCCTTATGTAACCATTTTTCAAGCTCTCAATTGTACAATGTTATGCACCAACTAACGACGCTCTTGATACCACAAAAGATGACTTCTATGAAGCACTTCTAAGTACCATCAACACAATACCCAAGCATGACATAATAGCAGTCATGGGTGATTTTAACGCCAAAGTAGGTGACAACAACGATGGAGTACAAAGATATCTCGGTACTCATGGCATAGGCTGTATGAATCATAATGGCGAAAGACTTCTAGAACTTTGTGAAATATCAAACCTCGTTGTGGCAGACACCATCTTTCCACATAAGAATATCCACAAGATAACATGGAATTCACCTGATGGCAGAACTAAGAACCAGATAGATCACTTCTGCATAAGCGCTAAATTTCGCTCATCAGTTCAAGACGTCAGAGCATACAGAGGTGCAGAGATCGGAAGCGATCATAACCTCTGCATAGCTAAAATGAGAATTAAACTGAAGAAGTTATACCAACCGAATAAAAATAGAAGAATAGATGTACACAGACTGCAATCAAATGATATAAAGAAGGAATATAATGTCAAAATGAACAACTATTTCGATGCTTTAGGCAAAATTGACAACGATATCACCACCAAGACAATCGATACTAAATGGGAACAACTGAGAACAGCAATGACAGAAGCAGCTGTAGCGACCACCGGATACCTAGTACATAAAAAGAAAAAATGGATGAGAGAAGATACTTGGGATAAAATACAAGAAAGGAAAACAGCAAAACTTAAACTACTAGCGGCAAGTACACATAATGCAGTTGAATAATAAGAGAAGACTCTAGGCAGAAATATGTCTCCGACTATATAAGGAAAAGACGATGGTCATATATCGGTCATGTCCTACGAATGCAAAACAACAGAATACCACTACAGGCGCTCACTTGGGTTCCTGAGGGTAAGCGGAAAAAAGGAAGACCAAAAGAAACACTCAGAAGAACAATAATAAGAGAAGGAAGAACGTTGGGCCTAAATAATGTGCAAGAGCTAAGAGGAGTGGCGTCACAACGAACAACCTGGAGAGCACTGGTTTCTGCCTTATGCGCCGTGTTTGGCGCTTAAAGAATTTATTATTATTATTATTATTATGTAACCACTTTAAACATGAAAAAATTGGAAAAATTATTAGTTGATAATAATGATATAATTATATAAAAATTCACTTACTAATGAAGCTTAATGAGATCCTTGCGCTTGGTGTGACTTAGCCAGTTTTTGTAATATTTGGTTCCAAGTTTGTTAAAAGAAGTCTCAAATCTCCTGTTACAAATCTGCAGTCGGTTTCGTTGCTTTTGTAGTAGCAACACTACTGCACTGAACCCATTCTCCACCAAATACGACGTCGGGAATGCTGTAATTAGCAATTTAGTTTCACGCCAAAGAACGGGATACGTAAGCCTCTGCTGGATCCAAAATTTTTCGTAATGTTTGTGACTGAATCGTGCTTTTGCCTCGAAGTCATTTTGTAGCTCAATTAATTCTTCTTGTAAATGTTGACTAACTACCTTAGTTCCACGTCTGATTCAAACGGATTAATCACCCAGTCCGGTATTATAGTTCTTGCAAGTCCTTAAATCTTATGCTCATATCATTTTTAATAGCGTCCAAATGACTGCAATAAACCTATAAATCGGAATCTTTAAGCCTGTCCCCACCTAACTGCAGTAAACGTGGAAAATGAGAAAGTTCTCGGCGACTAAGATTATTTTTATATAATGTCAATTTGTTGATGAACCATATGATAATTCCTTTCACTTTAATCAGACTGATCTCATTTCCTTGTAACTTAAGAGGAACCTCATTTAACTTTTCAAATATATCTGAAATATAGGCCACATCGTTTCGCAATACTTCTCTTTCGATGCCAAATTCTTCTTTGATTGAATCCAAAAACTCTACAACAGCATCAAATAATGCCCATAATCTTTTTAAACAGTTACCTTTGGACAGCCGTCGTACTTCCGTGTGTAGGAGAAGACGTTCAAACTCTTCACCATTATCACAACAAAGTTTACGAAATAATCTATCGTTCAACGAATGCGCCTTAATTTTGTTAATAACACTGATAACACAGTTCAATGATTTGTGGAGTCTGTCACTAAGATGCTTGGCGACTAAATGTTGTCGATGAATAACACAATGAATTGTTAAAACACATGGTGCCACATTTTTTAAGTAGGCCTGAAACCCACGATGACGATCAGCCATAGCTGGTGCTCCGTCTGTCGCACATGCGATGACATTGGAAAAAGGAATTTTTTTGGCAACAAAAATGTGTTTCCAGAAGAAAATATGTGTCGAGAGTGGGGAGAAAAGGTTAGCTTGGGTGTGTCGAGAGGCTAATCATTAATGAATGTTTGGAATGTTGAAGGGACATAAATCTCCGCCTACTGTCTCCTGACAATGGTAACATCCCAGGCACTAAAATTTTGCGTTTGGAATCCTTGAAATATTCTGTGGGACGCAAGGCAAATAAAAACTATCGTGTTACAAGCTATGCGAAGGGGAATATCTTTTGTAATTGTTTCATTTTGATTCTTGTAAAAATGTACCCAACGCCCTCCTGAATGGAAGCAGCAACCCCCAATCGTTGCGACCCATCAGAACGCCCCCAGATATCTTGACAACGCCCCCCAGGGGGCGGTACCGCCCCCGTTGAGAAACACTGGTATAGATAAACCAGTGCCCCGTGAAGTGCCCCAGTGGGGATGGGGGGGAGGGTAGAGAGAGAGAGACTAAAAAAGAATGGAACTGCTACTCCCTGCTGAATGTCGTATAATGTGAGTAATATTAGGTTGTGAACGGGTCTGATAACCTTATCACGTAAAAAAGTAGTGCAGGAACCACTGCTGCAAGAATACATGAACGCTTGTGTGCAGGTTTCCTACAAAGAGGCCGGACGCAATGATGACTCTGTGCTATGAATGAATGAATGAATGAATGAATGAATGAA